>CM065053.1:154701641-155406141 GCA_032883995.1 Coronaproctus castanopsis | reverse complement strand
AATTAGTAAAAGTTTTCGTCGTTCTTAAAAAGTTGATTAATAAACTTTTTTTTTACTTATACGTAATATACATATGAATAATCGTTTACGTATACATAATCGCATTTTTAACGTTCACTTTTAATTTAATTGTAAGTCTCCCTACTTAAAGACGTATTTCATCTCGAGAGGACCATCATTATTATTGTGGTAGACCTAAAAACTGGAGAAAGTTTTGAACATGACCTTGGGAATGAGGATTTGTTATATTGTTGATATATCAAAAAGCCTTTAATCGAATTATATCAGGAATTATAGCCGATATTTTTAACCCTATATATATATATATATATATATATATATATATATATATATATATATATATATATATATATATATATATATATATATATATATATATATAGTGTAAATTTGTGCTGTTTTTCGATTCGAAGTATTTTCCCTTGAAGCTGTCAAAATTTTGAACAATACCTTTCCATTATGGACTTATTTAATTATTTGGAAGTTAATGTGTCGCCTTCAAGTCGACGTTTAGCTTGTAGCTTTTTTCGTTAGAGCGAGATATTATCTTTCTTTCCCACTCTTCTATAACGATTATTCACTTTATCGTCGAGGTTATATTAATTTTCAAAGTTTACGAATAAACAAACTTTTACGTTCGAACTTTAAAATTTATATGCGGCAGCGGAATATGTGTGATGCTTTTCGTTTTGTCTGGTAGGTTGTTTTTAACGTTCATTAATTTCATTTTTTTTGTTTTGTAACTCGCTAACATAACTGCGCAAATTTTGAGATAAAGGATTCCGGGGGAAGTACCGGACGCTGATTTTTGTTAATTTCGACAACCTTTTTTTTAAACTGACGTTCTAAAGTTTGATTCCAAACCGATTTCGCTTGGAAATGTTTCGATTAATTTTACGAAACTGTATACATAGCGGTTGAAAACTAAAAATTCTCGTACAACTGGCACGACATGTAAAAGGGTACGCCTCATCATGCTGCTGATAACCCGCATAAAACTACAAAATTCAGACAGTAAGTTTGTATTAATCGATGTTAGTTTACGAGAATGAAATAGCGTACTGGTGCGCTGAACAAAAGTAACGAGTGCAGGTTCTCACCGGTGGTTCATTTTGGATGGCCGCTTACAATTCGGATGTTAAAGTTTCAGGAAGTTAGTTCACTAGTTGATATATCACTTGTGGTAAGGTTGGTGGATAGTTAATGTGTTTAACTCGCAGAATAAGCTTATTTTCACGTTAATTTTTATTAAAGTTGTTTGAGTACTACGATAAATGAAAAGTACTGAATGCGAATTAATATTTTCAACTTATATTCATCGCGTTTTTTACGTTTATCCCGTTATTATTTTTTGCATGTTTAGCGGCTATTAGAACGATTTAAATTCTCTGTGTCACCGTCATTCGTTAGGGACTGCTTAGATATTTATCGATTATTACAATAGCGAGTGTTAACGCACGCACACAACTGAGTAGCGAATTATACGCGCGTTGTTTATTCGTCATATTTAGTGATCGCGTGATTTTCAATAGATAATACGAACGAAGTTCAAAATTTTAACATAACCTAACCAACAGTTGTGATTAAATTGTTTTAGCGGCTTCAAAATTATTTTCGAAAAATATATCGCCGTTAAAAAATTAGTTACAATATGACGAAATGTGAAAGAAAATACCCAGTTAAACACAAATACGTCCTTGGTAAAAAAGAAAAAAAATAAGGAAATTCTTACTCGTTCCGATTACGCTACATTGTTGATTTTGAGAGAGTGTCTAATACAACCCACAAAAATTGACACGGTTTTAAATAATTCGGATTATAAAATTTAGAAATAAGTTCATGATTTCATGTTTTGTTATTTTACTTTAAAACTAAAATTTAAACATACACATCGCGTATATTGCTCAAACGTGGAGTTGCTTGTCATTGTTTTCCCTGGCTTTTTTACTTTCCTTGAAAGCTGGTACTCATTTATTGACCGTTTTTATGGATAACTGAGTTGGTTAAATGTATTTTAACCTCGAAAAAAACTTGTTGCATATCTTAATTAAAAGCGATAAAACAATGTAAAAAAAAAAATAATTTATACCGGATTTTTAAAAAAAATTGCTGAAAGGCACGACTGTTTCTCGGAGAACTCTTACAGCTTCTTCTCGTTCCTTCACCATCTTTATTATCTTTATTACGAAGGTCGGCGATCAATTTGGCTACAATCATTTTCGACACAACACCCCGGGGTAATTGAATAGATAAACAGCCAATTCAGTGTCTTAGGTCTCCCATCCATGAATTTCTCTTGCCGGCGATTTTACCTTCTATAATATTCCGTAATGTTTCATACTTATATATATGTAATGATGATTAAAATACCTGAATTACAATAGATAGAATAATTAAAAAAATGAATATAAACATCTTCCACAGTTGACAGATGGTATATAAGAGAAAAAATAAGACTTTTCATAAAATATGAAATTAATTCAGTCTTATATGAAAAGAAATATTTATTTAAAAAAAAAAAAAGTTTAAAAATAAATACAAAAATATGAAAAAGAAATGGTAAAACAAGTTGAAAGCAAAAACAAATTCTATACTGTATAATAACAGAAGATGATAAATGTTATATAGTAGGTATAAAAGATGGAATACAAATGAAGAAAAGCTTTTAGAAGAAGGAAAGAATTACTAACGTTAAGAAAGATAAAGATGGAAAATTTATTGAAATGTATTCATTCGAATGTTATTTTAACACTGTGGCTCTGAAAGGTGGATAATATATTTTTTTTTATTTAAAAAAAAAGGTGAAAAATTCGAGAGAAATTTGAAAAAAGAAATAAAGGACGAACATGTTTTTAAATTAATTATGGAAGAAAGAATCGCATTTTTTAGATACAAGTGAATCGGCCACACATAGTGAGACACACGATAAATATCTAACGCAAGTAATAATTGAAAACATTCTGTAATAGAAAAACATCGAAAAGAAGTTGCAAAAGTAAATCGGACACACGACAAATATTTCATTAACCTTTTTTACCCCCCCACACATAGACCCCACAACGATCAAAAAATTTTGGGGCTTCCAGATGATCAAAAATGTTCCAATGAAAATATTTTTGAAGTTTTTTATTTTTTTAAATACGGAAAAAGATTATTACGGTAAAATATACAATGGGCATATGTGATTAGTAAATTATGAAAAAATTATTAATAAAAAATATTTTACTCCAAAAAAATAGGACATATAGTTTGTGAGATTTTAAAGTTAGAAACTAATATTATAGATCGGTGTAAATGTTAAACAGCATCGCGTTTAAGAGTCAAAAACTATTCCGAGAATTGCGATAAGAGTCTAACAGTTCACTAATCTTACTATTGGGTAACGATAATTATGATAATAATTCGATATTCTTAAAGCTGTTTCTCCGACATTTTATATATCTGTACATTCTAAAATCGATTATTTTGCATTATTCCTATGATGCTTACTGTTTGCATTTGTTTATTTCGGATTAAATTTATTCCTCTTTATCCAATGTTTATTTATTTTTTTATACGTATAATTATGCATTATATTTAAACTGTTATCGAGACTCCTTAAAGACGCGTTAAAAGAGCGTTATTATCTTTAGAGCCGGCGAAAGACTCGTAGCTGTTAGCGATGGTGAGTTTTCTCAAAGAATACGTTTTCATTTATATTCCAAAAGATGAATTATAAGAAAAATAGAAACGAACGGAAAGATATTGCCTGTTATCATCGCGTTCGCAACTTTCCCGGCCATTTTGAATATTATTTACTTTCACACGCTTCACCTATTGCGCAATTTAGTCATTTTTTTCGTTTATTTTCTTTTTTTTTTCATAAATTCCTGCATATTTATTCCACAGACAACCTCGTCACCAACATAAATAGTTGAGAAACTCCATATAATAAAAACCTTGACCGTCCTTTTCTAATATTTTTTGACCTTTTTTAATGTAACCTTATTTTATTTAGGTAATTAATTATTCGTTTTTATTTCTCATTTTTAAAGCATTTTACATTAATTAAAGTTCTCGATTTTTTATTTAAATAAGCGATTATTTTCGTTTAATTTTATACGATTTTTATAAAAAAAAAAAATTAAATATGAGAGAATTTTTCTATTTATCTATATCTCGATATAAGTATATAAATAATTAACCACGCAGGTTTTAATTTTTACTTACAATACATTAATATTAATCAATTTGATTCTATGAAAAATTACGTGCCCGGTGGAGAAACTCGGTAGTTTCCCTTCATTTTTTTACGCAATAAATAGATCAATTGCTTTAAAACGATTTATTAGCAATTTATTCGAGTTTTTAACCAAATTTATTGCTAATATTCATCGTGGTTTGTTGGAAAAATTATTCATTGCGGCGGTTTTACCCTGCATTCCGCAATGATTTAGAATTTTACTTCTTATTTCACGGCCGCCCCTCATATGGGGAAACAGACGCCAGAAAACCGCTCGCTCGGAGGCAGACACGCTTTTGAATTTAGTTGCTGCTTGGATGGCAGCGATGAGGCATATTTACGCAGGCGACCTCAGTGAGTAAGTAGACCGCTGTAGGACGTACGTAAAGTTTTATAGACAGTTTCCAACCAGCCCATTTACGATTTTTTATCTGCTACTCCGTCACCACTGGAATCGTGCCTCTCTTGGTTCGAGACTGCTTATTTATTTTATTCGCAGCTGACGGACGTACCTAATACCGGTTAGAGCTTCGGATCCTTGAGAATACAAGTATTCCCAAAGGATGAGACATGTTATTATGAGGAATTACAAAGAGCTGCGGAAAATTGTGAACGTAGGAAAAATATCCCCGTGGAAATTACCAGTTTTAGGGCTGAACTAAAATAATAGAATAGAATTGCTAAACAATTGTCACGCTTTTCTAACCTTATTAAATAAAATCGAGCACTTTTCTCGACAACCTCGGGAACAGTGTCCATACGATGTATTGAGTCATTTGAGATGTATCAGAGTGCCGATGTTATTTGTCTTATCGATTATATGAAATATCTGTATAATATCTACGTTGATAGGTTTTGCACATTTTCAGAGTTGAATACCGTGCATTTCCATGCTGATTTTAGAATTATGTTACATGTTTTGTGGCCTAATCGATCTTCTGTTCGTTAATCGATATAACTCAATTTTAACTGAAGCTTATTTCTTTTCGTTAAGAATTTCACCGTCGAATGTTAATAAAGGGCGGGATATAAAATCTATTTTTAAAGATCGTACAAACGGCTTTGTTTGTATTTATTTTTATGCGTAATTTATTACGCCATTTTTCTACAATATTTTATGGAATCCTTCCTTGTTGGACACTGTAGTCTCATCATCGTGAGATGGTAAAATAACAGCGTCACACGCATACATTGTAACTTTCATTTCAGCAGACAGATCTAAGTCCGCACTATACAGCAAGTGCAGTGTATAAACAAGAACAGTCTGTGGTATTGCGTTCTCACAAGATAAACAACGTATATTGCGTTTTGATATTTAATCTGAAAGTAACTTTTATCAACTGTGAATTGAGTGACGTAGCACAGATTTAATCTTTTTATAATAGACTCAGTAACCAAACTTGGTCAGATGCGTAACGTAACTGCACATATATATTTGTTTTTTTGGTCCAGGCTACTCTCAATTAGTTTGACAATTCGATGAACATGCTCCAGAATAAAAAGTAATAATAAAAAATGAACGATTTTCTCGAGCTAGTAATCTGATCCTGTTTTGCAGCTGTACCGTTACCAATATTGGTAATTTATGTTTTATACTACGGAATAGGAAAATTATTTTTTCGTTTGTAGAAACTGAATGAATGTGACTTATCTCTAAAAATGAGTTTTGTTGTAACGATCGGATAAACATCGATTTAAAATGACTTAATGAATAGTTGCAGCTTTTTTTCTCTTATCGCCTGCGAATAATTTTTATTTTTTATTTATTTTTATTACTATGAGCCGTGTGTAACTACGGAGGTTATTACAGCATACACACTTGCTGTTGATTAAATTACTGGTGCGATCTAGTTAGATTCCATATAGGCCAAGACCTGGGCATCTGTTGCAGGATCATTGGATATAGGAAGATTTAGGTTGAGGGATGAGCGGAATGTTATAAATTTGATACAATTCAAAAGTATATGATGGACTGAAGAATAACATTGTTGGAAACAGAAAGGACAGACTGTAGGAGGTGAAGTCCTGAGGAAGAGGTAATCATGGGTCAGAGAAATATGACCAATTCTTAAATGGTTGATTAGTGTAAAGTCGCGCTGAGACACGTACTACCATGGTTCAATCGATGTTTTACTGATTTTAAAAAGGTTTGTTGGCTAACAATATATCATCTGGTAATCTATTTTCTAGATTTCGGATTGTATGATATTAAGTATGATTTGGTTGTCACGCATTATGTTGAGAACAGTTACTATATCGATATAGTTATAATTATTTTCAACTGGAAAGAATGATGAAAAAACCATAAGATTATTCCAACCAATCCAAAACGGTTAAAGAAACAGTTACTTTAACAAAAGTACATATGTATGTTGAAACTATGAATGTTTTGTGGCTGTTATAAAAAAAAAACGCCAAAAAAGGGTGGAAAAATAGAGTTCAAAAAGGGTCAAGGAGCTGTCGTGTAAATGCTAAAATAAACTATTAAGTGGTTAATGAACAAGATTTAATGGTGGTCTTTTATATGATTATTACTATTTCTGGTGAACCCTTCCATCCTAATGATTCAAGGTATGTGTGAAAAAAGCACAACGTGTTCATTATTATACTCCTATGGACCGGAAGAGATTACACGCTGTGTGTGAATTGAAAAAAGGTGAAATATATAAGGTACTTATACTAGAGAGTGATGAAAAAATCAATTCCGTATATACAGAAGATAACAATAGTGTAAGAATAAAGAGAATAACATATAATAACAATAATAATAATTTTTTTATGAGAATAACACGTATAGTAAAGTAATAATAATAATATAACAATAATAATAATAATGAAGAGAATAACAAATGTAATAACAATAATAATAATTTTTCTACAATAATATTAATTTAATTTAAAATTATAACTTATTTTAAATTTAGGTTTTATTCGCAATAAATTATGATGAATAAAATTAAACAAATAATGCGTAAATGGCAACATATGCTGTTTATTCGCGTCACAAATACGTCAATTCATGTGCACATCGCAGAAAACATTTTTTACGTTAACTTTTTATACAGGCGATAATTATTATACATGTACATTTATAATATCTATATGTGCAATAGAAATTTTTTATTTTTGTATACGCATTTATATATGGAAGTATTTATATGAGTTTTTAAAGGTTTCTTTATATACTTATTTCGTAGCCGTGAAAATAAAAAATTAATAATTTCGTATATTCTCAACTCCTATACACGGTGTGTACAATCATGTAGGCAACAACATTTTTGTAGACGGAAATAAAATGCACAAAATAAAGAAAGTTCGAATAGTAAATCAAATTTGAAGACAGAAATGCTAGTCCGAAAAATCGTCCCGAATCCGTCGTATAATCTCTTTTTAAATTTCCGACACTAATTATTTTTCGATACCATAATCGACCCAAACGAAACCGACAACTGAATACTTCGGAAAATAACGGCATTTTGCGCCGCTTTTTCGAAATCTAGCGCAATTTTCCTAATATTTTAGTCGATATTCATCGATGAGGAACGTCCACGTTGCAGTTTTCATGTCTTTTTCCTGGCAGGAAGCCACAAACTAACGAAATAAATAAATTATTTTTGTATCCGTGAATCGTTTAGATTAAAATATTTCGGCCGATACTTAAATGTACTATCGGCGAAAATATCTACCGTAGAATCTGCGAGAATTGTCACATTTGAATGACACGTCACCACGGCAATTTGACGTGCAAGAAACCTTGAAGTTCTAAATGTTTCTTGTATACTGTATAAATAATTACTGACTTTTATTCATTTATTTATACGACTCTATAGTCACGCGAATAATAATGGATTAGTTTTAATGTTTTTCTTAAGTTTTATTGCTCGTTCTTAGATTTATTAATATATTTATAAACGCACGCGTTTAATATGATTTCAAATTTCATCGATTTGTCATTATAATTTCTAATGTATTTGTTTTCAACCTGATAGAACTTTGATATTTCGTCGAATAGCCGGTCGGTTCTGTTTTGTTTGCCTGCGGAAGAAATATATATGGGTAGGATAAAAAAAAATGCTAACAGTAAATACCACAATGATCTAGTAAAATCAACAATATTTCCAGAAGGTGGATTTTTATAAAACATTTTGCTCCTCGCTACCAGATAAAAATCAAAATATATAAATTAGTAATGAAAAAAATTATGACGTGTTGTCAAAAGACTTTCAAATATCGTTTAACTGTAAAAATCCAATACTAACTTTTATTTTTGAAAAAAAAAAAAAGTAAAAAGTGCTTTGCATTTCTAGATAAATAATAAGTTACTAATATGATTACATAAGAACAACAAGACGCCAGAAGAGGATACATTAGTAGCGAATTTATAGAAAAACACTTAGAATAGGTGGCCTACATAAGCCGATTGAAATTATTTCAAGACCCGGGATATTTCACCAGGGTTAGACGACAACGCTAGTTCGGAGAACAGATGTGAAAGCTATAGCGGTATTTCGTTGATATCGGGTAAAGCCTGGTTTGCTTAATTCGTGACCGGCATAGCAACCTTAAACGCTCATTGTTAATGCTAATAATAATAATAATAATAACAATAGTTCGTGGCCTCGTTAGAAAACGATTAAAAGTTTCTTTGTTACATTTTTTTTTTAAATTCATTTTACGTTTGTAAAATTTTAGTTTAGGATACATTCTGTTTTAGAAAGAGTTGTGCAGTTACATATATCGTTAGTCGAAGGAAGTGAATATTAAATTACGTATATATAAATATATATATATATAAATATATATATATAAATATATATATATATAAATATATATATATATAAATATATATATATATAAATATATATATATATAAATATATATATATATAAATATATATATATATAAATATATATATATATAAATATATATATATATATAAATATATATATATATAAATATATATATATATAAATATATATATATATATATGTATATACACGTAATATATATATATGTGTGTGTGTATAATTTATACAAATAAAAACCGTTTGTAACATTTTTACATGATTAACCAATGATAAGCAAATGTTTCGCCAATTAATTATTTAAGATGAGAATGAATTTGGACAATAAATAATAATAATATTAAACTTCGCAAGAAACCATTTTCCAAAAGAATAATTTTTAGTGGGATTTTTTTTTTTTTTTTGTATTGTAAGTTCGTCATTTTGGGTGTATTTTTCGACCATTGAGTTATTTATTACAGATATTATATAAGATAGTTGGACGATCGGAATGAACTATTTCCGTTTTTCTTTTACTGGATGAAATTCGTTACTACCGGTGATTTAGTAAATGGAAGCGTATTTCTTTAACATTGGTTTCTTAGAAAAGGAATTTTATACTGCCACAATTGTAGTACTACTACTACCACGCTTGTTATGAAAATAACGGGAAGCGTATAAAATAAAATTAGAGAAAATAAGAAACGGACTACGATTAAAGTATATGAAGCATACGCATTTCCATAAACGAGGACAAATTTATTCTATCATACCAGCCGTCAACAAAAATGGTCTAATATAATTATATATATATATATATATATATATATATATATATTTATTTATTTATTTATTTATTTGTGTACGTGTGGATATATATATATAAAATATCGCGTGTTGAGTATAAGTAAACTTTGGTCTACAATTTTGTAGTTACACACACACGTATATATATAAAATAATTTATAAAACTATAGTCTGTGATTTGCGAATATTTTCACTATAATCACTGCATTGGGCTATTTTTATCTCACATAAACAGAAAATCTATTTTTTTAAATTTTTGTCTGGCTGTTCCATTTTAACTCAAAAACTATAAAAGCAATAATAATAAAATTCACACAGCTTATAGCCGATATTATCGGATTTGTTCAAAGCTTTGTTTTACATTGATATTACAAATAGGAGAGAAATTACAATAACTTAAAGTTTTAAAAAGTAGGAGACAGCGGTATCTCTGCCTGATCGTTTAAAATTTAACATATTTTCCGGTTCGAATGTACCTTCATTACCAACACCCGCAATACAAACCATGATTTGTTGCGTCAGGGGCGTGGTCGAAATAATGGACTGATATATATATATTTTTAAAAGGAAGAGACAGCGACATTGTATTAAAAAAATAATTGCACAGGCGAAGCCGTGGGCAACTTCTTGTATATATATATATATGTGTGTGTGTGTATATATGTATATATATATATATATTGTAACAATAGGTGTTACACTATTAGTAGTGATAAGAGGTGATTAAAGTTTAACAATTAAAATATTAAAATTAAAATTTATAACCAAAAATTACAAGGATTGAAATACGTATGATAATAATAATATATTACGGAAGATAGGAAGGAACGTATATAGGTATACGTATGTATATATATACCATATGGGTTGTATGTAGACAGGGCGAATGCGTGTTTTAGATAAAAATGAGGTTTAACAATATAACATATGTATGTATAGGAGAGGGCATGCTGGCGCAGGTATGATTATAGTTTTTGGGAAATTCGTCAAAAAATAAGAAACATATCTACAAAAAATATAATGATTGGCGTAGCAAGTGCCGACAAAAGGAGGTGAAAATAGACCTGATAAAATGGGCTCCTTCGGTATTTTAGTCTAATGGAAGAGAAAAATCTATAGAAAATATAAATACAAAGAAACAGGCATTTTGCCAAGAATAAGGTTTTAGAAAATAATAATAATAAAATACCTGCAGCGCCTCGAGTGCTTTGGAAAGCCAGGTTGTTAGAAAAGTTAGTAGATCAGTTAGTTTAGTTTAGGCTATGGTTGGCTAGAAAGGATCGTCAGGAGTTTGACCGCGAAGTTGAGGTCACTTCCATCCAGGCTACCAAGTTTCCAAAAAGTAGGGGAAAATTCCGTTAGTTATAAAAATAATTAATTCAGTAACGTACTTTTTTTTTTAAAACAGTAATAATATAAACGTATTCGAGAATAGCGCGCGTTAAGGTATATTAAGAAACATTAATAATATTCGTAAATACAATAAATGTTAATAAAAAGAAAAAAACGCGTTTTTTTTTGTTTATTTATTTAAATTCAATTAACGGTCGTAGGCCATCACACGTGGCATCCCATCTGGACAGTGGAGTTCGTGAAGTATAACCCAATGTAGGTAACGTGCATAATATAAATATATAAATATATAAATATAAATATATATATATATATATATATATATATATATATATATATATACCCGAGATGGGAAAAACACATAACATCATAGCAGAAATGAAAAGAACTGAAATTGAAATCATGGGTATAAGTGAAACAAGATGGCCTAGAAATGGTACCTGTCAAATAGACGAAATGACGATCTACTATGTAGAAAACAACACAAAGGAACACAGAAATGTAGTTGGAATAATGGTGAATACACACGTCAAGAGAAGTATACTGGGATATGTACTACACAGTGACCGAATGATTTTGTGATCTCTGTTCAGTAACAAACATGTAAGTCGGAGATTAAGATACAGAATAATTAAGTGCTATGTATATTCGGTTTTATTATATGGAGTGGAGTCGTGAACGTTGAAAAACACAACTATGAAAAATTTAGAAGTATTCGAAATGTGGGTTTTCAGGAGAATGCTGAAGATATCGTGGACTGATCGTATGTTGTATAGCAAAGTTATAGAAAGAACATGGAAAACTAAAGAGCTATTAACCATTATAAAGAAAATGAAATTAGCGTATTTTAGGCCACATTATGAACCACGATAGGTATCAGTTAATACAGTTAATTATAGAAGGCCAACAAGAAAGACGTAGACGAAAAGGACGTAGAAGAATGTCGTGGATGAAAAATTTGGAAAGTTGGACGGGCTGGTCAACCAATGAATTAATACATTTGGTCAGAAACAGGACCAGTTTTGCACTCATTGCAGCCAACCTTCGTTAACGGAGATAGCACTATGAAGAAGAAGAATATATATTTTATATATATATATATATATATATATATATATATATATATTATATAAAATAGTATAATGAGTTACATGTCTATATACAAACGATCTTTGGTCCAAATATTTTTCTTTTGTAATAGACATTATGAACTATCGAATTTGAGCTAAGGTTTAATGTGGAAAATTACAATATTTCTAGAGTGTAGCAAAACAGCTCGTATTGTATAGGTTAGAGAAAGCAATGATAATAATAGCTCTGTATGTATGCATGTAAATATATATATATATATATATATATATATATATATATATATATATATATCAATCAGTGTTAAAAGTTTTTCTTGAAATTGATACGCAGTATTATAATTTATCAGTTTTCTATTTCGAAGAAATGTATTGTATCTAGATAATGAATACTGGTAAATGAAAATTAGATGCGTACAAGGCACATTCCAGTTTCGCCGAATCCGATAGCGACGAGAGAAATGATCTAAATTAAGCGAGTAAATAACGACAACGTGTAGGGGCGAATTAAACAAAATATTTAGTTAGCTCGTTCATGGGGAAATGTCAAATTTTTCTAGAAAATTTTAGGAATAAACTGCAAAATTTTGAGAACCACGTTCGCATGATCGTAATTAAAGCGTTTATAGTGAATGTTGGTTGGAAGAATATTAATCCTTTTTCCCGCTCTTTTTTTTCTACACATGATTGGATACGCATTGACAAAGCGATAATGTGTTAGCGTTCTGCTCGCACGACCTGAGTTCGAATCCCATCGTAGACGAGAATTTTTCATGGTAAAAAAGCCTCTAGCTAATTCAGGTATCCATTTAACTGGTCGGTAAATTGGTACCAGATTGCTGTAAAAGTAAAGAAGCTGCGGAATGCAATGACGAACTACGGTCGAGTATGCCTCATTTAATCGGTCATGTAATAATATCTTCGCAGGTCGATGCGTATTAGTTAGGCGGTATAATCTGCAAAGTTACGAGTTGTTGGAACTTTACTTTTTCTTAGATTTCTTTTGGCGCACAAATTGAGCTGGCATTCGAATTATATGCAATCACACATTATATTGAATAGGGTATCGCGAGTTCAATGATGATGAAATACTTTCATACCATGAGCTGGGGGATTGAACTTTCAACTGTCTGGTTGACAGCGGAACGCTCCAGCAACTATGTCACTGGAGAATAAACCATGTAATTAGTAATTTTCTTTATATTTCGAAAACGTCTTCAACTTAATTTACATAATACACTTATTGTTTATCCTTGTGTCTATTTTTTAATTCTGGAATAAGTTTACCCGATATTAGGACATTTTTTTTAGTAACCCTTCATTAAATCCAGCATTTCCGGTCAGATATTATTTTTTAAGTCTTCCGATTTTGATATAGAGAAGACTAGATTGTTTTCGTCGTTGTCCAATGTTTCCGGATAGCGCCAATTATTATTTTTCTATTGCCTTTTTTCTTTCTGCCAACAAAATGATTTTTTATATTTTCCAAGACCCGAGGTTGCTATTTTCTCAGTTCACACCTATGCGTCTACATGCGCATCACGAATTTTCGTCGCTCCGGTTAATATTCGACTGTCGTACAGAAAGTTAAGGAATGTCGAGTATACATAACGAGTTTAATTTTCCGGTCTGTCTTAATTTATAAAGTTTTTCCTAAAATACGTACGTTCTCAAATTATTTGAAAATCTTACCAACATTATTAATTTTTTTTTTTTACATTTAGCGTGTCTTATGCTGCTACTAAGGCAAAAGATATGTAAGTCTAATTAGATTAAAGAGAGCAGCTTGTTTTCTCTCATCCGTTGTGATCGATAATATACTACATTCAGCTTCGAGCTTGGCGAGTACCGATGAAGTTAGAGGAGGCTATTCCATTTCACATATCTTCCGTACCGGTTTGCTTAATCACCAAAAAAGATTAAATGTCAACACTAGATGTCGTTTCTATTCATGTTATTTACCAACTCAAGGTTGTTTATTGGTGTTTCCGGCCAGATTGCAGTTGAATCCGTTAGAGAGATAAAAAAAAACCTATATGTTCATAAGCCTATCAATGAGTCATTATATATAGTTTTTTTTGTCTGTTTTCTTTTCTCTTTTTCTCACTTTCCTTACCTCTTTCTCTCTCTCTCCCTCTTCTCTTTCTCTTTATCATATACGTATATATATATATATATATGACTAAATATGTGGGTGGGTGTGTGATAATAACGCAGTTTTTTTTTTCGGAAAATTGAAAGTTTTTGAATTTATTTTTACAGTCCCAAGTTTGGTAAAGTGGTTGTCAACTTGTGTACGCCTATTTTCTTTGATATGTTCGTTTCCTGTTTACAACTTTTTATCTTTTAAGTATATGTTCATTTTTGTTACCGTGAAGTTGTGTAGTTATTTCCGTCATGGTGCGAAAAACTAACCATCCGTTATTCAAAACGTTTTTCAGCTGTAAAAATTTGAAGTAACGTTTGGGAAGATTTAGCAATTCAAAAGTTTACGGCTGGTGTCATTCAGGAACGATTAGCTAAAGAATACAATTTGAAAACTACTGGAATGAATAAATCATATATATATATATATATATATATATATGTATGTATGTGTGTGTGTGTGTATATATATTTATACAGAATGTATGCATGTTTATTGTTCCTATATAACTATAGCGGTCAGTTGTCTTTAAGAGGTAGTCAAATATTTCGATTTCCTTTTAGTTTGAGGAGAGAATGTTTATTATGGTTTTCTTATTTTTTTCAATAGGCGGATGTAGATGATCAACATTTCCGTGATACAACAACGAGAAAATATGGAAATGTTAAATTTGAGAAAAACTGTCTCTTCTTTTGGTTTGTCTGATCGCGATAGATGTCGAACGTAGATATTTTGGATGTGTACTTTGGTTTCAAAAAACATCGATCATTATATATTTATTCCATTTATCATTTTGCTAAGCAAGGTTAAATCATTCAAATTATTCGCTTAATCCAACATAACCTGTCTAACTTAATCTAACCTGTCATTTGCGTCGGATGAATTCTAAACAAAAAAATAATTCAAGTTCCACGATTTTTTCTTAGATTAATAAAATCTTCGCGTTATTTTCATACAGGCCATTTTCAATTACGTAATACTACATGTATATATATATATAACTTCACCCAGATCGTTAGCTACGTTTCGAGATACCCGAAATATACTAGAATTTAAATATATAAGACAAGTGCAAGATTTAAAGTTGCGACAGAAATTTTGATGAATCTTAATGCGAAAAGAATTTCTGGAGTCGATTTAATTTCCATCGCGTAAAGGTAATTTTTTAATCCATGTATTTATCGGATTTTTTTTTTGGGGGCACTGCTGAGGAGCAATCACAACCCACTAACGTGTTGATAAATAGTTATTATATATTGATGTTACAATTGGTTAGGAATTTGTAAAGAAGGAGGAAAACACGGGAGTCATTAGAAAAAATTAAGGAAGTGATAGAGAAAGGAGGACGATAACCGATGGATATTAAGGAATTCAGGAGTGCGAGTTAGTCAGGTGTATGAAAACTGCAATTGAAAAGGATGTGGTTTTCATCGGCGATAATTTGTGAATCGGCTGGATGGGAACAATATGGGGAACTGGAAATCCCAATACGAAACATGTGAGCCGGAAGACGATTGCGTCCAGAACGTAAACGGGTGATGGTTGTAATAAATTTTCGGAAGTTGAGATGTATGTTGGACAAATTAAAGTACCAGGGAGTAGGTTATGTGGCCAGATAATCGGATGTTTACGTGTTGAATATGTTCCGAATTGTGTCACAAATTATTATGATACATGAAAACAAAAAAAAACAGCGGAGGAAGTTACTTAGTGTAGGTTATTTTCATTACTTCTTGTAATATAGGGTGACCCAAGAAAAGACTGATGATTTTATTACTTTTTTAAATAACTGAAAAACTACTCCACAAAAATTTTTAAATGAAATTTTATTTAAAAATATGAAAACGAGAAATTAACTTACAATAATTTATAAAACACAATATCGTTTAGATGACCGACATTTACAACAATATATTCATTCAGTGTAAAATTTTCGAACATAGGACGCATTTCGTCAGAAATCCGAGTTTTCAGGTCTTCCAGATCTCGTGGACGTGTTTTGTAAACGCGGCTCTAAGGTATCTTCACAAAAAAACCTGGAGCGGTCAAATCTGGCCAGCGCGAAAATCCGTGTACGACGCGACAATATGCTATTACCAATCGCTTCTTGCAGTACTGCGAGCGTTTCTGCCTAAGATCGCACCATCTTATTGAAACCAAGTACGGCGTAGACGACCTGACAAAGACGAAGTGAGGGAAGCAAAAATAAGTTTATCATCTCGATATAGCGCGTTCCGTTGACAGTACTAGTAAAAAAATAAGCCCCACTTCGCCACTTCAGCCGAAACGGTTACTCGCTCGCTGTGTGACGGATTCTATTTGATTGAATCCGGATTACAGACAAGTTTTAGCGGGAGTTTTCTTTGTTTACGAATCCGAATAGTTGAAAATGAGCTTCATCGAAAAGTTTGTTAAATCGATCTCTTCGTCTTCTATTTTTTTCAGCGTCGTTTCAGCAAAAAGTTTTCGTAGCGCGTGGTCGGTACTTTTTAATTCCTGAATGATTACCACTTTATAAGGATGAAATTTCAAGTCTTCCAACAATAAACGGCGAAAAGAACCTCTGGACAAGTTTAAAGAAGCAGCATGAAGACGAGCAGAGCGTTTGAGACTTCAAATGATCACTGCCCGATCTCGATCGGTGTTTGTGGTGTATGAACCGTTTTTTTTTTTTTTTTTTTTTGTCCTAGATGTTTCTGCCTTTCGAAAGTTTTCAATCCATCTTAAAATTGAATTTGCAAGATGGTACAGGTTCGTAACTTTGCTCTTTGCACCGTCATGATCGATTCACGAAGAAAATAACGTTGTGCGCAAAAAACGCGCTCCTTGTTATAGGATGCCATAATAATTGAAATTGCATAAAAGCGAATCTCTCGTATGTAGGCTAAACGTGGAGTATGTGGTTTGCGTTGTAGCAGTTTTACCAACTGCGCTATAAAATAAAATTGTCTCATTGTATAAAAATACTGTGTTTTTGTAGGTGAGGTTTTTCAAATGTGTATGTATATGAATGTGTGTGATGTGTTTGTGACGTGAGCCAACGAAAGATTGCGTTTTGCCATTCGAGTATTATATAGGCGTTTTATTTTATGTGTCTAAATTACTATTTAATTACTATTATTTCGTCGTATGTAACATTGGAAATGTTTTAATATGAAATAAATTTGAATTTGAATTATTCATATTATTATTATTATTATATTTTATACAAAGTAATAAGACACGCTGTCAATAATTTTAAACGAGATGTTCTAATTAATACGACGATTTGACTTTGTAAAAATTTAAAAAAAAAACTGTTTTCTTTAACATAGGCTTGTAAATTTTATCGTATTTGACTTTATTATTCTCTAGTAGACGTAGGACATATTTTTACACGCGCAAATACATGTGTACACATTTCAATGTAGTTATGTATATGTATAATACATGCCGGTACTTTATAATGTTTAATCGCGTCGTTTTTTAAATATATGCTATTATGTATGTATTCCTCGGAGGCATAGTTGCTAGAGCCCTAGATTATTATTAATCCGGCCATCGAAGGTCCGATTTTTTGTCATCCTTAATTATCACGACGAAAGCAGTTGCATCCTACCCCGTATAACGTATGGACGAGCGCTTGCATTAGATGATAATTAGGGCGGTCGAGAATAGCTCATTTTGTACGCCAAAAAAAAAAAAAGCAACGTCCAAGTTCTCCAATGAACAGTACGACGATATAAGCGTGTGTATGTTTGTGTGTGTGTGTGTAATAGATAAGTAATACATGCCTACGCGTGTATATATAATGGGCATACTGAACGTTTCGATGTCTAGGATCAGCGATTATACTTCAAAGTAAATTGTTAGGAATAACATTGCGGGGTGAAATGTAAATATAAAATTCTATCAATTTTTTGAAAAGTAATTAAAATTTGAAATTGTGTTTGTATTTTGAAAATGGTTGTCGGAGCGTTTTCGTTTGATTCCATTTACTGTCTGCCTCGAAACTACGGATAAAAACGAGTAATTATAAGTGTATATATATGTATACATCTGAATAAAAATGGAACGTAGTTAACTAGAACAGTATCTGGTCAGTTGTTCTGTTTCAAAAATATTTGACGAGCTTAAATATTTTCCTAGGCTGAAAATTATCCGGGAAATAAATATTTCTTTTATGCTGTTTCTATCGACTTTAGTTTGGAATTTTAGCGATGGGCTCTCATTTAATTATCGTATCTGATTGAACGTCGAACGTTACGTTAATATCTAGTTAGTTGTTCGGTTTCAAAAATATTTGACGAGCTTAAATATTTCCCTAGGCTGAAAATTATCCGCGAAATAAATATTTTTTTTATGCCGTTTCTATCGACTTTAGTTTGGAATTTTAACAATTGGAGGGGGACTCTCATTTAATTATCGTATCTGTTGGAACGTCGAACATTACGTTAAATGAGTAGTCGTAATAATGTTGCCTATACATACGACTCGATACGTTGTTTGTTTAAATGAGTAGAAAAATACTTTAGTTGTTTAATTGATATTCGTTTAGAATTAAACTTTGAAGGGATCGTATTTTTTATGGTAATTTTAATATAATAATTCGTTAACTCCCGTTTAAATTAATAATAAGAATATTTAGATTCTTCGCTAATCTCTAGTGTTAATATTAAATAAAAGTATATAAAAATATCGAATTACTTCGGACGTTTATTAATGAAAAATAAAATATAACGGAAATTAATTAATTAAAAAAATTAACATACTTATTACGTATAATCGAATCTAAAATTACAAAAAGAAAAAATACATAATTAAACGCGAAACATATTATTAATTATGAAAATCAATCATCAAATTTTAACGTACAAAATTATTACTTTTTTTTTTCTTTTTTTTTAATTTTTTTTTTGTCCCAGCTTGCGCCATTTAGCCAGTTTAATCCTTTATCCAGTTAATCTATTTTAAATCTCAATGCCACTACGTTTGATAAAATTATATAAACTGACAAAGACAGTGGGTCGGAAACAATCAATTCAATACTCACGGGTAATGTGTGCCATTTTTGTACAACACTAAACAACATCTCATTATGTTTTCTCGAAACTTCGGACAAATCCAAATTTGATGCTCGATACAATTGTCAACGTGGCACACATCACATGTACCATCAGAAATTATGCACAATTTAGCTAGGTGTGAGGGGGAGAAATTATGACCAGTACGCAATCTAAATAAAGTTTATATATAATCCCTCGAAATGTTTTTATGTAATTGAAACCATGGATTTTATTGTGTTCAGGATTTCCAGTTCTTTGTTCATCTTCAATAAAACATATTTGTTTGTACGATTCTGCATCCAGGGAATTTTCAAAATACGCCGATATGACCAGATCCTCTCCGATTCTAAAAGTTGTTTGCTGGCATTACAGCACTCATAGGTCAACTCGCGTTTACCATCAATTTCTAATTACATATATCGATTAAACTCTTTCGGTGTAAAAGTTAAATTTGTTTGGATCCCCGGGCATAGCGGTATCCATGGCAATAATCTAGCCGATCATTTAGTCACTTCAACGGTTACTGATAGCAATAAGTTAATATAGAGTCTACTACTACTAAATGACGTAATCGCAATATGATAAATAAAAATAGTTACTGTGAGAGTGTATTTGGGAATGTGTGAGTACTATAAATGTAATTTTGTGTGTATATGTGGGTATGTAAATTTTATAAATTAAAAATTAACGATATATGTATGTAATAATATTTTAGATGTACATATTGTAAAATGGTGTAAATCAGTCGACATGACGGGACATATATTATCTAAGTAAAGAATGGTGTGGGAGTGTGTGTTTGTGTGATTGACTTTACTTATTGTATTTTTATTTTATAATAAATATACGCTTTTGAAGAAAAAAATATAATGTATAATGTGTGCATGTATGCGTGTGGGGTACGTGCTGGTTAAACTTCGGCCTATCAGGAATTTCTTCCGTTTTTCAATTTGTTTTTAGTTAAAAGCTTCTATCTGTCGTTTCGTTTTTAATTTATCATCGATATCCATCCGATTTTTCATTTTGTTTTCCAATGGTCGACTTTTGGTTCTGTCGTATTTCTCGAAGAAAAGCCTATTCCCAACGACAATGTCTACACGAGGAACTTACGACTTGTTCCTCCGTCAAAAAAGAAAATAATAATAATAAAATATTACGAGTACTTTGGTCGGCGACATTTGGCGTTGATAGGGGTTGTTGGCAATTACGCCCGTTATTAAATTCTTATTACGCCGTCTCCTGTTCGGATACGTTTTAGTCTTCGCTAAACCTTTTTTTTTTTTTTTTAGAAAAGGACGACTGGATACGGATGAAGGAAAATAGAAAATTGAAATCGAAACAAGTCGAGCTGAAAATTCGAGAATTTCTCAAGCTCATATAATATTCTCGTACTAACTCGAAATTGTACGAAGTGATGTATGAGATATCGGAAAATGAGAAGAAATCCTCTTAATTAATATTGAACATATTTATTCGATCGAAGACCTTAAAAAGACCGCATCTGCTTTTTAGCGAATACGAAAAAAAAAAGAATTAAAACATTTCGAAGTTAAAAAATGTTGTACTGCTTATTTATTAATGGCGGTGAAAACAAGAAATTCCAAATTCAAAGATGATTGACGGTTATAATTTAGTCATCATCATCATTAAGTGCCGTCTCCGTATCAGAGGTAGACTTATCTATACGTATGTTGTTGTACAGTGTAAGTAGCGTACAAGGCAATCATAATATGGCGTTAGCGTAGACGGACCCCCCCCCCACACACACATCCGGAAGAACTGATGTAATAACGTTGTTGTCACGACACCTTGCAGCTCCGCGTGTTTTTGTAGTGTACTATATTATTACGAGACAATGCAGCCCCGCGTGTTTTTCTAATACATATATTATATTATTACTGGCGCGCGCACGGTGTTGTGCGTGACGGTTTGCCATTGCGGTAATATTGGGATTATTTATATTTTTCGATGATAATTTTTGCGTCGTCGATCGCATTCGAACTCGGTGTCTTCTGTGTAGAAAGTCCGTGCTGTAGCCACTAGGCTATCCCGACGACTTATAAATTGTATATATATCATATGATTACGATTTAATAGACGAAAAGCCTTGTGGTCTTTTTGTATACAAAAATTTATTGATTTTAACTGCTTTTTCCTTGTTTATTTTTTAAAGATCACTACATACCACACTGTTCAAATCGGAATAAAGTAATTTAAACGCTACGCGTATAATAAAATAGAATTATTTAGGTTCCCTCGTCTTAATTAACGAACAGCAGTGCAAAGAAGATATCGTTAAACGCCCTGACATTGGCAAGATACTTAGCTACGATTTGGAAAAGCGCTGCGCTTAATAAAAAAAATAAACTAATATTGTTCAACAGCTTAATTTTTCCAATAACGATGTACAAAAACCTGGAGTATAAAAAGTACAGATGATAGGAAAATTGACGGCAGGGCGCTTAGAATATCTTGGACAATACACCGAACAAAAATGCGTGGATTTTGAATATTATGATAGTCGAAATCGGCTCATTGAAGTGAATTAATAGGAACGTAGTAAAATTTTTTAGACACATTACAAGCAAAACAGACTCACTACTACATACTATCCTACAGGGAACACGATAAGGATATAGAAATCGAGTGTTCGTTCCGATGGACAGATGGAATAAAACAAAAAACTGGACTCACACTGGTTGCAGCTACGAGAAAAGTAGCTAATGAAGAGTGGAGAAAAGTGGTCCATACGATTTCATATTACCAAATACCCCCGCGGTATAAAGGACATGGACTATATATATATATATATATATAAATATATATATATATATATATATAAAGATCGGTCAGAATGAAATTGCGATCGATACAACTGAAAAAAATCACTTATACGCAGAAGTGAATAGATATAGTTGGATCGTCATAGTGGTACGTATATATTGTCCTACGAACATTCCTGATTGTACGTGGATAAAAACATATTATTTAGCGTTAGTGTTTAAATTAAAGGTGTAAAATTATAAAATAACGGTAAATTCAAAATATGAGAAAAAAGTAATAATTAACAAAGACAAAGAGGACACTAAAAAGTCCGCTAAACGATAAGTAAATTAATAATTTGTTAATTAATTTTTTTAAAAAAAAGTAATATAAAAGCATTGAATAACGTTCCCAAGCATAAATAATTAACAGATGTAATTATATCATTCGTAATCGCCATCGTTTGTATCTCTCAAAATTGTGTTCGCAATTATTTTCCGAATCGTAAAAAGAATTCTCTGATTCGAAATTAAAAATATAATAAGTGTTTTTAATGGCCCCCTATAGTGTATTTGGTGAAAAAACAATAAATTGAATAATAGGAAACGGTATATACATTATACAAGTTTTAAATGAGATTATTAACTTAATCGATTTTCACATATATTTTTCGTAGTATCTTCATTGAATCGTATCCCCACATGCAAGGCTATAGTGACCACGATCTGTCGCTTAGTTAATCAGGCTGGGCCAAGAATTACGATCCCGTGACATCTTTACGAAATTTTGTTATATATATATATATATATATATATATATGTATGTATGTATGTATGTATGTATGTATGTATGTATATATATTAGCTGTCCCGTACACACGTCTTAAATTCGAAAATTCCAGACTTTTTTTTTAATAAGTTCTAACAATCTGGACCGTTTTAATGAAAATTTTTATTAAAAAAGTTATTACACTATCTAACGTTATTAGATGTACCGTTACCACAATTCGACCAATCGATAGCGTGTGAGTATGTGTATATGAGCTAAGTTGAATGTAGACGCTGTGTTGAATGGAACTTAAAGTTGTACAACTAATACGAGTAACTTCTTAGGACTGAAAAGATTTATTGTATCAAATTTTAGATAAATAATGTATATTTTATTTACTTTTTTTTATTTAAATAATATGTCCGATAAGTAATCATTTAAAATAAGAACAATTTTAAAAATGTGTTATGAAATCAAATAAATTTGTAGGTTACGTTGGTTGTTAATCGATGCACGTATAAATATGTAAAATACTCGCTTTAATACCACACAAAAATTGCAAAATGTGTAGTTTGTTATGTACACTTCAAAACCCTTCACGCACTAATTACAACTTAATGTAATATTTATTTTAATACAATAATAACACAAAGTTACAAGATTTTCCCGAATATGATCGCAGCGCCAACAATCGAGACAAATTGAAATTAAAATAAAATATTTTTAAATATTCGACACTGCGATCGCAACGCTGTCTACCGGATTCAATGTAAAACGTTCTAAGATCAACAACAATTTATAAATAAACAATTAATTAAGTAAACATTTTTCAGCGGGCCGAATTGTAAATTTAAACCATTCTCGAATCCACTGGAACACGTAAAAAATTTCATCAAAATTGGTCCAACCGTTTAAGAGGAGTTCAGTCACATACACACGCATAGAAGAATTATATATATAAAAATTGTAATCACTCCCTTTATAAACAAGTGACGACTTGGAACACGATCTCGACTTCTTCCTGCCTTAATTTTTCCTCAAACGAATAACATCCTCATAATTTCTGCCCTAATTACACGACCAAAATACTATTAAAATAGTACGATTAACAAAAAATAGCCATCTTCGGATTTACAGTTTCATTTAGTATAGAGACATGGCTTCTTCTAGAATTGTTCACAGGACACGTTGCTGCACTGTTCAAAGACAGATTTCCGCACTATATAGAAACACTGAGTGTCCTTCGGTATCTGTATAAGAAGTAATTTTTTAGGAAAAATAATGACATCGGCAGATTGTTTTTTTTTTGTTGTATAGCGCGCATATAATATAATATATAAGCCGGTTATCAGGACGGGCTTGAATTTTCAATTGTAATTCTACTTAAATCAGGATAGGACTCGTAAAATTTACTGAATAACGGTTAGTATAATCAAAATAGATAGTAAATTCACTCTCTACAGATCAAATAAACATCCGAATTGAACAATCTATAAAGAAATACAGAGCATAAGGTTTATAGCGACGCATCCGAATTTAATAAATATTGGGGTTATGCGGTGGTTTCAGAGGATGATCTTCTTCGTTACACAGCTACCTCCACAATACTCGGTATTTTCCGCTGAATTATACGCAATCTACCTTGCGATATCTACTGCTGTCACTGAAAACCACAATGATTTTCTAAAATGTTCCGATTCATTCTCTTCCATTACGTGTTTCAACTTTAATTCTTCCAAATTTCATCCTATTCCTATAAAAATCTCAAATCTCTTATACCAACATCCTACTCTGAAAATAACTCTAATATGAATTCCAAGTCACACGGGTTTTACATTCAATGATTTAGCTGATAAAGCAGCTAAAGAGCCAGCTCGAATTCAACCTTATCCTTTAATCCCTATCGCCTTCATCAAATATATAACAAATAAATTGTTTTGTGATCTGTGCAATGCAATTCCCTCAACAAATCATCTTAGATTTATTCACTTCTCTCCTCTTCCTTGAAAGTATTCTGTGCATAGCAGAAAGGAGTAGGTAGTATTGTCCCGTATCCGTATTGGCCACACCGCACTGACTTATGGTAATATTTTAAATAAAACAAATCCACCTTGTGCGATCATTGCGTCCGGACGCTGTTAACACTCCAACGCTTATTTTTTGACTGCCCACAATATTCTCTATACCGTCCCCCAAAACTTCAGTTGTAATTCATCCAAAAGAGTTTTATTTGATGATCCACTGCTGTGAAAGCAACACTTCAGTTTCTTCAAACTATAAATATGGTCAATTTCATCTAACATCTCATATTTACTTTAGGGTGCTTCTGGCCATAGTAGCAGTACATAATACCCGACAAAATATATATATATATATATATATATATATATATATATATATATATATATGTAAAGAATGATTATAAAATTAATTTTATTTATAAATATTTATTAGTATTATTAGTAATTTTTATTTTCTTTTTTATAACGGTTTTCTCAGTGGTTCTTCTAATCTGTTTCCCGATTTATTCTCGCCTTTCTGTTCTCTATTGGATTACGATTGTCGTTTTCCAGAATAAACGATCCAATTTTTTGTACAATTTAACTTATTTCGTTATGTTCTTCAACTTATAAACCTCTAACCTTTTTTTTTCTTTTAATTTATTTGTAATCCTAATAATCAGGTGTCACAAAGTTGCGCAACTTGTCACGTTAAATCGATGCCTCTCGGTTGCATCGTTATTACTATTATTATTCTTATTATTATTGATGTTAACGGAAAGTTAGAAACACGGATGATTATGTCAATGTGTATTGTACTGTAAATGAGGAGTTGAAAGTTTCTCTTCGAAACTTTCGCTAATACATTATAAACTGACAAACCCTCGACTTCTATTAGCGCAACCACTAACTGCGACGAGAACATACTACTACTATTACTACTACTATTAATGCGGTTTTGTTGAACAAATATATATATTCGATGAAAATGTACGATGTGTGATATATAGAGTTAAATTATAATTATAATCTAATTATATTTATATAAAAAATAAATAATGATTTTTGTTTTATCAATATTTATTTCTAACCCAAAACTGCTTTCCTATATCACGTAAGGTTCGTACCATTTTATTAGTATTTTCGGTACTAAATATTTATCAAAATTATAAAACTAGTGTTTGTTCTGTTACTAAACAAAATTTAATTGCGTTTATTAATCAGTGCTTGCGAACACATTATTCACAACAAAACCTTATTCCTATAACTTTCTTTTCATGCGTGTGTTATATATATATATATATGTGTGTGTGTGTGTGTATGTCTGGAGAAGATCCACTTATACACCCCAGTTATCGAATATGTACATACATGCACTTATAACTCTTATACGAGATAATATACCATGATTTAGGTGTATTACATGTACAATGTGAGAATTATTTATATATAATACACATATATATATATATATATATATATATATATATATATATATATAAATATAATATTTGCATGTGTGAACAATTATGGTTAAGTAATCCGCGCGCTCGGAAATATATTCAGTCTGTATTTATAATTTTATTTGATACTACTACCATTCTTCCGCAAGGTGCTAGTAAAAAAACTTTAGTAACCCTGGAATTTCTTGTGTAATAGATCAAAAGCAAATAATTCTAATTGTTGAGCAGTATATTCGTCTTCTAAGTTAAATTTATTTTTATTGTATACTCTGATAGGACATACAAAGAGTACATGGTGAGTAGTTTCTACTGCGCTATATTCATATTTATCAACCTTACTTAAATGAAAGCGAAATAGGTAAGACCAAATTTTCATGACCAGTCAATAATTGGTTAGTGTAGAAATTGGGAGTAATTTAGATTTTGCACCGATGTAATATATTCGAGATTAAGCTGTGGCTGTGTAGCCCGGTATTATATTCTTCCCATCTTTTATCGCAAATCTTTAAATAATGTATTTTTATAGCTTTCATAGCAAAGATATATTGAGTTGTATTTTCACTGTGAGAATTTACATTGAATTTTGAGATTATAGTGTTCGTTTCTCATATTAAGTTCTATAAGATAATGAAAGAAGTCCAAGTTTTTAATGGAAAAAGTAACTGCCCTACTGAACATAAGAAAATGGAGGATTAGCAATAACTACAGATACGGTGTGTGAAATGATTTTGTATCCCTTACATGCATTTACATTTTCATTGCATGCTAAAAATATTTTCTTTCAGACGATTCAATAGGACGGTGCAACAACATAGTAATGTGTTTTTAATCAGTGATTTTATGTTACATGTCTGTAGTTGTAATTAAAGGTCCATTTATTTTGACAGGTTCGTTACGTTTAACAATATTTAGTACCTATTTCCAATATTGTAGTGACGAGTCCGTATTTAAAAATTAATTTGTTGTCTATGATAAAATACCGAAAATAATAATAATAACAACGACTTTACCCATTAAAATAGTAATATAACAGATTAATAAAAATAAGGTGGTTATATCGCTAAGTTACATAATAATATGAGGCATATTCGTTTATACACGTGTTAACATCAATCATATACGAATGCATAATATTTTTAAATAATAACAGTTCATTAAATTAATTGATTTTTTTGTTATAAATTAGTTAATATAAATATTTATATCTAGAGTACGAAATTTTTTGTTAATAACTGATTTTACATATGGGGAAACTGAAAAAATATTTTACTAGTCGAATTTCAAACTTCTCAGTCATACTTTTATATGCCGAAGGATCGTTCGTAATACGGCTGGAAATAACTGGAAATAATCGATTATGTTTTAGGAATTTTCTTTTGCATCGCAGAGGCATACATATTGCCTGATACGTGAATTGATACCATTTTTTGTCTCTCTTGCGACTTGAAACAGTTGTAAATCAACTATAACAAGAAAAAAATAAGCGTTACCTTTATCGATATAGGAGGCAATCGAAATGAAATAAAAGGTATTATAATTTTTTAAAATGAAGCTATTGTCTTGAAGACCAATTCTGCTATACGGTTGCCAATTATGGGGTTGCGCGAAAAAAAGAAATATTGTTATTCTACAGCGAAGGCAGAATAAAATCACCCGAAATATTGTTAGTGCTCCATGGTATGTAACTAATTTTACACTTCACGAGATTTTAAGGTGAAATCCATGAAAGAGGAAATCGCGATCGTTGCCAAAAAATATGTCAACCATCTGGAAAAACGCACTAATCACATGGCGATCTCCCTAATGGATCTCTGGACTAATATAAACTAAGCGTATTAATATATACAGTTATAGCATCCATCACTGGATGGAATGCTACTCATGATATAGTATGCATATAAATTACAAAACTTACCAAATAGCATTGGTTTAAGTTAACGATAGCAATAAAAAAAAAATATATTTTTTTTTTCAAAGAATTAATTTCTTTAACGTATTTAACGATTGTAATAAAATATTACCATATTTAAAATTGTTTTAATCAGGTTAACATTAAACTGAACGAACCAAATTTATACCAAGTATATTATATTAATGGCTTATTTTTCGATTTTAATGTAGTTGTTACTCGATCGCAGATCGAAAACTAAAATAACAATTTACACAATTATATAACGATCAAATTTTAAGCGATTTAAATTAGCAGCGACGAGTTTAACTGAAGTCGAAATTTAAATCGATAATCGTTTTTTTCAAGCTCTAATTAAAATTTTTGATTTAATTAAATAGAAAATTTTACATTACCTCTAGTACGTTCCACACTTTGCTGTTTCTTATTTTTATTTAAATTCTATTCAAGAAGAAATTAAATGGATAATTATGTACTAGTTTATTGTATACAGAAAAGATTAAAGCGATTTTAAATGATTTTTAAAATTAATTATTCACAAACATACATACATATACAATCGATACTTAAAAAAACACACACATATATATATATATCGATATTGATATCCAAGACGATTAGAGTATAATCGATTTTAATTTAGAAAGCGTCGTTTATTATAAAGTTGCCCAAACTTTAATTTCCCCTACGTAAATCAGAACCGATAACGATGTTTTGCACGTCAGAAATTCAAAAACACATTTCTTCCGGTCACCTATCGTTCTCGCCCGGAACATAACGGGGCTTCCGAATTTGGACGTTTGATTTCAGTGATACTGGCATAACTAATTTATACCATATACGACTACCATTGCTCTGATACGATTTATATCACTAGTATAACTATTATTACTACTGATATGAAAAATAAGTAGATGTATTTCAAAAACAGAAGCGAATCCGTTTCATTTCCGGGTAACGGTTAGTTTGAAAGTTGTGCTTCTTGAATTTTCTCGTTCAATATATTTTGAACTTACGAGTTTTCCAAAAGTTTCTTTTACAACCGCTATCGCAAACCGACATTTTCAAGATGATCGTTGATTTTTCGGTTATACTAAATCAATCGAATGAGTTGCATGCTTGTATACTCATCATCCCGAACTCTGATAAATTAACATAGAAAATAACGAAGTATGGATGTGCTCGTATTTAGGCGACCATTAAAAAGTTCGCAATCGCATTTTTGACTATTGGAAAGGCCACACAGCTTCAGCATTTGGTCTAAGTACATATTTTCATTTAATCTACAAACGACGAGATGAGAGATTTTTACGTTCACAAGTATCGCTCGAAATAATTAAAATTTGTATTAGGAGGATAGTTACGTTTAGTGTAAGATGTATTCGAGTCTCGTTTTATGTGTCTGTATATGTCCATGTATAAATACGCACGATAATATCAGACGTGTCAAATATTAAAGTTCGTAGCGACCTAATAACTTATTTAAAAATAATTTAAAATGCGATAGTGTAATAAATATATAAGTAATTTTAATTCGTAGAATTCATATTACCCTCAATCTAGGCGTTTATAATCAAATCAATTGGCGTAATTACCACCGACCGTGTAGCGTCGCCGCGAACATTTTTACTTTTAAATAATGTATTTCACTATTTGTAGACAGCGTCACTAACAACAAAAATATAGTGCCAACATTTAAAAAATATATAAAAATTTCGACACTATATTATAATTTCACATATATCTAACTTTGATTATTTTATTTTTAATCGTATGGTTTCGCGATATGTAGTTATATCAATTTTTTTACCCGTCGTACCGGTATAATACCACAAACAACGGTGCTAAGAATTATTAGGACGGCGAAAAGGGTGAAATGGAAATAGTAGGAGGAGGATAGAAAACATAAAAGTAGAAGTGAGTATTAGACTAACAACTCTAATGAGTCGATTAGTCTGAGAAGATTGAGGATAAGATCAAAATTTCTGTCCAGGAGAAATTATAGGCTGATCCAGTGAACAAGACGGCTTTGTTGTCGTTTAAATAAAAACTACTCGACCAAAATTTTCGAATAAAATTTTATTTAAAAGTAGGAAAACCATTTGTGGAATACAATATCGTTCAGATGGCCGCCATTTGTAATAATTCATTCAGTCTTTAGAAAATGTTCTAAGACTTTTTCGAGCGTAGGTAGCTGAATTTTTGAAATTTCTTCAGAGATGACAGACGGTTTTGTTTTTTGAATAGCGCAGTTGCTAACGCTGCTACAACGCAAACCGCGTGCTCCACGTTTAGTGTACACACGAAAGGTTCGTTTTTATTCATTTTCAGTTGTCACGTTATCTATAACGAGAAGGAGCACACGTTTTGGATGTAACGTTATTTTCAGCGTGAATCGATCAAGACAGTGCCAAAAAGAATTCAAAGTTACCGATTTTATTTATAGGGATACCTTAAAAGCTACGTTTACGAAAGACGTCTATGAAATCTGAAAGACCTGAAAACTCGGACTTCTGAAGAAATTTCAAAAATTTGGCCACTTACGCTCGAAAAAGTCTTCGAAAATTTTCTAAAGACTGAATGAATGTATTATTACAAATGACGGTCATCTGAACGATATTGTGTTCCACAAGTTATTGTAAGCTAATCTCTCGTTTTCCTATTTTTAAATAAAATTTCATTCGAAAATTTTGATCGAGTTTTTTTTAGTTATTTAGAAACCAACAAAAACGTTCGCTTCTCTGAGATAAATTTATCGACATTTTTTATCAGGCGGTGCGCTATTATACGTAATTCAGTTATAATAAATAAACGAAAAAAAGGCGATGAACCCCTAGAAGAAATAACGAAGGATTGTAGAAAGCTTCGAACGTAGCATTTGCCAATTGTTGAATGATAAAAAGAAGTAAATTAGATGTGTGAATAAGCGATATTATGGTCAAATCAGATAGAATGTTTTCTTTATGTATTACGTCTAAAATAGGATATTTTTTAAAATTTCATATATAAAAATAGTGCTAATTTTAAAATTATCAGAGGCAATTTCATTTTCTTTTTTGAACATTTAAAATAATTTTAATCGAACTTTGGCAATTATTACAGGCATAGGCTTGTAAATTTGCTTCAGTTATTTTCAACTTAATTAGCTACACGTGACATTTTTTAAATGTTTTAGATAGCAGTTTCTTTCTTATGTTTCGTCAACTTCGGAGAAATTTTAAAATTTAACGTTATTTTAGCGTATTTCGATTCTATTATTCGGTATGCTGTATATCGAAAATTGGTACGAGATTATTATTATCATTGATGCATTAATTTTTATTTGAATTTATAGAATTCATTGAACTTGCGCTGTCTTCATGTAATAGGCATTATCTGTAATTTTTACACGTTTTTTTGTTCAATAATGCACTAGTTTTATTGTCCCTATATGTATAAAAATATTATGTTTTATAGATGAGGTTTTTAAGTTGGTACGCATATTATGTTTTATAGATGGGGTTTTCAAGTTCGTACGCATATGGATGTGTGTGATGTGTTTGTAACGTGAGTGATTGAACAAAAAATTTCACTTTGCCATTCGCGCAGTTTTATTTTATGTATTTAAATTAATTTGAATTAAACGGAAACGTGAAATAAATTTGAATTTAAATTATTATTTTAAATTCCGTCTTCCGATTAATTAAGTGCAATAAATGCGATTCTTCTCCTTTTAATGCGTATTCGATTATCTGATTTTTGTGATCATATTGGCTATCATGCTCTTGTCCTTTATTACGTTGAATAGTTCTGTAGTGGTTAGGTTAAATCATTTTCTTCGATTTGTAAATCTCAATATTTTTCTTCATCTTGGATTTATTCGTTTGATTATCTCGCCATGAAATATTGTGTGTAGTAGTTCACGTCTTTTTTTCCATTCCTCCAAATATTTCAAGTTTCGTTCAGTTTTAATAATATTTCTTTATTAGTTTGGTTCGAAATTTTTAAAAACACGACGATAAAACCACATCTCGAATGGATGTGTACGCCTTCTACCTAACGCACCATTATTGCATTATTATTTTGATTTTATTTTTACCCAGTTTTTACCTTTTGACCAGTTTAAGCAGGCTGTTCGGATTATAAATTTATATTATTGGTCTCAATTAAATTACGTAATTTACACACATCCAAGGAGGTAGGATTCGTAATAAGTTCTTCGATAGTATTGATAGCGTATCGGACAGAAAGTTATTTCTATTTTTGTATTTTGGAACAGGACCAAATCTGATGTTCGATATTATCTTTAATATTACATACCTCATGAACTCCACTTTTGATGATCCCTAACTTAGTAAAATGACTAAGTGTACAGTTATGACTTTTTTTTTTTTTTTTTTTTTTTTTTTTTTATCTTAATCTAACGAATACAGAGACAAAATCTTTACGAAGCAGATGTCCATGTTTAAATCAGGGCTCCTTTGGAATAATAATAGTAGCAATATTTTTTTATCTTTTAACAAACTTGTACATTCGAAATATGATTGAAAATAACGGTAAAACATTTCCTTAAGTTTGTCGCCGTTGTAGTTTAGCATGCTTCTCAATTGCTGGATTTAGGATAATGGTATTGTATTACACTCGATATCACGATATGCCTTTATCTATCCACTTCTGTATGAAGGCTTTCCCCGATGTTTTCCATTCATTTCTGTTCTGTGCCTTTCGCAACCATTGATTCCCGGCTACCTTCGACATATAATCGTGTCATCGTGTCCTCGGTCTACCCTGGTTTCTTATTTTGTTTATCGGTCACCATTGTATGACCCGCTTTGACCATCTGTTGTCATCTCTTCGGGCTACGTGGCCAGCCAAATTCCACTTTATTCTAGCAATTCGTCCACTGCATCATCCAACTTGCGTTTCTGTACCGATCCGATAATCTGATGTTGAGCAACATTCTTTCATGTGCAGTTTAGGTCTTTCTTATCTTCTGTATGTTTGTTTTTGTATATGGCCATGTTTCTGAAGCATATATAAGGACTGGGAGTACGCATTGATTATATAATCTCCTTTTCAGATTAATTGGCATTTTCTTGTTTCAAAGTATTCCGCTTAACTTCCCGAACGCAACCAGGACAAATATATTCTTCTGGCTATTTCCGTTTTCGTCATCATTTCTTTATTTGTTGGTATTTTTTTACCTAAATATATATATATATATATATATATATATATATATATATATATATATATATATATCTACCTGTTCTATTTCCTCTGAATTTATTGTTATTTTTATTGTTTTTCCTGTGTAAGTCATTATTTTTGTTTTTTGGAGGTTTATTTTTAACCCTATCTTGCTGGAACGGAGATTTAGGTCTGTTACCATCGCCTATAATTCTTTTGCGTTTGAACTTATCAACACTATGTCATCTGCAAACCGGAGGTGGTTTAGATATTCACCAATTGTATTACACTATCTTTATTTTATTTTTATTTCAATTTTTTACACAAATTAAATAAATAAATATATTTTCGAAAAAGAGAAAGAAAAATTGTGTATTTCATTGAAAATCGTATACGTCGATTATTCGAACCCTTCAAAAAAATGTTTAAACACATGAAAATATAATTAAGTTTAATTACTAAGTCGTCTGAATAGCCGAGTGGCTGGGGCATGGTCTTCTATACGGAAGGCACCGAGTTCGAATACGATCGACGACGCTAAAATTATCATCAGATAATAAAAATATAAATAATTATAATATTATCGCGTAAAATGTAAAGTCAAACCACCACGCACAATACCATACGCGTGCTAGTGATAATGTAGTACACTAATAAAAAAACACGCAGGGCTGCATTGTGTCGTGACAGCAAATCGATTACAATCAGTTCAACCGTGTGTGAGCGCCTATCTACGCTAACGTCATATTATGAGTTACACTACTTATACTGTACAACAAAATATCTATAGGTAAGTAGTCACCTACCTCCGATACGGAGTCGGCGCTTAATGGATATTACATATTTTCACTTTCTGTTATATTTCTGTTTGTTTGAACGGTTAAACGGTGAAAACGGTAATTATGTCCGTTTAATATTTTCTTAAATTGAAAGGAAGTCATAGAAAAAAAAAAAGAGAAAAAAATTTAAAATGATGTAAATAGAATTTGATTGAGGAAGAAAAAAAACGTAGCATACAGCAGAAGTGGATCGAAGAAGACAACCCTAGCCTTCTGCTATCCTTGGCGAAATGAAAATGATAAATATGTCCTTACTATTACAAAACAAGGCGATTAAATATAAGAAATTGTGTTGACTTTTGTAAAATACAATATTTCAGAGGCCTATATAAATATGGCATCGCAGAATACATGCAAATGCAAGCACACACACACACATATATATATATATATATATATATATATATATATGATGGCGAGTTTAAAGCAGAGGGGTACATCAGAAATTTAAAATTAATTAATTAAAATAAAATAATAATAAATATGTTAACTGAAAATATATATCATCATCATTACGTTCCTTATACATATTTTATTGTACAGTGTAAGTAGTGTACAAGTCAATCATAATATGGCGCTAGTACAGTAGACACACCCCCGGGAGAATTGATTGTAATCGCTTTGTCACGACACAATGTGGTCTCACGTGTTTTTGTAGTCAACCACATTATTACTAACACACATATGGTGTTGTGCGTGGTATAATATTAGGATTATTTTACATTTTTTTATTTTTTTATGATAACTGTTGCGTCATCGATCGTATTTGAACTCGGTACCTTCCGTATAGAAATCCGTGCTCTAGCCACTAGGCTATTCCGACGACTTATATATACACACACACACATATATTTCTCTGTACAATCAATTCGAATTTCGTTGATAGGTTTACAGTTCTCTATTGATTTCAAGTTGTATCAACTAGTATTACGGTAGAACATCTACTTCAGCTACTTATTTTTATCCGTTTAGTCTCTTATTTCCTAACAAACTAACATTTGTATGTTGATAATGAACTATTTCTATAGTTCAGACAACTTTTCTCCATCGCTAGACTAGTCGAAAAGCGCCGTAAGTTGCTCCTTAATATGTTCTTTAGCAGTCGATGAATTTGATTCTGTTGAATTAAGATTTAATTTTATTTCGACACTATCTGGTTTTCCCAATTTTCACCTACAAGTATGAAACCTCGTCTCCTACTACTGTGTGTATATATGTAAACTGAGAATATAACTCGTTTTCAATAAAATTAATATTCGAAAATGCGATTATGAAGCGGTAATAAAATGATTCCTGGGCCTTTGGGAACATGTGACGCGTTATACATATTCTTGAAAATGTCTGCTAATTGTTAGGAAAACGAAACCTAGAATACGCTGTATTGACCAGGTAAAATCGTTCATTGGTTTAAGTCTGCAAGATGCGTTGATGGTTGCTCAAGACAGGTCAGCATGGAAGACGCTGATACACGCGGCAGCTGCTTAGCAACACTGCGCCGTTTCGAAAATGTAAGAAATGCAGAAAAAAAAGTTAAAGACGTTCCTCATACAGCGTAATAGTTGAACAATCAAGAGTGGGCAATGTTGTTCGCATTATATTTTATTTCGGACGGCTCACTTTGGGTAAAATACGTCTACAAGTTCGTACTTTTCGTCGACAATGAATTTTGAAGTGAATCGCGCGCGTCGTTATAATTATATATAATTCGTTATTTCATTTTCAGTTTGTATTAATTTTAACTGGCAATTTGGTTTTTTGTATTTTTAAACTGAAAGAGTCAGATTTAGATTTAATCGGACACAATGCATTTTCTTCGTATCCTCATATTTTCCATTCTTAAAACTTATTCTTATTTTCAAGAACCACACACACTTATTTTGCTCGAGTTCTCGTTAATAAGTTAGTTCGTTATCGAACTTTTTTTTTTTTGTTTTTTACAAAGCATGTGTATCAACTGACGAATGAATTCAAATTTTAAGAAAATAAAACGAAAGTTGTATCGCGTGTTAAACTTGGCATTTAGTGCATGCACGCCTTCTTTTCTTGAAACTAGATTTTAATTCATTTATATTAGGTGAGATACATTTCATAAAGGACTAGTGTATAATTACGTTATCTTGTTATCTTACCGGGTTGCTTATCGGTATTTTATCTTATTTCGATCAATAAATAAACAGTCGCCGCAGTACGCTCGCCTACTATCAGCCGTAAATCTTCTATAAATCAAACCGATTAGGCTGCCGTCGCATCACAGCTTCCAATGTCAGGTGATATTTGTTCTTATAATACTAACGCACCTGACGATAATCTTAACATTGGGACTAGAATCAATGATGATAATAATACAATTGCTAAACAAATGAAGCACGCATGTTTGTGCTCCTTTATTATTACCTTTAAATCATTTGCAAGAAGACACAATGAAAATTGAACCCGTTAAAAATATAAATAATACCAACCATGACTGACAGGAAGTAAACAAATTAAAATGACAAAGAGAATATATAAGAATTATTTCTTCTGAAACAATAGTGAAAACAATACAAAAACGAAGCACCAACAGATTTGCCATCTTAGCTACAGATAATGAGGACGGAGACTATAATATTAGAAAGGAAGTTAAGCATCCTGCTGTTACAATTTGTGGGGTGAAAGATTATAGTAAAATGTCGACTGCTATTTAAAAGATTATTCCACAAATGATATTAGATGTAAATCTTTAACTGATAAGCGAATTGAAGTTAGAACAAATTATATAGATAACTACTGTAAATTAGTTAAATATTTATGTACTGAAAAAAGTGAACATCACACATAATTAAAACAGAACAAAGTTTTCGTGTAGTAGTGATACATCTGCATCATTCTGTGAAGATAGAGGACATAAAAGCGGCGCCCTTTTAGATTATAGGCATACAGTTAGACACATAAGCAATATCAGACATCGAGTAAGTAACCAGCCTTTACCACTGTCCTTCATAGATCTAGAACCACAGGCAAATAACGCGAACGTTTACAAAATACACACATTATTCAATACGAAAATCAAAGTTGAAACATCACAACTAAATGCTTTAGGTGCCAAACATATGGTCATACTAAGACATATTTTAATATAGAATATACTTGTGTCAAGTGTGGTGAGAATCATGCTTAAAAAAAAACTGTAATAAAAACCACGAATATGGCCCTAAATGTGAAAATTTCCATGGAAACCATCCATCCAATTAAAAAGGATGTGAAATTAAAACTCCTAAGGATCAGAGAAAATGACAGACCTAAAAATAAGAATAAAAACAATAACATCAAATGATTCAAGTACACGGCAAAAAGTAACAGTACATGAGACTATAAATCCACAACGATCAAGCAAAGTTTTATGGCAGGAACGAGAAGAACAAAAGAGATTGATTCCTAATATTATTACTGACAACATGCATGCTAATAATGTGATATCTAAGCAATCCTGCATACATTTCTAAATGACATGAAAACTCTTTTTACAAATACGATGGAACAACAAAATGAGCTGGTTAATAGCGTTATACACACAATTATGATTACTTTAATAAATAAAAAATAAAACAGTTATACTTGGTGTAACTGACCAAATAGCAACGAAAATATCAAATCCAAAATTATATAACAAATCTACAAGTTGGGAAAAATTTCGAGAACATCTCGAAAACATTATTGATTTAAAAATACCACTTAAAACCACCGAATATATAGATAACGATGTAGATCACTTCATCCAATCAAACAGCCTGCTTGGAAGGCCACAATGCCAATTAAAATCTATCAGCCTGTACTAAATTATCCTCAGCATATCAAGATAGCGGTAAATGTACGAAGAAAGTTAAGGAAGCTGCGGCAGATATCCAGAAATCCTGCATATAAAACTGCATTTTATAAAGAAACAAAACTCGTTAGACGTTTGTTACAGGACTTAAAAAAATAAGTCACTTAACGAACTACTGAAAAATTTATCTACTTTGACGCAACAACATTGTTCTCTATGGAAAGCTGCGAAGGAAATGAACCAAAACAATTAAGAAAATCAGATGGCAGTTGGGCTCGTACTTGAATAAATTGTTTAGAGAGTACTTTGCCAACATATTTGGATCACATCCTGTTGTTGATACATTACCACATTCTGACTCTTGTTGTCATCATGTGTCAAAACTCATAAAATTTATATCACCCGGTTAAATTAATATAATACGTATAATGAACCAAAAAAATCAGCTGGTTATGTTCTAATCACAGCAAAAATTTTGAAACAATTTTCTCGGAAAGGCCTAGTGCTGTTAACGTATATATTAAATGCAATGCTACTATTAATGTACTTTTCATTACAACTAAAATTGTCACAAATTGTCGTCATCTAAAAACCGCAAAAATCTCCAACCGAGCCTTCATCATATCGATCTGTTTCAATCTTATCGGTACTTTCTAAATTGTATGAAAAATTGCTTTTAAAAAGAATAATGCCAATAGTATAGTTCAAACATATCTTTACATCAGTTTGGCTTTCGAGCAAAACATGGTAAAATAGAACAAGTGCATTGGGTTGTTGAAAAAAATTGAAAGATCCGCAGATAAAAAAATGGTTTGTGTTACCATATTTTTATACGTAAGCCAGGCGTTCGATCGAGTTTGGCACGATGGCCTACAGGAAAAATTTAAATGGCGTTTTCCATATCAGTTAACGGAGTTATTACGATCATATCCAAATGAAATATATTTTTATGTCAAATACAGTGACGACCATTCGGGGACACATCCAATAGAAGCAGGCGTTCCACAAGGTAGCGTCCACTTCTCTGTCTTATCTATACAGCGGATATCCTTACACCGCACATGTCGATGTAGCGACCTTTGCTGACAACACAGCGATCCTGTGCTCAGACAAATGTACCAAAATTGCAAGTAAAAACTTGCAGACTGCAGTTAACGAAATATCATCTTGGTGCAAATCATGGAAGATAAAAATCAACGAGGATAAGTCATATCGAGTGATTTTTACTAACCCCAGAATTATTTCGACCGAGAATATACTCATGAATGGTACTCAGATCCCTCAGAATGAAGATGTAAAATGTCTGGGTATACACCTTGACAAACGCTTAACTTGGAGAAAAGAGAAACCAATTAAATGTTAAGTTAAAGCAGCTGAAATTAAGTTGCTACTATATAAACAAGTGGTAAACCTGACAACAGGGCTGCCAATTATGGAGTTGTGCCGGAAATAACAACGATAATATAAATAATGCAGAATAAGATATTAAGCATAATTACTGATGCTCCGTGGTATATAACCAACATCATAATTCACGAAGATCTTAGAATAAAATTTGTAAAAGAAGAAATAACTGAGGTTTCACTGGGATATGCTGGCAGATTCGAAAGTTATCCAAATAATATCGCGAAGAAATTGCTAAATGGCCAAAACGAAGTCCGTAGGCTTAAGAGAAATCGTTTTCAATACTTCATATGAATAGATGTGTGTTTGTCAATTATGGGGCGTGGGTGTGTGTTTATATGTTGATATGAATGTATGAATGTAATGTGTACATGTATTTTGTTACGTTAATAATTAGCTTCTTTCACTGAATAGGTAGCTTATTCATGATATTTTAACTTAAATTACATAGATTACCAAATTGTTTAGGAAACTAGGTGTAAAATAATAGTACAGTATTAAAAAAAAAATGTAAACGCCAAAATAAATTTTACTTTTCAAAAGCGAAAACGATGCCGATGTATTTTATTTTTAAATTTTTTTCATAAACATTTTAAACACTCTCGAAAATTGGTTGAAATTCTTCTTTCATATTCTACTTATAAAAGTGAGACTAAATTCTTTATATTTTCGATGAAAATATTTGTTAGGGTCTATTCCATTCATTACGTATTCCACCTTTCCGAATCACTTTCACGATGTTTGCAGACGTGTATACAATAAACCATCAAGGAAAAATTCGCCATAGGCTACATTCTAAATAAGAAAAAAAAAAAAAAATAAAACAAAAATTCTGGTTCCAACTGTTATTGTTAACTACTATCATTGAGATTGAAATAAATCTAGAACACAATAATAATAATTATTGTTGTTTTCTTATGATTATAATAACAATAATAGTTTTCTAGGTGTATGTTGTTAACGTCAAAAATACATACGTTTTCTTTGTATATATACGTATAAACGCACACACACACATATATATATGAAATTTAAAGATTTTTATTTCTACTTTTCTGTATTTATTTGTATATTTAGATGTTATTTTATTATCACGTTTAATTTATTTTGTCAGACACTATTGTTACTTTGACTTTTCGGTTTTCTCTTGTGTCTAATAGTGTTCTTTCGGTAAGCATTGTTCTTGAAACCGGCATGTTCCGCACGAATTTTTTTCTAAAATAGATGTCTGATTTTGGTGTTACTAGATTTAATACAAAATTACGTGTAAGTCACTTTCTACTTCATCCAATCACCTCCATCTGTTCTTTAACATTTCTAAAGCTTTATATAATCATAATTCGTTTGTCTTTTTTGTGTTCATCATGTCGATTAGCGTACTAAAATATTTGTGTGATTTTCCATTGGACTTTCGTATATACGTACAATATATACACATACATATACATCAAAGACATGGACGGTTTTAAAAAGAGAAAAAGCTCGGACCTTTCGAAATGTAGTGTTGGGTGTTGGCGTCGAATGTTAAGAATACCATGGACGAGTAAAATAACTAATAACCAAGTTTTACAATGAATAAATGAACGACGCGAAATAGAAAATACGTTAAAAAAAAATAAAGTTTTGGATGACAACACTAATTAAAGGAATGATGAACGGAAGACGAGATAAAGGCAGACCACGAATTGGATATATGGACCAAATTAAAAATGGCGAAAGTTACGTCGTTATAAAAGCAAGAACATGTTCCCGTACACGGATCTAATGTGCTACATGATACTTACCCACCAACCGCAACGTTTCGGAGAGAAAGAAGAAGATATCTACATCTATTTACATACACATATATATACATATTGGTGTTGAATGTAGTGTTTAAAAATAAATACCAAAAAGTAGTCAAAACCACCTAAAGTTCTACATCAAAATACTAAAATGCTATTCAGCTATTAAGCCATTTTTCAAATAAAAAATATTAAAAAAAAAAAACGAAAAATAAAATATGATATAATAAAATACTTTATCCAGATGTACAAATAATCAAATCTGTTTTTCGCTTTACTATTTTTTGTAATATTGTACGCGTAAACCCAACACCTCTACATTTCATTCTACTCCGTGTTTTTCTCTCTATATATATATTCATTCGATGTATTGATCGACGATGTTGATAAGGGCCGAAATTACGATATTTCCGATAGAATAATAATAATAGTAATAGTAATCATAATAATTTTATGTGTATATATGCAACGTTATATAGTAGTCGGTACCAGAATAAGAAACATCTTGTACCTGTTACTAACTATTGGGAAATTTGTTACGTATATACTCATTACCTAAACATATAGGCAAGGCATAGCTGTTTTTTAAAAATCGAAATAACTAAATGAAACAAATCTAGTCGATAAAAAAAAAATGAATATACTCGTGCGATGGTGTTTTTGAACGATTAAAAAAATATATATATATACTAGTCGAGTTATGTTATTATTTACGAAGTATAAATGCGAATAAATTTATTAATAAATTGAAAGAAAAGCAATAATATTTATTGATAGTGGACACGTTAAATTATTAAATTAATAATAATAATAATAAAAGAGGCTTCAGTAAGATTAGTAATCAATGTTGTCGTTAACTGTATAAAACACATACACGATAAAAGAAATACTACAAATTTGGAAAACCGTATACGCCCAGGCTTGGAGCAGATATAGACCATCGTACCGTACGCATTTCGTCATCGGTATCAGTGTGCATCTCCAGATTTATATTTTTGTCCTATATAATCTATATCGTAGTAATTTTATCTATATTTTGCATGTCTTGAATTTTTACACGCCCATATATGTGTCAAAATGATATTTTCTTTGTAATGTTTATTTATGTGTAAAGTAATAATGATAATTAAAAAATTGTAAAGGTTATTTTCTTAATAAATAAATATTAAATAAGATAATATAGATTGGCTACCAGGATAGTGCCCTTGGATATTCTCGGGCTTTATTCTACTTATTATAATAGTTTTTTTTTTTTTTTAATATCAAAAATAATTAGTTTTTTTTTTAATATTGTTATTTTATAGTTATTTTCTTTATTATTTCTTTAGTTTGGTAAAGTCATTTGGTCGTATTTAGCTGCTATAACTTCAAGGATACTTGGCATAATGTACATATAAATTCTTCATGATTTATAGAATTTTGTATAGAAATATATTGTTGTTGTTGAATATCAAAACGTATAAATTCGATATATATGTCAAGGGCGAATCCTCCGGTACCGCTAGTCATACCAGCGGTACCTAGTAAACATATAATTATAAATTACGATAACTTACTTTTAATACTTAATGAATAGAAACGATTTTATACTTTTAAATCTTTCATGAATTCAATGAGTAGGAAATTTTAGTAAATTAATGCCTTTCGTATTTCATCTAGGCGATCAAACTAACCCTGTTGTGTGCCTTTCAGATAGTAGATCTGCTGCGATGTTTACAGCTGTACTAATTTAGTATTAATGGTATGCGTGTGTTGTTACGTGTTGATCTTGATATGAACTAGGCAGAGTTTTAGCCGCCAGGTTCGCTCGGACCGTGGAGAAGTATTCGATCGTCGCGGTTTTCTTACTGTTTCATCGATTTGGGCTGCCGCGTGTTGTAACGAATGTTGCATATAATCTTGTACTGATGGTTTTGTTGTGTTATTTTATTTGTACTTAGATATACTTTTTACAACGTTGTTGAGCGATTTCTAAACACACTACTCGAGCAGTATCACTAAAAGGATTAGGTTTCGCCACTAAAATATATATATATATATCTTCATGTTGATCTATAAGGAGATAGGTTTTTATTCCGAGATTAGTGGTTTTATATTTACTTGTATAGTTTATTAAAAAAAAAATCGCGAAAATGTTAGGGAATATAAAGTTGACGTTACGTTCTGTTTATTTAAACGTAAGTTTCGAGAATTTGAAATGTTTTACGTGGTTTGAAAAAAGATTACCGGGATATTAAAAATTGAATTTGGTTTTTCCTTTTAATTTATTTACAAAACTGTCCCTGTATGCTAAGTGTACCCTCTACCGCACGTGACATCTACCCATCGCTCGCATACCGAGAAAACTAAATAAACGATTTCATCGAAGGTTAGAAAGGAAATTTGATTTTTCAATTACTCTACGTTGTAGAAAAAAATGTTCTGAATATCTCAATTTCTTTTTTCTGTTTTGCTTCGCTTTCATAAATATTTTCGCTATTACCATCTTCGTCGTATTCCGAATACACATTTCGTGTACATATATTATTCATGGATGTTACTTGTATGTATGTGCATGCATGCGAGTTTATGTATCTGCGCGTCGTAATATATATATATATATATATATATATATATATATATATATATATATATATATATAGTCATCGTCGGCTGCATCCTATCGTTATTTATCCAAGTAGAAATTTTGCACGATGTTTATTACATGATTAAATAAACCAAACTCTAAATTCTTAACGTCCGCGAACATATATATAATATCTATGTACGTATGTATGTAGTGGTTGTATGTTTTTAATCTTCGCAAAAGCGTTTTCGTTTACTATTTGATTGATCATCTTTCCACAAGTTTAACGAAATCTATTAATCTACGTAAACCTAGAGAATAATAATAATAATAATAATAATATGTATGATAATCGTATAAAAATTTTGTAACACATCTCTGTAACCGTTATTTAAAGGAAGTTGTATCTTTCTCTTTATGGGGAAATTTTCAATAAAAGTTTATTAAGATAAGTTGTTAATAATTTTAATCAACTTTTATTTCCTATTCATTTGGATAATATTAATAGGATAATAACAAATGACTAACTCGATTTTTCAAAAAAAGTTACTGATTCGACTTTTTAAACTTAAATTAGACTAATTATTCGGTTTCATTTTTACTTTCTACCGGAACATACGCGTCATAGATCGGCTAACGTGAAAAATACGAATAAATCGATTATTAAACTATGAATTCTGACTGTTGTAAAGACTAAAACGAATAATAAGCCAATAAACAATATTCTAATTTAAGAAGAAATACGAAGTGGAGCATATCCAAAAAATGCGGATAAAATATTGTTTAAAATAAGTTTATAATTAGTATTTTATTTCATTAATATTGTAAATAACTAAACATTATTTAATCCATCTTCAACTTTCTGCAACTAAACTGTTCTCGTATATAGGTTATTATTTTTTGTTCAATGATAGTTATCAATATATTACTCATAAATGCTAATAAATTGTTCCTTCCTATTTTACAATGACAAGAAAAACTTTCCAATAGTATAGAATCATAGAATGTATTAATTTATCTGCTTTACATTTATTCGTGAAAATTAAGAAATTAAAATTTAACGTTTTTAAATCTCAGCTCTTTTCAAACGGAGATAATTTAATTTTCAAAATTAAATTCATTTGAAAATGTCATGTATTCGAATACATATTTAAAAGTGTATTATTTTTAACTATATTCCATTACGTTATTTATATATGGCTAATTTGGAATTAATATATATTCACAATAATATATTACACACATGTCAAATCGATAATTTAATTATATTGACAAATATATATATATATGTGTGTGTGTGTGAAACAACCACGAAAATTTTAAAACATTCAAACATCTGTATTTTGAACTTTTTGTTTATTTATACTTACGAATGCATTCTAATTTTTAAAAATATACGTTTAAAAATAATGAATGTTACTTACACCATTAATGAAAAGTTGTAGTTACTTAAATTATAATAAACATCTGTATGTTATATTAGTAATCGGTAAAAATAATTGTTTTGAATGCTACTTACACTATACAATAAAATATGTATAGGTAAGTAGTCGTCGCATAAATTGCCCATCAACTGAGCGGTTGTGGATAAATTATGATGAGTTCGTAAAAAAAGAAAAACAAATTGTATTACACTCTCAATAAACGTTACTAAAGAACCGAATAATTCGTAACTTATAAACCAACTAAAATTAGTTGTTAGTAGTCTACTAACACTATATTACGCGTTCAGTAATCGAATAACGAATAGTAGCTCTGTAAAGCTACTAACAAAAAGTAACTAAATATAAGTATCTTATTTACAATAGGCGACTAAATTGTTTTCGTAGTATAAATCTGACTACATCGTTTCAGCGAAACCGACTTAACAACTGGCCGCTTTGAATCTACTAATCTATTTTTTTTTTTAAAAATCATTCGATTTTATTATTTGTATTTTTTAATAATTTTTCATTAAAATAGTTTGTAATTTACATTATTCATTATTACTTTACCAATATTTGACACTTCTTAATACATTTGAAAGATTATATATTATTTTATGTATATATCTTTTTTTAAAAACCTGTTGCGAGTTAGTGTAATTAAATTTAAAACAGATTATATTTAAAGTCTAAACAGTTATTTAGTTGGACTAAAACTTTATCATATTTAATTGAAAATAATTAGTTATACATTACATTGCGACATTGCATATGGGGAAAGCATTGAATATATCTGTTATATAATATAAAATAAATGCGACATTAAAAAATCGATTAATTAATCGATTTTTAAAAAACGATATTACTAATTAGTCGATTATGCTCATGACTTTATATATATATGTGTGTGTGTGTGTGCGCGCGCGTGTGTGTGTGTTATAAGAGCGTCTTGTTTTATGTACGGAAATATAAATTTTATATTTTAGATACTTGGTTCAAAATAAGGTTTTTCGGGTGACATTGTCTTTTTCTTTTAAAAAACTAGGCTGTTTTCGGTCCATTTTACGATGGCGACAAATTTCAAGTTTATCGAAATATTTTTGTTTCCCTTTTTATATCGTTAGGAATATTTAGTTGATAAATTTATAATCTCTATCATTTTCCAACTACCTAATGATTCTGTTGTAACGCGACCCATGATGTTTTCATGTTTTTTTATTTTTAAATCTGGTGATAAATATTTTCCAAATTTTTTACTTGTAATTTTATCTTTATATCTCTTTTTGGGTTTGGGTAGTCCTCCCATAAAACATAGAACCTATTTTATTATTATAATGTTTTAATTCTAGATCGTGATATATTATATGGGCCCCCATAATTCGATTCCCTGGTCTTTCAACCGGATTATATTTGTCTAGTTCATATATACATGCATTTGCATGTATATATCTAGAACATTATGTGAAGATAATACAGACCATATACATAGCAGCGACCAGTGCGGTACGATGTCCGGCGGGCATTTCACCGACTTCCAGATCACTGTGGGAGTCCATCAAGGCTCAGCATTGTCGCCGCTACTATTCATCCTCTACATGGATGTCATAATAGCTGATCTGCAGACCCCGCCTCCGTGGATACTGCTATATGCGGACGACGTCTTTCTGGCAGATAAATGCAGGGAAAATTTAGAAAGACGCGTGCAGACTTGGAAAAATAGATTGCAGAAAAATGGACTGAAACTCAACATCAGCAAAACCGAGTACATAGAATGTGAAACACTCTCAGATGAGCCTATAAAAAATAGATAATAGGGTGTTAAAAGAGACCGAAAAGTTCAAGTATTTAGGCTCAATCATTACTTCGGATGGAAGCACGCAACATGACACAGATTCCCGGATACAAATAGCATGGATGAAGTGGAAACAGTTAACTGGAGTTCTGGAGTTTTATGTGACAAAAGAGTCCCGATTCACCTCAAGGGGATGATATATAAAACAGTCATCAGACCGGCAATGTTATATGGAGCCGAATGCTGGGCTACAACTATAAAAATGGAACAAAAACTTCATGTTCGGAAATGAAAATGTTACGCTGGTCGCTTAGGCACACACTCCTGGACCACGTCAAAAACGAGGACATAAGGAAGTGTATAGGAGTTGCTCCTGTACATCTGAAAATACGGGAAGCACGACTTAGATGGTACGGCCATGTCATGAGGAAAGCAGAAAATAGGACCAGCGAAAATGATAACGGAGTATAACTCTGGAGGAAAGCGGCCACAAGGAAGGCCAAAGAGACGTTGGATAGACTCCATCAACAACGATATGGAGCATGCCGGTGTTGGGATAGAGGACGTAAAAGATCGTAAAAAATAGAAAAGACTGTGTCAACAAGCGGACTCCGCACAGGGAAAACGCTAGGAAAGAAGAAGATACATACATTCGCAACACCACACACATACATACATATATATATATAGTATGTACACGTACATATGTGTATACATACGTTTTCACGGGTGTATTATTATATATTTATTTTCCCGTTATGCCGATTACTTACTGGAATCGTTATAAATGCTTCTTCAAATTTTAAAAATCTTATTTACAATTTTAATTCGCGTTTTAACTTTAAACTAGCGAATTGCTATTTATACGTATTAGAATTTACACTAAATTCGATGAATATATACTAAATTTAAATTGTCTATAAACCTAAGAATTGAAGAGAACGCTTTTGTATTTGCTTCGAAACATACGTGGGAACGTAACTACATTATTATAAATTGCCTCTTGAAGTTACTAAGCGCTCGACTGTTAACCTGATGATCGGAGGTTTGATCCCAGCTCGTGCCATCAAGTTAAATCCGTAAAATACCATATGCGCGCTTACATGCATAGTGCCTTGTTAACCCATTTTGTATGCAAAAATCCGGAGGATCTTAAAAACACCATCCAATTTCTAAAAGCAATAAACATATATCCTTCATTTGAATAATTAGCCTCGATGTCTTTAAGTTGTGGTGCGGCACCTTTAAAAAAAAAAAATATACACCGAAATTCCTAATATGTATTCAATTTTAAAACTATCTCTTGTAAAAAAAAATAACGTAATAATTGTAAGGGGAAAATTCTGCAAAAATGTTTGCAAGTATATACGTTGGCAAATTCTTGTTGTCTCGAACGATATGTAGATATTCATGTAGATTTGCAGATTTCGATGGTCGGAGAACAACTGCAAAACTACGTCAATATCGAAGCTGTTCGACTATTGTCAAATAAGATAAAAAAAAGCATTTTAACATCCCGTCGATTTTATTTGACTACGTTAAACGTCATATTTTGTGTGTTGAGTTTGATTCTTAATCAATGGACAGCAAAGGTCATTTACACGTTAATATTACTATTAAAATATAATAAATCAAACTCTCGAACAGTTGTATAACAAAATAGAAAAATTGAATAAACCAAAAATAACAAATTAAGAACATAAACACAGCAGTAATGAAATGTATTAACAGACTACTACGCTCCATAAATTCATACAAAACAATTTATATGAAAATCATCTGAATATTCATCCGTTTTTTTTTTTTTGTATCATTTAGTCATAAATTACTCGGTTTTTAAAGATAACCGGTTTTTCTCATCAATACTATTATCATAGCTAGACTGGAAACTAAACTGGATGTTAGGTGTAAGCTTATTTCGGTTGTAATGACCCTTTAATTGTTTGAGAATTACATTTCAGAAATTCTTCTCATGTAACAGAGCGGTTACTAATGGGTGTCTAATTTGTAAGGATGAGACGAAGAGTCTGCTTAATTTTAGTAATTATTATAATTTTAGCTATTTTCCATCGCTCAGGATAGTATCCAATTTTGAGCCTCCCATTTTCAATATTCGTAATTTCGACAATACAGCATAAAATAATTTTTTTATTACTGTCGTAACAATATTTTCTGAACCCTCGAGTTCATATGTATGTGGACATAACCCCGATAGCTATTATATTATGATGTAATTTTTTTAAAATTAAATTTGTAATTTTCCCCCATTAAGCAATTGTAAATGCAATTTATCGTATATATATATATATATATAAAATATAATATATATATACATACCCAATTGTTTTCAGTTATTACGGCCCTCAGCTCTTCTTATCCAATTGCTGCGACTTGTTTCAAGTCATCACCCCAAGGGTTTAGCGATCTACCCTTATTTCTTTTCTTGTCAATTATTTCAACATCCGTTTTGTCCATCTGTTATCTATTCTTCGTTTTATATGTCCAGCCCATCTCCACTTCATTTTCACCATTTGCTCCACAGCATCGTCTTCTCTCTTATCCATTTATTTAGATTCTTGTGTCTTCCTTATTTTCCGTAATTTTTTTTATCAACGCACATGTTTGCGAACCATGTATTCTGAGCCGGTACAACACATTTATTATATAATTTCCTTTTCAAACACATCGGTATTTCTTCGTTTCTGAATACGCTGTTTAGTTTTCTAAAAGCTACCCATGATATATTTTGCGATTTACTTCTGCTAAGCATTATCTGTCGTAATTCTTTGTCCGAGATATGTGTATTCATTTACTGTTTCTATATCTATGTCATGAATTTTTATTTTTAGTTTCTCATTTGTATTTGATATTACTTTTGTTTTGTGTACATTTATTCTTAATCCGATTTCGTATAATTCCGTTATCATCTCTTGTAGTTCTTCAGCACTAGTGCTTAGCATCGCCTACGTCATCTGCAAATCTAAGGTTACTAAGATATTCTCCATCGATCTTTACACCTTTTGAGTTCTAATCTGGACAGTGTATCCTTGCCGTACCCTTCTTCTCACTGTTATTTTGTTTTATTTTATCCCATAATGTTATCTGCATCGTTGCGGACGGGTACATATTCTTGATTAATTATATACATTCATTTTGTATTCCATCACTAATGCATCTATTAAAGACCATATCTCTATTGAATCAAATGCTTTTTCGAAAATATCCCGTGCATTTCTATATTAATGTTCTAATTGTCAGTAGGTGCTCATACTGAAACTGTGTTTAAAGCCTGCTTGTTCTCTTGTCTGATTAAATTCAATGCATTTTGATACTCTATTTGCTATTATACGAGTAAACAGTTTATACAGTTCGGATGTTTAGACTGATTAGTCTATAGTTACGAAGGTTGTATCTCCTTTCTTATGAATTAGGATTATTTTCTCTTCCGTCCATTTATGTGGTATTGTTGTTTCTTTCAGACGTTTATTTAATAACCATCGTATCCTATTTATCGGCATACTGTCTCCGTATTTAATTGTTAATGCTTTATTATTTTTTGAACTACTTTATAATATTTTTTTAATCTATTGATATAATATTAGTTGTACTTCGCAGATAAATGAATAAATAAATATATATATATATATATGTAGCCATCTGTTTTTCAAAAAACCTATTATATTTTACTTTTAAATTAGTCCTTTTAACTTTTGTTTATATGACGGTACGTAAGTATAAGTTTTCCAATTATTGTTATTACCGTCATACAGTAAAATTGTTTAAAAAGAACATTTTTTCTTCTTGCGGTATATACGTGTATTATATATTTGTGTGTGTGTGTGAGTATTTATATTATTAATGTACTACGATACCCTCTATAACGTTAAGGACTAAATGTGTCAACGAGGACGGCGTATAATGCCTTTCTTGAATTCGTTGTTTTAAGTAAATATGCGCGTAAATTATCTGGCACGAATTTATCTCTTTGAAAAGGACGCATTATCCTTGTTAGCGGATTGTTTCTTTGAAACGATTTATTGCAATAACCATTTTTATATATATATATATATATATATATATATATATTATTTATACTGACGTAAGACGGCGCCATTGTTGATAATATAATCTACTAAGAGCTTATTTGTAATAATTTTTACTTACATTTGTAATTAAATTTTTTAAATTTAAAACCGGTCTACGTCGTTAATTTCAAGTATAAACACGCTCTTTATATTGTAATATGAAAAATAATTTCTTAGTTTTCTATCGGTCGAACTGTATAATTATTTTTCCTCTTAACTAATATTATTAATTATAAATGAAACAAAATACAATTTAATCAGTATAAAAAATTTTATATTTGCGCGAAGATTTTCGACAATTACGTCATTATCAAGCGTACAAAACTGTGTTTTTATTTCGTTTTACTTAAAATTCGTAAAATCACTACTCTCCGATATATCAACGTATAATATTCTTAATAGTCGGCAATACTTTAGTCGAGTCGCGGTAGAATGAAAGATTCTGAGTTCGCTTTTTGACGTTTTTATAATATCGTTCAAAATATTAATAATTATAAGTTGTCACACACGTTATGTGTTAAAAAAATATATTTCAAGTATTAATAATAATAGATGTAAAAACGACTATTTGTCTTCGTGTTAACCGTAATTAATTTATGTACCATATGTTGTACAATCTTTTTTTCTGACTGCGTATTTATTTTAATTATACTTAAAAAAAAAAAAAAAAAACTCGTTTAAATATAACTTTATCCGTTATAGTATAATAATTTCAAATTTCCAATTTATTTTATATTATTATTAAAATATTTCCGACATAACATAAAACAAAATAATAGTAATAGTAATTAGATAGTATACGGCCAAATTTTTCACACATATTCATACTCATATGCACACACTCTTGAAAAAACCCGTGTATACATAACACAATATTTTTATGCGATAAAAATATATATACAATAAAGCTAGTGCAATATTGAATATAAAGACAGTACGAATTCGGTGAATTCTATAAATTCATATGGAACAACATACGATACAAGCGGATTCATATTACGATACATAACAGAAAGATATAAATATACATATATTTATCGTATAGTAGATAAATTACAATCGCGCAAATAATGCTCGTGAAATCGCTGATTATACGAGAAGGGAAATGTTTAAGGTTCGATACATGTTATTATAAGAGTTAATAATGTAATACAGGTGGACAGAATTTCAGTAATGTAAAATAATCATAATAATAATAATATGATTAAAAGGAGTTTTGGGGCTTATTGATTAATCTCAATTTTACTAGACAGTTGCTAATGCGAAAGTCTGGTAATCTGTCGACGATTGTTCGTACGAAATAGAAGAAGGAAATAAGGTTTTGAATTGCCCACTTAGGTGATTAGTTTTCCAGAAGCCGATTATACATATTTTCGGCAGTTCGACGACATTTGATTTAATAAATGAACACATTGATATTTACACCGATTTTGTTTCAACATGTATCAATCATTATATGAATAACAAGTTTATTAAACTTTTATTTTTTATATGCATACATGTATAAATTCATTATATATATATATATATATATATATATATATATATATATATATATATATATATATATAATCGTAGGCGGTTATAATTAATGCGGTTGTGTTAAACCCACCTTGAAATTGGGCATTAGCTGTTGTACCACGTATCCTCCTTGATACATCTATTTATTAAATTTTTTTTATCATTAAGTTTATACGCATACGTATAAATTCCGTTCTCGATGTGCATCTAGAGAACAAAATTTTAATTAAAAGTTGAATATATTAGAGAGTAGTGATTTTATTAATTAATTATAAACAAACAAAATAAAACACAATCACTAAAAGTTTTTTAATCACAAAGCTTTTCGACGGTTACGTCATTTTCAAGCGCGAACTAAAATTATTACATCTTTTTGTATATAATTAATAAGTCCATTATCGATGAATTAAAAGTGGATACCAGGCTTTTAACGAAAATCAAGAGAAACATAACAAGATATTTCGGACATATAGCAAGAAACCTCGATTCAGTGGAACGAACAATAATACAAGGTATCGGAAACGGTAAACGTCCACGGGAAGATGCCATAAACGCTGGATTGATCAAGTAAAGGCGTCAACAGGATATACTATGTCGGAGGCGTTTCAAAATGCCAATAATAGATACTTATGGAGAAAAACTATAATATTACATGGTCTCACCACGTCCTTACGTAGGACAATGGACAGTGATGATGATGATGATGATGATATATATATATATATATATATATATATATATATATATATATATATATATATAAGAATAAGCCTACCTATGTGTAAAATTCGACACATAACACAATAAAACGTTGTTTAATAAGCGGTTGTCAGTGTATATATATATATATATATGTGTGTGTGTATGTGTATGTGTGAATACTTTTATATATATATATATATATATATATATATATATATATATATATATCCGTCTGTTATTTCTGCTCGCTCGATTGCTCGTTTTGTGGATTAACACCTGATATATACCGCGCCAATAGAAGTTTAACTTAAAAAAAAACTTTTAGTGATTACGACGATTGCGATTATACACGATGATTAACAAATTTGGTTCGATGATATCCTGGATCTTGATTCTTTCACGGAGGTGATAAAATGCAGTAATTTGAGTATCACCGACTTCCAAATCGATATTGTGATGATTTTATTTTTTAAATTACTATTAATTATTCTTAAACGTTTACAGAAAATTTAAATGTACGCATAAACATGAAAAAATCGACTATTTATTTTTACGATGCCATTAAGGTATTATGCTCGTGGGAGGTCGACTCCCCAATTGAATATTACACAAACGTCATCTAGCCGAAACAATACTTTTGAAAGAAAATTTAAGCGGATATTTATTCAAAATGCGACTGGCTTTGCGGTTGTGAAATTAAAAACGCTTTCTTTTGTTTTCCTTGTCTACTTTTTGGCGGTGAAATTTCTTGCACTCAAACTGGTGTGGTAGACTTGAAACATTTAAATGAAAAAATCAAAAAACACGAAAATTCAGCACAACATATAAAAAATTCGATAGATTTTGGTACGCTGGGAAAAATTAATATCGTGACACAGGTAAGCGAAGCGTATAAAGTAAATATCAGAAAGTTCAATGAAAACATCAAAAAGAATAGGGATATTTTATCAAAAATCATCGACTGCCTGATATTTTGCTGTAAATTTTTGAACTTCCGCTACGAGGACATAATGAAAAAACGGATTCCGATAATTCTCTGTTAAATTTCGCAGGGAAATTGGATGAAAATTTGAAAGTGCATTTTGAAAATTCCACAGTGTTTAAAGCTAACTCAAAAACAATTCAAAATGAATTGTTGGATTGTATGTTAGACTTTTGTCGAACGGAAATTTCTAATGAAATTGAACAAGCTCAATTTTTGGCTATTATGTCCGATGATACGACTGATATCTCTGAGAAAACACAGGAGATAATTGTTTTTCGTTACGAATTCAATGGAACCATATACGAAAGATTCTGGGGATTTTATAACCCTGAGTCGCAAGATGCAGAAGGATTATCGAAACAGATTTTGGAGCAGTTGAAAATTGTTTTAAAAGATAATACTGGGAAACTAATTGCTCAAACTTATGATGGCGCCGCAGTTATAAAAATAGTAAAAGAAACTTACGCAAATGCCCATTTCATTCATTGCTATGCTCATCAATTAAATTTAGTAGTGAGTAAATCAGTTTCAACTAATAGAGAAGAACGCATCTTTTTTAGTAGCTTGCCAGGAATTCCAGCATTTTTTTCGCGTTCTTCTCAGAGATTAGCTGAGCTTGAAAATTGTATGTCAAGAAGAATTCCACGTGGTTCCGATACAAGATGGAATTTCAATTCAAGAGTCGTAAATACAGTTTTTGAAAACATTGAACAGCTGAAAGAATGTTTCGAAAAATTGCAGAATTCAAATAATACCCAAACGGTTAATGAAGTATCCGGTCTTCTTCGTTTTCTCAATGACAACAACTTTATATTTTGGCTTGGCGTCTTCCATCCTATTATGCCACACGTTGATTTACTATACGATGCATTTCAAAATCGCAACATTAATTCTTCGAGCGCTTTTTCATCACTGGAAAATTTTTATCGCGCAATTTCTTTAATCAGAGAAACGAATTTTGAAAACTTGGTGTCCACAAATACTGATTCTATGCCCGTATCTCGTAAGAGGAAATCTGATTAAAATCGAAACGCCGCTGTCAAAGAAGTTTGTGACACAATATGTATGCAAGCTAGGGTTAGATTCGAATTTACTGGTCATCTATCTGCAGGAAAGTTGCTGTTACAAGAGAAATTTGAAACGTACTGCAGGCAAGAATTTAACGAAAGTTGCCAGGCATATCCCATGCTAAATAAAAATTGTTTGCAAACTGAACTTTCTGTTCTATACGAAAGAAATTCACAATTTTCCCTTGCATCGGGAGTTGCGCAACTCCACCAATTGTTTCGAAACACCTTTACAAAACACTCGGCGAAGTATATGTTTTGATGAAAATTTTGTTAACGTCTCCTATGACAACTGCTGAAACGGAAAGGTGTTTTTCTTCCTTGAAAAGAATTAAAACATATTTACGGAGTACAATGCTGGAAGACAGAGTTTCTGCGCTTGCCGTGATAAGTATTGAGAAAACTCTTATCGATATAATTCCTAACTTCCACAGCAAGGTAACTGATCGGTTCGCGAAAGTGAAAAACCGTCGTATGGACTTCATATACAAATAAATTTTGAAGTAAGTGCTTTGAAATTACACATTTTTTAAAATTTTCTTAGAATGGCCGATTCTAAATTTTATTTTTGTTTAGAAAATTTAGAATTTTAAGTTTTTATGAAATAGTAGCCTAGCTGTATGTTTTTTATAAAAAAAAAAATTCAACTAGGTAAAACTTTCAGCACCTCCGGTTCGAAAACCCACGAGCCGCCGCTGCGTAAAAGTAAGGCGTTATGCACCACTTATTCGTTAAATAAAGATTAAAGAATATTAACAGCGAAAATTTTAATCGCTAAATGATGGCAACAAATTAAATTTTATTTCTTTTCGAGGTTATTTAAAAATGTGAATTCTAACATTATTAATTTTTGTAACCATAATTAGGTGTAATGGGAAATTAAACTAACGATTTTTAATTTGGGTTCATTTTTTGCAACGATGCCTATCCTTCCTTTTATAGGTCATACCTCTAATAGCGCTATCTACCTGACTTTTTGTATTAACGATGTTAGGAACGTTTATTTAACGTTCTCGTTAACTATTTAAACGCGTTGTCACCTGCGTTATTAAAATAAATACATTCTCATTATGTAAACCGCGGTGCGACGTAATGGTAATGATTTAAAAAGTTTATTTAACGCCGGTTGGTTAGTCCGAGTATGCGGCCGTTCAAAGTTTGTCCTTTTTAAAAAACGTTAATTTATTTCGAGCTTTATTCGAACGCGGTATTCGAGTGAACACACGCCCGTTAATTAGAACTTTGGAAAATTAATTTTCCACTAACAGGAAAAACTAGTTGTGTACTTTATTATGACTAAATGATCAGAAGTTTTAGTCAAACTTTACGACAAACTTATATAGTAGTACAGAATCGGAAAGAGTTTCCGAAATTAAATATCTAGATGCACAACTGGATAGTAAATTATGTCAATATGCGCAGTCTAGATATCTCGTTAGAAAGTTGAGAAAATTGAACTATCTGTTTTATTATCTAAGGCGATATTTTTCGTATATTCATCATCCGTCTTTTATTAACTTGTTTCGTCGTACGGTATCACCATTCACTGGGGAGAACTAGCCACGTATCATACTAAAACCATTACAAATATCACTAAATGCGATACTAAAGGGGGTTTATCGAATGCTTATTTTTGTTCATTAAACAATTGTATGAAGTATAACTTTTTAATTTCGTTTGTAGAAGTGTTTACAAATTGCAATAATTTGAGTGGTAGATCGAGGACAGCGAATGATGAAAAAGATACAGTAGTTCCACCGTCGTACAAGAATCAGGCCCCAGTTACGTCGGTGCTGTACTATTTATAATTCTAAAGTTAGATTTAATAAATCGTAAACGACGACGCCAGTATCTTTCGAATTTTATAGTTAACAAAAATTCATATAGCTGTGATTAATTATTTTCGGTAGCGGTTAGTAAACTATATTCTTGCTTTGATACAAATGCGAACATTATTAAAAAAAACACACTTTTCCTCGGAGCGCAGCGAAGACGTGAAACTTGGTCATTTTAACTAAATGTAATACAGAATTTTTTTTTAATTTTTGCGCGCGTGTGTACATATATGTATAATATAAACTCTCTCCCCCCCCACACACACATATATATATATATATTACAATTACAATTATTACAATAGCCTATAATTCCCATTTTAAATTAAAATTTACAAATATTATTTTCTTAATGCTAAACTAGTATTAATATGTATAACTTTCTTAATTCTAAACTAATACTAATATTTCTTAATACTAAACTAATATTATTAGAAGAAAAAAAAGAAAGAAAAGAAGTATATTTCGATTAATTAAATTTTACCAAGAAAAGAATAACGTATAATATACCGTTCTATCGTTCCCTTAACCGATAAACTTAATAATAATTTTTTAATTAAAAATATACATAAGTGATAGTTATATACATTTGTTGCTTAATGAAATTTACAGGAAAAATTCCGCAAAAAACCTGCAACGTGTAATTTATAAGTAAATTTTAAACACAATGGTTAAATAATTTATAAAATTTAAAAGAGAAAAGAATACGAAAAATAAATCAAATAAAATTTATCTATAATATCATTGAATTTTAAACCTAATACTACCCTAGTAAGATATGTTTAAGCCGTCTATGCAGTGGCGGCTCGTGGGTTTTCGAAGCGGAGGGGCTGAATGTTTTACCTAGTTGAAATTTTTTTTAAATAAAAAAACATACAGCTAGGCTACCATTTCATAAAAACTTAAAATTCTAAATTTTCTAAACAAAAATAAAATTTAGAATCGGCCATTCTAAGAAAATTTTAAAAAATGTGTAATTTCAAAGCACTTACTTCAAAATTTATTTGTATATGAAGTCCATACGACGGTTTTTCATTTTCGCGAACCGGTCAGTTACCTTGCTGTGGAAGTTAGGAATTGTATCGATAAGAGTTTTCTCAATACTTATCACGGCAAGCGCAGAAACTCTGTCTTCCAGCATTGTACTCCGTAAATATGTTTTAATTCTTTTCAAGGAAGAAAAACACCTTTCCGTTTCAGCAGTTGTCATAGGAGACGTTAACAAAATTTTCATCAAAACATATACTTCGCCGAGTGTTTTGTAAAGGTGTTTCGAAACAATTGGTGGAGTTGCGCAACTCCCGATGCAAGGGAAAGTTCTGAATTTCTTTCGTATAGAACAGAAAGTTCATTTTGAAAACGATTTTTATTTAGCATGGGATATGCCTGGCAAGTTTCGTTAAATTCTTGAGAAGGGAATTGCCTGCAATACGTTTCAAATTTCTCTTGTAACAGCAACTTTCCTGCAGATAGATGACCAGTAAATTCGAATCTAACCCTAGCTTGCATACATATTGTGTCACAAACTTCTTTGACAGCGGCGTTTCGATTTTAATCACATTTCCTCTTACGAGATACGGGCATAGAAAAGTTTTCGAAATTCGTTTCTCTGATTAAAGAAATTGCGCGATAAAAATTTTCCAGTGATGAAAAAGCGCTCGAAGAATTAATGTTGCGATTTTGAAATGCATCGTATAGTAAATCAACGTGTGGCATAATAGGATGGAAGACGCCAAGCCAAAATATAAAGTTGTTGTCATTGAGAAGACGAAGAAGACCGGATGCTTCATTAACCGTTTGGGTATTATTTGAATTCTGCAATTTTTCGAAACATTCTTTCAGCTGTTCAATGTTTTCAAAAACTGTATTTCCGACTCTTGAATTGAAATTTCATCTTGTATCGGAACCACGTGGAATTCTTCTTGACATGCAATTTTCAAGCTCAGCTAATCTCTGAGAAGAACGCGAAAAAAATGCTGGAATTCCTGACAAGCTACTAAAAAAGATGCGTTCTTCTCTATTAGTTGAAACTGATTTACTCATTACTAAATTTAATTGATGAGCATAACAATGAATGAAATGGGCATTTGCGTAAGTTTCTTTTACTATTTTTTGAACACCGCCACGCGCTCCGCTCATAACTGCGGCGCCATCATAAGTTTGAGCAATTAGTTTCCCAATATTATCTTTTAAAACAATTTTCAACTGCTCCAAAATCTGTTTCGATAATCCTTCTGCATCTTGCAACTCAGGGTTATAAAATCCCCAGAATCTTTCGTATATGGTTCCATTGAATTCGTAACGAAAAACAATTACCTCCTGTGTTTTCTCAGAGATATCAGCCGTATCATCGGAGATAACAGCCAAAAATTGAGCTTGTTCAATTTCATTAGAAATTTCAGTTCGACAAATGTCTAACATACAATCCAACAATTCATTTTGAATTGTTTTTGAGTTAGCTTTAAACGCTGTAGAATTTTCAAAATGCACTTTCAAATTTTCATCCAATTTCCCTGCGAAATTTAACAGTCCTCGAAAAATACCAGGATTATCGGAATCCGCTTTTTCATTATGTCCTCGTAGCGGAAGTTCAAATTTACCGCAAAATATCACAAAGTCGATGATTTTTGATAAAATATCCCTATTCTTTTTGACGTTTTCATTGAACTTTCTGATATTTAATTTATACGCTTCGCTTACCTGTGTCGTGATATTAATTTTTCCCAGCATACCAAAATCTATCGAATTTTTTATATGTTGTGCTGAATTTTCGTGTTTCTTGATTTTTTCATTCAAATGTTTCAAGTCTACCACACCAGTTTCAGTCCAAGAAATTTCACCGCCAAAAAGTAGACAAGGACGACAAAAGAAAGCGTTTTTAATTTCACAACCGTAAAGCCAGTCACATTTTGAATAAATATCCGCTTTAAATTTTCTTTCAAAAGTATTGTTTCGGCTAGATGACGTTTGTATAATAATATTCAATTGCGGAGTCGGCCTCCCACGAGCCTTAACGTTACACTTTTCTGCAAACGATAACCGCCAAAATTTGTTATTCAGCAAACACGAAACCAAATTCAATTCACTTTCACAAAAATCACTATTTCCAGCCATAATTAAAGTTAGCCTTTCTACCAAAACAATCGAAGTAATAAAATCCTTATAAACAAATATATTTATTCAATCAATAAAACATAAGTAAATGAGCAACAATAATAGAAGAATGCGCGCGTCAACATTTCATTCTGCAGTTGGAATATTAATCTTGAAATACAAGCTTACTGGCTGGGCTGGTTTTCGTGCAGCCCGAACGCGCGCAAAAAAAGAACTATTGCGCATGCGCCTTTACCATCGTCTGTTCGGTTTCCACGCACTTTATGTTTCCTAAACACGTGTACGAGAGCTGTATTGGGCTGGTTTTTGTGCAGCCCGAACGCGGTTAAAAAGAAACCACTGCACATGCGCCTTTAACATCGTTTTCTCGCGGAACCACGCTTTCTATGTTTCCTAAACGTGCCAACAAGAGCTGCATCATACGTAGCCCTCACCAACGTTCTAGAATGAGCATCCAAAGAGAAAAAATTACTTTTTTAAACGAAATTTCAAAATTTTGGATAATTTTAATTGATTTTTGAATATGAAAAAAAAAATTATATTGGTAATTATTTACGAGCCGCCACTGCGTCTATGTTTATATTTTTCATATCTGTGTCGTAGAGACTGATAATCGTAGTTTCTAATTTCATCATTTTGGTCAGCAGACATGCGGCATGCATTAAAAAATTTTAAGTTCCAGTTTTTTATTGTTTCTTGTATATAGGGAGAGTTTAAAATGTCATGCATTGTTCTAATGGGCGTGTATCTGGGTTTGTTCAACACTATTCTTAGGCAATGATTTTGCAATCGTTGTAATTTGTTTATATTACTTGGGCAGGTGTTCGACCACACAGGACTGGCATAAAAAATTTTAGGTTGAATTACCTGATTATAAATCAAAAGCTTGTTCACCGTTGATAGCGTAGATTTCCTCTTAAATATTTGAAACAGCACACTCATTTTTTTATGTCCCCTGTAGATACACTCGTTAATATGTTTAGTAAAAGTTAGCTTACTATCTAGTGTTACACAGAGATAATTGACTTTAGATTTCCAGTCTAGGTACTCATTATGAATTCGAACAAAGTCATTTATAGCAGGTTCACGCTTTGTGAAAATAATAGTCTCTGTTTTATTATCATTAATTTTAATTTTCCAGTTATGAAAGTATTTGGATAGTTTGTTAATTGCAACGGTTAATCTCTTGCTAATCGTATTAATATGGTATGATGACGTCAGCAGAGCAATATCGTCAGCATATAAATTGACATCAACTTCTTTAATTGTGATAATATCATTTATGTAGATAATAAACAAGGATGGACCAAGGATGCTGCCCTGACTTACTCCTGCCGATGCATATCTGACCGACTTTAGATTTCTGATTTTTAATTTTCACATAAAATTTCCTGTTATGTAAATATGCTTTAGTCATGGAAACTGGTTGATATGGAAAACCATATTTTATTAATTTATACAGAATTCCATCGTGCCAAGTAGTGTCGAAAGCTTTTTCAATGTCTAGCAGTGCTAGCCCAGTGTACTTATTTTTATTAAAATTATCAGTAATTAGATCACAAATTTTTACTAGCTTCGTGGTAGTGTTTAAATTCGGTCGAAAACCAAATTGGAACTTATTAAGAATACCATTTAAATCGCTATGTTTTCTAAATCTAATGAGTAATATTTTCTCAAAAATTTTGCTAATGTTACTGAGCAAACTAACAGGTCGTATATTTTTCATCAAGGAAGCCTCCTTGCCAGGTTTAGTAAGAAGTACAATTAAAGACAGTCTTCACGACAGAGGGTAGTAGCACAAACGAATGCAGGAATTAAATAACACTGTGAGAGCAACTACACCTTTACAAGATAAATTTTTAATCACTTTTACGCTAATTTTATCGTGTCCGTTAGAGTATGTATTTCTTAATGATCTAATGCAGTTCTTGACCTCTTTCGGTGAGGTTAAGTCAGCATAGTTTAATGCAGGTACGTTATTTGTTAAAAATGTATTTATTGTTTATTTTAATTTCCGTTCGTGGTATCGTGTGGACATTGCTTTATTCTGTTCATCTGAAAGTGTTCTGCTATAAGCTCAGCTTTATCTTCGTTTGAGTACGTTACTATATCGACACTTCCAGGTCTTTTAATAGGCGGCAAGTTTGTTTGACCCCGGGAAAAATATTTGTTTACTTTACATAGCTGATTATTAATTTGTGGTATATTACTGAGAAACGTGTTGTAATGAGCGTTTTTTTCTTGTAGCAGTCGTCTTCTAACTAATTTATTCAACCTATCATATAGTTGTTTAAATATATACATATTTTCATTATGACATCTCTGATAAAGTTTCCTATAATAATTTTTAATTTTTATTATTTGCAAAGTGCCAGGGGAAATAAAAAATTTTTTAACTTTCCCTTTTAATAATGGGATGCAGTTTTTGGAAGCCTTTAAGATAATAGAGTTAAGATAACGAATGTAACTAAAAAGGATTGTGTAAGGTTATTGGAATTTTAACTTCGTTTTGTATGTATTGTTGATACTTTCTCCAGTTTGCTTTAGAGTAATCAAAATTTGGTTGTGTTACAATTCGCCTTATCGTACCACCGAGAGAACATATTATTTGATTATGATTGGAAGACAGTTTACTAATTGATCTAGGATCGGTAATTTCATAATCGTTTTTTGAAGGACCAGATCAATTATGCTAGGTTTTGAAGACGGTTGGCCTGGGGAAAACGTAGGTTCATTGGGTGCTTTCATTTGAAAGTTTAAGGTTGCAGACAAGTTTAGTAACTCATTTTCAGCCCTGTTACCATAATAAAACTCTTTCAGCAGAATGCATTAGAAATTTGATATCAGTTTGAAAGTTTGTCGGTTTTGTTGGTGGCCTATAAACCGCATTTTACACAGGCTTTAGCTCCAACAGACTGAACATGCTTTGTTTGTGGGGTGGGAATTTGTTCGCACTGTATGCTATCAGGTATTAGTAAAGCTACACCTCCACTACTCCTGGTTTTATTATTACGGAATAAATGATAGTTCGGCATCGTTAGGTAAGTGCTCTCATCTACTTTAGTTTCTGAAATTCCTGTAATTTTAACCTTATTTGTGCAAATGAAATGTTCTAGTTCAATCATTTTATTAGTGATGGAATTTGCGTTTTTCGTTATTTGCATAGAAAGAGAATAAATATTAATCCATTACGAAGGTGTCGATAACACATTCGATAACGGTTGTGATTATATTAAAAATATCGTAGTTGCGATTCGATTTTAACCTAGAAATGATACTTCTTAGACAAAAAAATGTCTTATTTGATCCAATTGTTTTAAGTAATTCTATAATTTCAAATAAATCGTTAGTGTTACTACTACTATTAATATTAATATTATAATTATTCGTATTTTTTTAGTTTGATTAGACGCCACTCGAACATAAGTGCGTGAATAATTAATCCCATTTCTGTCATTATTATTAACATTAGTATTACTAGATGAATTACGATTATTCGAGTTTGTGATATTGGATTTGTTTAGTTCAAATGAATTATTATTTACGTTTGCTAAATTACCACGTGACCTTTTGTTCATGACGATTTCCGATATTTTATTACAAACTGTGCAGTTCTTAGAATTAGCTGTATGATTACCGTTGCAGTTCACACGTTTTGATACATTTTCATTCATACAGTTCTTAAAATAATGCGGTCCACCGAATTTTAAACATTTACAATTTTGAAAGCAATTGTAGGCCACATGATCATACCCTAAGCAGTTGTAACATTGAAGTACTGGATTTCTATTAATAAATTTTTCCAAGCGTACCATAAAATAGCATATCTATTTGATTTTAATAATATCTTTTTGATCTAATTTAATTATATATATATATATATATATATATATATATGAGATTTTTTATCGATATCAGAGGGGGTCAATTTATTATATATATAGGTGCTGAAAATTATGTCTGAAGATATAGAACAGCGATTAACATTAATGAAGATGCTATTTGACTGTAAAGGATTCGTGGAAAACCAGAAAGAAAGAAAGAACTGGCACTTTGTGGAATGAAGAAATGAAAAAAAAAAGGATAAAAGCAACTTGAAAAGAGAGGAAGAACAATGGCAAATCCAGCTGACGACGTAGTCCATCAGTGGCTGATTCAAATATATATATAGTTTGGATTGTCACATTTTTCTTTCATTCTTGTGCTGTACATATTGCTGCTGCTGTTATTGTTGTCTGTTTATTATTTATAATGGATTTGTCTTGTGGATATCGTGTGTGTGTGTGTATGTGTGTTATGTTTCTTCTTATTTTTACTTCAAAGGAAATTGTCACTTTTATTAGTACCGACAGCTAATTCAAAATTTTTGTAAAGATGGTTTTACTTGTTTATATGTATATACATACACCTATATATATATATATATATATATATATATATATATATATATATATATATATATATATATATATATATATATATATATATATATATATATATAGATAGAGAGAGAGAGAGAGAGAGAGGATGAGAAAGAGAGGGGAACTGATAGAGAGATTGAAAATGAAAAAGTATATAAATATGTACTTGGTTACAAGTTTTAAAAATAAATGGAACAAATTAATTCGAAGTTTAAATTGATGATGATGATGATTAAATTATGTTTATTATTATTATGCAGCATTTTATTAATATATCATATTAATATCTTTAATTATGAATATAAAGTCAAAAGATAACGAGGCGGTAACGAATTATTATCAGCATTATTATATATACTCGTATATATGTTAATTTTTGTATGTATTTATTTTTCTCGATGTATACATTTGTGTGCATTATTATAGATGCGTGTAATATGCGACTAACATGGATGTACATTTGTGTTGATGTGTAACATGCAAGTATAGGAATGAGCATCTCTTTATGTAGGACATATGCTGTGTGTATTTCGTTATTTTATACATTTTACGTATTATAATTACCATACGTTATATTTAATTTATTATCACCTATTCACGTGTTCAAAACCGAGGAAAACGACTATTTTATTATTATTATTATTTATATTTAGGGATTACGTTTGATTGCAAATTAACATGGGATAACAGTTGATCTATAATGCTTACGGAAGTTGATTTATTTATTTTATTATCTAAAAAAATATTTCTCTCTAAACGATTTACATCGTTTGTATATAGCTTTATACCAACCTATGATATTAACCATTGTGAGAGCAGCAGCAGAGTAAAAAATCCATTGTGTTCACTGCAAAAAACAGTTCTTAGGAGTATTTTTAGTAATATTAGAGTGCATCAATTTTAAATGTGCGGCAATTATATAAATTGAACATTCTGAATTTTGTGATAAAACGTAAAGATTACTTCAATGTAGCAAGTGTAAGAGGGAAAACAAGAACTGCTGGCACAGATAAAGTAAAAGTACCGCGCTTTTATAAGTTCGATTGCCGCATGCAGGCCATTTATGGCGGGGATGTGGCTTACAATTTAATTCCGGAGTTTGTAAGACTTGGTTAACTATAAACGTCAACGTCGTACTGGCTATTTTCAGTTTTGAATAAGAGTTAAGTTATAAAAAATATTTTATTAACTTTTTTTAAAGGTGGTTGTATGAAATGGATGTGCGTGGGTGGGTGATTTTTTTTTGTTTTATTGTTTTAGAAATGCAAATTCGTTTTTTTTTTTTTTTTATAATCTAGCTCTAAATTTTTCATTTTTAATTGTTATTTTTAACTTTTAATTCTAACCTTTGCATTTTTACTCAGTTCGCGTGTTTGTATATTACAATAAGATCTTAGTTGTTAAGTTACTACATGCGCATAACCGGGATTTCTTGTATGTATTTATTATCTTTAGCTCTGTTCCTTGTTACAATTTTAATGTTGTAATTATATTTCTCCAATATTATTATAATATGTTTTATAATTAAATTATTAATATCGTAAATATTGTAAACACTTCTGAAATAAATTTGATTTGATTTGATTTGATTAGCAGTAAAATCTCCTCAAGTTGAAAGGACGATTCTCGTCAGTCTGAAGATAGAGGATCAGTCAAACGAGACAGTTTGCCATTGCATACCTCGATTTTTTAATATTTTCAGCAAACTAATATCTATTTAGTGAGTAATATGACCGATATCTGAGTTGGCTAAAGTCCTTTTTACTGTGAAAAATTTTTGTTCCCGGTATCATTCGCGTACTCGCGTCGTGCCGATCGATAGAGAATCACGACAGATTGGGTTGCCGTTGCGTACATCGATTTTTTAATATTTTCAGCAAACTAGTATTCATTTAGCGACTAATCTGACCGATATCTCAGTTGGCTGAAGTCGTTTTTACTGTGAAAAATTCTTGTACTGCCCGGTACTATTCGCGTGCTTGCATCGTGCGAGTAGAACGCTGGAGCTTTTACGCAGCGAAATATATTACTGCGATTATTATTATTTTATATACTTATTATAATTTTTCGTGTAATTAAATAGTATTTGTAGTTTTGTTTGATAACGTTATAAATCGGTCGGGTGTGTCATACTGTTCAACCGTGATGTAAGCAACAAGCGCAGTTTTTATTTTCGTCTACTTAGACACATATACATATACACGCGTAAAAAAATTATAGTATACAAATATGGGGAATTCTTACGCGTGTTATTTGCTTTTTAGTACATTCTCCTAAAAGAGAAGTAAAGAAAATTGAATAATAAATACTGTAAACTTTCCTTCGTTCGCAATTAATAATGCAAGCGTCGCCGTTGTTGGTTGTTAGAGTGCGCCCATGTGAATTTACTTGCGGCACCTGCGCAACAATAAAGTACGAAACGAGCTTCTTAAAAATGGACGATTGTGGCTAACGGGTTATTTATTATTAATAACCAGGTTAGGAAAACTGTAACGTCCTCTATTGTTACGTTCATATAGAAACGCCTGTAAAATAAATTCGCGTTCGATCGTGTTTATTGATGTAATAATCGCACTAACAATATGACGGCGCCTTCTATATGTATGAACAAAAAGTCTTCGCTGAATTAACTATTTTTTTGCAATATTTTTATATTCCGGAATACGTACATGCATACATTCACGATATGCCTGTATCAACCGACAAGCATTCCCTAAACATTTCCAACGCCAACTATCATCGTCTTATCTTGCGATATGTTCTACCATTTTAGCCTGGCGATTCATTCCACCGCATCCAGTAATTTTGTTCTGTTGTTTTACCCTCGAAATTGTCTTGTGGTCCTCGAATATGATAGTAAGAGTAATTCTTTCGCGTGCCATTTCAGTTTACTATAATTCTTTTAACTGTTCCTTTAGTAAAACTCCGTGTTTCAGTTCCGTACGTTAGGAATACGCACTGATTGTGCAGTTTATCGTATATATTAAACGTTTATTATCTGTCGTTAGTACACTGTTTCTCCCTATCAGCCAGTACATTTTTTTAACTCGAATATCTAATTCTTTTTTCTTCATCTGTATGTGATGTTTCCATGTTAATCGGCTATCCAGGTGTAATCCTAAGTACTTGACCGTTGTTCGCACTGACAGATCGGTGCTATTAATCCTGACGGGTGGGGGTGTAACTTTTCTGTTGGTAAAATGGATATTGACAGATTTGTGTTCATTAATTCCAATTTTCCATTTTTTAGACCATATCTCCGCCTTAGTAAGAGCTTTCTGTAGGTTACTGCTAGTTATCTTCGGATCCGTGTGTGTTGAGAGCAGTGCAGTGTCATCCGCAAATTTTCCATTGTAGGGAAATCAGCCGTGTATAACAAGTACAGCGTGGGGCCCAGCACAGAACCTTGGGGAACGCCTGCTAAAAGAGGATGTATTTCTGAATAGGTATGTTTATAACGCACTTGAAAGTGGCGATTTTCTATGTATGATTTCAACAACAGGTAAAAATTTTTCGGCAATAGACATTTCAGTTTATATAATAGACCATCGTGCCAAACCTTATCAAAAGCTTGTTGAACATCGAGAAATGCCGCGGTACATACTTTTTTGGTTTCTAAGCTATTTTCAATTATACTAACCACCCTATGTAATTGATCAGTGGTGGAATGGTGTTTTATAAAACCGAATTGATGTTGCGGAATTATATCATTGGATTGTATGTAAGGCTGTAATCTTTTTAATATTAATTTTTCTACTACCTTCGACAAAACAGGCAACAAAGAGATCGGACGATAAGATGAAACAGAATACGGATCTTTGCCAGGTTTCGGAATCATTATAATTTGCGCGAATTTCCACTGTACTGGAAAATATTGTACGCGAAATATTGCATTACATATATAAGTCAGTAATACTATAGCTTTTCGCGGAAGTTCATTCAATAATTCGGCGCTTATTAAGGCGAAACCCGGACTTTTCTTCTTTTTCAACGTTTTAAGTAAACATTTCACCTCAGAAGGTGAGGCTAACTTAATCGAAGAAGATGATTCATATGGACTATTTATATAGTCGTATATTTCCCTGTCCGTGCTAGCCGTTATGTTTGGCTGAAACACGGTTACCAGGTGCTGAGCAAATAAATCTGACTTCTGTTTATCATCTCTCGCCCATAATCCGTTGCCATGTTTTATCGGAGGAATATGTGTATTGGACCGTTTAATATTTTTGGTGCACTTCCACAAGGAATAGTCATCTATTGCTAGGGGTAAGAGTTTAATTAAATAGCTATTAAGAATTTTGTTTTTAATTTCTGCTAATATTTTTTTTTAATTCTTTGACTTTATATTGTTGAAAAATTTTTTATCCCAAGGATTCCCTGTTTGGAACCACCTTCGTCTAAACTTTCTCTTTTCCAAGACTAGCTTTCGGACTGATAGCGGATAATTATTACTTTTTTTGTAAGTATTAACTGGAGTATTCAGCGTGGCTGCTGTTTGTATCTCCCTAGTTAGATACCGTACGGCATTCTCGATGTCAATTTCGCTTTTTAATGGAATTTTTAGATTTAATTTGGTATCTAAGTATTCCCTAAATGATTCCCAATCTGTTTTGTGGTTACACAAATATATTTTTTCCTCGCGACATATAACCGAATCGCCAAACGTTAAAATGATACAAGAGTGGTCCGAAAAAAGATCGAAAGAAGAATCTATTTCTGAGTAATAACTATCAGTTCCTTTTGTAATGAAAAAATCCAGCAGATCCTTACCATTGTCGGTTGGCCAATATGTCGGTTCCCCCGTTGATATGTATTTAGTATTATGACTTTCCAGTGCTTGTTTCAGCATACGCCCCTTGTTGTCGTTAACCTGGAGCCCCACGCTGTATGTTTGGCGTTCCAATCAGCTCCAGAAACGAATTTACTACCCAAATATTTTATGTATTTGCTAAATTCGATTGTCGTTGTCTTGTGTCGTGGCGGATAATAAGCAGCTGATAACACAAGCTGGCCACCCATCATCTGTATGCTAGCTCCCTGTAAATACTCCTCTTTAAACTGATTTAATTCATGATGTACAATGTCAGTTTTTATTAGTATTGCTGAACCACCATGCGATTTTCCCCAGTGGTGTGTACACGAATACGTGTTATAATTATTTATTTTGAAATTATCCTTATCAGTAAGGTGAGTTTCAGAAACTAAAATTACATCGATTGAATTAATATTTAAGAACAATTCAACTTCGGCTTTATGATTTTTCAAGCCATTCGCGTTCCATTGAGCAACCCTTAAATACCTGGGCATTATTTGATTAGTTTTTGAACTAACGTGGTAAGCATGGATAACATCATGCTATTTTGCTCAGCTAATTGGCGGAATATTGCCTTAAATTCGTTCAGAAACTCCGTCAAGTTCACCGTAGGCACATTTTGTCCCTCTACATTTAGATTACTCGACGATCTATTACTGTCGGAGATTTGCCCGGAAATTCCTACATGGTTCATATTTGCTGTAGTATTATTCATCTGGCCTGAGGTGTTAGCATTAATAACTTGTGAATAGCTTACAGATGGTCGTCGATAATTTTGTTTGATAGGTTGACTCGCTCTAAGTTTGAGATTTGTTTTATTTTGTACTAATTTTTGATATATCTCACAACCTTTATAATTCACGGGATGAGATCCACCGCACAGTCCGCATGTAGGAGGTGATTGTGGGTCCTTTTTGCATTCGTAGGTTCGATGTCCATCTCCACATTGACGATCACCTGAAGACGAGATAAATTTATTAGACTCATTTTGAGGAACGGCCCCAATAACATAGTAAGACCTCGCTACAGATATCTAACGCAGATTGTGATAAACGTGAGATTTAATAATTACTTGGAACTCCAGAGATTACAAAAATTTACGAATTGGCACTAAATGTCGACGGATATTATTATCAGTTCTGAAATGTTACGTTATCAACTTGTTCAATGTGTCTGTCTCTTTTTCTAAACCATTATCGTTTCATCGGGTCTTTCCTTCATTTTTTCGGCCCGTAAAGTGTCAGTTCTCCCTTTCTGTATTTTTTCGAATACTTTACGTCTTCATCATTTCTTCTTTAACGTTAATCGTTCTTTTATATCTTCGGGTAAGATATTCATTTCAAATAGGTCTCCGTTTATCGCGTGCTCTTTATTTTTAATTTTCACTTGTAATTGAACAATTTTAATGCTGACGAGGATGTTATATCGTACCGAACTGACACCATGCAAAGAGGACTCTAACTCGTGGTTTTATTAAATTCGTATTTTAACAAACGGATAATTAAAATACATTCCGATTATTTTAATTAGTAAGTATTCGTTAACACACGCGATAAACAAAACACGTTTGGTTTTTTCGTAAACCGATATTGAATGTTTAGGTGTAATACTTTTTTTTATGAACTGAAAAGAGCCCATCCAATTAAGTTTACGGTGCTCAGTTCAGCCCATTTTACATTAAGGTGATATTATACAATTAATTTGATTAAAATATATGTAGATGTATTTTGCGGTATGTTATTTCTGATACTGTGAAAACGTTAAATATTTTGAACTGCTTATCCACCAATTCTGTTGCATTTATATCTGCGAAATCAGCGTTGACGTAATTGCATCCTGTCAGTATATGCTTTACATGATCGGTTAAATTACATATTGCACATTTATTCGTATGCGATATTCCATACTTATATAAATAGTCTTTAAATAATCCATGTCCGCTAATAAACTGTGTATTGAAATAATTTGGCACGAATACAACATTTTTTAGTCTTCTGTCTACACTGGGAAAATATTGTTTCGCTAGTCCATTGTATTCATTCCATAACCTTTGATATTTTTTAACATAATATTCATCCAATACTATTTTGAATTGTCTAATTGTTAGCTTTTTTTCTTGATGCAAATAGTACGGATGCTGATATTGCGTGTTGTTAAATTCATAAGTTGTATTTACATTATTTTTTATTAATAAAATATTAATATGTTTCTCAATTTAGGTGTAATACTGGATCGATGTTTCACATTTAATAAACATGCTGAATATGTCTCGAGTAAAACTCACGCGTCTCTAAGATTTATACAATATTTTATAAACGATGTTACGTGAACTCGACGAACAAATTAATAATGTACAAAACTGTAATAAGAACAATTATACTTTATGCTTGTCCTATGTTGTCATATATTAGCCCTTCTAACTTAGAAAAGTTACAATAGCTATGAAATATCTAAAACTACCGGCTTATGTAAAGAACACACACTAGGTATTGAAGTTCCCATACGTATATGCGATGTTATCAAGCAAAATACAGTTTTTTTTTCAGGTTGTTGTACCTGCAGTCACATTATTCATTTACAAACGTACAAGTTTGCATCGAAAATATAAACGCTACAAACACAAAAAAAAACTATGTATAGCTTGCACTGTTTTTTATCCAAAATTTATTTTTGCGTGAATAAAAAATATTGTTTATTAGCTAAATTTTTTATTAGTTTAAATATTTATGATAAGTACGCGGGTTTTGTTTGTTTGTTTGTTTTTCCGTATTTTTTTTTTTAACTGGACCTGGGAATACTTGTAAGTTACGACGATCGTCGTATATACTCCATCTATATAAACTAATTTATTTAAATATATATTAATTAAGGATTTTTATATGATAATCATTAAAGCTTTAATTTTGCTGTAAAACTTTTGTGAAACTATATTAACGGGATGTATAAATATAAGTATATATATATATATATATATATATGGGTGTGTGTGTGAATATGTAGAAAATCGAATAGACAGTGCGTAAAACCTTGTTTGAAAAGTGCTACATGGAGTACTGGGAAAATGGCGAGAATGCGATTATTCGCGAGATTGCGCATACATCTATGAGAAACAGCTAGAGTTGGAATCGTGTAGACAGATTTAGTGCTAGTTTTATTGCTGATTCCAGGGATTGAAGAAAAAGAAAGTTCTCGGTTAGATCAGAAGAAAAAGACTGAAAATTAAGTGTTAACGTTTGTAATAAAGTATTAAGATATAGTAATTTGCGCATATTGCATTTTCTACGCGATCATTAAAATAATTTTTATTCTAATTTTCCTACTATCAGATTTCTTTATATATATATATATATGTATTTAATGCGTACGCAAATATAACAACGCATTAAATAAAATAAGTTTTAAATAGTGTATCATTTGAAGTTTATTTAAGATTAACACAGAACAAATTAGGAAGAATCAAACCGCGAATAGAACAGTGGACGACGTCGTACCGAATGAACTGACACGAACAGATAGTGACTAGCCACGATTCGGCCATAAGAGGTTAACACACGGGCCACTAATCGAGCAGAATACGTCTTTAGTGACATGAAAGTTTTTTCAGCGCCTACAACGTGGAACATGTCATTACAGAATGTCCGAAATTCGAACGACAACGTAATTCAATAACTGGACTAGATATAATTAAAACATTACAATGAAGATGTAATACAGCCAGTAATGCACTTTCTAAAAATAACCGATTTAAACAAATCTAAACAAATAGTGAAGCAGTAAATAATTTTTCTGTAATTTATTGTATCTACTTTCCGTGGACGCGAATGATCTTTGTAGTCGAGCGTCTTAAAATAAAAATATAATAAATAAAAAAAAAGTTTATTTAAATTAAATAATTTAGCATAAATTTCATTAGTATATTATATAATTATAATACAAATTATTTAATTTATACGAGTTGCTTCTAAGAACATAATACGAAGTCCGAATATATCCGATAGCCTTATTTTTAGTCATATACAGGGAGTCTCTTGCGTGTAAGGTTATTAGAATAGCAGGTTGTCCCATTCAAATTCCTATCTACTACGAAATATGGTCGAAAAACTGGTCGTGTAACGTACTTTGTAGACAGACTAATCTGAATAGTATTAGTGCTAGCTTAAAGCTTTCATGTTTACTGTTTTATTTGTTAACGTTAATATTATTTTTTTGCTTTTATTTTTATTTTCTTAAAAATTTGTTTTATTGTAGGTAGCAATCGTATTTATTTTCCTAATATTTCATTTTTATAATGTAAGTATACTGTACATTTTTTAAAAGGCAAATTTTTAATTTTTTACTTTATTTCTCTAAAACTTTTTAAACTGAATATTAAACATTTTTGTTGTTAATATCGACGTTTGTAATTAACGTTTACATTTTCGAATTAAAGTAATATAGCTAGGAGAACTCGTTGTACAGTTACATACAATAACAGCTACTTAAAAGCTAGCGGAATTACATTTGGTAGATGATAGTTGTATCCGATAACAATGGGTTCACCTGTGTATAAGCGAAATAGTAATGAATGGAATCCCGTGTCATTTTGCTCTCCATACATTTTACTGAAGACGTCACGATTCCATCTTTATGTTCACTAAATAATATCTCAAAATTGGCACATCCTAATTTATTAAGCAGCAGAAAACATATAATAAAAAACAGAGAACATACTACACTTCTGCAAGAGGTGCTCGTATCTACTGTGGCCAGTTCGGATTCTATTCACGTGAGGATTTTAACGAGGGCTCCACTTGTGAAGCAATTACACACCGATTTCCATTACTTGGTCCATTGTTCTTTCCAATCGAGTACAAATCGTGTTTGATCCAAGGTTGTTCACGGAGATTTCCTACATTTTAATCTAACTCCAGCTGCTTTTATTGTAAATTTCGTAATTATAGATTTTCGTTTTCTTTGAATTTTCAACGAATCGATTCTTCGAATGTGAGGCAGTTGGATGTTTGTAAGAACCGGAATGGGATCGATGATTGCCTATCGTTGCAGAACCATGGATTAGCACGTATGCCGGATTGAATGAATTTATAATGTCTTTGCTGTAAATGGAGATTTTTCTAATATTCCTTATATTCAAATTTAACGTACGCTAGGAGGCCTATAGGACGAGTGCTAGAACAAAAATGTTCCTAATGTAACCGTTTAGGTGACCAAATGATTAGACAGATTGTTGCCGTAGATATGCCCGATGATACGGAAATAAATTTGGCCGTCACTCCGAGCAATTAGCAATTTTATAAATAATCGAGGATAAACGAGAATTGAGCTGGGCGTGCTCTAATGCCAGCAAATAACTCTTAGAATCAGGGAGGATTAGAATATTCATAGATGGGCAATGGATAGAAATGTATCCATTAGAACTTCGGAATAGCAGTTATCTCTGCAGTAAAGATGGAACATATTTCTTTGAGTGTAAATTGTCCGAAGATATTGAGGGGGCGGACATGACGAATGCAGCTCCGACTGAAAAATCGCATTTCGAACAATTCGTGAAAGTTGGGAGAGAGTTAAGATAGTTTCCATTAACCAATAGGAGGGAAATTTTGCGATTAGCGGTTAGTTGGAGAACATGAACACAGTTGTATGTTAATATCTGTACCAGCGGTATTATACTCGAAAGGAACAGAGTAGAAAGAAAAAGCATAAGGATGTACCTGGAAAGATGAAAAGAGAAATGGCACAACAAAAGATAACCGCCAGTTGTGAAAGATTTTTAAGTATATAGTAAACAAAGAGTGATCGATATGAGTGAATATTTAAGTGTAGATAAGTAACTCGTATTTTTCCGTCACAGATGATTTGCTATATTTTTTATTGTTATCACGTTGAAACTGAGACAAATATAACGTTGCATTCTTTTTTCTTTTTTTTTTAATTCATCTTGTAAATATATATCGTACGAATACGGATCGAATATTTTTTATGTTAAGTAGCTACTTTTCTATGAAACATTCCAGGGTAAGAAGAAATCTATTGAATGACATCGTTGCAAATGGTTAGAAAAGATAATTTCTGTAAGGAGTTCTATTAAAGAGATTAAGACAGATAGAGACCATCGTGGTGGATCCGAAATAAAAATAAAAGTGTGGAAACATATAAAAAAAAAGCCCAACAAACAACTAACGAATATTTATTTATTTTATTCGGTGGATTTCTAGCGAGAAAGATTGGCAGATTGCTGTATAAAAAAGGAATGTTCTTCGTTGTGCAGATATAAATGTATACTCATTTATTTTTTTCTATTCTCCATCGAAATTTTCTTACGCCATAGATGGAGTGAAAAATATCGTTGTAGGTAGGCCTATCGGACAGTTTCATCATCATCATTTATCGAAAGTAACGTTGGTACATCGAGTGTAAACGAACGGTTGGCTGGCAATTTTACATTTTTCACCCCCCCTTTCTTCGATGAAATATTGTTTTCCTTTTTGAACGTTCGTTTAAAATGAAATATTTTGTTCAAATTGTGATTTACGAGCGGAGAATAATGAAATCATAAATTCGAGTCGGTTATAAATTGTAACGTAAAGTCAGAATATCGAACGAATTTTTCCCTAATTTTATACATTTTTCTTCCTTATAAAGATTTCCGGATTAAATTCGTCGACAATATTATCGAGGAGTTTGTTCGATGCGACGACCTCTACTAAATTATATCTCGGACGTATTAAGCGTACAAAGCCACTGAAATTCATGTAAATTACGTAAATATTATGCTGTTCGAATTATTCTTACAAGATATTTTATTTTATAAAAGGTAATACTTATTTAACTGAGAGTTTAAGATTGTATTATTTTTCTACTTAAAAAAAAAAACATATTCTTTATAACTTCCGACTGTATAAAAATATTAATGGACTGAACACAGAATTACCGAAAATTATAACAACTCAAATAAAAAGAAGGAACAATACAGATCTGGTAAAAACAATATAAATATGATACTACCAGCAGACGTCCATAGGCTCTATTGCCTGATATTAAAGCAAAATTAAAGACAAAAAACTTCAAAAGTAATTTTTTTCTTATTGATTACAGCAATTTGAGAAGATACTACCACAGACGTGCGCAGGCTCCATTTCCTGATATTGAAGCAAGATTAAAGACAAAAAACTTCAGAACTAAGTTTTTTCTTATTCATCGCGACAATTTTGCGAATATTATTAACGAAAGCCTATGCAGAGAATATAGAGAAGCGGAAGATACGCCTAACCACATCTTTAACAAAAATTTCAATAACATCAGGGAGAAACACGAACAAAGATTTCTTTAAAAAATCTTGTGCGGAACAAGAACAGCTCGAAAGCTCACTAAAGTTATCACCGAAAGACTGGAGAAAAAAAGAAAATAATAGACCACAAGCAAGATTTTTATTTTTTTTCTTAACTCAACTCTGAATGAAAGCTATTATGATTTACTTATTTTGTTTTATTCATTAAGTCATCTAATCTGTATTTATTGATCTATTAAGATAATTTTTTAAAGAGAGTACACTCTTTGTACCCAAATTTTTAACCCCAAATTGGGAATCACCTAGGTAGTCTTCTGTTTACGTATTCTTGCATACATTATTCTTAAGACGATTTTTAAACATTAAATTAATGGTCCTGTACTCTTTACATTCATGAGAAATCCTTTTCTTTCGTAATATTACGAAGGTTGACTTTAATCATTCTGCCGGCATTCTTTCTTATGTCACATACTTTGTTAAATAACTGGCATAAAGATGATCTAATTTAAGTGTATATGCCGTTATTTCGTCCCGTTCTGTCGTCTTTCTGTTCTTCGTATCTTTAATAGGCTTATGTATTTCAATAGACGTTGCATTAATAACCACGCTAGATGTAACCTGTTAGTTCGAAAAACTTTTACTGACTTTTGGAATGAATGAAAGTTTAATGAATAATGTTAGGTATTTTCGTTCAAATTGAAATATATCCACCATAAAGAAGTTGAAAAATTAATTGCCCGAAGAAAGGCTTTTATTAACATATATTATTAATGCTATAATACGACTTGAATACGTTCCCATTCAACTAAAATTTTCCCAAATTATAATTGTGATAAAACCATCAAAGTCACCAAGTGAACTGACATCATATAGACCAATCTCGTTGTTACCAATACTCTCGAAACTGTTTGAAAAAATCATGGTCAAACGTTTAATGTCTATAGTCGAAGACAAAAAAATTATCCCTGAACACCAATTCGGTTTTAGAGCTAAACACGGTACCATCGAACAAGTACATCGCATTGCTGATATGATAGAAACATCTTTGGAACACAAAAAAGTTTGCGACACTGTATTCATGGACATTAGTCAAGCATTTGATAGAGTTTGGCATGAGGGCTTATTGCGTAAAATCAAATGTCAATTTCCTCTCCAAGTATTCAGAATCCTTGAATCATATCTCAGTGAAAGATTCTTTTCTGTAAAATATTACAATGAGTAATCACAAATATATTCAATAGAAGCAGGAGTGCCTCAGGGTAGTGTGTTGGGGCCGCTGTTGTACCTCATATACACGGCTGATGCTCCCACTCTGCCTGATGTTGAAATTGCTACTTTTGCAGATGACACGGCTATTTTGTGTTCAGACGAATAAAGGCAAATACGCATCTACAACTAGCGATTGATAAATTATCGGACTGGTTTATGACATGGCGTATCAAAGTAAATGAAAACAAATCGGTACACACAACTTTTACTAATCGGAGATTAAACGATAGTAATGTAATGATGAATGGAAATATTATCCCATTAAAAGACGAAGTCGAGTTTTTGGGAATATACTTGGATAAACGGTTAACGTGGAAGAACCATATCGTAACGAAGCGTACTGGAATACGGATTAAAATTAATCAGATGTACTGGCTTTTAGGGAGAAAGTCAGAACTAGCAGTTGAAAATAAGCTATTGCTCTACAACCAGGTCGTCAAACCTGTCTGGAAATACGGATGTCAACTATAGGGCTGCTCGAAAAAGAGTAACATAGCAATTATACAAAGATTACAAAATAGATTTCTAAGAACCATTACAAATGCGCCATGGTATGTGACCAATCAAACTCTGCACACAGACCTAATGATAAATTACGTAAAGGACGAAATCGTGCAAACAGCTAAAAATCATGCCGCAAGACTGGAGTCACATCGGTTTCTTCTCCGTCGCTACGTTTTCATGTCGTGGCCTAAAAACAAATAAAAGAATAGCGGGAATATATAAATGTGCAGATAACTTTATCTTGTAAAATTGTAGGATAAGAAGAATATTTTCACAAACACTATATTCCCTCTAGCGTCGTATGCGCGCTTATCTGCGTTGTATATGTCTCGAATGCCAGCTCATTTCGTAGGAAAGAATGACGTACAATGAGCTAAGATGTTTGGCAATGGAGCAATGACGTCAATGATGTTGATGAAGTTGATTACGGATAACGAATGCCAAAATTTGCCGAATCTCAAGATTATAACATGCGATAATCATACGTACATATTTAGAAGTATATCCGATTGTTGTATGCGCCGGTATACATCCGTATAAATAAGTTTATATGATTATTTTTTTTTTAACGCGCTAAAAGTAGACGCCGGAAGATTAATTTCTCGTTCGTACTTATTACAGATGCCGTTACGAGATCTCAGAAAATTATGGAGCAGTTCCAAGCAGAGAGCTACATCTGAAAATGTAGACGTTGACGCTTCTTCGTCTTGTTTACAAGAAAATTCCGGCGAGGGCGGTGGTAGGGCAGTACAACAGTGCTCATTGCCGTTATTACAAGTCTGGCCGAGTCAAGAATCACCGAAAATCGACGAAGACCGCGACGATCCTTCTACTTCTCGACAACAACGGTTCGTGTTTAACTGCGAAGATCACAGTATTTCTTCTCAACAAAACGATTCCGGAATTGATTCTGTACAGGTGAGAGTAATTTTGGGTTAAGAAAATTCGGTTATCGAAATTTAAATCACGGCGTTTGTTTAAAGTTTTTATTAATTCGAAAATTTCGGAGTAAATTTTGAACGATACCCGTTAGGCCAAAAGTAGTGGAACGAAATGTGGTATTAATCGCCCGCTGAGGTACTTCTCATAAGACATCGATATTAATTGCGTTATAATTTATGTATTACACGATTAGATTAATTAGTAATTTCGCTTAATTACAATGTAGTAATTAATGATTCAGCATTTACACGTATAACTCATTTAAACAAACGACCTTATAACTTAGTATGCACAAATTCCTAACCGTGCCGAGTATATAAATTTAAACTTTTTGAGGTTGTAGAAAGTGCCTATTGATGTTCTTAAAAAAAATAATCTATTGTGGCACATGCATCAAAGATTATAGAACTTAGTATTCATTCAGAGATGTCGGCAACGTGTACGCTTGTAAGGTCAACTTATATTAGAATTAAAAAGAACACAATTAAAAATATAAGAAGGTTTAAAAACGCATATTTTTATTATTTTTTGATATTGCAGTGACACTACATTTCGATGGTAAACATTTGTTAACTATAAATAAACCGATCTGTTTCAGTATCATTAAACACAAACGTTGTGTTCTGTAATAACGCGACTGGATTTGTAATACATACCGCGGGAATCAAGCGGCGTTCGCGCATACGTCTTATTAAGCTGTTAATGGAGTGAGAGACATATCTGATAGTTCATATAAGAGTAAGCTAGGTTTGTTGAAACTCGCTGTGATAATTGTATATTGTACACGTTTTTTGATTACGTATATTATCATAAGAATGAGCTGATTTGAGTTGGCGATATTTTCGAATGCGCTTTAAAGATAAATCTATGATGGGTAGTAGTTGAGAGTTTATAATAGCAATGCTAAGCTAGCATATTTGAAAAATGTTTTTTCTATTAAAAAATATCGGTTTAGATACAAAAACTATAATTTAATATTTTGCTTTTTGTGAGCCATTATTTGCGGTTTCTATGTATTACTTTGCTCATTTTGTATTTTTTTGTAGTGACGCCACTGTATGCTAACCAATTTTATATATTTGATACCAATGAGAGGGTTGTATTAAAATGTACGAGGATTTCTTCTATAATCAGTGTTCACTAATAACATTCTTGTTACTTATAATGTATTCGTAATTACATTCGCATACAATACACATTAAGATGATTCTACTCAGTGATGTAAAACGTAAGTTGAAAAATTAGTAATTAATAAACGGATGTATCATCACATCACTTTTCGTGTTATATCGTTCAGCTTTGTATTGTATTCTTCTAGATTTCTAATCATTTAACCTAATTTAATATGCTTATGTAATTATTATTTCTTTGTTACCATCTTTTTACATTGGATACGGTTTGATTATCTCGGCATTTTACTTAGCGTAAGTTTATTGTTCTTTAGTAGTTTAGTGTTAGTTATAAATAATAAACTAATCTGTACTTTCCCGGTCAAGTAGTATTGCCCTTATCTATGTGCGTTTCTTTAATTCTGAAGGCATCTGTATTTTATAATATAATCTCTTACTACGATAGCCGATTCAAGTCGACGCCTAGATCGCATTTCTGAGTTAACCAACTTACTAAAGATGGTGGCGACAAAATTGATTCTGTGTAGTGGCGGAGACACACATCAAAAAGTAAAAAAATGTGATCGAATTAGAAAATAAGATATACAAAATATCGAACATTTTGGGTTATATAATGATAGTGAAAAAGTAAGATACATGACGCAGTTACCAACAAAAAAAATTAATTAACACTTAAACCGGATGATGTTAATAAGTTAGAGAACGCGTTAAAGCAAAAAATACTTTACCTATATCTAAAATAAATGTTACATTCTTAAAAACAAAAAAAAATGTGAACATAGTTACAAATACTAGTACAAAAGAAGATCAGATTAGGCTAGACGGTAAAATAAATTCAAAAATCGGTAACTGTAAGGTTACTGAAAAAAAAAAATGACTTATCCCATCATAATAATATTCCGAAGAGAAAACATCAAAGAGGACATGTTTTGTCCTTAACTGGGGAAACGCCAGTGAGTACAACTTTCAACAGAATGGGCTTGTTGTACATACGTTCAAATAAAACCATCTCCGTATCAACATATTGCGAATAGGAAGATTGTACATTAAATGGTAATTCCATTTGTTGATGTAGTAAAACTGTGAAAATATTACAATTCTTAACAAGTTTGTCGTCCCGCCAAATACTGTAGGGCCATGGAAGAGCATAAACAATTCGTTAATTATTTCTACTTCGTCTGCATCTTCAATAAGATACTTGCTACGGTTAAAAACAGTTCATGTCTGAAGTAGACCTTGCCGCTCATTCTAAAAATTATTCCGAGTAGATATCGTTTTTACCAGCAGCTTTACTCGTTTTAACGTTTTTAACCAACCGCTGTTTTAAATTCTCGAGGAGCGTGTCCGTAGTTTATTTAGCTCAATTATATATATTACACTGGATGTTTCCTAATTATAACAGCACTTATTTTCTCTTTGCAACAGAGTAATTCCATTTATAGCTTGGTGGGCACGAGATGGAGACATCCATTCTGCTCCACTCCAATAATCTAACTACACTCTGGAAGGAACTACCATACACATAACCGTTCATTTCGTTTCATTAATTGCACCTTCACTTACATTCACTATGTAGTATAAACACTAGTTCCTTACACCTTTATATACAATTCAAAAAATATAATTGCCCCATACAACAATTTGTAATTGGGATCAAAAGAACAGCCAATCGCATCACCTTTACCAAACGACGTATCGTGCGTGATAAATATCAAATTGCGATAAATTCCTGCAAAAATGAATCTGCTAATATGTCAGTGTTTATTTGGATCAAACATTAAAACCTTTTTGAAATTATAAGGGCGGTTCCGTTTCAATTATTATCATTGATTACTATATGATAGCAGCTGAACCAGATTTTTAAAGATTATATAATAATAATAATTATAATAAATATCGTGACTATAAGTATATACATTTGCGACTGCTGCGATGGCATGCGTCGACTTAAACCTCCACATTATTTACATAAACTATCTACCTAAATAAATTTTTTAAATCTCTGTTTTTGCTATTATATCGAAAATAATACTAAACATTATTCCCTATTTTATATTGTTGTATCGACAGATAGATATTTTAATCGAAAAATTATAAAATAAATAATAATGTGTATAAAAATTTATATATAAACACAATGTATTAAATAGATAGTTTTTCTACATAAACATTGATTTGTTTATTACTCGGTATGTACGACGATCTTATATATGCATATATATATATATATATATATATATATATATATGCATATATATATATATATATATATATATATATATATATATATATATATGCATATATAAGAAATTACGGCTTAGGAGAATACCAATTTATTAAATTTATAAAATATTGGTTACATAATGGAACCACATAGACAAACTAAAGCCATATTTGAATACTTTGAAAGCAATCCAAAGAATAAACTTATGTGGTTTATAGAAACCAAAAAAGATATATCAGAAATGAACATAAAAAGTGAGGACGTAAATAATAGAAATAAATTCCGAGAAAAAATTAACACATTTAAAGGTTTTGCTGAAAACGTGAAGAAGAACACCAGTAGTTACATGTGGACGGAAGAAAGAAAAGCGCAGCATAGCTTGAAGATGAAAGAATATTGGAGAAGGAAAAAGAAAATCTCATGATCATTGTTTTTACGTGGTCCATAGTTGGCCAAAATCGAAAATAATAAAAAAAAATTGGTTACATATTATTGATATTTATAAGGTTTGAATTTAATCTAATTTTAAATCCTGTCGTGGTTCACGATTTATTACGGATTATGTTTAGGGGAATTTTTCAGTTTATGTAATTATACAAGTCACGTCGTGGACGCCAAGTTATTAAGAATTCCCATGTATGAGTATTTAATTTAAATTTAAATTTTATATATATCATATTTTTCCGACTAATTAAATTTCATTTTGTTTACGGTACATTTTCTACACGCGCTCTTTTCCAATCATCTTCGCTCACGTATACATGATAATAATGATGGTGTATAATTCAGCTCGAAATGGTGCATTACGATAATAAAGGAAAACATCGCAGGAGGAAAATTTACTTTATGTGTAGTGTGTTTTTCGTGTCCTTTGTCCGTAAATTTTTGTCACAAACTGGATGAAATTGCGAACAAAATAATGCATTATATATATATATATATGTGCGTGCATTTTATGTTGGTTTTTCGTATATTACTGGACTCTTCACTTTTCATTTTAGCGTTAATATTTGGCATTTTGCCTACTCCATTTTTTTCAGGCCAAATAGCGTCTCTTGGCAACAGTGTAAGTATTTTGTGTTTTTACCTTCGGGTGGTACTTGAAAATTTTTAAAAATACCACTGATATCGACGAAATGTCTAGTTTTATGTCTCTGTTCGGCACGTTGGTTATTCAAAATGGAATTTACTGCATCGGATGAACTGACAAAAGCCTTTTTAACTTTTCTCTATTTAGAGTATGCGGGGTACGCATTAGACGATACGATTCTGTAAAAAAAAAAAGTTGCTTCGCGGAAAATGAAGTATAAAGTTAGTTCTTTTTTGAAAGTTTTCGAAAACGTGCGAAATAGTGATTTCATTTTTTCTCTCTATTTTTTTGTTAAAAAATAATATCGCATATTTGTTGCTTATACATTTTTATATATATATATATATATATATATATATATATATATATATATATATATATATATTATACATTTATATATATATATTATATTTTTTATATATATATATTATACATTTATATATATATATATATTATACATTTATATATAAATATGTATATATGCATATATTAGCTTTAACAATAGTCATTTTCACTACCAAAAGAAAAAAAGGAAAAATAATATATAGTAAATTATCTTGTTACTTACACAAGAAATTTTACGTATGGCAAAGTATCTGAAGGCGTGATAACAGTCAATCAGCCAAATCACAATATGATATTATATTAAAAAGATCAGTTATTTTTGAAATTAAAAGAGAACATAATGGTATTATAAATAAAGAACATCTACAACTTGATTGGCAGTTTTTTAATGAACTCAAATCAAGATATGGTGCGCAAACATATGATAAATTGATTAATAATTTTTTTCCGGATATAATTAAAGTTTTTTTTTTTTTAAAAAAAAGTTTATTTTACACAACACAGATATCGGTCATGGTTCTATCGGATATTATTTTAATAAATTACACATCATCGGATGGGAAATGTTGTAATTGTGTAACTAATGAAATAGAGAATGTTCGGCGCCCAATATATACACGTAGTAAATACTGACCATCTAAGAAAATGATATAATATCGATTGATCACTTAATCCTTGTGAAATTATTCTATTAGAAGAAGAATATTTATCTGGGAATTAAGATCCAACATAGATATTAATAGTCACTACCGGTATCCACAAGCTAGTTTCGCAGGCTACTTTATATTTATTATTTCCTTATATAAATGGAAAAAAATGTATATATACATACATTTATATATGTATATATAATCGGCTCGTATAAATAATAATAATACTAATATTAAGATACCTCCCATTGTACTACAGGGTACTATAACTAATCATAATAGTACTCTAACAAATATTAAATCTAACCTCAAACACGGTCTTAAATTAAAAACAAAATAAAAATAACAGCATATCTTTTTACATTTTTAGCCTCGAAGATAATGATAGACTTATTGAAAAATCTTTAAAAGTAGTCCTACCACACAATTTCACACTTACACTCCTAATTCGCGCAAAAAAGTTAAAATGGTCTTGCGAGGCCTACCCAATTCTATAACTCCTGACGAAATTACTTCAGAACTTTCTTTCCATATCAAGTCTGACTCAGTGATTCAATTCCAAAAGAAATCATCTGACCTAGCCCGCACTTCTATTATTTCACTTCCCCTATTTCTTGTAACTTTCCCAGAGAATACAAAAATAACCGATATATTAAAAATTAAAGAATTATGTTACTGCCTTATTTCATGGGATAAGTATAAAACAAAGAATGCAGTAACACAGTGTTTTAAATGTCAGTCGTTCGGCCATTTATCAATAAACTGTCATAAGACCTCCAGGTGTTTAAAATGTGGTAAAACACACTTCACAAGCGATTGTACTGATCCCAATATTTGCTGTGCTAACTGTAATGGACACCATACATCTCATTCTAAACAGTGCCCTCTTTTCTTAAAACTTCAACAATTTCGTCACAACTCGTCCCAATCCCAGTCTCTTAACACTCGTGTTAACCCAGCAACAACATATGCGCAAATCACAGCTCATAATGTTAATATTAGTAATACGGATAATAATAATAGTAATAGAAATTATAATAATACTAACAGCAGTCGTAATGATAACAGTCACATACCATTTCCTCCTTTCGATAATATTACACTAACAGATTTATTAAATATATTTAGGTCTTTCAATATAAGTAAAATTACATCCTGTTTTAAAGATATAATATTTATACTTAAGGATCCACGAAATCCAGATATTTTTAATAAAATAACGTCTGTCATAGATATTATTGCAAATGTTTTTGTTTAATGATTACCAAGAAGATTAAACTCATAGCTTGGAATGCTAACTCCATAAAACACAAAGTTCTTGAACTTTCCACTCTAACGCGTGAGAAGCAAGTTGACATTATCTGTCTGAGTGAAACTAAAATTGATCATAATTATAACCTAACATGTCCTGGTTACAAAGTATTTAGGAAGGATCGTACAATACATGAGGGTGGTGTAGCTCTACTAGTAAATGATCACCTTATACATCATGCTCTACCTACATTACCTACACGTGATACTGAGTTAATTGGTGTCGCCTTGCAAGTTGATAATGAACCTGTTTACTTGTACTCAGTATATTCCCCACCAAACTGTCTTCATTTCGAGTCTGATATCTCACTACTCTTGGGTTCTGCCAACAAAGTTGTTATAGCTGGTGATTTCAATGCCAGGAACACAGCTTGGAACTGTTTTAAAAATAATAAATCAGGTAGAATTCTACTTGACCTCTCATTTAAAAAGAAATTTGCCATATTTTCCCCTAAGTATCCGACCTATATCCCAACATCAAGCCGGATGAGACCGAGCATCATACATCTCGTTGTGTGTAAAAATTTTCCTTACATCACCACACCTATATCTTTACAATCTTTAAGCTCAAACCATAACCCTATTTATTTCGAAATAAACAAAAATTTTCACTCAACTCTCCCCAAGTTAAATTATGACTTCAAAAACGCTGACTGGTCTCAGTACAGGAGCCATATAAGTAACGCAATAAAAATTCAAAAACGCCCTCTTACTACTGATCAAGTAAACGGGTCTATTATCTTTCTCACGGATACTATCCTATCATCATCCCAGCTGAACATCCCAAAAAGAAAAATTACCTCTCACTGTGGTCTTCCTATTCCACATCATTTAAAAGTTTTAATCAAAATAAAAAACCACTATCGGAAACAATTTCAGAAAAACAGAACTAACAGATTCAAAAAATTGTATAAATTTTTCACACGTATAGTCAAAGCCAAGCTTCTTGAACACTATAACGATGAGTGGAATAACAAATTTAAGTCAATATCTGTCAAGGACAATAGTCTTTGGAAGATTACCAAAAATTTTACACATACTCAAATCAACATCCCACCCCTCAAACATAACAATGATATTGCATATTCCAATAAAAATAAAGTTGAGCTACTTGCAAACTATTACATGCTAGTACACTCTCAAAATTCAACATTATCTACACCACATCACACAAAACATGTCGACACTATTGTTCAGAAATACTGTGCAACTGTGCCGACACTTGCTTCAAAAATTTCAACGGCTACTCCGAATGAAATACATACTCATATAAAACACCTAAAATGTAAAACTTCCACTGGTATAGACCTAATTCACACTATTATGATAAAAAACTTGCCCAAAAAAGCTATAGTATACTTAACAAACGTAATAAATGCAATATTACTCACTGGTTATTACCCATCATTACGGAAAAAATCGATTATAATCCCAATTCCAAAAGCAGGGAAAGACTCTTCTTTTGTACAAAACATACGTCCCATTAGTCTAATCAGTAACATAAGTAAAATATTAGAAAAAGTTGTTCTATTACGCCTAAAAACGTATTCCAATGAACATAACATCATAAAAGAAACACAGTTTGGATTTAGATCACAATTATCTACCGTCATGCAATTAGCTAGACTTACTGATCGTATTACTGACCAATTTAACCTAAATAAACATACAGGATTATTATTACTAGACATTGAAAAAGCCTTTGATACAACTTGGCATAATGGCATAGTTTACAAAATGCTTCGTTATGGCTTCCCTAGCTATCTTATAATACTCATCAAATCCTATCTCTTTGCTAGATCCTTCACAGTTAGGCTGGGTGACACCTATTCCAATCCTAGGATTCTGCCTGCTGGCGTCCCACAGGGTAGCATTCTTGGGCCCTTTCTCTATATTCTATAAATTAATGATCTCCCACGATTACAAAATATCAACATTTCCCTCTACGCTGACGATACTGCAATTTACACATCCTCATATAGAGTTGATACCATTACCAACAGACTCACAGACAGTTACAATAAAATACAACAAATACTATGAAAAATGGAAAATCAAAATTAACTCACAAAAAACTGAAGTTATATTATTTTCCAGGCGCAGGTCTCAGGTCCCACAGTGTATTACAATAGGAAACACTCAATTGGAATGGAAATCCGATGTTAAATACCTCGGTCTCACCCTAAACAGACGGTTAACATTCAGTAGTCACATCAACCGGAGTATAGATAAAGCTCATGCTCGTTTACATCAGTTATTCCCAATATTCAACAAGCGGTCAAAATTAAATATACAAAACAAATTATTGATATACACAGCCCTCATTTTGCCAATCATCCTTTATGCTTGTCCTATCTGGTGTAGTATAAGTAACTCCACGATCATTAAATTACAAATTCTCCAGAATAAATGCCTTAATGCTCCTTTTTATACAAAAATTTCTCACATGCACTCCGCACTGAATCGCCCGTACATATCTCATCTCCTTCACAAGCAAGCTGCTAAATTTTACCGTAAGTGCCCCACAAGTCAATATACACTTGTACAACAAATTGGTAACTATACCTACCATACACTTCAATTACGATACAAAAGATACAAACATAAAAGGATTAAGCATTTGCTTCTCACGCCCTAGACTCTCAATATTTCATCGTACGTTGTCGCTATTTATAATGCATATTATACTTATTTAATCATATAAGTATACACAACTACACACTTGTACTTCTATACTTGTAAGCATACTCATTCTATATGTGTATGTAGTATGTACGAGTTTACGTATACATATATGTATACTATTTAACGCGTAAATTATTATTAATATTTATATTATTAATATTTACCTCTATTTAATAATATTAAGTGATCCTGTTTTTTCCGCTACGCAGGGTTTTTATTGTATTTTTCCCCTGTAAAATCGTCTATTTAATAGTTCTAAGCTAACTTAAGACTCGTTCACTAATCTAAGTCGCGTAGTGAGAGCCATACTACTGCTCGGTATACATATTTTATTATGTATCTGCTCTGATTTGTAAACAATTTAAATATACTTATTATTCATTCATTCGATCATATATATATATCTTAGATAGAGAGAGAGAGTGAGTATATCGCTCTATCGCTGATATAATTATTTATGTGAACGTGTTAATTTTTTTTTTTTTTAATTTCCTTCGATTTTAAACTAATAATACTCGCATATTAATATGACAATTTTAAAAACAAAAGGAAACTTAGACGTTATATATTTATTTAAAGACGCTCGACTTTTAGGTCATTTGCGTCTACGATACAATATAATTTAGATAATTATTGAATAAAAGGTTACATCTTCTACAAATAATTCTACCTTATGTACATCAAAAATGCTTATAGATAATTCTATAGAAATTAAACGGAAAATTATGTCTTCTATAAGTTTACATAGTTCGGTGAATTAAAATAGAAATAAAAATGAATCTAACATGATTAACAATTATATCTTCTCCTATAATTTTATAGTTTTTGAAAGTCAGAAAGTACTTTGTACTCCAGCTTTGTCGTTTCTAGGTGCGTCTTCTGTAAAAGATCTTGTTTGTTCGAATGACAAGGCTTCTTCACGTTCCTTGTTCAGTTTTGGACATACGGAGATTATATGTTCAATGGAGAAATTTTGATTGCATGATGGTGAAGGTTCATTTTGCAATAAGTATCTGTGAGTTAGTTTAGTGTGGCCGATTCGGATCCTGCTTAGTACAATCTCTTCTCGCCTGATTACGCGATGTGGAGTTTCCCAATGTTCTAGTACAACTTTAATTTGTCATAACTTGTTCAATTTTGTCTACCATATATTTTGAGCGATGTTCTTGATCGCTAACATTAACGTTTTTGTTTTTTTTTTTTTTAAATTTAATAAGTCTTTAAAATGCGCTAATATAGTCTGTATACTATTATCCCAAGGCGGATTTGTGGGTTCGAGTGGGCTGACGGTAATTCGAATTAAATGTAGGTATCTGAAGTAGTCAGTACATCTGAAACCGAATGGTTTATTTCTATCGCGATACATCTTATGTAGTAGGATGAAACGTTTTATACACTAGTTAATATGACTTTTGTTACCGCTGAGCTTCACATAATATTTCAGTGCTAATAATATTCACCTATGTTTTAGCGATATCATATTTGTTTCCACATGCAAACCGATAACTGGATTTCTATAGAATGCTCCGCCGCTTATTCCGAGTGCATTATTTTGGATTGTATTCAGCTTCTTAAGTGTACTTTCCGTCGCTGTAGTGTACGCCATCGCATCATAGTCCATTATTGATCTAACATGTGTTCCATACAATCGTAACAGCATGCCTCAGTCAGATCCCTACGACTTACCGTGTAGGATTTTTAGCAGGTTAAGATCCTTTGTACACTTTCGTTTCGTATATTCAATGTGCGGTTTCCAGCTTAATTTGTTGTCAAATATGAGTCCAAACAAAGTCGTTTTGGATTTGTTAGTTATGTATGTATCTTTCAGTTTCAGCTTAATCTCGCGTACTGTAGTTTTCATGGCAAAATTTATTACACAAGTTTTACTGGTGGAAAAATGTATTTTCTTAATAGTTTCCCATTTTTCAATTGTCGTAATAATATTTTTCATTTTTTCTTCTATTTGAGTAATATGATTTCCTCGTATGTATACTAAATCATCTGCGAATACTGCGTAATTAGCTGGGTATTTGATTAAATGTTGCAAGTCGTTTAGAGCTAGTATAAATAGTAGGGGGGTCATGCGGTAGTCCTAATTTTTGATTTCTTCTAACTGACAATGAGCTCTCTACTCGAACTTTGAAATTCCTATTTTGAAGGAATGCCATGACAAATTTGGGCAAGTTCCTTCTGAATCGCATCTCATATAACGTATCTATTATCGACGCTTTAGATATGTGATCAAAGACTTTTTCGATGTCGAAAAACACACATATCGTATATTGTTGCATAGCAAAACCATCAAGAATTTCTTCTTGTAATCTCAGTATCTAATCTTTAGTCGATGCGCCTTTCCGGAAACCACTTTGATTGTTGTCCAGCAAGCTGTTATTTTCTACGATCCGCATAATTCGCTTTGCAATAATTCTTTCCAATATTTTGCATAGTGAGCCTGTTAAAGATATTGGACGGTAGCTATTGGCTTGGCTTTTATCTTTATTATAGAGGGAATTTTGTGCAATTAATTTAGACGTTAAAAGGCAGAATAAATAAGCTGTTTAGAATCGTTCGATACGTAACATTATTTATGAATACTCGCCATACCGTGTAATTGCTGATAAAGAAATTACAAAACGGGCGACAAAAAAATCGCAAACTGATAAAACTAATTAAATTAAAATTATTAATTATGACCAGGACGAAATACTAGATATTACAAAGGATATTAGTAGTTAGCCCGGTAGAATGTGTTCGCGCTGTAGGTCACGGTTTTCTAATATTTAAGAACGGATGGCTGTTACTGGTACAGAAAATCTTTTTTCATCCGGTACGGGATCGCTAAGCATACACATCGAAGCTGTGAACGGAGATGTAGACGCCAATCATCGTTAACAGAGACGGCTCGAGAAAAAAAAAAGAACAAGAATAATAATAATAAACAACAAAGAAGTAGTTAAAATTAGATTAAATTTTTCTATAAAAAGATCGCAAAGCTTTTCGGCTATTAAACTATTATCAAATGGACACAAAAAATAAAAAAATAGACGTATATACAATTTAAAAAGAAAATATAAAAGAAAAAATATTATTAAAAAAATACTTAATTTACATGCATGATGTTACAAAAAATAGCAAAGTGAATATTCAGAAAACAATCTGATAGCGAACGTGATATCAACATAATCAACCAATTAGCAATATAATTATTTGGATAACATTGTAAAGAATTAAAACGTAAAATCGATAATATTAACCAAAATTATAAAATTTTACGTACAAAAAACATTTATTAATAAAGAAAAGGAAACTACTAGTAAACGTGGAACTAATAATAATAATAATAATAATAATAATAATAATAAAAGATATAAAAATGATTTTTAAATTCAATAATTGATTTTGTCGAAAAATTAATTTTAAAAAGTATATTACAAATTTAATCGATATTTTTTTACATTAAACAAAAACTTTTTATTTTTCTCAATACTGAATGTAATTATTTATGTATATATCGTTGATTTGTTTGTGTACCACGTTCACTGTTCACTATCTTCATAATCAAATCCGTTTTTTCGTGTAATATTGTGCACATAAATGAAGTATTTTTTACATTTTATTTTTCGGTTTTTTCTTCTATATTTTTTATAAATTGTACGTGTTTTCGTATTTTATATTTCATCTTTTTTTATTACGGCTTATGAGAAACTTTTGTGGCTTTTTTTTGTATAAAAATTTAGTAAGTTCCACTATTATTATTATTTTTTTAGAAGATCGCTACATTCCGCACTGTTAGAAATAATAATAATAGTTTTCTTTTTTCCCGATACATATTAGGCGAGTCCGTCACCGAGGCCGAGTCAGTGTTTTCAAGCGGCAACCACGCCGCTCGACGAACTATCTCCGACGCTTTCGGTGAAAAGTCGACGAGCCAGCGCTAGCGTATTTCTACATCCGAATCACGCTCGTTTGATCAGACCAAGATCGTCGTTCGAACCACAATCGACTGTCGCTAATAATACGACCGAAGACGATAACAATAATTCCGGAGCCGAATCGTCTACGAATTCTTCGATGACGAGTATCGCTGCTGCTGCCGCGTCTAGTCGCGATAATTTCAATTCTCGACATTCGGATCCGTGGGATAGTAGAAGACGATCGACCGTTACTAGCGCTAGATATTCGATGTTGGACGCTCTAGATTTAGAGTACGCTTTAATTCGCGCGGCTACTCGTAGCAGTGTCGGTCGTCAAAGTAGTTTTTCGAATTCGTTCAGTAAATTAACTTTCACTCAAACTTTAGCCTTTCCGGCTTTAGCTCGCGGATTAGCCAATCGAAGACGACGATCCGTTTATCGACGTCGAGTATCGTCGTCGTCGTCCGATCGCGATGATCGATCGTTAGATAGCGGTACGAACGCCTTGGTAAAAGCTTTAGCGGTGATAGCGTTGGTATTTACCAGTCTGTTAGTATTCGGCATCGTTTTCAATTACGTTACCGTATGAGGTTTGCTGGTGTCCCGCGCTACCGTCACCGACAGTAATAGTAGCAGTACTAATAGTAGTAGTAGTAGTAGTAGTACGGGACACCAAAATTTCAGCCGTTTGTACAACGTTTCCGAGTATATTATTCATCGATTGAAAAAATAGTTTTAAACTATACCGAATTGAATGTATCGTTTTCTCTTTCTCATTCTCTCTCTCTCTCTCTCTCTCTCTCTCTCTCTCTCTCTTTCTCGTTTTCCTTTATAGAGATAGTCATTATAACTTTAATTATCATCATCGCCATATAGATATAAATGACGTTAAAAGTATCTTTTCGATTTGACGTCATCGTTTTCTGTAGCATTTATTCGTCGACTTATTTACTTCATTTTCCTTAACCAATTCAGTCACACAATGTCCACTAAATAGTACAAGAAATTTTAATGATGAAAAAAATTTTTCATTTTCCGATTGACGTGAAATGTATCAATTTTAAAAATATTTATAAAATGCGTTGAAAATTATCTACGGTGCTATATAATAAATACGTCTGTATAAAATTTACAATTTTTTGTCAAAATTTTATAATGTATGACTGAAAGGGTTAACATATTTTAACGGCCTAATGCAAATTATTATGTTAAATATTAATACGTGTTACACTTAATTACACGCAACGAACCTTTTATTTTATTTCAGTATTTTGTTTTAGAATATATATATATTATTTTAATCAAGTATTTTCCTTTAGAATATGTATATAACGTAGATAATAATCAAAATACATTGATGCTCTATATATATATCGTTTTTGCCTGTGTGTGTGTTTTTTTTTTTTAAATTTTATATCGATTTACAGGTGCACGTAGATTTTCTCTTGCATTCATTCTGGTATTTATTTCTTTTAAGCTACCCGAGTTTAATCGTTACGTCAACGGGTCAATTTGTTTCTTAATTCGTACACCCGTTTTGTCCTATTACTACATATGTGCTCTGCCAACAGTCGTGGGTTTTTTTTATAACATTTATTCGGTGATTTGTTTATTTCCATCCTTTTCTTTATCTTATTTTAATGTCATAAGAAAATCACTACGTTCGGTATTAATACGTATTAATTACAGTGGCCACCATTCATACACTCGTTTTGTCCTTTTATTTCCTATGTGCCCTGCCAACAGACGTGTTTTTTTTGTAACATTTATTCAGCTATTTGTTTATTTCCATCCTCTTCTTTATCTTATTTTAATGTCATAAGAAAATCACTACGTTCGGTATTAATACGTATTAATTACAGTGGCCACCATTCATACACTCGTTTTGTCCTTTTATTTCCTATGTGCCCTGCCAACAGACGTCTTTTTTTTGTAACATTTATTCAGCTATTTGTTTATTTCCATCCTTTTCTTTATCTTATTTTAATGTCATAAGAAAATCACTACGTTCGGTATTAATACGTATTAATTACAGTGGCCACCATTCATACACTCGTTTTGTCCTTTTATTTCCTATGTGCCCTGTCAACAGACGTGTTTTTTTTGTAACATTTATTCAGCTATTTGTTTATTTCCATCCTTTTCTTTATCTTATTTTAATGTCATAAGAAAATCACTACGTTCGGTATTAATACGTATTAATTACAGTGGCCACCATTCATACACTCGTTTTGTCCTTCTATTTCCTATGTGCCCTGCCAACAGACGTGTTTTTTTTTTGTAACATTTATTCAGCTATTTGTTTATTTTCATATTTTTCTTTATCTTATTTTAATGTTCTAAGAAAATCACTACGTCCAGTATTAATACGTATTAATTACGGGTAACGTTATCCAAGTCTTTTATTTTAAATAATACATATATAGAACTTAGATAACGGCCGAACAAAATTAAACCAAATATACTTATAAATACTTATACATGTTTTAGAGGTTTTTCGTCATTAACCTTTACGTAACATCAATCGATAAGATACGAGAGGTATCCAGCAGAGAGATGTCTGAAAAATGTAATACATCGATCGATTTATTAATGGTAATAATATGTTATAAGGAATAACGAAGGTTCTGACGATACCATCGCACTCTGTACGTAATTATCCCCGTTTAACGCTTATTATATTACTGTATGTTCATTTATTCGCTATAACTAAATCCCGTTTAAAAAGGGATAACAGGGCTCAGTTCAAGTTTTAAAATATTGTGCAAATAAAAATAAAACATAACGTATTATTTAAATTACATTAATAACGAAAATGGATTATCTTTATCTAATATATGCGACTTAATTGCGAATTTAAAATTATGAAATAAATTCACAGTTATTACTTACATAATGTACTGCCGTCTTTCATGAATTTTCAAACGAAAAAAAATATGTATATAAAAATAATAAATTATTTAGAAATTAATATATATATAATTTTTATTTCGTTTTCTCATCCGGATGCCGTGACTTTATGTAAAGTTAATAAGTAAACAAATAACCACATTTCTTTACATTTATTTAATAAATAACCGAATTAACTGATTTCGAACAACCGGACCTACTAAATAATAGTAATTTTAATTCATCACTAAGAACGTCGCTCTAGCTCATAATGCTTGCCCGAGGTGCAATGAACCGTTTGAATAGAATTTGGACCGACTCCGCAGTTTGTAAAGCTGTTAAAATTCGAATAGTTAACTCCCTTGTTTTCTCGGTTCCTATATGGCTCGGAGATCTGATCAGTAAGCAGTGCCGACAGAAAACATATAGACGCACTAGAAATGTGGTGTTGGAGACGAATGTTGGCAGCCTGGTCAGTGGTGTGACAGATCATGGTCACGATATCCACGCATGGGGTGACACGACTCACTCATGATGATATATATATATATATATATATATATATATATATATATATATATATATATATATATATGCAAATACTAACATTTCATACGCATATCATCGATAAACGTTTTTTGATGTTACACGATTCTTTAATGCATTTTACGCGTAATATTGTGTTCGTCATTTTCAGTCCTGGAAAACAGGAAGGTTTGGTGAAGTTGGCTAAATAATTTTATGCGCCGGTTCGTATTAATTATTAGTAATACATTTCTTGAATTACGTTTACTACATTCTAAAACACTATTTTTAATATAATTTAAAGATACTTGAAAAACGGATTCTCAAAAAATATTTAGCAATATACTAAATTATTCTTAACTAAAAATAAACGAGAAAAAGAAGTTCTGTCAAATGGTTTTATTGATACTGTTTTTCATTTCACTAATTTATGTGAATTGTAATCTGAATTAATATTTTTCATTTTACATTTTTTATTGTTTTTTAAATATTCACTTAGCCTAACAGTCGAAAAAAAGGTTGTAATTTTTCATTAAAAAAATTCGGCGACTTTAATTTCATTTTTATCGTTTATTTTAATTTTTTTTTTAAATCATTACATTCTTCATATTATTAAATTATTCTTGTTCTTGTTACGTTTCTAGTCGAAGGTCGGCTATCATCGTAGCTACTACACCCTTATCTCTAGACACCTCTTAGAGCTTGGGTGTTGATATTTGATATCATCTCATATTTGCTTCCCGGGAAAGTTTTCGCCTACCATGTTTTCTATGGCCAATAATTTCACCATATTGTACAGGATGGAACAAGTCATATTTTTCTGTATATCTATGCATATGTCCATAATATTTTTATTTTCGGTTTCGAACGAACGGTATAAAGCACCTCAGCTAGAATTACACAGAGGAGTGCGCGAATTAGAAAACCAAGAGGTGGACACTATAATTACAGAATTAAACAACAAGAAAGCAAATGGATACGATGAAATTAAAATTATTAATAAAAATCAGTGGAAGGCAACGGGAAACCACCACTGTATTTTTTTTTCTCGATAATCATGGCGTGTCAAAGAAATAATATAAATGCTGTACCTATGGGACACACTTGCAGTATGTCAGGCAATAGGCAGTCGCCTGTAGCAATGCAGGTTGGGCTGAGTCCTCCTGTGCCCTTGTTGGTACAGCACTCTACAGGTGAGGGGACACACACGCTGAAAAATCGAGATGTCAATCCCCAGGTTATCATTTGATGGCAGAGAAACAACCTCTAAATGGACATAAGATACGAAGAATTACAGCTAAAAATTATAATAATAATGAAAAACGATCTTTCAATATCGGTACTTGGAATGTAAGAACATTTTACCAAACTGGAAGATTGCAAAATGCATGGTTAGAGATCAAACGTCTGAAACTTGATGTCATGGGAATATGTGAGTATAGATGGCCAGGTACTCGCAGTTGTCGACAGGATGAAGGAACATTCTATTACTCTGGATATGAAGGGGAAGGTAATCACAACAAAAATGGTGTAGGGATAATGGTGTCAAACAAAATGGCGAAATATGTAGTGGGACACACACCGATTTCAGACCGAATAATGCTGCTACAGATCCAAGGTGCCCAGTGTTCAATAAATATAATCCAAATTTATGCCCAACATCTGATCCAAAATATGACCAGCTAGTTGAGGATCTTTATGAAGCTACTCAAAAAATAATAGACAAAATTGAAGGTCGCGCGATATCTTAATTATAATGGGCGACTACAACGAAAAAGTAGGAAATGGCAAACGTGGAAACTCTGTTGGACCGTTTGGTCTTGGTACAGATTAGTTGATTTTTGTGAACAAAACAAATTGATCATAATAAACACATGGTTTAAGTTACCAAAGAGACGTCTTTATACATGGAAAGTTCCTGGGGACAGTAAGGAATCTGTTATTAGAAACCAAATCGATTACATCATAGTGAACAATAGATTCCGGAATATGGTCAAAAAAGTGACGACCTTTCCAGGAGTTGATATAAATTCTGATCATAACTTATTGGTGGCAAAACTTAGACTGGATTTCAAGAAGACACAGAGAAGCAACAATTATGGAAATAGTATAGACATAAACAAATTAAGATCAGAAGATGTGAAAACTAAGATGTCTGAAGAGTTAAATGGCAAATTGAAACAAATAAACACAGAACTCACAACAGAACAACTGAATCAAGCAATTCTAACTACTTGCCAAGATCACTTAAAGAAAGACAACATCAAAAAGAAGAAATGGATGACCGATGAATTATGAACTTGATGGACCAAAGGAGGAGTTACAAGAACGCTAATTTAACGCTGTATAATAAACTAAATAAGGAAATAAAAAAGAAAATTAGGCAAGCTAAAAATAACTGGATGGAAGAACAGTGTAAAGAAATTGAAGTATTAGCCAGAAAAAACGATGCATTTAAGATGCATAAGCAAATCAAATCAATGACAGACAAAGGTTTACGATACAAGTCCGCTACATTAGTAGACAAAGACGGCGTACCGGTTATCGAAAAGAAGGACAAAGAGAAAATCTGGAAGTTGTACTTGAAGAAACTATTTTGTGATACCAGATCTAACAACTATAACTGCAATAATCGCTCAGAGCAGAGCTTAGCAATTTTGGAATCGGAAGTAAGATATGCAATTAGACTGATACAACCGAAGAAAGCAACTGGCCCGGACAAAATTCCAGGAGACATAATCAAATTGTTAAATGATGACAGTATTAAGAAATTAACTGCACTTTTCAATCAAATATATAGTTCTAGAGAGATTCCAGTGGACTGGCTCAAGTCCTCATTCGTCCTGATACCCAAGAAACAGCGCCCAAAAGAATGTGGAGACTATCGAACTATTAGCCTTATGAGTCACTTATTAAAATCTTTTCTGAGGATTATTCATCAGCGAATTAGATCAAAATGTGAATTTGAGTTTTCATACATGCAATTTGGATTTTGTCCTTGTGTTGGGACTAGAGAAGCGCCAACAGCAATGAACATTTCATTACAAAAAAAAAATAGAGAAATGAACAAGGATACATTTATTTGTTTTATAGATTACGAACGGGCGTTCGATAATGTTCAACATGATAAACTAATTAAAATCCTTCAACGTATCGGAATTGACAAGAATGATATGCAAATTATTAAAAACCTATACTGGAATCAAGAAGCAGAATTAATATTAGGACCGGGTCAAGATAAGATAAAGATTGAAGTTCAACGGGGTGTTAAACAAGGATGTATCCTTTCTCCATTATTATTCAATCTTTATGCGGAACAAATATTCAAAGAATCTATCTCTGATTTACCGTGTGGAATTCGGATAAATGAAAAAATAATTAATAACATTCGTTACGCGGATGACGCTGCTATTTTAGTAGATAACATTCAAGACCTCCAACATCTCGTTAACAAACTTAACTTAGTTGAGAAAAGGTATAATCTAAATATCAATGTGAAGAAAACAAAGTGGATGGTGGTGAGCAAGAAACAGTTCAATCAGGCCACACTCAGCATTAATATTGTTGATAGAGTAAATAAGTTCAAGTATCTTGGATGCTACATCACAGAAGATCTCGATCATAATACCGAAATCAAAATGAGATGTAACTACGACCGAACAGCCTTCAATAACATGAAAAATCTACTTTGCAACAGATCTCTATGCCTAGGTATCAGGCAACACATTGTACAATCATACGTATTTCCAATTTTGCTGTACGGTATAGAAGCAGTAACTCTAAATAAAAATCACATTAAACGGTTAGAAGCAATGGAGATGTGACTCCATAGGAGAATGCTAAAGGTCTCATGGGTCACCAAAACATCTAATAAAAGAGTCGTGGAAATGGCAAAGACCGAAAGGAAACTAGTTAAATGCATAATAGATAAGAAAATTAAGTATTTTGGCCATATCATCAGAGGAGAAAAATTCGAGATCCTAAAGCTCATTATTCAGGAGAAGATTGATGGAAAAAGAAGCGCAGGAAGACGAAGAACAGACTGGATACAAAACATCAAGGACTGGACCAGTACGAGCTCTATCTCCAAGATCTTATCCAAGGAGCAAAAGAACGCAAGTTCTAGCTGCCATCTGATCGCCAAAGCTCTGGGAAGAGTATGGCACACCAAGAAGAAGAATAAAAATCATCCGGATTTATTAATTAGAATCTACAATAAATATTCGGTAATTAAAAATGTTTACCACACTTCTGGAAAATTGGAAAGATCAAATTATTAAACAAACCAGATAAAAACTCGCGTGATCCGAATTCTTATAGACCGATAACTCTATTACCGAACCTGGGTAAAGTGTACAAAAAAAATCATTAGAAACGAAGTTGGTAAAGTGATTCAGGAAAAAGAATGGCTACACAACCACTAATTTGCATATAGACGGAAAAAATCTACAGAACAGACCATAAAAACTTAGAGTTAATTGAGACTTATAGAAACAAGACAAGTTATACAATAATGATACTAATTAGTTTCAAAGTTAGTGGAGCTTTTGATAGGATGAAGTGGTCTGCGATTTGTCTGCGATTTTATTTAGAACGTTTAAACAAGAGAAAAATTCGTTCAGGTCTAACCACCCTAGTTAAAAAAATTTAAGAGATAGGCAAATAAGGTTTTACATTAAGAGATAGGCAAATAAGGTTTTACAGTAATGAACAAATTATATACGAACGGACACTCACCAGCTGGAGTGTCTCAAAGCTCTGCTCTCCTCTACTTTTCAATATTGTTATGGCGCAAATTCATAAAGTAGTAGGGCAAAGAAATGATATATAATTGATAAGTTATGCGGATGATTTGCTTTTCATAGCTGGACTTAAACATATCATAAATGACGAGATCGGTATCTTAACACAAGAACTAGGAAAATTAGGACTAAGTCTAAATCAGAAAAAAACAAATATGGTTTTGATAACAAAGAAGAAAGATAAAAAAAAATAGACGAAATAATAAAAATACAAGAACAAAAAGGACTTTGTAAGAATGAAATGAAGTACTTAGGAGTAATAATCGATGAATATCTAAACTTCGTCAACCATACCAGATACATCCTAGACAATATTAAAAAAAAAAATGCTGCAAAATGATTGCATTATATAGAAATAATTTTGCACTCAAATTTCAGGCGAGAAGGATTTTATACTCCGTCCTATTACGATCAATTATAGAATATGCCAGTGTGATTTATTACCGAAAATTAAAAAAAAAAAAAAAAAAAAATGTAAACAGAATTAAAGCAGAACAAAGAAAAATATTACTAAACATAATATCTGCGTACAGGACAATCTACTACTGCGCTACAAGTGTTATTGCTGCTGTACTGTCCGTTGAATTGCAATTAGAAAAAACAAATGAGATAAAAACTGTAAAAACAAAAAATCTCGATAGAAAAGGATTAAAAGACGAAACTCATAAACACAAAGTATATAGCCAAGCGGCAAGAGCAATATGATAATGACCAAGTGGGACGCCGAACACATAAAATAATTCCTAAGATAGAAAAACGGTTATCTAATAATCTAATATCGGATTATTATTTTGTAACGTAGTTTATGACGGGCTACAGAAATGTCCAGACATATTTTCGAAAAGATTCAAAATAGTAAACAGTGATTGTTGCAGAATATGCCTTCTTAGAATGTTCAGCGTTTGAAGAAATACGAAACGCTTACGAGATAGACAAGGATTACAGAAAATGGTTGGAGGATAAGAGCAGCACACGAAAATCAATAAATTACGTTAATACAATAATAAAACAGAACGGGTTACTGCTATCTAAATTTAAATAAATATAATTACATGTTATAATAGCAAGAAATGTAGAAGAGTGCAGAAAAACTGTTGTGAAATGCTCTCTTCTTGTTTTTCATTTTTTAAATTATTACAATAAGTTTATATAATAAAAAAAAATATTAAAAAAAAAAAAGGAAAGACGAACAATTTGACATCAGATGATATAAAACCAAAAAAAAGTCCGGAAGACAGTAGAAATTACTTTAATGAACGGAAGACTTATAAGAATCATAAATATAGTCAAATCAAAAAATATATACAAAAGAAAATAAGAGAAGCTAAGAAAAACTGGTTAACTGAACAATGTACCGAGGTAGAATTTTTTTTTTTTTCACCATTTCCAAATTTGTAACTAGCCAGTAATAGCTATCTAACAAATTGTATCTAAGATTCAATCACCTGTATGAAGGACACACCCCTTGGTGAGTCGAGGTAGAATAATTGCAAAACGAGGACAATGATTTTCAACTGCATAAGAAGATAAAAGAAATAACGAATACACCGGAGAAAAAGAACAGTAACTAATGTTGTTGATAAATAAGAAAATATTGCAACTACAAAACAAGAGAAGTTACAAATATGGAATAACTATACTAAATCTTTGTTTCAAGATGTTTGTCCAGATATAATCAAAACAACATATTATGACAGCTCACCGATTTTACAAGAAGAAGTTCAGATAGCATTAAATATAGCGAGACATTTTAAGGCTGTTGGTCTGGATAGTATACTGATCGAAGTTCTAACACTTAACAAGACTGTTAAATAAAATTTATGATTCTGGAACATTCCCAGCTGAATGGCTAAAATCAATATTCATAACGCTGACAAAGAAACTCAACACGAGGAAATACAGTGATCATAGAATGATTAATCTGATGTCGTGTTCACTTAAAATCCTTTTAAAATTTGGACAAAAATCGAAGAAAATATTGGAGGAACACAGTTTGGATTCAGAAATGGGTTCAGCATAAAGCTCTATTTAGTATCAAAACCCTAATAGAAAAATGTCTAGATCGACAAGTTTTCATTTGTTTCGATTTGGAAAAAGCCTTCGATAATGCGAATCATGTTAAACCTATTGAAATATTAGAAAAGACAGGAATAGAACTGAGATCTTTCCAATTAATAAAAAAAACCTTTATTGGAACCAGACTGCTCGTATCTGTCTTCATTGTTATTTAATATATACTCAGAAACAATATTTAAATAAGCATTAGATAATGCGACAGAAGACATAAAAATCAATGGTGTTTTTATAAACAATTTGCGTTATGCCGATAGATCGGTCAGAAGACTTACAACAATTACTTGATCGTATAAATCTGTCCTACAAAGAATATAATCTGACAATTAATGTGGCAAAAACAAAAATCACGGTCATAGAGCACACATCACGCATAATTATAAAAATTGAGAATAACATATTAGAGCAGATGGATAGATTTAAGTATCCCGGTTGTTGGATTACAACTACAGGTTCATCAGAATTGGAAATAAAATCTAGAATTGAAATGGCGCGCTTAACGTTTCAAAAACTAAGTAACTTTCTGCGAAGTCACCATATCAACCTGAATTTATGCTTGGAAATAGTTAAGTGCTATGCTTTATCCACGCTATTGTACGCGGAAGAAACGTGGACATTAAAAGCTGAACGTAGAAAACGATTAGTACCGTTTGAGACTTGGCTTTACAGATGATTACTAGCAATACCGTGAATAGCAAAAATAACAAAGAAGTTATGAAACGAATGGAAAAAATATTGGGAATTAATCAGATTGGTAAAATTAAAGAAAATTAATTATCTCGATCATTCGATGCGAGGGAGTCAAAATACGAGCCACTCCGAATAATACTAGTCGGACAATGGAAGGTTTTCATGGTGTCGGTCGCAGAAGGACGTCATGGGTTTCAAATATCTAAGAATGGTTGGCGGTTGCCAGAATCGAAAATCTTTTTCATTTAGCAAGGTTTGAATCAGTGAAGGATGTGGACCTTCGATAATGAAGGACGAAGGATATAACATAATTTCAAGTGATGCACTTGTGTGTTATATATAAAATAATACTACCGGATTTACGAAAGACTGAAAAATCGAATTTACAAAAGATCTGATATGATTAACGACAATAAAAGTCAGCGTAAAGGTTAAGTCATTTTCATTAAAAAAACACAACAACTAAGGCGTATACCATGTGAATAAGACAAACGGAAGAGTTCGACAAACTTCTCATATAATCTCATATTTAAACGGTTATATTTAAACCGACTCGCTCGAATTATTTTATCACTTAAGCGATTATTGATCACGGTGACTGCAATGTGTGTTCAGTATTATTGGAACCAATTTATATAACGAATGTGAAAATGTAGAAAAAATAAAACATATTTTCATTTCGCGTGTAAAGCATATAATAACGAATTTAACGTGATTGACACGTATTAGATTATATTGGTTAATACAACACGAAAGGAAAACAAAATCAAACAGAAATTGGTCTGAAGTAATAGTAAAAGATACTTTTTTATTATTATTATTATTTTTAAATTATAAATATCTCTTTACACAATTTTTTCTCGTGCAGGTATACTTAAATGATGAGAAGCTATTTATAAATTTACCTCGCTAGGCCAATAAGGTGTAAATCGTGGTCTAATGGTTGGAATTATAGCTGATCTGATAAGGAATAAATATATATATAACGTTAATAATAATATATATTTATAGTACTACTATTATTTCACTTTTTAGGGATTACCAAAATCGATTAAAATATAATATTCGAATATTTCACAACAATTTACTAACATGTACGTAAAACGGTAACACTGACAATTTACTTGGTAATATTTATGGAGAAGAATATGTTTCGTATAAAATATTTTATTACACACATACGCACGCACGTATATGTATGAAAATTTTATGTTTATACTTGATATAGCTTTTAAACGTTTAATTATATATATATATATATATATATATATATATATATATATATATATATATTTTTTTTTTTTTTTTTTTTTTTTTTAACTATAATTACATGAATACATGATAAAATTGTGAACTTTTAGTAACCTGCTATACAGCTTATGGTTACCGGTAGTGGTTATTTATAAATATGCTTCATCTTAAATACATTGTATACAAATGTTGGAAATTGTTCCAATAGAACAATTTCATTAAACTGCAATGAGCAGTCTATATTGTATTGTAGTCTTAATTCATTATATTTTGGGCAAGTATATATTATATGATAAACAGTTTCTGTTACGTTATTATTACAGTTACCGCATATGTTGCTTTTAATTATCTTTAATTTATGCAAGTAATAACCAATAGAACCATGTCCTGTAAGAATTTGGCTCATATAGTAATTTACATTAAAATTTTTATCTTTAAAGCGTGTTGTAATATTTGGAAAAAAACTTTTAATTAATTTATCATTAGGTACTTGATCATATCTGGATTTAAATTCTGCAAAAATTTGATCATTAATTACTTTAAGGTTATTGTTATTTAAATTTCCGTGTTGAATTTTACTTTTAAAAATGAGTGATCTTTTTTTAATGTATAAATCCATTGGCAATACACGTGCAAGAACTAGTAAGGAAATATTAGACGTAGTTATATACGATGATGTTACATCTATGAGAAATTTTCTGCAGTTTGAATTAATATTACAAATTAATTTTTTACTTAAATTGTGATAGTATACACTGGAGCAATACGAATATAACGACTGAATTAGTCCTTTATATAAAACTAATTTTGTTTTATACTTTAATCCCCACAGTTTTCCTCCAAGTGACTTAAAAATGTAATAATATTTATTAACTTTATTGTTTATATGCTCAATGTGTTTAGAATACGTTAATTTATTATCAATTATAAAACCTAGATATTTTATAGATATAGCAGGGTTGAAGTTACAATTGTTAATCTTAATATTATCATATATTACTTGCTCATATGGAAGTCTATGTCGCAACACTACCATAATTTGCGATTTATTAATTTCAAATTTTAAATTTAACGAGTCGACTATTAAATTAAGCTTGTTTACAATAGTATTACATCTATTTGTATGAACAAAAATATCAACTTTGCCTGTTATAGGAATATTATAGATGAGTAATAAATCATCAGCATAACTATACAATCTTAAATTATTATCTATATTACGCATGTTACAATGTATTATTGAGTAGAGTATGTTCCATAAGATCGGTCCTAGGACTGACCCTTGTGGAACGCCATGATTATTATCAACAGTGATAGTTTCATCTTGATAGATCCATTTTACCCTTCTTTTTGATAAATAATTGTATATCAACTTTATAATATTGGAACTAAAGTTATTAGAAATTAAAGTATCTATGATAACTTGACAATTACAATTATTAAAAGCACCTTCGATATCAAAAGAAATTACTATTGAAATGTTTTTACGTTGAATATTATTAAATAAATTATTATTGACGTCGTGAACTGCAAGTTCGGTAGAAAAATGTTTTCTGAAGCCATATTGATACGGATCAAGTAATGCCGAATTTTCAATTTCCAAATTTAAAAATTTAAGTATGATTTTTTCATAAATTTTACTTAACATGTTCAGTAAACAAATTGGTCTATAACCATTAATTTTGCTTGCGTCTTTATTCGGCTTATTTAACATAATTAAATTTGCACATTTCCAGCTTTGAGGAAATATTTGAAATTCTAATAATTTGTTATAAAGTAATAGAAGTAAATTTGGATAATAAAAGAAAACGATTTTAATAATCTTATTTGTGATGCCATCTTCAGATGGGCATTTCTTATTATTTAATTTTGTAATTATATTTTTAAGTTCGCCGTATGTAATGGAATATAGCGTACACTTATTATTATCGTTCAATTTACACAAGGAGATCGAGTTAGGTTTGTCAAACATAAAAAAAGATTTCAATAATAAATTCATTTTATCTTCATTGAAAGACACAGAAGTATTATTTACAGTTAAGTCCGGAAATTGGAAAGAAGATGTTCTCGTTAAAATTTTATATGGTTTGCCCCATGTTCTGGAGGAACTACATAGATTCCTATATATATATAGTTGCTGATGTAACAAAACATATTACATCAATTTTCAATTTAGTTGTGAATGCCATATAATATTTTTTGGTTTACATTGATTATTTAGATAAATTTCTCTATTTTTCTCTTTTTTTTTTTTTATTATATCAGTTATTACAACTTAAAAATAGATTTTGTAGATAAATATGAGGTATGATAAATAATTTACTTTTAAAATAGGTGGTATGATGTTAAGTATGTTTACGTATAATGTAAAGCTTCATTATCTATAAAAAAAAAAGTATTAAGTTACAGTGTGACCATAATTTAAAATGGGTGTGATTCACTATATTGAGAAAATATTCTTCGAGTAAACTAAGTTAACCTTTGTAGCTTTGATGTTGATAGCTAAGATGTAAATTTTATCATTTTTTTCGGACTTTCATTACTGTAAACGACTTGTTCTTTTTGATAAAAGTGTCTTTTTTTAACGTTCAACTAAGGAAAACGTAGTTTTGGTTGAAAGAGTTCTAGGAAGCGTGTGATGTTCCTATTATTTTGCACGTGTACATTAGGGTCAATGTAAAATAGATACAGGAGTAAACGCTCTGAAGTCAAATTTTCATGATTTTTCAGCGAATGAACGTCATTACGAGAAAAAATCCCTTATTCTCGCGAACATGTTGAATTTTATTCCTTGGTAATGTGAGTATGAGCGTTATCTATCGGTTATGTCTCAAACTAATAGATAGGCGAAATGTTATCAACGCAAATTTATTAGAAAAATATGAATAAACGAATAATGTATTTATTACAGTTTATTATTTTAACTATATCGTATACATTATAATGTATATACACCAACTAATGTTTTTTTTTTATATCTGTTATGTTCATTGGGATCTCTAAATGCACGTTTCTATTCTAGAATAAAAATTTAAAAGAAACTTTATAACCAATTAAAAGTTTTAAAAGTTAGTATATAGTATTATTACGATTACTTCCGCAAGAGCCCGCATATTACGTTTTATATATATATATATATATATATATATATATATATATATATATATATATATATATATATATGTTTATTTATTGGTAGTTTATTATATTCTTAGTGTGTACATTAGGAGGAAATAAAGTTATTAAAGAAAGGAAAATGAAAAATGAAACTGGGAACAGTGCACATCAATTTATAATTTTTTCATTATCCGACTGTGAATGGGAGTGAATAAGATAAGCTAGTCATTCTGTATTAGAGGATAAGAATACTTTTTTTTTTTTTAAATTCAACAGGTTTTTATTATGTGGGAATGAAAAGTATGCGAATAGATAAACAGAAATTAAAACTGAACGGCAATTATAATATTGAAATATTCTTGTTGTTAATAGCGGAATTTTAGCGGGAATAAATCTCCAGTCATTACTGATATAAAAAATATTTAATAGTTGTGGACGGTATTTTAATATAAACCTATCTGCTAGCATGTTTCTTCTAAGGTGTAAAGGGTCAATTTTGGTTTCTGCTTGAATACAGACTATCTGCAAGCAAAAAATACCACTAGTAAGTCACAGACTGACATTTTGTGTCTAAGATTTGTGTTATAACCGAGCCGTAGAACACTGATCGATAACCTATTCGAGAGAAGACTAACGATTTATTATATAATAAGGTTGGTATTGTAGATTTGCAATAGCTTTCAACGGGTTCAGCGTTTTCAAAATGTGTTTTTAAGGCTTTTTTGAGACAATGAATTTAAGTGAGCCGAGAATCTAAATATTTACTCAAATATTAAGTATTTATCAAATTGCATGGTCTCAATGTGAAAATAACAACAGAAAATTAAGATACATATAGAAATTGATGACAGAGGTTTATTATTTGATTGTTCTCAAAGATATCAGGTTTTTTTTTTGTTTTTGTTTTGAAGAGGAAAAAATCATCGGAGTACGCGATAAAATCCTAGAATTAGTTTGAAGTTGAATATTAAAAATAGAGCGAATATATATGTTAAAGGGTACGTCGTGTAATTCTAAAGGTTACTTCCGTAGTAATCGGATTGAAGAACTAAGGAACCGGTTACAAATATAGTGATTTAAAATTCTCAGTAGGCCTAAATTGTTAATTGTTGGGATAATGTAAGAATATGAACATTGTTAAATGCACCTTTAATGTCGAGGAAGGTGATTTAGGAACGTTTCTCTCCAGTTTATATTGTTCATATTATTACTGACCGATATTAATATACCTAGAAGTTTTTCCTTACTGAAGATTTATTATTTATATCGCAATTGATCATTTCATTTTCAGAGGATTGTTTTGTGTAAATTATGAAAAAAATAATAATACTTAACTATTATTATTACTTTATCGAATTGCTTCGTTTTAGTGTTTTAAAAATTTGTACTTTTCTAATTGTATCAATTTTGTGCTTATTCGTGCTGAAATAAATTTTTAATATATTTTGGTATAATTGATAATCTAACTTCGTAATTGTTAGTTTTTCTGATTACTTTATTTTTACGTTGTATCCGTAAGATGAAAATTTGTTCAACTGTTTTATTCAGGGGGTTTATCTACGTGTAAATAAACCTTTTTAAATAATTGCACAGTTTTGTATTAGGTAAATATAGGCAAACTCAAATCAATTGCGCCTAAACAATTTAGAAACAATTCTATTCGCTGTGTATTATTCGCTTCAGTTAATCATTTTAGCAAACAATAGTTTTCAAGACCTTGTAAGTAATTTGAAAGCGTTTCGACATTTTCATGATGATTTTCTAATGTAACTGGGAAATATATTTGCACCTCGATTTTGTTTATATCATTAAGTTAATTTAAATAATAATTTTTAATGAATTTATAACATGTATTTATTTGTTCGCGTAATATATAAATAGTTACATGACAAAAATATGACTAGCAGTTATGAAACTAATATTTATAAAATTAAATTATTCTACTATTATTAATAAATAAGTAAATTAGTTTATATTAAAAGTTATATGATTTAAGAACAATGGAGGAAGTTGAAAAAAAAAAGATAGGTAAAGAAAATTATAAAATAATTAAAAAATATATTAATATTTTATTAGTGTTTGGCTTTTATGCGGGGGAGAAATTTTTTGGCTTATCTTCATTAAGTACAGAAGTTTCTTGATTTATTTCGATCTTGATATCACTGTCACCAACTGGTGGTATGTTCAAATGATCTTCTTGTCTTACGGTTTCTTGATTTATTTCGATCTTGATATCACTGTTTTTAACTGGTGGTATGTTCAAATGATCATCTTGTCTTACGGTTTCTGTACTGGATGATGGACTTTTTTTCTTCCCGAGTAAGTAATACGTCATTAATTGACCTTTACCTTTAACGGGAACTAGTCCACGTTGTTCAAATTCATACCCGAAGTGTAACAAAATTTTGCATGTTTCTTCAGTGACCTATTGATAAAAAAAAAAGAGAATGCGAATAATTATTTTTAGTAAAGAGCGAAGTGTAAAACGAAGTAGGAATTTGTTTTATTACGTATTTGTAAATTATATATGTAAGTTACATTAACTTATAGATAAGCAATAGAGTATGTTTATGCGAGCCGAAGGGGTAAAAAAACTGCACTATTTTATATAGATAATAGGAAAAAAACTCAGGTAAATACTATAAGCATGTGATGATAACCAAATATTAGTGTAAAACTAAGTAGAAATTTGTTTTATTACGTATTTGTAAATTATGTATGTAAGTTACATTAACTTATAGATAAGTAATAGAGTATGTTTATGCGAGCCGAAGGGGTAAAAAAACTGCACTATTTTATATAGGTAATAGAAAAAAAACTCAGGTAAATACTATAAGCATGTGATGATAACCAAATATTAATTTCACAAATGAAAAACCAAACGTTGGTAATATTAATAATAATACCAAATTATGTAATCTGTTCTAAAAATTTTAAAAAATAAAATTTTTTTACGTATATGTTTGCAAACTTTTTATAATATGAAAATATGTTCAACATGTATGTATAAAGTGATACAAAAAAATGTAAAAGGCGAGTTTTTTTTTATATACGAACATTTATCATAAATTGCATTATTTCCTGTATTTTCAAAAACAAAAGTAATAAATTTATATTTTGTTACTTATACTTGCAAATTACAGAAATATGCAACAAAAAATAAATACATGCGACAAAGGAATAAAAATATATTTCTAAATATAAAACATGGTACAAAATCGATTTACTTAAAATAGATAGATTAAATAAATATATATTTTTTTTCAATTAAAAACAAAACTGCAACAATAAAAACATTGTTTTATATATTTTAAAAGTATTTATTAGGTTATTTTTTTTATTTTAGTTACTTTGTATTTCACAAAATTAATATTACTCGGTATAACATTTGTTGGTTATAAAAATAAACTAATGATTTTTTTTATTTACGTCTAACAAAAAATTAAAAATTTTTATAAAAAAAATAAATACATGCGACAAAGGAATCGGTACAAAATAGTTTTACTTAAAATAGATAGAGTAAATAAATATTTTTTCAGCTAAAAACAAAAAACTACAACAATAAAAACATTGTTTTGTGTTTGAAAAGTACTTTATTTGGTTAATTTTTTTATTTTAGTTGCTTTGTATTTCTCAAAATTAATTACTTGTTATAAAAATAAACTGATTTTTTTTATTTACGTCTAAAAAAAAATTAAAAATATAAAATGATTTTCTGATTTACGTGTAAAAAATTAAAAACTTTTATTAAAAAAATTGGAGGCGCCGGGTATCGATCCCGGTACCTCTCGCATGCTAAGCGAGCGCTCTACCATCTGAGCTACGCCCCCTGTTAGTGGACTATGTTATAAGAAATTAAATTAACAAGCATTTTTATTACATAAAATTATATATATTTTTTAATATTATTTGTTAATTTTTAAAATTAATAATATAAATAAAAGATTTTAATAAATTTAAATAATTATAAACTAGTGATAAAATAAATATTTATGAAAATTTTCAACGCTTGTTTTAATGTATAATAAAAACTACCAATAACATAATACATCTTTTGCCTCATTAAATTTAAAAAATTATATTTTTTGTAACTACGTTTGATAGATATATTTGGTTTGTAAATATAAAACATAAACGAGTAAAAAGGTACTTTTTTATCGGTAGTAATTAAAAATAATTTCTAAACCTTAAAATTAACATATTTTTATAATTATTATGTAAAAAGTTCCTTTTAGATGTATATCTCAAAAGTATATACCTACACATCACAATAGTGTGTGTGTGTACTTATATTTGGTATGTAATTAGGATGCAGGGAATAATTCTACTTTTGAAAGTTCACGATCAATAAAGTATTCAGTCGGTAAACACGTATTTTGTTTTTAACCATAAAATTAGAGAGGAATGCCATTTAGTAAACTATAAAAATAACATGAACCAGTGGTATGGCAATTTTTAACATCATTTTAACAGGGATAAAAATTAATCACAACATACGAATAAATTGTAGTTTATAGAAACAAATTCTTTTTTAACATTAATATTATACTTACTTGAATATACCCGGCTTTTCCTGTGCTTTCCATCCTTGATGCAACATTAACTGAATTACCCCAAATGTCATAATGCGGTTTTCTGGCGCCAATGACGCCAGCTATGATCGGTCCATGATTTATACCTTAACCAGAAAAACAACAATAAATAAGATGTTAAATAGTTAAATATATAAGATTAATTTGTTAAATTTATAAATATATAATTTAACCCTTCTTACATAACATCTGGTTAAAATGATCCGAACCATCTTTACATTATTATTACTGCACATTTAATCGAAATTTGATCTCGACCGCGTGTCATTCTTTATGTTGATATTAATAACCCCACAGTAATAATAATTGCTTTGTTAAAAAATCATACTTGCTTGTAATGTCTAGCAGCCAGGTGAAAAATATCCTCTTTTTTTCAAGCGATCAATTTTATTTCACAGTGATTTCAATTGTTTTTCGTAAAATCCTGTATAAGTCTGTCTTATTATTAATTGAAATTACCTACGTACTTCGGAATATATTTTCAAAGAATTAGAACGATGTATACTGAATTTGATTTAGAAAAATCATACCCTGAAGGACATGCATTCCCGATTACCGATACCGATGTTGTTAATGATGACTTTACTACTGTTTCCAATAACGATCATTTAGGTGAACTTGTACAAGAATCATATCAGAAAATTCATTATTAGAAAAAATGAAAAGCCCACATTTGGTCAAACCCAACCATGTATGGAGATCACAAGAAGACACCCGATAAAAATGTAATAGAAAAACATTTTCCTGGTCCCAATCAGTTGTTATGTTTTTTTTAATGAAATAAAAAAAATCTAGTTTAATTTTTTGTTATCCTTCACTTTTAAGACGCGTAAGATTTATTAAAACCTAATGTCTATCTGATATCTAACGAGCTAACTTTTTGAATATTTTTTGTATACGTTCTGAAGCGATAATACGCTTGGGTCTAATGATTTGAGGGTACTCAATAGATATATTAATAAATTTTCATTAAATAATAAATATTTATGACTATAAGGAAATGAATTTGTGATACAGGTAAAAAATTCCTGCATTGTGTAACATGCTACTAACGTGTATTGTGTAAGTTGGGTTAATTTTTTCAATTTATTATATCAGTTGTTAAACATTTATAAATTTTCATTTAATTTTTACAAACAGAAATAACATTAATTCAATCATAAACAACAACAACAATATGTTTAAAGTAACTTTTTGAAAATTATTAAACGTCTATAATAATGTTTTCATCGCCGCCGACGAAATAAATAATAAAGAATGAGGTAAATCAGGTTTTATTAGGCGTTAATTAAAACTCAACGTATTTCTCGTCCCGAAAATATGTTTATCAATTTTAATTCAGTAAATAACTCTGTTTATACTGTTTAAATTCAACTAATTTTACTACAAATATTATGTCAAAATGTATTCGCAACTATAAACTTAATCTATAGATACTCAAGTTATAATGCCATTGGAAATTTACACACACACATATATGTGTGTGTGTGTAATGAAAACATTTTCCATAATTGTAAATTTCTTCAGTATTATAAAACTGTTATTTTACCGCATAATATTATGATTCCTCAGAGTGCTCCATATTTTTTTTTGCAACTGTGATAAACTATTTTTTAATGACCGGCAGGTGTCAGATTATGTTAACCATCCATATGGTCATCAACCCAAAATTTCGTAATATGCATTTATTTTAGGTTTATAATTATATTTTTATCTTACGCTCATCACACCGTAATTTACAATAATCCTCACAGAAATAATACTGTATTTAGTTATAGTTGATTATAGTTATCAACTTTTTATATAAAATCACTTTTAATTTACCTCACAATGAATTAATTCGATCGCATGGTTTTTAAATTATAGTTTTTTATACATATATATGTATAATGTTTTAATCACGTCAAACAATAAGAATCACCGATTAATTGTTTGGAAGAATACGATTTTAATTTTTTATACATACATCTGCAACTGTATTTCAATTTAGTATCCACGATGAAGGTACAAGCTAAAGTTTATTCTTTATAGATTTTTCTTCTTCGTGTTTCTTAGTATATCCTACACCTTAAGATGTTTATTATATATTTTATTTTATACAGACCTCTATATCGTTTGTTTAACATTTCAAATTTTTTCTTTTTTTTTTCATGTTTTTATACTATTTCATTATTAATTAAATGTTTTTTTAATCTTGAAAAATTGCTCCTTGGTTAGTTTTTTTCAAATGAAATAGTGCGCTTTTGTATTTACGGGTGATCATAACGTTTGTAATTTTCCTACGTTTCTTTTTTTTTAAGTAACCCTACTTTATTGCTAAATCCAATTGCGTGATTTACTGAATGCTCAGATATATTCTCTACTTACATTATTACCCCAATATTATTTTCCTAGTTAACTTTCAAAGTCCCTTGCTCCTTACTGTTCGCTTAATTCAATTTTCGCTCTTCTTAAAGCTGTGTATTATCAATAAATGGAACAAAACCACTCATATCACATCTGGCTGTAATCTTTTACATATTACTCTTTAATCGTTACGTTCTAAACGTTGTTCTACTATCAATTATTAAATATCACCAGAAAAAAAATTACTAGTCGATCCTTTTAACGACTACCAATATATATGATCATTTAAGCCGACATCTCTTGGTTCTACAAGGTTAATATTAAGAATAATATCTCACTTCCTTTCATTAATTTATTATTTTATAAATATATTATGTTTAAATAACAGTTTTCTGCCTATTATGCTGTTCTGTGTAAATTTCATTTCTTCAGCGTTTTATACTCTACATTTTAATTTGTTTCACTCTTTACCCTGATTGGATTTTTCTCGAATGTCCCCCTATTATCTGACATCGATTTAGGTCGTATAATTAAATATTTCATTTTACATAAATATACGTTGCTGTTTTCTCATGATTTTTGGAATTTGTTTAAAAGAAAACTCACCCATCTGAAGAGCAAAGTGATTAAAACTTTGTTCATTAATACTTTGCAAAGCCTTCTTCAATTCCAACGCGAATTCTACTAGCAGGTCTAAATGAGCCCAGCGTACTTGAATGGCGTCATCTTGCTGAAAATAATTAAACTTTTTGATTACTGAAATTATCATAATTACTTCGATAAATTAAATAGACAAAGATTTGATAAATTGTGCTAATAGCTCGTGTGTTGTGTAAACAAAAATATATCGCCAATATAATTTTATTTAAAAATGTTTAACGTCATTTTACATTGTAATGAAATAATATTTTTTAATTAATATAAACTATTCTCACTTTAAATAAAATCTTTGATATTATACAATGTAAAATACAATTTAGAAATATCAACGTGAGAATATTTAAAAAAATTATTGTGCAAGGACTAAGATGGAGAATTTTTTTTTTTATTTTTTCTTCACATCTAGAACTGACTAATAATAGTCATTTACTGGATAGTAGTGATGACAGGATCATGATTATCAAGATCAGCCCATCAGCACGATCTCGATTTTATTAATTGAATCATTTACACCAGATCAACAACGTTTCTCCTTTTCAATCTCTTGCGTTCTACTGGTTGATGTAAAAGGTTTAGTGCAAGAACGTTTTCATGTCCTTCCAGTCTCGACAAAGAGAATAAAAAAATATTAGTAGTTCCAATATTTAAATATATTAAATGTAATCTGAAATTCTTAATACAAATGGCAAAGAAATTAAAAGATTTCTTTTTACAATAACGAAGTTTATAAACACTCTTAGAAGTTACAAAAGGAATAAATAGTATTATTTTGTGCCTAGAATAGATAGTCCGATGGATTGTATTTTTTTTTATAGTAGTTTGTTTGATATTATTTTCAGGATTACGCATACAAATTAATATTCTATGAAAATCACTTTTTAATCAGTGTTCTTTATTTGAGATGAAAATACTAAGTTAAATTTTATCTAATGATGTATCCAAGGTCAAGTCCTGACTTATTTATACATTCCAGAAGAGAGTTTGTAAAAATGTTTCATTCAAACGTGTATATACGATAGTGTGAAATTGTTATAACATTTAATTTAATTTACTAGAATGGTAAACTTACGATAAATAAAATTAAACCTAATAGTTTTCACATTAATTTATTAACACTAAATTTAGAAGGTGAGTTTTTTTTGTAATCAAGAATAGATTAATAAAACAATACCCAACAGCAATTTGTTACAAGAAATTTAAATGTTTTGTCTGATTCCTTTTGATAAATAAATTTCCTTATTAAAATTAAGTCCAGTTAAAATTTTTATCCGCACGAGTTGATTTTATTTCAATCTTTTTAGTTATAGAAAAATTTTAAAAATAGTGACTAAATCATATAAATTTAATTATATTAAATATATCATTTACATATTTTAAAAATATCTAATTCAGATTAGTGAATTATGTTCACACAAAATTTGAAATTAAAATAATTAACTATTTTTAGAAACAACGGCGCTCATTCAAGTTTTTTTCGTTGCAATTTATATGAAATATATGTGATAAACGGTAAAGGTATTGTATAAAATTCTATTGCAAATATTAAAAAAATTGTATAATTAATTTTGATTATTTGAACTTGAATCTCTGTGATATTTTAAATTGTTAACTTTTCATGAAAAATAGAATGGCTGACTCATACATTTAGCCGGTTTATATATGTTACGTCACTTTCGGGTTTATAATACTGATCCTAGTAATGATTGTTTTTAAAATTTAGTTGTATTGAAATAGAATATGTTAAAACTTTATTAATAAACGGGGTGTTAATTATTTAATCGTTGTGTTTGTATTATATTTACTTAATAGTGGTCGCAGTAAATACTTTTCAAATGATGTGATACTGTTGTTTTAATCTAGAGATGATAAATTCCATACGTGATTTTTAATTCTTTGTGTTTTTATAATTTAGTTATGAGGTGAAACAATTTCATACTAAAATCGAAAATTACGAAACAACGTGAAAACTGTTCATATATATATAGGTATGTATCTTTGATCTAATTTAAATATTTTTCTTGTTTTATGGGTACTAGATATCAAAGTTGTTTGCGCGTAGTTATTGTTATTTTTTAAAGAATAAGTGTAACGTTGTTGATATTTTGAAATAAAATTCGTGTTTGGTTGCAAAAATAATACTACTATTTATGCAATTATTTTGTAAAAATATTAAAATTTCCATTTACATAATATAAGTACTTTTGGGGAGTTACCCTATAATTATGTATATTGCATTGAATATTAATTACTGAGGTGGGCTTACCTGTATGGTTCTAGTTGGATTTAAACCACTTGCTGCCATATAGGTTGAACCGATGGTTTTAATTTTTATGATATCTTGGAATTTAGGTAATTCTAATAACTGTAACAAAAGTAATTAGTATTATTATTCTGCAAAGAAAACTGGAATAAATTTGTTAGTATCAATTGTCTTTACTTCTCATAAATCTATGTTAAAAGAAAACCAAACAAAAAACTGTTAGTTTCTAAAGTGTAATATTAATCGGATTTTAAATTAGTGCTTTTTAAGAAATAATAATTATGGGTCGAGCCTCATGTTTTTAGAAAATTAATTTTACACAATGAATTTTAGATAAATGATTTTATTGTGTAGAAACTGTTAAAATAAGTATTTATGGCAATGATTTATCGATATCTTTGCGAAATAGGTGAAATATGTACGAATTACCGTGATAAAATAGCAAATTTTTCAAATCATCATTTACGTATAACGACACTAAAACTACATAATTGATTATATTTAAAATAGGTTTGTTTTAAAGCTTCGTGATTAAATATTTTCCAAAATAAAAACAAACATGTATACGGTGAAAAATAATTGAAAGTGTTCACCTAATTATTACTCAGATAGTTATAATTATTCCATTAGTAATTTTAGATTTATTTTCAAATATCAGCAATGACGAATGTGATTTCATTTTATATGATATTTCATTAAGTCGCACGAAATAGTATCCGGTATACCGTAAAATACTCATTTGTTCAATATATATGTCTGCCGGAACATGTGAATTTGTCTTGACCTTTTTAATATAAACATGTAATCATAAAGTATGAATTAATGGAATAGTTTAATACGGCGCTATTTTCCTAGTTTCATTTTTGTGTTGATTAATTTACGTGCTTTTAAAATTTTCAAATCTGTGAGTACTTGTGATCTTAACAGTGATCTTATGAATGAGTTCGCTGAGCTTCAATTTTGTTTATATATTTCATATTGCTTTAATTTTTAAGCGTTAGTTATGTTTTTTTTTCCTAATTTATAGCAAAGATAATTATAAATCTTCACGTCATAAATATAATACGCAAGAATATTTATAATTATATTAATGAATGTTTCAATTTACAAGTACGGAAAAATACTTTCCAATATCTAATTTTAAAAAGAAAAAATACCATCTGTGTAAATTAAAATAAGTGCGTCATTACAATACGGATGTTAGTAACTAATTTAAAATAGAGCATTATAAACATTTTTATCTGATAACGGACAAAAATTATTGTTAATTTTTCATATCCACCGAGTTACAAAGATGGACGAAAGTGATATATTTTTTCATAATATTCTTAATGATTTAGGATATTTGAGAGATAACCTTTAAGAGTTAAATTAAGATAATGAAAATGAACAAGGTACTATCGGAATCTTATAAAATTATGCGCTTTTTTCTTTATTTTTTCTCTATTTCGCGGTCCAAAACGACGGAGTAAGTATATTTAGTGTTAAAAATAAAACAATACTTATACGGGATAACATGTGTCGATAACGAGAGCTGCAAAATGAATTAATATACTTGCGCGTGTGACTTGCACTGTTATGTTAATGGCAGACGAAAAGACGTAAACATTTGGGTGCCAAGAATCTGCAAGTAGTGAATAAACTACAAGTGCGGATTACTAAAAATAATAAACAGATTATACATAATTAAATATTTACTTTTTAAAAGAGAAATTATAAGTAACGTATTTACAACGCTGCTGACAACACAATTGCCACAATTTCTGTTGTTCTTTCTTTTTCTCCGTTCGCTCTTTTAATTATTACACAACTTAAACTTATCTAGAGCATCATCGCTGTTTTATATTCTAGGACGGCTCGTGACTTTTCTTATCTATAGAAAAATTAAATTTATGAAAAGAAAAAACGTGTGTACACCGAGACAACGGTAATTTTTAAGCAAATGGGATTGAAAATTGTCATGCCCGGACAATTCAGAAATACTAGACAGAAAATCACAGTCGTGTTCGTGTTCTATACTTCCGCTCAGTCACAGTTATTCGGCTTATATATTTTTTCTAATCAGTTAAATCATTTACTAGTAACCTATTATATTCAATGATAACAGCCCCACCAATCAGATATGAATCCACCGATAGGACACACTACAGATCACACAGGTTGCTTAATTTGGGACAGTATGTCCGTTGTCGTTTATTAACTCGGGACAGAATTATTTTGTTGACGCAGGTTGCGGCACTGGGTTGATTCTATATGAAGTAGACGGTTTTCTGTTTCTTCGATTTTTAATAATATCATCCAATGGGAATCCAGGTGGTTCATTATTACGAACAACTTGTGAATGTAACGAAGTGAGAATTTTATTGTTAAAAAATTACTCTAGGAGAATCTCACACATGTTGGAAACAATTTCGTTAAGAATTTCAATTTTTTTTTTTTCGAATTTATTCAATCGTCCTGTAATTTTACCTGAATTATCTGAATGGAGTATACGTTATTAAAACAGTGTGAGAATTAAGAACAGATAGTGTAGAACATGTAATTAAAATAATACTAACCGCGTCGAAATCTGATATGACTTCATTTAAAAATCTTAAGCATTCTAATCCTTGGTTATTGACAGATTCTTCCGAATAAAAGTCTGAATACAAGTAAAAAGAGTATAATTTACCGAAGTTCTTTCGTATAAATTATTTGAACATACATAAATTTGATATATATATATATACAAAATTTTGAAATCATATATACTATAGCAAATGCTGTCGTAATAAATAAGTTTTATTCCAGCGAAGAAATATGAGAGCGAATTTTACGATATAAATAATAGAAACTTGTAGAGAATTTCATGCTAAACTGAATTTTTGTTTTATAGATTACACAAAAGTATTTCATTTCGTACAATGACGGAAACTACGACAAATACTTAATGAATTTAGAATTCCTACCAATTTAATGAGTTAATGAACTTCCGTATCCTTGTAATAGTGACTAAGTTTTTTTTTTTTTTTTTTTTTTTAACTTCTCATCTAGAACTGACCAATAAGGCCATCCACTAGATTTTTTGACATCTATTGTCGTGAAATTTCGGACACGCTCATCAGGATGATCCGAAATCTGCTGACTCGGTGACTAGACCAAATCAGTCATTTTTTCCCGTTTTAATCTCCTCGGGCTTATTGATTGTTCCGGTAATTTCACTGCGAGGGAATTGCCATGTATCTCTAGTCTCGATATATGTTTCCTGACTGATTGTTGTATTTCTTCAGTCACATATTTGATTCCTAGGTCCTTATGTAATGTCTGGTTAGATATATACCATGGTGCCCCCATAAACGAACGAAGTAATGTATTCCGGAAGCGCTGAATCTTATTCACATTACTTCTGGACGCACATCCCCAAAGTTCAGCTATCCATATTGGCTTTAACACCATTTTATAAAGTAATATTTAGCAACTTTTAGTAAGAATTGTTTCACAAGGCCAGAGACCGAAAATTATATCAAGAAATTGTCGCCATAATTGCTACCAACGACTGAGAACAGTCAATTGGACAAAAGAAGAAGAAGTTGCGATTGTGGTCCGAGCAACCAATGAAGCTGTCTTGTTTTATGATTTAGCTCCACTATTTTCGCTTTGATATGATTAAACCATGTAATCTAAGTGTACTCCAAGATATCTGATGGATTTGTCTTGTTGTACTCGTTTGCCATTTACAGATAAGTGATAATTATGACGCATTAGTGACTAAGTCAAAATAAATAAAAAATTAATGGATACATTTAAATTAGTGAAAAAAGTTCGTCAGTATTCACAACTCTGTTCAACGTATATAGTAAATAGATAATTAAAAAGTAACGGAAAGATATTACGATTAATCTTGGGTAAGTGTACAGTTTTTGATTCACATTGTATATAAATAATTTATCGGTTTCATTTTTTCATCATTCGTGGAATTCAGTAAAGAATTAGCCAATAAAATTACGTCTCCTTTTTGTCGTGTGTGTGTGTGGTTAATTAAAATTGCCCAATATGTCATCCGGATTATTTTTAAATCAATTTCAACATGACAAAAGTATATAAAGCGAAGAAATTTTTAGAGCAAGTGTTATATTTGAAATGAAGTTTCTAAATAACTTAAACAGGCTTTCAAACAATTTTTAAGATCGTTCTATAGTTTTATGAAAGGCAATTCGAGTTAGAGTTAGATGAAAAAAATGTAAAGCAGCTGGTTAAAAATAAAAAAAAAAAAAAAAAAAGACGAGTATACTAAAATTTATATAATGTATTTCAAGAAAAAAGTACAGTGTTTTTTTTTTAGCATACAGTTCGTATTATTCTAAATATACAAACTTTGTTATAATTTTATACGTGGTTCAAAACCAGCGGAAGGTTTCAATAAAAGCTGGCGAATATGGAAAACTCTTAATCGGATCCGATCAGGGTATGCCCGAACAAAACAGAATCTAACAAAGTGGTCGCTGGCCAGGGACGGACATTGCGAATGCGGCGAGATACAGTGACCCACCTACTGGAATGTGAATTGACTGATGTTAGATGCACGATGAAGAATGTCATGGACGAGGACGCTATAGAGTTGGCGGAATACTGGTCCGAGAAAATTTAATAGATGTTAAAACGTAGTTTAATTGGCTCGGACACGAATAATAATAATAATTAATTTATCGATTAATAAATTAACACCGACACCGAACAGAATTTATTTTATCTCGTGTAAATAGTTTGTTCGCTGCGAGTTTTATCCTAAAGTAATATGATCGGGTGTAACAACAGCTGATCCAAAAATTTTACACGTGATTTAACTTAATTTATCGATTAACAAATCAGTACCGGTATTTTGAACAGAATTTAGACAAATTTATCTTGTGTAAATGGTTTGCTCGCTGCTAGTTTTATCCAAAAGTAACATGGTCGGATATGATCTTCAGCTGATATAAAGGAAATCGATCCCGTATCCGAATGAAATGATAAAAACTGAGCTTAAAAACGTAGTAAAACGTCGATTTTTGAGCAGTTCCACACTCAGACAGTGTTCAACGAAACAGATATATCAATGAATAACCCCTTCCCCCTGCTTATATTATTTAAGCGTTCAAGTAGCGTATATTTTACTAATAGTTATTTTTTATGACGAGCCATATAAACATATATCTTTAATATGGACGACTGATTCCTAAAAAAATAAAATTAAATTAGATTACAGATTAATCAATTTTGGCCGGGAAATTTATTTTTGTAGGAAACAACCCAATGGCAATCCTTTCGGGTACACATTATCAAATTTTGACTTCTTCTTCAATGCCGTAAACTATGCAGCGGGTAAACTATTACAAATAATTTTTCTCCATTGCTGCCTTATCATCGATATCATTAATGTTACTCTATTCTCGATGTCGATGTTTTTATAGCCGAGTTTCTTCTTTTAGCGTGAATTCTTGCAGTATTAGGCGCAATACTCTCTTAGAATATGACTTAGATATGCCCTTTTTTTTAAAAATATTTTTCACGAGCTTTCTTTATACGTCAGCTCTTTTCGACACATTATTATGTGAAATTTTTGCGGTCCACGAAATTCTTAATAGCCTTCTTAGAAGTCACATGTAAACGTAAAACAATGCTGAATTTAAGGTCCACGTTTATAGCCGATACAAAAGTAGCGTAATAACGTAACAGCCTGTAACATTTAGTGTTATCCGGAAGTGGCGAATTATGAGCGAGCATTAACGATTTTTATTTTTCGGAAGTTCGCTATTCTACAACTTATTTCTTCATAATTATGTCTAATTTATCGTTTATTTTCGATCCGAGATGTTTTTACCCGATAACTCGATTAAATTATTGTTCACGGTTAGACATGACTCGTAAATTTTTGATCACCTCTTTTAACTAAGGTGAATTTAGTTTTTAACGTAATAATTCCAATACCATATTCTTGACTCGCAGCGGGGTGTTGGTTTAACATATATTATGACGACTTCCCGCTATAATTGCTGAATCGTTATCTAAAGTTACTCATTCTTCTTCCATTTACTTTTATTCGGAATTTGTTATTAGTCCTAGCTTGAAACAAGATTATACAACCCTATTTTACACCCTTTCATAATGTTGGAGATGTCAATTTTCAGATCTTGATTTGTTTTTACGTCCGCATGAAATTTTGACACACACAAGTATACATTTTATACAGAGTGTTTATTACGCAATATTGCTTCTTAGATGGCTCTAGATAATTTTCACGTACTTATATAAATATGAAATTTGTAACATTTCACGCCAAACGGATAAAATTTAATAAAATCTCACGTATCATATAGGGGACATTGTGAAAAAAAAGTTTAATCAAAATGTATTACTAACGATTATTGTCGACAATAATCCGAATGTATAATTTAATTTTTTCGCGTTTATTTAAAAGATAGAAAATTATCGTAAGTCGGTTTCTAAATATTAAACTGTTACAAAATTTTCGCACCTGCAAAGTTCGGCATCGATGCGAACAGGACGCCAACTTCCGAGTAGCTCTGACTGTACAGTTCGTCGTATTGTCTTTTACGATTTCCCAGAAAATGAGTTGCCACGTGTTTCGGTAAAATATTGTACACTAAAGCTTCATTACGTCTAACGATGTCGCTGGCTTTCTCTTTTTGATCTTCCACTTCCGCTTTCCACAGGAATAACATTCTAGACGATTTTTCCATCTGCGAATACGTATACGACTTTAATAAAATTTCCATTATGCATATATATATATATATATATATAAAATGCGATGAAAGCTGAGCTATTAGCTGCAATACAATATAAATGGGTAGGTAGGTCATGTGACCGGTATGGATAACAAAGTCTCAAGCGATTGTTTTATGAAGTTATAATCAACAGCGGTACACGATATTAAAAAGACGTCATTACGGAAAATTTTGAGAAAATATAAATAAATCGAATCAGCGATTGTATTAAATCGGGACAAATGAAATTCAATTGTATATGAACTAGCAGCAAAAAATCGCAAATAGAAAAATACGAAAATCGATAAGCGACATTAAGAAGATTAAATGCGGTTACCGTAATTTCACTTATAGACTTGATCTCTCCGTAAATAAGCAAATTGTGTGTGAATAGAACGCGTGGAATGTTTACGCGACATGTTATACGAATAGACGAAATCCTGTTTTCTATGTCGCTAGGAAGATTGAAGAACTAAGGAATTATCGGAATCGAAGGTTGAATATTTCTGAATTGTTTGAGTGAATAGCAACGTCTTCATACTCGTGAGAGAACTTAATCTCAATTAAAATATCCCTAATCGGTGTATTGAAGTAGAATGAACCATTCTCGAGGGCGCTTCAGCAACATTGTCGACGATATCATTCCAGTGTGGATATATGAGTTCTTAATTTAATTATATTGTTAATTTATATCTACGTTAATTTTTTCTTTTTATCGATACTATTAATACCTTAATTATGTAGAAAATGGATACGCTTCTTGCCTACGCACGTCATTATTTATACTCGTCGTATCTATTTATAGATATTTGTCCGATCGTAGCTTTATGTAATATAGAATGGAAAGTGTAAACTGATCTCATTAATCAGATGTCCAAAAGACGCGCGAATTTAAGATACTTAATTTAGTGTTCATTCGGATTATATCGTTAACATTGCTCTACAAATTTGTAAAACGAAATGGTAGCCGTTAAATTTATTTTCCCGTTAACGGGAAAAATAATACGAATAAAAGTAAAATATGTTACTTTCGATGAAGTGCACGATGTGAGAATAATTGTTAAATTTTTATAAAATGAAAAACAATCCAACTGGCACTACCTGTCTTCCAATCATCGTTAAACAAATCGCTGAGCAGATTAGCAGAAACGCTTTTTCCTTAATCGTCATTAAAAAACTGTAAAAAATAAAATGAACGATATTAATTACACATTTAGGCTTGATTCACATTATAGATACGATCACGCTTCGGTCCGGTAATCAAATGAGAAATAACGTAAGCATTCACACTATCGATAACGCTCAAGTTTCGCTCCAGTCTCGCTCCAATCACAATCAATCAGAAAGAAATTTTGGCTGGTCGAGACCGGTTCCTGCATGTATACCGATAGTGTGAATGCTCTTCTTTCTCGCTTCGATCAATTTTTACCCGTCGCTCTGGGAAAACCGGCGTGTCGAGTGAATCACAAATTGCGTCAAGTGTGTTATATGTAATTAATGTAAGGTTTGCGATATTTTAAATTTATAATAATTATTATTAATATAATAAATACACTATTGGTAAGTATTTAATTTAGTTTTTTATACGTCGCTGTATAAAAACCTTTTTAAAACACGACAAGTACATTATATGAAATTAATGCGAATTAAAATAATTTTTAATTTCTAGCGGTTAATTGATATAATTGTTATTATTATAATTTATATAAACATTTAATTTATTTTTTAATTTTATTTATCTTCTTCGGTTTTTCGTTATAGTAAACTCGGATGCACCCACATTCTTCTCTATGCCGTATTTTTCCTTCGCGTTAATATTATTGTCATCTTCTTCATCGAGAAAAAGTGCTTTAATAGCTAATTCTTTGATAGAAAAGTTCAATGACATTTTTCAACGGAAAATATATACTATGAATTAAATATTTAATTTATTTTAAATACAAACAAATGAAAATATTTTTTATTAAGAGCAGGATACAACCAAATTTTATTATTAACGGTTCAATACTGATTGAAACTTGATCGTACGTGTGAACGTCATGCGAGACTATGAAATGCATATATATATATATATATATATATATATATATATATATATATATATATATATATATATATAGAAACATAATTAAAAATAAATGGAAAACAATTAGAAATTGTGAAACAGTATAAATATTTAGAAGTTTTGTTACAGAAGATGCACATGATAACAAAGGAATAATTTGCAGAATAACAATGGTCAGGCAGGCGTTTGAAAATTTAGAAAAAGTTTTGAATAACAGGAAGGTCGACTTTGAAGGCGAAAATGAATATTACGTTACTACGTTTTAACGCCGTTGAAATGCGGACATACAGACGCGTGCTGAGAATTCCGTAGACAGATAAGGTGACCAACCGGGAAGTGTTGAGTGAGCACAAAGTCTCAACAATCGCTGGTAAAATTCAAGAAGAAGGCCTTTTGCAGAACAAGGTAAAATTCCATGAAAGCTGCTTTGAGGAAACAAAACAATTAGCTACAACGAATAAGGATTTTGTCGAATTATTTGAATCAGCCAGACGTCGATGTATATAGCGTTCGTGATGTGTAACTTCCGAATGGAAGATGCTACTTTTATGATGATAACATATATATGTATTTATATATCAATGTGTGTATATATATATGTGTGTGTGTGAATGTAAATCGACTCTGCGTTAGTCGCAATACTTATACTAATTAGTGTAGTCGCAATGTATCTCATAGATACGCAAAACTTTTTAAAGTAAGCGTGTTGTAATTTATTTTTAACTTTGAACTTAAATCAAATTATGCATATCCAGTTGTAAACCCACGTATAAGCATTGTTGAAATTGTATACATTTTTTGACGTCGACTCCATCTTGAAAATGTGTTCGTCTTCTTGTTTTCTTATCCGGTTCGCTTGGGATTCATATTTTGTCGCACCAATATTCGGCCAGGATCTTGGCTGTTTCATTTATTAGGGTAACATCATGCATTGTACGCATCGTCGGGTTCTTTTTACACTCCAATATGTGTTGTATTGTCCGGCGTTCTCCGCATTGGCATTTTGGTTCTTCCACCAGGCCCCATTTCGTCATTTCTGATTCTGTACGAGCACAGCCTGTTCGTATTCGGTTTATTGTGCGCCACATTGACCATCTCTCTTTATGTCCTGGTGCCAGCGTTTCCTCTGGCGGTCTGACGGGGTTTGGTTTAATTTATTTACTCCATTGATTTATCTGTTCTTTTTCGGGTTGCAATATTAATTCCTCGGTAGTTTTCATGAAACTGCTCCTTGACTTCAGCCTGTATGATACCTTGTTTGACCGTACATTGGATGCATTTCGTCGTAGATTTGGGCAGTTATTTCTTTGTCAGCTATTACACGGCGTCTTATGTGTGGTGGCGCTATACCGCTCAGTAAATAGAGGTTTTGTACTGCCGTTGGTTTCAAACATCCTGTGTTCGTAACATCGTTAGTCGCAATGTATCTGTCAGATATATATCTTCTAATGCATGTATGCGCGTGTTTTTAATACGGTAGAATATATTTTACAACAGATTTATTGAATAAAATTGCGAAAAAGTGGAAATAGGAAAATTTACGCGGTTATCTCACGGATAGTAATCAATTTTATTATTACAACATAAACCATAAACTGACGGTCAATAATGGAATAGCTCGAGAACACGTGATCGGGTTTTATTTTTTCACGTTCAGATAATTGCGACTATCTTCTTAGTTCGTTTCGAAATATTATAAACTTCACTGGTAGTTTGAAATTAATTATCGAAGAAAATTAGACTAATCGAAAAACTATTCTACGTACGCTTCGGATAATTCGGTCGCCGTTAAACAATTCAACATGATTAGACTGATCGTAATCATCAACATAATGACGAATCTGTCGATGTAAGACCATTGCGTGATCAACGATATCGCTATTAATATCAGTATGAAACAGTCGTGATTATATCCGAGTAACGTAGGGTCATTTACCGCGGTAACCGGTCCCTGCCAAAAATATAAATCGATAACGCGTTATTTTCGACGTATATAATTTTAAATTTTTTTTCGAAATTTGAATAATTAATCGAAAAAATTAGAAATATTTTATTTTATTAGAATAACGACAAATTGGTATGTATGATACATCGCATTTTCAATCAATGTAGAACGTTCAGATTGTGCAATACTATTAGATATTATTTTAACTAGATCATTCGCACTTAGCGTCTTATAAGTTAAAGAATTTACTCCCACTGCGCTTATCATTTTTGTGTTTTAAAGTTGAAAAACATCTACATTAGTATAAATATAAGAGATGACTTTTCTGATTTCTCTTTCTGAATGTGAGTGTCCATGTGTATGTTGCCATTTTTAAGTGTTTGTAATGTTCAGTACCTATTGTTTGTTCTGGCTTGTATTCTGACGAAAAACTACTTGTTGATCTTTTTCTATTTTGACTTTTATAATGGTCAATTTATCACACAGGATCTTAATCTGATTTGTTACTACTTTCTCTATTCATTACTAATTTAATTGGTGGAACACTCTTTGCAACGGAATTCGGCATTTTAGATGAGGTGTCGTTATTTAATAGTAATAAATGGAAAGAAATCACCTGTGTGTTGGATGATTTAGGACATGATAACTGAAACTAAGACCAAAAAACGAATCTCTCGTGTGTACACTAAACGTGGAGCACGCGTTTTTTTTTTCATTGTAGCAGTGTTACCAACTGCGCTATTCAAAAAGACAAAACCGTCTCCTCTTGGTCACTCTATACAATACCGCTTTTTAGATGAACTATAGATAATTTTCAATGTTTTTTATATACATATTTTAAAAATTGAGACATTTCACGTCAACCAAAAAATAAAAATTTTGTAAGCGTTAAAATTTTGCGTATCAGGACATCGTGACTGAAGACAATTTTTACATAATTCATTTGAAAAAAATAAAACAAATTTCCTGTTCATGTTTTTGCTTTTAAAACGAATTAAATAAACGAATTGAATAGTAATTAAGCATTTTAGTTTTGTCAGGTTATAAATAAATTTCTTATCAACAAATTTCTCGCGACTTTTCAAAGTCGACGCGACTTTTACAGTTTGTTAATGTTTAAAATTTCGTGTTTCACTGGAAGCAATTTTTCGAAATTAATAATAATTATCGATCAATACGAATAATTCTGCAATTACAACGTACCACGATGAAGATGTAACTGATGCTCATTGCAATTGAAATTAGATATACGACGATCTTGCACACGGCGTTCATCGCTGCGCATCTGCCTATCAGACGAGGCTCGGCCGACTACATAGAAAATTAATGACGTTGTTATTATTATTATTATTTTTTAAGTAATTAAAATAAGATCAATTTTTTAAAAGTAATTGAAATAAACTATTTATATACACATTTAATAAAATTGTATTTTACGTGAACACGCTTTAATATATATATATATATATATATAATATATAAATTCACCTCTTATTGACTTGCCCAAGATGGTCAGTCAATCTGTGTTTAAAAGAAAAAATTAATTGTACGTCGAATAAAAATATTAATGAAACTTGTAAATAACAAAATATTAATTTTAAATATGTATATATATATATATAGTCACCTGCAATGGATCAATATGAATATTTGCATATCCCATTAAAATGCCGATCAATATAATAATAATCTCATACGCCATTATGGGAGGTTCTAGTCTGTATAACGTTAAAAATAAAATTAATTCTCGTTAATATTATAATAAATAAGAACTGTTACAATTATTATATTTTAACGGTAGCACGAATTGTAGTTTGTAACTATTATATACATGTAAACATTGTACGCTAATAATTTCCATGCGAATAATTCGATTTTTAATTCAGTTCGCAACGGTTTTTATCCTCTAGTTCTTTCTACCGCTTGGTAAACTATTTTGTATAAATTTAGTTACAAACGACTTCGCCTTAATTTGTACTTACTCTTTTTCCATATATACAAATATTGATAATATAGCCGATATTAAAGCGATTGGGCACGCGATAGTCGAGAAATAGGACGAACTTTCAATTTGATCCTGGTATATTTTCTCCTTATTTTTATCTTTAAATTTCATACATATCGGATACGTCTGTTTCATCAGGTCACTGTAATCAGATAGTTTATAATCACGATTATGATCCGTCGCCATATAATTATGATAATCATAATTCGGTCAGGTAAAAGAAATTACGAAGCATATTATCGTATTTACTTGTGTAAGACGCGCGACTTTTTTCTTAAAATGTAACTTTAAAAAGTAGGGTGCGCGTGATATGCGGGGGGATTTCCAAATTAGGACCCAATATATACGATATCCAGGATCTGCTATACGATAGTATCGGTAATGTAAACAAATCATAAGAATGCATTGTAATGTACTTTTATATTAGTAAGAATGTTGAATCACATCCGCTATCAGGATACGGGCAAATGATAAAGTTAAAACAGAGTCATTTCCATTTTATGTAGTGGATACTTATAAAATTTTATCTCAACATTCTTTATGGACAGAAGTCGTCTTACAGTATTCACTTTGATTTAGACGAACAAAAGTGCATTGCTCCTTGTTAGTTAAAATGAGTTCGGCAGTGCGTTTGCGATCGTTTACGGTTGGTGAAAAATTAAAAGATATTCGCGTAGCTGAGGAAGTCGGTAATCGCAGAATCATGTATAAGAGACTGGAGAAGAAAAAAAGGGATGCTCATGACTGGTAACAAAAATAGAAGAGCATTTCGCGGCGGAATTCCGATGTTTAGCTTAGTAAAAGAGAGACTTTATTCTCACATTTAAGATAGACGCGAGCAAGGATTCGCTGTTTTGATAGAAATGACACCATTTTCATAAGAGAACTTCTAATTTTAAAGCAAATCCAGAATGGATAAATCGTTTTATGAATAGGTGCAAACTGTTAATAAGGAAACGTACATCTATTTGTCAAGGATTACCGGGTACATACGAGGAAAAATTAACAGCCTTCCGAAGATATGTTATTCAGTTACGAGGAGAAAATAACTTTTTAATGGGATAAATAGGAAATGCCGATCAAACACTAGTTTTTCGACATGCAACAAATTCAATGCTGTTGTAAAAAATTATTAGTACTTGTACGTGTGCTTATGAAAAACACCGATGAACAGTCATGTGGACAGTACTTACAGATGGCAAAAAACTTCTACCATTTATTATATTTAAAATAAAAACCTTACCGAAGGGTGGAAAATTACCTGTTGATGTTATTATTAGGTGCAAAAACTCGCTAGTTTTAGAGTGGATAAGAGTGGCGCATGGTGGTCTCTTTTAAAACCAAAAGTATGTTAGTGTTGGACAGTTTCCACGGACATGTAACAGGCAATGTGAAAAAAAATCTTCCAGAAGGTAAAACAGTGCAAATTTTTATTCCTGCTGGGATGGTATCCAATATTTGTATTAGTCGGTCATTCAAAGCCCAATTTAAACATTTTTATTCTGAGTGGATAGCAACTACGGTCCGCGAAACGACTCCTACAGGAAAACTAATAAAAAACGCGTTTGACATTAATGTGCGAGTGGATCTTAGCTGCATGGGATCTTATTTCAAATGATTTAGAGTTGCGAAGAGCTTCAAGAAATGCTGCATTTCAGAAAGCTGAGATGGAAGTGAAGATTTGGCCATATGGGACGACGGACATGATCATGCCCCTTCAGAAATTAGAGAATATTCAAATAGCGATAGCGTTGAAGATTAAAAAAAAATAGGTAAAAAAATTCATGGAAGATTACGCGGTACGTTTATTTTTATTTTTTTCCCGAAAACTGGAGTTAAAATTTCGTATGCGCGTCGTCTTACGCGAGTAAATACGGTATATTACAGATGCAAAACGTATGTATATGTGTATATATATATATATATGTATGTACATACATATATCTGTATGTATGTATGTATGTTTGTATGCTGAAATATGAGTATAGAAATATAAGGAAAATAAATGAGTCAGTGAAATAAAGTATCAGATATCAGGAAAATAACGGAGTCAGCATTGTTGGTCAAAATATACAGGACTAAATAATTCTCAAGAATTGTAAATTTTTTAATACTTACAAATTTGATCCCAGTGTTTTACTTATTACTAATCTGAAGAGCATTTAGACCATAGTTCTTATGATTATTTACTGTGTCCACAGGATTTTCAGGATAACCAGTCAACGTTTTAATTTAGCTTAAATTAAATAAATGACTCAGCAGTATTATTTTAATTGAAATCCTTATCTATTGAATGTTTTGATGAATCAGCTCCCCTGTTCCCACGTTTTTATTGCTAAATTCTCATTTTCAAATGATAAATATTAGAGAGGTATAGTATTCTTTTTCGTATAATTACGTATTTGAAGGTACACATACACACACACCTGTAATAATCAGATAGAGTGCGAGCGACTGACAGATGCACATATATACCTCAAATTAAAATTGTATATTAAAAACAGAAATAAACATAAATGTTCAGGTAATTGACTTACGCGTAGCGATTCCGATTCATTAATTCCCTTTTCAATCGCACTTTAAAAAACATTTCTTCTCTAGTTAACTTAATGTCACAACTATCCAGGTCCTCCAACATACTACTAGCAAGCTAAAATAAATAATTTAAAATTACATTATATATATATATATATAAAATAACAATTAAATAATATATCGTGTTGTGCTATGCGTAGAAAATTTTCTTTGGACTGAAGTTTGTACATGGAAATATATTTTATAATTTTTAATTAATTACCAGTATTTTTGGTTGAATCGTAATAACCTTTCGACATTTACTCTTCCACATCTATACACACATACACACACACACACACACACACACATACATATATATATATATATATAGGCATTTGATGTTTATAGTATATCCTCTAGCAGACTGTAGAACACAAAAAAGTACTTGAACAAATCATAGAGATTATTAAACAATTATATGTTAGCAACGAAGAAAACGTATGAACTGGAAATGAAATTCCGGGAAATTTTAAAATCCAAAAAGTAATAAGGAAGAGTTTCCGGATTTTCTTAAAATGTGTTTTGTACTTTAAAGTTATTTAATGAACTTGCAATGTTAAATATAGATCATGAGATAAATATAATTGCCCATAATGTGTATTGAGTATCTTTATTTTGGTAACTTTATTTCGTTGCATAATCTTTTTTTTTTTACTTAAATTTTTTAAAACATACATATTTAATTTTTGTTTGTATTAAGAGCATAATGTTACTTAACAATACTCATTTTTTATTTTTAATAGTATTCGAATGCTTTTGCAAGTTGTAGTTATTACGAACGTAAGGTTACATTTCTGTTATTATGTTTATACAATTCATTAGTTGGTGTAATGGAGGTCAATCTGTTTGCAATATACTGTAATGTCGGATATTCTGTTATTATTTTTATACAATTCGTTAGTTGGTGTGATGGAGGTCAATCTGTTTGCAATATACTGTAATGTCGGATATGAAGATTTCTCATTTTTAAATGGGTTCCTTAAAGAGCTTGGGCAGCCGGATTGAATTTTTCAACGGTTAATTGGAGATCTTCCAGGTGGGTTAGACACCATTACAGTTCCAAGTAATAATGTTGTACATGTGTTCTGTTTAATCAGGGTTTGTACTTTTGCAGTTCAGTTTTAAGTTTCTTCATGATTTTAGTAAATCTTATTTTTAAGAATCGATCTGTTACTATTTGATGTGTAGATTCCATCATTTGGATGAGAGCTTGTATGTCGGTTGTAAATTCTAAGGCAATATCGGGATAATATCTCAGAGCCTTTGCACATGTCGACAAATAATTGAAAGTTAGTTTGAATGCTGGTGAACACTGCTTGGTTTTATAGTGGACTGTTCTTCTTCCATGTGAATTCCAGAATCAGATTGTAAATTACTATCATTGGGTGAACTTGATCTATTTTGTTTTATAATCTTTTTGTGTTTCTTGGTTTCTTTAGTTGTTTCGTTAGGTACGACCGCTATTTCAGGATTTTTATTTAATTCGTTAGTTGCCGTGGAAGATGATAACTGTTTTTTGAGTGGTTGAGTAGGTAAAGATAAATTTGCAAACTTATCAGCAGAACCGAAAGGAAACTCCTTTCCGGGTACAAGTTTTGAAAACTTCCTTATCAGATAATGGTGGAATGCTTCATTCATCACGAGGTGGTTTTGGTAGTTACATAGGTGGTTTTGGTAGTTACATAGGTCGGTAGCATTTGGAATTTCTGTAGGATGGAGATGAAGAATATCTGCATTTTCGACAGCTGCAACACAGTCGGAAGCCTTATGACCCATTGAGCTGCACTTGAAGCAAACTAAGTCGTCGCAAGTAATAAATATTCTATAATCGCGTTCTTTGTATGTAAGAACGAACGAAGATAATTCGACATCGGATAGGTTTGATTAGGCTTGGCGTCTCCAACTTATAATGTGCCCGAATTCATCGTATAGAGGTTGAACTCGTAGGATAAATGTAGGCGAAACCAACTTGAGTCCGAGTTTGATGGTTATGTGAGATAGAAGAACTTCATATGGAATAACTGCCGAGGCGTTAGAAATTCTTCGCCGGTGAAGCAAGTCGTCTTGCCTTTATTACGTTATTGTTTATTGAAATTTGACCTTGGCCCTTAATGAAACTCGCAACGAGCGAATTTGAAGCGAGAAAAATTAGGATTCGATTTTGGCGTATTGCGAGATGCAGCTATAGTGTTTTTTGCTGATTCGATTAAAGGTTTAAGAAAAATAAAGTAATCTTTTAAGGTTACGCCTTCGACATAAGGAAAAACTAGTCCTTGATCGTCATTAGGGTACGAAAATTGATTTAGCGGAGATACTTTATTATTTTTGTTTTAATAGTATCGGAAAAAGTTCGATTTTGTATACCGGATGTTTGTTGGTTAGTAGAAATTGAAATTGCGTTATCTAAGTTGTTAGTATTACGTAACGATTGAATATTACCTGCGTTTTGGTTTGTATTAGACGGAAAATAAATACCGTTTCTGTCTGTATGCGTACTTGAAATACTGTTGTTGGCGAGAGGGCTGATAAGGCCGCTTCTTTTGTTGGTTTCAATACCAGGTATAGACCCGGTGTATGTTAACGATTGTATGAGACGTGCGATAAACTGATTTATAAATTGACAATAAGCACAATGAAACACGTCTTTATAATGTTCATACACGAGCTGTAAGAGCTGTTGAATGCAATTTTGTAGTATTTAGCGAGCAGATGAAGCTGTCAACCTCGTCTTCAGACAGTTCATTTTACATACTGGACAACCAATGTGCTTGAGCACGATCACCGACCACAAAATCTTATTTTTACCCCCGTATTCAATACATACATACGAAATGTAACACCCTCTATTTAAATTTTCAGCCAAATATGTGCGGACTCAAATATCAGGAGAGGACGATCCTGTACAAGGGTTTTATTTAATCGCTTTACAAGTATCGATAAAACTATGAATAAGATGCACCTGCACCGGAGGAAATTTATTTCTTATTTATATGGAACATGTCCGCATCTGCTGCCAATATTATTTCTAATAAAATACTGCTGGATCTTTTAGTTCTGGGAGCTTCTATTATCTCCGAATATAGGACTGTTAGAGATCTCACCTGTATCGGGAATATCCAGTTCCTCAATGCTAACTATTCTAGTTTGGTCTCTTGCCTAATCGTAAAAACACCAAAGAACTTCATTAATTGAACTTTGCTTGTGACGTGGTAGGAGAATGAAACAGTTTTCAAGCTGGGGGTGATATTTATGTTTTTACAGAACATGATGACAGATTTGAATTTAAAAATTTAAATATAAAATTTTTATAATGCACATATGCTTTTGGAGCAAGGGAAGTTTTGTGGTTAAGGATTCCACTTTGATTGGGTGCAACATGTGCCTCCTGGAGTTGAAGACAATATAGAACATTCTATATTTCATTGCACTAGAGGTTAAAATATAACATAAAGAGTTCTAATCTTGTAATCCTTACCAAAAGTAGCTCTGCTAATATCCTACTGTATATTGAGTCCCCAATGTGCAAGATATCCGACAATTAATTCATTTAATTTAACCCAACAATATACTTTAACCTCTAAGACGCACCTTGTAATATTATCTTTATTATCTATGTGGCCGCCTTTATATTTAAATCTTGTTATAGATACAAATTAATTTAAACGATAAATTATAGTACAAATTTCAGTGTAAATTTCCATTATTTATAATTAAAGCTTAATTAAAAAGAAGGGAATTTTCTAAAGTTTTGATCTTAATTGTTGTATGCGTTGTTTTTAATTATTTATTTTTCTCCATTTTTTGTTACATATTTTCTTCACTAATGTAATAACACGGATGTGTGCGTGCGTCACTTTGTTTTAATAATTTATATTTTAGTTTTCCTATATTTTATTTTATAGTGTTAGATATTTTGTTTGACCATTCGTGCAAAATATTTTATTCTAAGAGATATTGATCATTTTGCTTTTGTTTTATGTATAATATGTACCTGATTTTCTAATATTCACTCTATTGATCGGTAAAGCAACTATATTTACCCTTATCATACGTACACTTTGCCGGAAACTGTCACACAGTGTTTCGTTTTAATTTCCCATCCTTGCCTACACACAACACGCATACACTTAGTATATATATACATATATATACATATACATATATATATATATATATATATATATATATATATATATATATATAATAAAATATTTAAAATTGAATAAAGCTACAGGTTGCGATGGAATACCGGCGGAAATAATTAAACAAGTGGGTACTACAGGAATTAAGAAAATACACGAAATATGTGAAGAAATTTGGCGAACCGGAGATTGGCCACAAGAATGGTGTAAGACGGTCTACATACCTCTATTTAAGAAAGGACAAGTTACAAATTGCCAAAATTACAGAACTATTTCATTAATACCGCACACCAGTAAAATAATGCTACGAATTATAAATAATCGACTAGCGGAATTCTCATTCAGGCAGATTCCAGATGAGCAAGCAGGATTCGTAAAGGGAAAAGGAACTCGCGAACAAATTTTAAACATAAGACTGTTGATTGAAAAAACCAGAGAACATAATATTCCGTTAGTGTTATGCTTTGTTGATTATTTAAAGGCATTCGACAATGTTCTTTGGGAAAAATTGTGGCCTGCACTTATTGAAATGGGAATACCAAGGCATCTAGTGTATTTAATAAATCAACTATACGAACATAATATAAACACGGTGCGTATTGAAGGCCATATAGAATCAAAAGAATTTAAGACGAAAAAAGGTGTAAGACAAGGATGCGTCTTATCACCGGTACTTTTCAATCTATACGGTGAATATATTATGAGACAGGTTTTGAACGATTGCAGCGTTGGTGTTTCCATTGGTGGAAGAATCATTAATAACCTACGCTTTGCGGATGATACAACACTTATAACCAGCTCAATTGATGACATGAGAATAATACTCGATCGACTAAATAAGATAAGTGCCAAATATGGATTAAATATAAATAAAGATAAAACAAAACTAATGGTGGTTGATCGGGGAAACTTAATACCGGAGGCTGAAACACAAATCGATGGTTACGAAACGTTACACAAGTATATATATTTGGGATCCCTTATTGATGATAAAGGCACTTCAACGGATGAAATAAAAAGACGGATCCAGTTGGCTCGAAATGCCATGATCAAATTAAACAGAATATGGCGCGAAGCATCAATTACAAATGCGGTAAAAAAGAAATTAGTGCAGTGTTTGGTGTTTTTTGTATTCACATACGCGGCGGAAACATGGACGCTGAAAGCCAAAGATAGGCAACGTATCGATAATTTCGAAATGTGGATTTGGAGGCGTATGTTACGAATACCCTGGACAGCGAAACAAACAAACGTTTCTATATTACGCAAGCTCAACATTAAGCGTAGATTGTCCAGCGACGTTCTTTTCAGAATATTACGATTTTTCGGACATATCATGCGAAGCGATGACTCCATGCAACGATTAGTAATTGAAGGGAAAATACAAGGAACGCATCCTCCTGGTAGATTACACATCAAATGGACAGACACGATCACAAAAGCACTTGCAAAGTCAATGGCTGATTGTAAACGGGAAGCTGCAAACCGGATAAAATGGAGAAGAAAAATTGAAGAGGCTGTAGCATGAAAATGGTCACGACATCCCTTAGGGGGATTACGACTGTAGATGATGATATATATATATATATATGCACATTTGTTCCTTAGTCTTTATACATAAATTAAATAACACACTTCTTATTTAACTTCTGCAGTGACATTAAACCTCAAACTTCGACAGGGGTATAAATAATGTCCGAATGTTGAACGTAATAAATTTTTAACGGAATGCTTTCCGGGAATACTTTTTTTTTTACGATTAAAAACGGTTGTTATAGGAAAGTATGCGAATTTTTCGTTGTTTTTTCTATTTTTCCCCGGCTACTTATTGCCTGCAATAAATAAAAGTATAAACGGTGTACTATCATTTCCACTTACTTCAGATTCTTCTTTGCCGTAGGAGGCTTCTTCGGCTGCCAATAATCCATTAGGAGCTTCTTTCGAATTGGGTTCCTTGTACTGCGTCATAAAAATAAAAAATGAACTCAAATAAAAATCATCAATTGATAGTGATAAGAAATACGACAGAGGAGCGTGTATGAAAAATTATTAAGTTTGAACTTTGATAAAGTTTGTCGAATAACACCATAATGAATCATGAAATCTTAGAAAATAAAGAATAAATAGAATATTTTCGAATAAAGTTTTAACTTTATTTATAATATCGTTATGTTCTCTTTTAATTTCAAAAATAAGTACTCTTTTTTTAATATATAGATTAATAGGTAATACTCGTGCAATAGTATGAATAACAATATTTGAAGCAGTTATGTATGAAATGTTAAATCAATCAATAATTTTCGCTGATTAGAATTTACTTTATTAGTTAGCTGTGTAAAAACTCTGTACCAGGCCTTTGTATAATATTATCTTTGAATTATAATTTAGTCTCCATAATTTACCGCAAAGTGATTTATAAATATAATAATATTTATCGACCTTATCATTTATGTATTAAATATACTTATTATATTTTAATTGATTAACTATTATAAAATCAAATATATATATATATATATATATATATATATATATATATATATATATATATATAGATTATTTGAAAATTAAAAATAAATAAGAAAATTTTCGAATCCACTTTGAAAATTTAAATAAATAATATGTATTATAAATAAATAAGTATATATATATATATATATATATATATATATATATATATATATATATATATATATATATATAATAATAGTCGAAAAATAGTTATGTATGTTTTAAATAATTCTAATAAATTACGTTTATTTACAAATACTTAAAGTTTTCGACCGTTTCAGAAGCTATAAATGTACATTGTTCATTAACCTACTATTTCTCATTTCGTATACGTTTAAATTAAAACATACTGATATATTTTGTGGCAATAAATTTGTTGAAACTGTTCACAATACAATTATAATATAAGTGTATGTATATTTAGAATGTAAACCGTTACTAAGATAAATGGTTTGTTTTCGATTTTTAAAGAAAAAAATGATTAAAAAGAAAAATGAAAAAAAAGTCGGTTAAATAGAACTCTTGGTTTTCTAGGGGTTTCAAAATAGGTGGCGGCTTAGTGACAGGTTGAAAGGTATTTAGGACAAGTTACACCTATTGTAAGAACCGGTATCCACCATTTTTAACACCTTCATACGAAAATGAATAATGATCTCAGAGAAAATACATTGGAATGTGCGAATGTACATACATGAACACATGTTTATTTTCCCGTAAAAGGGTACATATTCTATGTGTACATATAATATATGTGTATATGTGTTTGTGTGTGGTGTATATTTATGTTGGACTTTAGTGGTTTTTTTATCGCTCGTTGATAGTTTAGTTTACAGCTTCCCTTAGGTAAGGTTAAATCATTCGTCTCCTTTGATGAAGTAATATTAAGGTTACACGATATTTTCATCTCGAATTTCTGTTTGTCTCGTGGGTTTTAATTTGTAATAATTGAATAAAGGTGGTGTTAAAATTATGAGTAATAAGACTTTTGGGCCAAGTAGTTCAACCTTACTTCGGATTTACAATGCCTTTATCCGCTCAAGACTCGATTATGGTTCAGTTATATATTCGTCTGCCAGCAAACTGCTATTAAATATAGTGGATATGATATAAAATACTGGACTTAGGATCGCGATGAAGGCATTACCAACCTCACCAACAGCTAGCCTTCAGTATCTCAACGATATTCCGCCTCTCTGCTACCCAAGGAAAATTCTTGTTATTAAGTATGCAATGAAGGTAGCTAAAGTCTCATTCACTTACAAAAAGAGCTACTACAGCTTCATATTCAAAGTCCATTAAAGATTCTACGCAGTACCTTGTGTAGAGTACCTGTAGTGATACCGCCTTGGAGCCAATTTAGTCCGAGTATCTGTTGGAACCTGTTTTCAATAGAGGTTAACATGAAACCGAATGTGGGAATCCATAGGAAGCTTTTGATTGCCTTGTAACAGCATCCCAACGCAGTCGTTTGATTCACCAACGCATTTAAAACATCACAATATTTTGGAGGTGCCTTCTCAATCGGAAGAAAAATCCACTCTTTTAGTCTACCGATCATGTTTTCAGTCCTAGCGGGTAATATGATAGCCTTGCTCCAGTGTTTGCTACGAATCGCAGATTTACCTGCTGGCCAGTATGTGATACTGACTGACTCAACTTTGGCATTACAATGCATTGAAGCGAGAAATATTACTGTTGCAATGGTGGACTAAATATCGCACAGCGTTCTAGAATTAAGAGAATGTAACGCTGGCATCGCTTTCGTCTGGATTCCAAGTCATCGAGTTATAGTAGGCCACGATGAGGTACACCGTGCGGCACAAGAGCCTACCCAAATTTACTTGCCGATAACGCTAGGAGAAGACAACGCAAAGTATTATAGCCAGAAAATTCTAGATGCGTGGAATCAGTCCTTCCATATCCGGTCAAGTATACTTGGAAATATAAAGAAGGGTTTAGTAATTTGGCTTTCAAAAATTGGTAAAATCTGTTCATCGGGGTTGGAAACAGCTGTCAACAGAATATATATTGGTCACACGCTGAGTAACTCGTATCTACTCAGTGTCTAATATGTGAAGTTTTGATGTTTACCACTAACGGTCTATCATATTTTTGTAATCTGACATAAATATACTCTATATCGTTGCAACCAGGTGAAAACATATATCCCAGATGTAAACAATCTCCACCTTCTCCCCAACTTGATAATAAATGGTAAACTCTGAAATTATCTCTAAGTAATTGATAATTCGATTAATAGCCTTATAGACAATAGCTACTCGTAATAAAAAAAAATATTGAAATTTTCGAAATTTGATACCTCTTTATATTTATTGTTATTTTCGAAATAGAAATTATGTATTTAAATTCCCAAGTGACTGAAAATCATCAGTTCTTTTTATATAAACTAATATTGCCTATATTATTGTACTCTAGCGTAGTCGCGGTATTTCTCTTGTTATGTATATTATCCTAACTTGCGCAGGAGATTTGTTCGTATGGTAATATTAAATTGTAAGAAATTTTTGATTAACATAAAGTCATCTTAGATCAGTGCATCCAATATTTCAATAAGGGGTTATCGCTCTTTACAATCGATTTATATAAGATGCGAGTGTAACTAATGTTAATGTTTTTAATAAGAGATATCAAAAAACTTAAATAAATAACATTATTTATTCAGAACACCAAACAAGGTGTGCAGAAAAAAGATAATTTTAAGGTCATTTAAAAATGTTTTCCTCTGCAAATCGTTTTCAAAATTTTAATAAACCAACCACGGCACAAATTTTTAATAGTCGTGGCTCGATTGCATATTATTTAAATATATTTAAATTGATTGCTTCCAATTTATATATATATATATATATATATATATATATATATATATATATATATATATATATAAATACAAGTCGTGATTGTAATGAAGATGTTGAATTTATAAGTGATCCTATAATTAAATATTTTATCGTCACTTATTTACAATTCAATAAATTAATTTTCTCAGAATAATTTTCAAATGTCATCTTTAAAATATTTATAAGACATATATTTATATGTGTGGTGAAGCTATCTCGACTACTACACGTTTATTAAATTAATTAATTTCTTCTTGTTGTATACTTTACTTATGTATTTAAAACTAATTATAATAGTCGAATAACTTTGTATTTGTTATTTGTAATGATTTAATTACAGATGTACTTTTTAAAAAGAAATAAATATTGTATTATTAAATTAAGTTTACGATTTCATAAAGCTGGTATTACTTTATTAATTTGACGCTGATTAATATTACTTCCCCACGTCATATAGTATATTAATTTTCTACTTATTATATTTGGTTTCGTCTAATTTTTTATATACGATACAATTAACTTTAACTGTTGTGCAAATAATTAAATATATACATATATACTTGTATATATATATATATATATATATATATAATGTATGTGTAAATAAAATGATCTTACCGGTTTAAGAGCTTTGACGATAAAAAATGTTTTTATACCGGCTAATTTAAGACATTCTTCGCGATCTTCTCCGAATGCCGGCTCGACTTCGAATTCGTCATTCAAAAAGCTGAGTGTTTTCTCCGATACGTGTACTCGTCTGTTGTTCAAAAATCGATAATTAGATGATTACTAAAATTCTATATTAACACGGTACAAAATTTGTAGGTATAAACGACTAGGGTTTCTATGATCCATCAGTCAGATTTGTGATAGTATTCCTTCGCTATAAAGGCTGATTACTGTAAGTTGTTATCTTATTTTAAACTAGTCATTCTTAAGTGTTTTTTCTCTTATTGTACCTTCGAAAAACAATTTAACTATTGTATATAAAAAAATTAAATATGAAAGAACTACTATGTTTACGATTTAGCCTATATCAGTATACTGCTGGATATAGGCCTTCTGCAACTCCTTTCATTTATTCCGATCTTGCGCCCTTCTGATTCAGTTCTTCTTACCGGCAATTCTTCTTATGTCATCATCCCAACGATTTAACGGTCCCCCTTCATCCGCTTCCTAACCATAGGTCACCATCGTAGAACACGTTTTGTTCACCTTTGACCGGTCTAACTCTATTTTAACTTTACTATTTGTTCCCATCGAGTTTACTTTCCTCTCGTATCATTGAGTTTTCTATCCGCTCTGAGCGTTTAATATTCCCTTTTATTCTATCCTGCGCTATCTGCGTTTTCTATATTTCCATTAAATTTGTTTTTGTAAATGGCAACGTTTTTGGGTCCGTACATTAGAACTGGTGTAAAGTTTACCTTTCAAGTTAATAAATTTTTAAATGTGTAGCTTAATTTTCCGTACATTACCCAAGTTAGAACTATTCTTCTATTTATTTCCGCTGCGTTATAAGCTGTTTGTTCGTTGCAATTCTCTGTCCTAAATAAATATATTTTGAAGAATGTGGAATGTAGTGAATTTTTTATTAAAATAACAAAAAAGAAGTTAAAATCGCTAAAATTTTTTTTCTTTATTGAAAATTCACAAAACTGTTCGGCAGTTAGGCCAATGAATATTTAAGAGATAAAAATATAAAATGAAAAAATATTAATTTAAGATTACAATTCACAAAAATATTAATATTTTTTTTTCATTTTGGCGATTTTTGTGAATTTTAATCTTAAATTAATATTTTTTCATTTTATATTTTTTATTTTTTTTTTAGTATTCACTTGATAATGAACCGAAACACTTTGTTTTTTTCATAAAGAATTTTTTTAGTGATCTTAACTTCTTTTTTGTTGTTTATTTTAAATAAATGTAGTTACGCACATTTTCGATAGGCACGTTGTTTATCGTTATATGTATCTTTTCATCAGTGTTCGTCATTATTCTTGTCCTTCCTTTGAAAAAAAACTATTAAAACATAGTTATGCGCTAACTTTTAATGTTTGAAATGAAGTTAAATCAGAACAGCGTTATCGTGAACAAATTAATATGAACAAGGATAAACACTGAAAAAATAAGACAAATTTTTTATAAGTGAAATGTGAAATGGGGTCGAGTGTTAATGAGATATTAAGCGAGAGGATGTATGACAAGTTCAAGAAAAAATTAATATCCATCCGAAATATTGTGAGAAATAACGTTGCATTATCAAATATCAGAAAGAAATAGCTTTGAAAGCGACATATAAATTGAACTAATTTAAAAACGTAAATGACATTAGTACGAATATAATTAGAACAGTTGCAGTAAATCTGAGAGAATGTATCGCCTAGTCTGTCTTGCCAACTAAAAAAAAAAAAAAATTATTGTAGCAACTATGGAAAAACATGATAAAGGCTATAGCATCCAAGGTCATAATATTATAGCTTTCCCACCGCCTGGTAAAAATTTGGAAGGGGGAGCAAAATCAACAGATTATGACGAAACTTTCCTGGATGTAATAATTATAATAAATGAGTAAATAGAAACCAACTATACATATAGTAACCTACAATGTTAGGACACTTACTGCTAATGATAAGATCATGGAGTTAGAGAGGGAGCTTAAAGGCGTAAAGTAGGGCATCATTGAACTAATCGAAATAAAACGGGGATAAATAATCGATTTGATTTTTTGAAAGCGATGGGTCCATGTGATGAGAATAACTTCTTTAAGAAAAAAATTAAAGAATAGGCGAACATCGAGAAGCCCTAATACAAGAACGAGATAGATTGCATCTTTACAAATGAGCATAATGTTATGCAAGATGTAACAATAATGAACAAAGTAAATATGTGAAATGATCATAAGCTTGTCAAAGTAAGTATAGATATGAATTTAAAAATAAAACGTTCCGACGATAGAAACGAACGAACGTTAATTTATAAAGGTGAATTAACGGAAGAAAGTTTGAATATTAGCAGAAATTAAGAACCTGCGGGTAGAAGAAAGGGAATATTGTAACGCGGAGAACAAATGAGCAATCTGAGTTCATTATAACATCATTTGAACGAACTGCAGTGGTGGTTGTACCAAGAACGACAACGATGACATAAAGAAATTAATAGAAAAACGAAGCAAACAGTATAAAAACTCTATTGAATTGTCGGAATTAAATTAATTAATAAGGAAGAAGATATGGAATGAACGTAATATAACACAAGATTAGTAAAGCAGATGATATAGTGCAACGAAGGTCAAGAAGGATTTTTCAATAGGCAAAAAACTGGTAATACAACTGAGGAATAGCAAAGGAAACATAAACGAGGGAAATAGTTATGGAAATAGAAAAATTCTACGCAAATTTATACAAAACAAGAATTTCACCCTCTAGGATAGATCGGATAAAAATTAAAGAATCGCAAGATAAGCTTCCAAAGTAATGACTTCGGAGATTAAGTAGTTAAAAACAGAGTTAGTGGACCAGATGTCGTAACACCAGAAATGTTAAAATAAGCAAGTGTAGTGATTGTGGATTGATTACGAGATTTATTGAATAAATGTCGAAAGGAAAACTCGATGCATTGGCATCTACAATATCGAAGTGTAAGGAATATAATCTCGGTCTTCGTCGACTATCAAAAGGCATTTGTCACTGTAAATCTGAACAGTTCTAAAATCACTCAAAGAACGCGATATAGATCAAGAACAATTTTTCCTAAGCTATTTATCGCAGCGCTGGAAAGTATGTTCAAGAACCTACAATGGAACTCCATAGGTATACATATTGATGGCGAATAACTGAGTAATCTACGTTTTCCGGACGACAAACTATTTACAAAAAAATGTTGATGGATTTGTTACCCAAAAAAAAAGTAGGTCTGACATATTAATAAAACAACGGTTATGAATAATATTCCACAACGAATGAATATAATATTAGACGGACAGGAGTTAGATCAAATAGCCCAGCATATATATTTAGGTCAAGTAATTAGCGTAACAAGAACGCTATGTAGAAATGTACTTCTCATAGATTTATACCAGTGTAATTTGTTTTAAAATAATTTATGCTTATTCGGTTCGCTAAATATTAACTATAAGAATCTTCAAGAAGTAATTATTACAAGTACAATTATACTAAATTTAACTTGCTTTACATTGCAAAAATATTATATTTACATAATCAAATAACTTTTTCATTTATTGATGAATACAATGCCAGAAAATTTATTTAATGATCGGCCTGAGCAGTACAATAAATTAATATCAGTTATCGGTAATTTTACATAAGCATCCTAGAATTAAGGATAGATTTTTATATATATATATATAAAAAAAAACAAAAAAAAAACTTATCGTTATAGTAATAAATGTAATCATAATAACAATAAAATTTACAATAATAATAAAAGAAATAACTCGGATGATAATGATGGCGACAATAGTAATAATAATAATTGATGTTGTTATTATTATCGATAGTTGCAATGGTGATATTACTTACTACTACTAATAATATTATAATAATTCAGCGGTAAGCATTGTCATCGTTGATATACAGATTTTTTATTTTTTTATTTTTTGAAACTAAATTATAATATTCTTAACTTTTAATTTTGTAGTTAAACAGCAACTACGAATGATGTATTACATACATGGTTGGTTGTAGTCATCCTGACTGTTGCCCTTAAATATAAGTACATTTGCAGAAGACTTCCTACATACAAGATTGAAATACTCGATGTGTATATGTTTTCTGTTACTTTTATTCATGTGTACCGTACTTTATTTTGAGTTATTAACGGCCTCTTGCATCTTTAATATATAATATTTATATTTTCTTGAAATACACGATTATTAAAAAAAAAAAAATAATTATAATAATTATATACTATCAATCGGACAACAGTTTTAGTAGTAAAGCGTTTTCGTCGTTCTCGTCTAGATTCTATTTGATTTGTTTAATTAAAGAAACCTATCAAAGCGGATATAAAAAGTAGTTTCCGGGATACCCTTAAAAAACAGTTACTTTATTAAGGTGGTGGTAATAATAATTACTGTTGAGTGGGAAGTGGTAATTAATTAAAACTAACCGAACGAGCTCTTTTTTTTTGGCAACTTTTAATTACATTATTACGTTCGGTGTGTTTTAAGCGGACTGAATTATTAACCACGGTACTCGATATTAACTTCCTTTTCGAGATGAATAAAGCTTAATTAGACGATGTCGTTCAACTGCAACAATCGGCTAGTATTTCAATACTTTAATAATTGAAGCGTCGTTGCCACTTTATTTTTGCCCCCCCCCTCGTATATCGTTCGAGTAGCACTCGTTGCAACTTTTAATTATTCGAAGAATAACCAAAATACATATATCTCGTGTTTATATACTTTAGTCGAAGGAGACCGAGAAATAAGTAATTTTTGATAAATTTTTACAATCTCGATATTGCGTAGAGGGTAAAAATGTGTTGAAAAAACTACGTGCGCTAGCTTTTTTCAAATATAAGATGTGCCGCTGTTTTGGTTGGTGGAAATAGAATGAAATAAGTACCGTGAATTATAGGACTTTACTTGTGTACTTAAGATGGCATCTCGGTGTTTGGGATCCTTTTTTACACTAAATATATTCATATTGTGGAAAAAGATCAATTTCAGTTTTTGAGGTATATTTATTACCGGCAAACTGGTGTCAATCCTGCATTTTGAGTTATAATATTTCATGCGATTTCCTAAATATTAAAAGCTCGAGTGTTAAAAGGAACATAAGTAAGCTGAGGTTCCTGCACACGATCGCATAGATGACAATTATTTATTATCTAGATTCCTATTTATGGTCCCGAGTGTTAGTGGTAGGTCACATCGTGTTTTCTACGAACCATACACTTGTACAAATCTAGAATTCACCTCTCCTATCCACCTTGCGTCTATATAATAACATACTAAACATTAATCTACAGTTAGATATTTACTTGGAGAGTAAATTTATATATAATTTTTGTACTCTATATTAATTTCATCTTCTACGTTGTACCGACAATTATATGCCGCAACCAACGGTGATGAATAGAAGAAGTAGGAATGCATAGGTTCGACGATTTATGTTTACGTATTGGTGCGCTGGATACAGACATTCACACGGTGTATTGATATTTCCTAGATGTTGAATGATAGAAATACAGTTTTTAGAAAATTGATACTGTTGCATGTATACCGAACAACCTTTATAACTCGCAGGATGAGCGCCATCACACAGTGCACATTTTGCTGGTTCTGTTACACTTTTGTTGCACGTCCTTGTGTCGTGTTTACTAGCACACTTAACACATCACGAAGGAAGGTTGCAGTAATTTGCAGTGTGACCTAAAAGCTGACATCTCCTACACTGTTTTAATCTGGAACTTTTTTTCCGTTCCTCGAAAACTACAATTGTATTCAACAATTGAGTAATATTGTCTCCGCATTCTTTTCTGATGAACTCAGGTCGGCAAGGAACACGCTTTGGTTTTATACCTTAATAGATTGGTGATTCTCAGTACTTTAAATCCGAGCGATTTATACGGATTCTTTTATTTCACCTAACTCGGTGGTAGATTTTAAAACTACTCTAAATGGTTTGTCCTCTGTTAAGGAGTAGGAGGTGGGGAAATCAACGACCAGTGTATGTTATCCTCCTCCCAATCGATACCGATTGATAATAATAATATCGCAACTTTTCACGTCACTAACAATGACAAAAATAAAATAAAACCATTAAAAGTACTTTTAAATAATGACGGTCATTATACATTAAAACGTCAATCATCTAATACATCCTCTCCTAGTGAGATGACAAGTGCTTAAACATACAAGTAAACAGTCGAAGAAACCAACTTCTCTTAATACTTACATCAAACGCAACATCTTTGAATTCCTAAAACACTAAGTTTATAACACAGACGTTCACGAGGAGATGGAAACGGAAAATAACCTAAATAATATACCGGTTATAAATGCGAACATTCAAACTAACACACTAAATTCTATCCAAAATACTAATGGCAAGTCTAATAAAATGAATAAGCTCCAATCATGGTTAAAAATATTCATAATTACAATATTTTCAGAAAATTTCTCAATTCATTTTAAAAACAACCTTATCGGGCGTTATTGTTAAACCAGGAAATTCGGCTAGTTATCGGAACATTATTCGAAATTTAAAAGAAAAAAAATATTCGAAAGAAGAGCTTTACGTTGCGAGCGGGGAGATCGTATCGTAGTTGAAGCGGAGTATGCGACAACGTATGAGCCGGAAGGAGGTGGTTACGTGTGGAAACACGCGAACCGATGATAATATAAACGCGGATAGCTAAAACGTTTAATGAGTATAATGTCCCAACCAATACGACGACAAGTAATGCCCAAATGCAACGTTGAAAAGGAATCGAATAATAACGACGATATCGAGAAAAGATAAATGAAACGATCTTACTGGTAACAACAGCAGGAGTAAGCTATCAACAACATACAAATTGAACGCGATAAACAAACGAACACAAATAAAACACATTTTAGTCATAAAAACAATCTTTTGATGAATGATGAATCCTATTTTCAGCTATCCGAATTGATAAACAAACATAACTGCCGCTACTGGTCCGCATCTAATCCAATACCAATCGAAAAGAGGTCATCACACAGTGAGCGAGTAATCGTATGGGCTGGAGCGGCGAAGTGGGAAATAATGGGGCCTTGCTTTTTCACTGGTACTGTCAACGGATTTATAGACATGATAAACTCGTTTTTGCTTCCCTCACTTCGTCATCGTCGTTTGTGCCGTACATGGTTTCAACAAGATGGTGCGATGTGCAGAAAGGATCGCAGTACCAGAAGAAGCGTTTGATAACCGCATATTTTAGCATCGCACGGATTTTGCTCGGCCATCGCGCTCGTCAGATTTGACCGCTCCAGATTTCTTTTGTGGGGATACCTTAAGAGTCGCGTTCACGAAACACGTCCACGTTATAAGACCTGAAGACTCGGATTTCTGAAAAATTTAAAAAAGTGAGCGACCTATGCTTGAAAAATTGTTTGAAAATGTTGTAAAAAGACTGAATGAATGTGTTGTTGAAAATGGCGGTCATACGAACAATATTGTGTTCCACAAATGATTGTAAACTATCTCTCGTTTTCCTAATTTTAAACAAAAATTTTATTCAAAAATTTTGGTCGCGTGGTCTTTGAGTTATTAAAAAAAAATCGTCCTCTCTGGGTCACTCTATATTATTATTATGTGTCACGATTTTATATATCCAGTATGTATGAATGATAATAAATGTAATACCGCATGTCGCGCGCGTGAGTGTGTGTACGTGTGAGGATATGTTTAATTATTCATTTAATTTTTTGAATATTTTTAAATAAATAGTTTTGTCGTCTTTCATTTAAGTCTAGTGTTTATTATAAAACATGATTTATGTTTACACTGGTGTACTTACGGTGATTTTGAAATTAACGTACGTGAAACTAGCAGATATCTTGTTCTGTTGCCGATTACGATTATTACTGTTGTTACAATTATACAGAACGCAAAAGTCAAATAACCTGTAATTTTGACTGTCGCTTGTATCGGGAATAGCCTATCCTGAAGAAAAGTAAGGAATTAAAACTCAGGTTGAAGGAGATTTATTGTTTTTTCAGAAGTACCATGCTCAAACTGCTGTGGGGACTTACGGACTACAATTATGGGGAACAGATTGCAGTTATAGAATTAACATTATTCAACGATTCCAATTTAAACGGCACCTTGACGAAATATTCATCTTCGCAGTGATCTGAAGGTACAAGAGGTTCAAGATACAAACGTACAACGCTCGGTACCATAAAGTACAACATGATAGGCACTCTAATCCGCTAGCTATGAATTTGCTAGATAATAGTACGAAGTTAGGCGAATCAATCGGCTGACTCTTCTCGATCTCCCACACCGTGATCAATAACCGGTAGTGATAGTACGAAATGTTAGTAGTGAGGACGATCATTGCGCAATCGCTACGATCCATTTTATTATACTTCCGATTACAGTGGCTTATTAGCTGTTTCAACTAGATTATAATTTCACTGAAAGTTAAAAAAATACGGTTATTACTTCATCATAATTTTACACTAGACCGTATCCTGTCCATCGTGGTCTTCATCGTTTCCTCAAGTGTTAGACCAGTTGTAATTTTTATTTAATGGATGTACCGGTTTAGACATCGTCTTTTTTTTTTTTGGTCCGTCCATTTATTTTCCCCCGAATAATTTGTAGTGTGACTGAAGAGTTTCGAAACATGTTTCTTTATATTCTTCGAAACAACTGTTCGTTACTATCGACGAAAAGCGTATTATTCTATTGTAACGTGTTATTTCAAACGCATCTACTCAATTTTTGATTCGCGTTATTTATAATCGAATATTTTAAAAAATAAACCGTCCGAATCATTTTTTTTTTAAATTTTGAATTTAATATTTTTACCCCGGTAATCCGCTGCTTTCCATTTTGTTGGCAAGTTCTACATCTTTAGAGTAGACATCAAATTGCCATTGTCGTTGTCCTAAAACTCCGGCTAAAACTGCACCCGTATGAATACCGACTCTCATGTCAACGGGCGAATTAGTAGTTTGTTGTACATACCTGCAGGTTATATACATATATTATTCGTACGTTTATTAAAGAAAAATATTTGTTAGTTACGATGATGTGCAACGACACGTGCATTCATATTTATAAATATTATATGTGCGAATCGATACGTATGTATATGTTACACGGATGTATTTAATAGGTAGTTGGGTATACAAATTCATATAGTGCTTAACTTGATGCGTTGTTTTTTATTTTAAAATTAAAGTTATTACGAAAATATAAACAAAACCTTATTAGCGGTATGAGAAAAGTTATATTCCTTGATTATAACTTAAAATTCACAAAGGTTAAAAAAATGAAAGAAAGTGGAAGTAGTTTAAATTTGGCCGAAGGATATGCGTGTGTTTGTTGCGTGCGTGTGATCTTTCATTTAGTGTTGTATTTTGTTGTCTCATAATCGATCAGTTATGTATAATATTACAATTAGTATATTCACCTTCGGTATTATATGTTACGTCAATTCATGACTATAGTTCGTTTTTTATAGTAACTGAACGACTGAGCTTTTGCTGCTGGGTATTCGTTTTTTATAAAATCGCATTTTTTCGAAAAATATATTTAGATAAGAATCGTATAAAACCGTTACATACGTAATTTTAATGTTTTTTGGAAATGAATTTTGGAATTTTTCTTCCTTAAAATAATTTTTTCGTAGGTTAAAAAATATTTCCGGAAGATCCGACATCTTAAATCGAAACGTTAGACGCTCAGATATAGATATACAATTTTATTTATTATATTTCCTAACACATATACGGTAAAAAGCAAATTTTTTACCTCATAACATTCGAACGGTTAATGCGATCGAGCTGAAATTTCTAACTTAAATTTAGATAAGTTTCGAGAAAAGGACAATGAGAAAAAATCGAAATACTCAAAATTTTATTGAGCTGTACACGGAGTCGGTACCTAGAATTCTCCAAAATCGGTAATTTCCATGCAGGCGATTTTCAATTAATCGGTAAAATTTGATGTATGTACAAAATTTGAATGAAATCGTCAAAGCTGCTCTCGAGATAGCCGAGTTATGGAAAAATTGCCCTTTTGATAAGATACATAGCTTCGTATTATTCTTAATGTAATATAGTATTGTTTGTATTTGTATATCATACATTACTGCTCTAATGTAGGTGAGGCAAGTTACTTAAATTATTTATGTTTTACTTTGTAAATATACGTCCGTTGTTGAGTGGAAAATTTAGTGTTTTTTCTTGTTGATTAATTAAATTTTTCGCGATTTCGACAGACGCGCGATTAAATATTTAGGGCGTTATTTCATTTAATAGGTGGATATTATCGTTGAATAAAAGGTTCCTTCAAAATAATTCTAGTCAACCGATATAAAGTCATAAATTTCGTCGATGGAAAAGATTTTTTTGTTCGATAATTTTTCGTTATAACTTGATATTTATTCAATACGCCCAGTTTGCGAACGAAGTAACCGGAATAATAAAATTGTTATCGGGGAAAAAGTAAAATCTAAATTTGAAATATGACCAATGTAACTAAAAAATGGGACACTTGTTGAAAGAAAGATAAATGGCGAGGAGTATTCTTTATATTTGGCTAGTACCGGGTCCCCTGTTAAGTATTATATACTTTAATATAACCGCTATCGATACTTGTCAGATTTTTTTGTCGGTTTCCCTGTTTACAAAAATACGTACATTATATATATATATATATAAAGATTTATGTTTTTTTCACACTCGTGACACACTCAAAGATATATATAATGATTTTTTTATATCGTAAAAACTAATATTGACAATATGTGTATACATAAATTTAACTAATGCATCATTTTTAGCAATTCCTTCGTTGCTGGTCAAAATTTTTCCCTCGTAAATTTGATTAAATTCAGTCTGTTCGACTGTTAGGCATTTTTTAACTTAAAAAAAACTTCACTTAGATTTTAAGTTGTCTTAATTTTTGCTGTACTAAAAAAGGAAAAAAATGATTGATTAAATATGAAAATCTTTACGAGATGATCGTAAATTATCCAGTCCGTGTAATTAGTTCGAACTGTAAAACACACGTAATACTAAAATTATAACGTTATTAATTATTACGTAATAATAGTTATTTCCGATTTATTTCATAAACTTCAGCAATCGACAGATATTATTATTATTATTATTATGTTACATTGTTCCAGCGTAGGCTGCTTAAGTACGCCTGGAAAATGGAAGGAGTACTAAATCAAATTCAGTAAGTAAAATGAGTGGAGAAACTCGAACACATCGGGGATAGGTTAATATTTGTATTGAAGTAGGCAAGGAATTGGGGAATCGGAAGTTTTGCTATTTGACAGATGGAACAGAAAGGGAGATCGATATAGTGTGCGTAAATTGGAAATCCTAAGTCCTATAAAAACTGTATGTTCTCCTCAAATGGAAATGGAACGGAGGATTTGTGAAAGGGGATCCGGTTTATTAATAACGAAAAGGTAATTTTATTGTTTTGAACTATATAATCGTTTCCGAGATTTAATTATAAGGAATTTCTTAAGTATTTCATATATCGTTTGTAGATAAGAAATATGAGAATATGAATAAAAAATCTTGCCTAGCAGTTTTTAGTGACCTTATTACAGAGAAAAATCGACATAGTTTGGGGACCTATTTGTAGAGCTTTGGATGTCACGGAGGTGTAGGTTGCGTTGTATGATTGTATTAGCAGTGTAAACGTTATAGAAAGACATCAGAACATTGAGCGAATTTGTAATGATAGATAAAAAGCAACGGAGAAGAATTCAAGTATCTAGGAGGTAGTGAAGAATTCGATTAAAAATATAGAACAAGGTTTTGAGAATCGGAAGCAATAGCTGGAAGAAGAGACGACCAACATAACTACTGGGTTTTTCGTCACCTGCGAAGCAGTATGTATAGTCCGTATGTTTTTTAGTTTAGGAAGCCGATGCAATGGTAGAAGTGTATTCCGAATATATGGTTGTGGTTAAGAAGAAGGCAATGAGAAGATTAGTGTACAAAGACGAAAACAAAGGATTGAGAATAAGTTATCTAATCCGAAGAAAAATAATTTGGAACTTATTTTTGAAGTGAGTTGTAAAGTGAAAGACATGTAGATCAGTCTGCATTTGATGCTAGAGTTGAAAAGGAGCTCATTGTTTGAAAGATTTAAATTAACTAGGGTAGAAGTCAGAGTTATCTGTTGGGATCTCGCTTTTGAAATATGAGTGCAGCTGCTCCGGATTCACAATCAAGACTGACAGTCGACAGATGTTTAAAAGGTTGATACGTCGATCTATCCTGCGACATGCGCCTTTTTTTTTTTTTACACGCGACACCGTGTAGCATTCGCATGATATTTCATATGAGGTGACCATGCTTACGAGAGCTTTTCAATTCATGTTAATAATTTCTTCTAAATTCATTTTACGGTTGTTTTTTTTATTTCCGTAACAGATGCTCGATTATTCTTTATTTTTACATAAAGCCGATTATGAATATAATTATCAGTAAATTAATGATGAACAATAAATTATGAATAATTTCTAATTAATTAATATAGCGATTTCATTACGCCATAAAATTTGTAAACGGTTTTTTAATTATTCTTATTAAAACACTCACGACATTAATCGATTTGTATATATTGCAGAAATATGATCTGCTTAAATAGTTATCATCTATATGCGTAAAGATATGTTTTTATGTTGTGCGTCTGTTTTCGTCGTGAAAATAATATATTATTTATATTATTTACTTGATTGCTTGCACCATAGACAGTCCCATATGGACGGACAATATGGCGTGATCCGGTCTTTCTTGCGGAGCTCCGCTGATACAATAATAACAATCACCCAATATCTTAATTCGTAATTGGTAATGTTTCTAAAAAAAAATATTAAAATACACAATATTTTAAAATATATATCTAGTAATAATGTATTCAAAATATGTTAGAAATTCCTCGAGATTGATTAGATTTATATTTAAGTTACACATTTAAACTTCGACGAAAAGAAATCACGCCTATGGGATGGTTGTCGAACTGAGAATTGATTACACGAATATGCGGGTGAATAGAGTACATCTTTCACAAGTGTAATCAACGTATCTGAAACTTTAGACTAATATGATGTTACAGAACCACACTCTGGATATAATTCCATGTTTAGCTGATGGGCATTATTAGTATAGCTGATTAAAGTGTCGTATACCTTTTTCGACTGCAAGACGAACTGTATTGTAGCGCCAAATAAATCTTAATAATGTTAATGGAAAGGACAAAAAAATTGTATTGATTTGTAATGTATGACATTACTATGTTCAGCTTTTACCATTAAGATGGGAATATTCTAATATATACTGTTACGTAACATGATAAAATACATTTTAATGCCGGATAAATATTAATCGAACAGGATAGAAAACGTGTTGATTTTTAAATTATGACGTTTTGTCTTCTCCGTAGCTAAAAACACAACAACAACAAAAAACCATAAGGTTAAAGTGTTAAAAATGTCTTGTTAGGCAAAATGACGAAGTTGTTAGGCAAAATAAATATTAGTAAGGTTATTGAATAGAACAGCGGTTGCTGATTTATGTCATCGTAAAGAATTTGAACACGTAATAGTAGTTGTACGACTGTGAGAGAGATGAAATCAATATCTAGAGGGCACCGATTAAGCCAGAAATTATTACGCAAAAGATAATTGTGTGTGTTAAGCCGGATGAAGTCTACTTGAAGAAAATAAAATTGACTGGAAAGATTTTTCTCATTAACTTTTAAGTTGTTTTATGCTGGTAATTTTTGACGTTAGAACCATTCATAGTTTCGAAGAAAATGAAAAAGTTTGCAATTGTGTAAATTTTGATTGCGTGTTGCGAAAGTGTACATAAGAGAAAAAAGGCCAGGCTATACTTTCCGATCAGCTTTTTCATTGTCTGTAGAGCGTATGTGGTCGACGTCTGTAGAATGATCACTTGTACGAAAATGAGCTATATTGCGTATATATGATTTTTGGACGAGGTAACGGATAAAGAAGATACGATTCACAGCGAGTTAGAGTTGCCGATGCTTTCTTGTTTTCCCCCTAAAACGATTTCAGTATTTATCAAAGCCCTTAAATGCTTGAAGAATGTAATAATACATTTGTCAATACATAAAATGTAATAAAATGTATACCTCTATTCTGTATGTTCGGTCATTATTACACGGTGATTTGAATGCAACCATGTCGGAGATTATTTTTTCGAATAAATCGTGATTTATATTTGTTTTTAGCGCTACATCGTGTAAGTACGAATCCAGTTCAGTCCTTTTGATTTCATCTTGCCTTATATACGTAGCGCTAGAAGAATTCATAAAGTTTGTCGAATAGCTTACATTCCCAAATTATACCTGGAATAGTTGAAATGTTCGTATTCCAAGTTGAATAAAAATACATGGATCGCTTTGAGCGAAGTTGCTGCAGTGCAATCTGACATAGCGAACCCACGTTATTTTTCCCATTTTGTGAAGCAAGAAGATTCTTCAATTTAGCCATTTCTACCACCGATTACCGTAGGTTGTCTTTAGTAAATAATCAGTATAAAGTTCGCGTAAATCGATCTAGAATATCTGTGATAATGAAAAATTCATTTTGATAAATTTTGCCGCAGTATGTTCTAGCGCCTAGGATTTTACAAACATGATAGGTTACTGCCGTACAACCACGTTCGGACTGTTAAATCTATTTTGTAAAACGTATTTCTTACAACGTAAGCGGTTATTCATATCACGTAATTATAGAAGCATTTTGTGTCTAAAAGATCACTGAAGATTCTAACAACTTTTTCTTTACTGTCGATTGAAAGCTCGAATAAAGACAACAAAACACGTGTTCACACGAAACGGTCGAAACTGCTTGGATTATTATCAGGCTGGGGGGAAGCGATAATACTTTGAACCGGAAGTTATTTAGAGTGCACGGTGATAATATTATTTAGCCGACGTTCCTTTGTCCGACTACGTCACATTTAGGTGCGTTTGGTTTTTTGTTAGTAACTAACTGTGAGCCACTAGAATATCTAAATGCAGCGATAGGATCGAATATATACTGGAATCAAAAAAAGATATGCCGATGCCTGGAATGGTTTTTATTTTTTAAGTTAAAATTGGACTGCGTGATGGACAAAAAGGGGTTTTGCTTTCTTGGTGTAGATTAACAAAACACTGTTCAACACAAAAGTTTTGAAAATTTGTTAAATCAATTAACGAATGAATATTTTTTTTTTTTAGATTTTCATAGGACACGTTTTCTGAAAGAAATAGTAAGAGCAATATTTTTGCAGCGTCACGGCATTCGGTGATTATGTGTAATGCGGATGATTTTAAGATGGAGACATTAGACGAGAATTTTGTTAGTAACTGGATAGTTGTGGTGTAGGAATTTCAATTTGCTTCGTGAAATGAGAATTTTGGAATGGTGTTAGTAGGTTGAAAATGTTGAAGAGGGAAAGAATGAAAAGAAAGAACAGCAGTTGTTTGAACATAACTCGCTGTGGCACTAGAGAGAAGATAAAAGTGTAAGAGAACGACATTGGTAAATGAATTCGATAAAGAGTTAAGATCGATTGAGATAGATGGTCTTTAAAAAATGGACTTTAAAAGAATATTGTCGCGAGTGTTGGTTGAATGTGAATCAAGGCAGAATGTTATGTACAATATACATATAACTCTGTGAACATAATAATTTCCAGCCTCAAACAAATATCTAAATGAAGACTTTTGAAAACGTATTGCCATTTGTTACATTAAGAGTTCTCTTTATTTTAAACGATAATACATTATTCGATGGATTCATTAAAATTTACTACTGTCTCATTAAATATCATACTGACTATTCCTATCATCTATTCGACAACGGTGAAATTCTTATTATGAGTAATTAGTGAAAACAGTTGAAAAATGACCATCAAAGAGAAGTCTGCCCTTCATTATAAATCATTTTAACGCTGAGACATTATGTACCAAATAAATGACACAGATGCTACAGTAAAAACTTTAACATATATATTTGTTCGCGTATATATACATACATACATACATATATATATATATGTGTGTGTGTATGCGTATGTATTGGTTCGTGTCAGAATTGAGTATTCATTACGTTCCGGTGCGTGACTCTACATAGACTTAATAAAGAATGAGGGCAGTTTGTCCTTGAAGTAAATAACTAAGACATCTTTTACATTAGAATGTTGTATTTTCTTGATTGAAGAAATAAATCCGCACATTTAAAACATTGTGTTTTCACTTTCACCTCCGTGAAATTAACGCGTCAGAGGTATCACTAATAAAAAGTGAAAGGCGATGGGCGATGTCGTGTTCCATCGAATAATCTCGTTATAAACGATATCCGTTAAATTATTATTTTATTCTACGTAAAAAGAAAAAATCGTAAAAGCCTAAAATATAATTTTATATAAGTAGCTGGATTTAAGTTTGTTTATTTTTGCCAGTTATTTTCCCGAGAAACTTTGATTTAATATGATTTTTTCAACCTTTACACTCGAAGTTATTAACGCGCGTTATTTCGTAATTGTTAACTTCTCGCGAATGTTCTTATAGTTACCTCCGATAGTCTATCAAATCTTGCAAATAGCTCGTTTAGGATTTTCACTAGTTCGGCTGCCGAGTAGGTAGATGAAATCGCTGTAAATCCGACTATATCCGCGTACAATATACTGTAATAAAAATAATAATAATCACGGTATATTTCTTACAAATTACGAAAATAATGAAAACAAAAATTTTAATTAACAATTACGTAACGCCGATGACGACTCGTAGTATTAAATGTAAAGATGCGTAAAATAGTAAAATGAAAATTTATATTTATAACGTAATGATAAAAAAATTGTAAAAAAAAACTGTACATCGAAAATGGAAAAATTAAAATAATAACGAAACAAATGAACGCCATCATATATGTTATACAATCTATACTATCTATGATTCTATGCTGATATATAAACTTCTGTGATTTGCGAATATTTTTATTGTTTATTTATTTATTTATTTATTTAATGAAGCCACACAACAGCTAAAAGCCAATTATAGTGTAGGCTTATAATAAAATAATACAATGAATAATTTTGTCTGAATTATAAAATTAAAAGTAAAAAAAAAATATATATATAAAAAAAATAATCAATGCGCTGGACTATTTTTATCGCGCATAAACAGAAAATCCTATTTTCTGCTTAAAATTTTTCTGTCTGTCCCGATTTAACTAAAAAACTGATAAACCAATAATGATGAAATTATCAAGATTCGTTCTAAGTTTTACTTCATATTGAGATCGCAAATAGGGCAGAAATTAGAAAAATTTAAAGTTTTAACAAGTACAATATGTCAATATGTCTGTCAAATTGTTTTAAAAATTTAACAGGCACCTAAAATCGGGAAACAGTACATCTATTAGCCGGTAGACCGATTGTAAAAACATCGCATCGTCCGTTCGTTCTGGATTTTTTTCTTTCGTCTTGTAAAAGAAAGATACTGCTTTATACGTATCAAAGACCATCTGTGAAATATGTCATCATCGACCGTTTCTGGAATAGTTGCGGCCGTGTAATAAAAGAAAAAATCAGCGACATTGTATTTAAAAAAATAATTACACAGGCGAGAAGCCGTGGATAACAAAATAGAAGAAATAATAAATTGTAAAACACACGTCCCTTATAACGTTACAAAATATTTAAGTGTCTCCTATGTTTATATTTATACTGTACATTGAAGTTGGTATTTAAACGACGCTCGACTATTCTGATCATTTGCGTCCTTAATACAGTATAAAAAGTCTTATATTTATAAAAACAGTGAAAAAGTATATATTGTTACACAGTAACGTAATTAATTAAATTAGCATAAGGTAACACTTCGTTTATAACGAGTCCGACAATTGACGCCTCTCTTCTTTAATTTTCGAATTTTCGTGTGTCCTACCGTCAGTGGAGAGAGTTGGCAATAAGGGAACAACATCTGTTTTTCTCCATTATTCAGTGGGCCGTGTGTTAGTCTAGTGTGACCGATTCGTATCCTCGCTGGAACTACTTCCTGTCATCTATTTGTGTGGTACGATGTTATACAGATGCAAATTTGCGACTTGATCTGTCGTAACTTGTTGCTGCTTAAGCTCTACCAGTGCTCTTGTTTGGCACGCTGTAATGAGCATTTTATCTGTTCATTGATAGCTTTTAGGTGTTTATCACCTGCAGGTTAGGCTCTTTGCCATCGCGGGCTCAGTGGATTAGACAGTTTCGGTGTTAACGGTACTATGTTGAGCTGTCGAAAAAAAAACGTTGAAAGGATGTTGTAAACATTGGCTGATAATTTATAACTAGACAAGTGATGAGACAATCTAACAAATGTTCTCTATAAGTCACAAGGTAGAAGGTGCATCCACTAGTTTTTCCTTCCGGAAGCAAATTATGACGTTAAACGTATTATTTAATTCAAGTCGCGGTATAGCTGATACTCTGTTTGTAAAAGTGCAACTTTTAGTGGATTTGAGTGGTGTGTAACCGTGTAGGATGCATTTTGTGGGGGCTGGGATAATTATTTCCGCTGTGTCTATTTTTTAGACACCCTGGTGTATGACTTCATTGGGCACGTATCATGACATCCGATAAATTATATGTAACACCTTATGTAGAGTTGTTTAAGTTTGATATTAAGTTTTATTTTCTTTCGGACATGAGTTCTCCATCTTAGTATTCGAACTAAATAGACTTGTACGTATCTCACTTTGTTTTTGTTCGGACTCATCTTATTATCCATCAGCACTTATTTGTTGTCAGATCTTTTGTTGGAAAATGTTAGTAGACTTTCCTAAATTTATAGTTAATTTCCACATTTTTGTGTCCTACTGACAAAACTGGTCTATTTCGCATTTTATTGATAACGTTATTAAATTTGTTATCCTATGCGATTAGCGCAGGTTGCTACTTGAACAGCCTCATTTACTACCAGTAAGTCTGCTTTATAGATTTGTTAAAAGCGGTTCTAAAACGCTAGCTTCTGGAACTCTCAACTATTGACGTAATATATGTCTAATTGTTGATTAATTATGAGCATCGTAATTAATAGTACTATTCCGGGAGGAATGATTTTAATTTGTCAGATCATCGTGCCAGATTTCATCAAATAGCGAAGTATTAAAGCATTTAGGTTTCTAAATAAAATTCTTTGGAAATGTTAATAGGTAAATGAAACAACGGGGGTTTGTTTGTAACTATCAATACAGTTAAAATTGGGCCAATGTTGTTGCAATAGTGAGTGGTTTTATTTTCAGGTTGTCAAGATCGGTCACTTTATTCTGTGAAGTTAAATGAAAGATTAACTACAATCCTAATTGTCAAAACAGCGGATAATTATTTACTTCAACCATCTCTCTCTCTAAACTTCCGTTGTTTTATTTCCTTAAGAAGAATAATGCTCATCAGTTGACTACGATTTGGTCATTTGTTACCTGATCGTCTTTTTCCATATACAACTAGGAGTCTGTACCTTTCCATTCTTGAACAGGGAATCTGCAATCTCTATAATATTTTTTTTTTAATGCTCTGTTGTGGCATCGTTACGTTCTGAGTTTTACCTCATCTTACTACGTTCCCCATATATTACACCTTCGTATAATGTATCGTCCTTTCTTCATCCTTATCATCTACAATTGTTACCCATATAGCAACATTTCTAGAGAAGTTAGCATCTTTGATTAAAACGTAAACAGTCTCCTTAACACGTTGGATAAGCCGTAAAGGCATCTCCATATTAAAAAAAAAAAAAAAAAAAATGACGTAGAAATTTCAAAGGGCAAGCAAATGTATAGTGATATTCGACTGATTTGAATATATACACGATATTAAAGAAACGTTCGATATAAGTCTCCGTATATAATTTTATTGCTCCGTTAACAACACGATATTATATATAGTAAAACATTAAAGAGATTGCAGATTCCCTGTTTAGAATGCAGATAGAAAAGATGATCAGGTAACAAATGATGTCCAAATTTTAGTCTACTGATGAGTATTATTCTTCTTGAAGAAATAAAACAACCGAAGTTTAAAGAGAGACGGTTGAAGTGAATAATTATCCAAGGTTTTGACAATTAGGATTGTAGTTACTTTAATCTTTCATTTGACTTCATAGAATAAAGTGATCGCTTTTCTCGGACGTTTTTTCAACCATTACTTCATCAATAATTTAACTAAAATTACAGAAAGACCTCGCCGTAAAATTCCTCTTTTATATAATTAGGTATCTCGAATGTTATATTTTTCCTTACCTGACATTTTCGTGTCTGCTCATGTATATTTTCTTAAATTGCGTATCTAATACCGACCCCAAATCTTGCCTCATCTTGACCGCCACGTGTTCCGGTAATACCGAAAGTAATAATCTTTCCTGTAAAACGTACGCATAATCTACACTTAATCCATTGAAGTTTTAAATAGTTCGTTATTTATACATTACGGTGTAGATAAATTAAATTCGTGAGCGATGATCGCGATTTTATTTAATAAATACAGACGTCCAGATTTGACCTAATACATATTTTATGCGAAGTAATATACTTTTTTTTTTTTTTTTTTTTTAACCTCAGTTCGTAAAAAAACGACGAGGTAAATATATTGTGAAAATAAAGTAGAAATACAGTAGAAATAACACAGATTGTTCAGAACCTGACCAATTAAGATTATGGAATTCTGAACAAAACTGTTTTACAATAGTATAAGATTAAATTAATTTGTATACCATATATTTAGGCTAGGTGCACATTTATTCTATTTATTCTACAATGATTTATTTTTGCAATGCTGAAAGTATTGAAAATTTCAAACAGTTTAATTACTAATTCATCTGCTCTATTATCGCTAAAATGTTCATTACAATGATTGCAACCGGAGAGATATTAGCAGTATCGGTAAAGTTACACAGTTGTCGGAATGCACGATGTTATATTTGTATAAATAATATTTAAATAAGCCGTGGCGCGTAATAAATTGTACGTTAAAAAAAATTAGGTGTAAATGATGTATTACTGACTCTTTTTTCAATGCCTGGGAATTTTTTTTAGCTATACCATTATATTCATTCCACTGTGATTGAAATTTATTTTGTATAATGCTTATCACATTGTACAAACTGTTTAAACGTTAAAAGTTTTTGTTAGTGAATGAAATAGGGTTGTCGATATTTTACGTTGTCGAATTCGTGATCTGAATTTATATTATTTTTTATGAAAAATATGTTAATACGTTCGATTATATCTATATTTAATGGTTTGATTCTTGCAATGACGACGCTTGTCAAATAGCTGATAGTTCTGTAGGATTTAATAAATTTTATCCCTATAGGTCTTTGAAAAATTTTTAATATGTTCTGTATATATAGAATCAACTCTTTGCTGAGGTTTGTAACATCCCACTGATTATAATCAACACCCATTACAGTGGCATCATTAGCAAATGTTGCAGTGGAGGTACTTTCATAAATCTTGCGTATACAGGAGATACAAGAGAGGTCCAGGGACACTTTCTTGGGGAACTTATATAGTGTAAAAAGTAGATTTAGCATCCTCATGACTAACTCTGAACTTCCAATATGTTAGATATTATCTAAACTCTGCTTGAATATCAGGCCTTTATGCCACACCTTATTACGATGTTTAAAAAGATAGCAGAACAACACTTATTTTCTTCTAGATCCTTATTTATTACAGTCACAATCTTATGTACTGTGTCGATTGTGGAATGATTTTTACAAAATCCGAACAGCAACCTGAGCTGCCTCCTGGATAGCTTTTATGAAGTTAGATGTTTGCACTTCTAATTCATAACAGGTTTTAAGCCGTATATTCAGCTCACTTCTTTGATTTAGTACGTCATGAAATCGGCTCCAATCTGTATGCTTGTTTGTTGGATTTTTTTTTTTATTGTTAGTAATACTGGTGTGTGATCTGATGATAAATCTATAGGTTTTCAACCAACACGAAATTAGTTGAAATTCCTTTCAGAATAAAAAAATCAATTAAATAATGGGTTTTCTTCTCTCTGTAGGCTAGTATACTTTTTCTTTCAGATACAAAAGAACTACGCTTGTTCTAGATTGCCTTCGGTAATTCTTTCCTTTTTCCGTGAGTATAGGATTTCTGCTGTTTGGCGTTGAAATCACCTCCAATATTAAATTTATTTTCGAAATATTGAAGAAACTCTTCGTATTGCGGTTGTTTCGAAGAGTAGTTTAGTTGGAAAGTAAGTAGATGGTTACACTGAAAATGGTATTACTTTGTACAACAACAATACAGGTTGCTATCCTAGTTGAATAAAATGCCGGATTTTAATAATTACAGCCGATTCGCCATGTGCTCCACCATCAGAATGAGGAGTATGATATATTACATATCCCCGATATTAATATGAATTTATAATAGTCCATTGTGTTTCGGATATCAAAGCTACATTTAGAAATACTTTCTGTTCGCTTAATCTTTTAGAATTAAGTCCATTCGCATTCTATGTTACAATACGAAATGATGGCTCAGCTATTTTTGTTATAATTTTGTTATTGGCGTTGACTTTGATGAGATTGGTTATAACCTCCTTCCGTTTTATTTAATCTAGACGATATTTCTATAATATCTTTATTAAGTCATTTTAATGTTTTCTTAATGCTATCAAGTATATCATTAGAAGATTGCACTTCTATCCGTTGGGTAATTACCTTGTTTTCAATTTGCTGTTGGTTGGGCTTAAAACACTCGACTTGGTTACATTCGCATAAATAGTACTACTATAATTTGTAACCTTGTCTTCTGATAGCTTTACACTGCTGTTTCTTTAGATTAATCTTTTTTTTTTTCTATTACGCGATACACTTCACAGCCTTTGTAATTTTGAACTTATTTGGATTCTTTTTCTTAGATAATTTGGAATCATGATCATCTGCGCACATTCACCGATCTACTACGAGTTTTTTACTTTAAAATATGCAATTTTAGTTATATTTTAAATTTATTTATTATTATCTTTCGGTTTTAGATCTACATAAAACAGCGGATAGGATTTCTGTTGTCTATCAATTATTTTATTCTCTGTAAATATTAAATTATTTTCATATCCTTAAGACGTCTTGAAAAGCTTGTATGACTTTAGAAGTATTATTTTGTTTGTTCACCTCATTATTATTATCTAATCACACGGTGTGAGTTGGAATTCCATTAAGGGCGAAAATTTTAAATGGTTAAAAGACTTCTAGTGAACTCAGCTACCTACCATTCAATTAGTAGATGAATGAGTACTAGCTGCGGGGTAAATAAAAAAGACGCAGAAGTCAACCTGTTCTGAATTGGTTTGTCCAAGATACGTCGTTTGCGCCGCGGTCCTCTATTCATTTTCACATTAACGAGGCCACAACAACTTTCATGTTGGCGGAACTTTACTTTTACATATATATATGTGTGTATGTGTTTATGTATGTATCTCTCACATATATATATATATATATATATATATATATATATATATATATATATATATATATATATATATATATATGCGTATATGTATTAAACTTTTCCGGGTTCTTCTTTTCCGTTTTTCTGTTCTTTTCACTTTGTTAAGCGCTTTTTCTTCGTTTATCACTGTCTTTTTCATTGTACGTTTATCTTCGGTTGATACGTAATTTTCTCGAAGGAAAATTCATTCATCTCTTTCCGATGACCGATGTATGTGGGTAGAAGCTTTTAACTTATATACCACTGCGTGACGCGTTGAACTTTAGAAAGTTGAATAAGTTTGATTACATCGCGAGAAGAGCTAATTTATCTTTCTCATCTGAAAGCTTTTCGTGTAACATTACCTAGTTATCGTACGCTACAAAAGTTCGAAGAAATGGACAGGCACGGATATGATAGCGACTTCATTTTTCTACCATAAATTGTCTATTATATAGTATTTTCCTCCTTTAATCGATCCCCAGCAAACGCGCCCTATCGTTGAATTTTGCGTTATGTTAGATTGCAGGCGTCATCTATTACAGACTTTATATTTGTTTATATATTTATTTCGATATTTTCATTTTTACAAAGTCGTAAAATCGCGCCATCTTTTATTTGTTTCATTTTGAATTTTTAGCGTCTCTTATTGTTAAGGCGAGATTTTCTGTGTAGGACGGAAAATGAATACGAATGAAGGGATCAATTGGATCAGAGTTTCGCAAAACGATACGATCACATTTCCGAACAATCCTCAAAGATGATTGAAAAGAAGAAACTGCTGTCTCAACGCACTTCCTATTACCTGAATATGATAAATCTGGGTCAACTTGATTTAATCTTATCCTCAATTCTCTCACGCTAATCGACTCATTGGAGTCGTTAGTCTAATACTTCTTTTTTTATGTTTCCTATCTTCCTTTTACTTCCTTTTCCCTCGTACTAATTCTTAGCATCGTTGGTTGTAGTAAACAAAAAAAACAAAACAAGAGTCATTAGAGATTACTCTGGGACATGCCTACATCTAGTAGCGGTTAAGTATAGGCATAACGTGATATATATATATATATATATATATATATATATATATATATATATATATATATATATGTATATATATGCATATTTATATTAACTATTACTTGTGTAGATGTTTTTAGATGTGACACGGAATAAATGTAATTAGAAATTAATAAATATTTACAAAATTAGTACACGATAAGACAAATTACTCGTTCTAAGATGTCTCGTTATACATTCGCATTAAGCACTTTTTGAGTCACGGCTCTCTATATACGGTACGTGAAATTTAAATACGAACAAAATTGTTTATTTTTTTGCTGAATTGTATAGTAAAACACATTGTCTGTTAAATAACACTAGACATTTTTTATATGCAGACGACCTAGCAGTGACCGCCCAAGGTGATACACATATGTAGGTAGAAGAAAAGCTACAGCGATCCCTACATGAACTTCATATATACTTGGTAATTCATCTAAAACTCGAGCTTGTTCGTTTCATCTGAAGAATGTTAAAGCAAATTGCAAACTGGAGCTTAATTGCCGTGGTCGAAATCTACTACATTATCAATATCCAACATATCTGGGAGTTGCCCTCGATCGTTCTCTAACTTTCTGTAACCATTGTGATAAGCCTATTACTTGTGTCGTCAGAGTGAGGAACCCCGGCCAGATAACTTCAGCAATAATGCTGTGATATCATACACATACGGGGAAAATAAATACAGTTCCGAATGAAACATGTAGGGTGGTGGTGTCTCAGACCAACAAACGTCCATAAACTATACGGGCGAATTCTGAACTTACGCCGATGGAGCGGCTACAGAGAAAAGAATAACTTGGCGACAATACAGAACGCTAAATAGACTAAGGACGGAATGTGGAAAGAGTAGATACAACCTAGTTAATTGAGGACTAGCGGACAGTGAGCTCTGCTATCGTGGACAGCGGCAAGGCTACAAACAGCCGTTCCAGTGCTCGTTGATATCAACAATTATCAACAGATCGAATTTTCGGACCAATAGAATCAATAACGAAGCTCGGAAGCTGAGAAATTACTGGAATAATCTTATATAGATGTCACGTTTATGTTTCATATTGTATATTTATATGGCGTCTTGAACACGGCAATAATAATAAATCCGTTAAATACAACTTTAGGCACGACGAAACCGATTAAATTTAAACGATGCATCACTCTGAACAGTAGTAATTTTGAAAGAAATAAATCCTAGTGGTCCGATTTTATCTGATTTAATAAAACGTCGCCGAGAAAATAAATTTATCGAATGGTTGGAAGATTAATAACATTTTACGTATTTTCCGAATTACTTTATACGGTGTTGAAAGTTGAACGTTAACGAAGACTTTAGAAAAGTTTAGAAGCCCTTGAAATGTGTAGCTATATCGTAGAATACTTCAAAGAAAATGGACGAACAAGATACATCGATTGAATAAATGTAAAGAAATAGTAAAAGAAGTTAAGCACAGAAAATTAAAATCTTTTGAACACACCCGGAACAATACATACGCATCACCTTGTTATACAGGGCATTAATAGAAAATTAATAACGCGGATAGAGAAGTCGACGCAATGGCATAACTTTACAGTTGAACTGTTTCGAAATGTGTTAAACAGAAAAATAATTGGTAAAATGTAAGCTGACGGTTCGATAACGGACATGCTATTACGAAAATTATGATATTCATAAAGAACTTCGGATATATAATCGGTATTGACGAATATTTCCCTCGTCATTTTTTTTACCTTTGCGCAGTATTGCACGTAGACGACAATCCATAAATATCGTCTTGTTTTTAATTCTCTTACCATAAATAGTCTCGCCTTAATTAACGGCTATTATGGAATTCGAAAACTTTCGTAGTGTGAAATAATCCCCCTTACTCAACAGTAGAGTGAAATAAATATTTAACATTAAAACGAATTTCGACTAGTTTTTGAAAAAGTTATCCAATATTTTTTTTTTGCCTTCATTCGATTTTAAAGTCCTTCTTCGCAACCGGAATAGCTTAACCATTTTCCATGGACATAAGTCTCCCGATTGGACACTAATTCTTCAAAATGTTGAGATTTTTCTTTTTTCCTTCTTTCTCTTTTATTCACCATACTGGAAGATACCAAAACATCGACACACGCTGAGATAAAAAGAAAAGCAGCTGACCGGCTTACCGGGAGGCTGTTGGTACATGCCTACGGGCTGATACACCAACGATGATGATGATGATGATATATATATAAAGTTTTGTATGTTATTCTGCCGTAAGAATTCTAAATGAAAATAGACATTTCGTAATTTTCCCATTAACAACTTGTTTTCGGTAAATTCTACGTCTTTTGCTCGTTTTAGAAAATATCGACTTATTTATTTAAATTTAATATCGAACTCGAATAATAGATATAATAATTTCATTTATTTTTTAATATAACTTCTTCAAATGATATTATTTTCTTTTTACTTGTCAACGAGCTAAAAGAAAAAAAACCGCCTTCCGATTATTAAAAATAACGTTTTCGTCTGTGTCGATAAAATCCACGACTAATATATCTCTGTGTAATGATTCAACTTAATAATTTAATAGCACGTTCACAATTTTTCCCCGTGAAAGCTACGTCAATTTTATTATTTCTCTCGGAGTGTTTTCGAAACGTCGCCCAGTTATAAAATTGAAATAATTTTTCAACAAAAAAAATGTCGAACGTTTGCAGATCAATCGTTAAAGCTTAAAGTTATATTTGATACCGCGAGTGTTTTCGAAACGTTACGAAGTAATAAAATTGAGGCAGGTTTTTTGTCGAAAAAAAAAAAAAGTTTAATATTTTGATACGAATATAACGACGGGATACGAGGAGATGCTTTTACGGTATTTTTCTACACATACAGATTTAAAACTTACAGTCTGTTTAATTTAAAAACCAATTTGACTTAACGAGAAGCGTGTCGGATATTTCGTTAATATTTTCGCATTATTTAAAGACCCGGATAACTTTTTCCAAATCCAAGCTTTTTTGAAAACTCGACTTCTTTTCTTCGTCTAACGAGTACCATTCGAACGGTTCTATCTACCCTTTTCTTAATTTTATCGATTTTCTCCCATATTTCTTCGTGGCTTTTTCTCTCTCTCGAGATTTACAAACGACTATGATTTTTTTGTCTGGCTTTTATTATCTGTTATTTACCTTTTCTATTTAACGATTTCAACATTACTTTAAAAAAATAAATAAATAACAAAAATAATTAAAATCCTTAAATTTCGGTATATGAAAAGACCGCCATAAAGCTTTTCGGCTATTTATTAAGTGGACATAAAAACAAACCAAGATATAAAAATATATACAATTTGTAAAAATATAAAATGAAAAATTATAGTAAGGAAATACTTAATTTAGATGTACACGGTATTACAAAAATAGCAAAGAGAAAAAGCAATTATGTTTTTCTTATAAGCAGTTATTCGATTTTAAAGTTGATTCCGGTATAGTTTAACCATTTTCCACCGACTTCACTATTATAACACCCGATTGGACTAATTCTTCAAAATGTTGTCATAAAATGTCCGAAATACTTTTGATTTTTTATGTCTCGCGTCCATTAAGAATACATACCTTAATTCTCTTTGATTTCTAGACTTAATTTTCCGCAGTACAGTTACTTCATTAATCAATGGTGTTCCTATTTATATGTTAGAATCATTATATAATTCCTACCGATTCACGAAAAATAGTTGGTGTTTTTTTGCCTGTAATTGGTTATCGCGTTAAATTAAGTTTAATTACATAATTAATTACGTTACAAAACTTTAAACTATTAATGAATTATTATATATATATATATATGTATAATATATATATATGTTCGTTATTAAGGTTTTTTGTATGTTACAAATGATTCTGCCCTTATTTATAAAGTAATCCGATAGTGAATGTGGTAAACGTCACAATTACCACATCGGCAATATACATAAAATTTTTACTTAATCAATTACATTAAACACCCAGAAAACTTTCTCCGTAGGGTTTTCGACGGGTGCTCCATTTCTAAAGGAATCAGATACCGATTTTTATTCCTAGGTCCGTTCGTTCTTTCCAATCGAGTGCAAATCGTTCTTGATCCACGGTTTTCCATAGGGATTTGCTATATTTTAATCTAAATCTGGGTGCTTCTCTTATAAATTTCGTAATTAAAAGATTTTCGTTTTCTCTGAATTTTACTGAGGTTTTTTCAACGAGTCGGTTTTTCGAACGCGAGGCGTTTGGATATTTGTTAGAACCGGAAGCCACGAAATAATACCTATTTCTTCGTTGAGCTGAACGTACACTTTTCGATCTGGCGAACAGTATTCTGCGGCTGCATAAACTAAAGATAACGTAGAGTTTTAGAATCCCCACGATGTACCAGCCAATATTTTTATGATATTTACGCGTGTCCTAATTTTCTTACTTAGGTTGGTAAGATGTGTTTTGTACATAAGCTAACGATCTAACGTAATTCCCAGATATTTTGAATTATTTGTGTTATTAAGTAACGTTCCATTCTTTGTCAGATTTAGTTTTGCGTTTACTAGCCTATTATTAAGGTTGAGTAGGGCAACTTCAGTTTTGTTTGGATTTGGACGTGTCTATTATTCTTAACATCTAAAGAGTTAGCCGAGCAACAATTGTTGTCGTTTCCACGATGCCCTGGTGTACACTAAGCGTGGGGCACGCGGTTTGCGTTGTAGCCTTAATGTATGAATGAATGTATTATTGAAAATGGTGGTGATCTAAACGATGTTGTGCTCAATAAATTATTTAAGTTAATATCTCGTTTTCCTATTTTCAAATAGAATTTAATTCAAAAACGTTGATCGAAGAGTTTTTGAGTTATTCAAAAATCAAGACCGTCTTCTCTTGCTCACCCCGTAGACGGACAAATAGGCGGAAAATGTTAAGAAGAAAAACATCGTATAAGGATGATTTTTTAAGTAGGGAAGCAGAAACAGAACTTACGGAAACGGTCATCAATAAGAACAAAACTATCTATATCGATCGCTAAATTTCGTTCGGAGGTGGCATAGCTCCAAGTTATAATAATTCGTGATATAGTTACATATAGATCATCCATCCAATATATAATTCATGAACGGGATCTTTCATCGGGCAACTGCATACAGCTCAGCAGTTGAAATTGAACTTTCTGGTGGTAGTTTTTCGGCTTTGTTTATTGTGTCTGAAATGAAGAAGGCCACTCCGGTCGCTGATACTGTTTTTGATCCATCTGTGTAACAATGTATGCTGTTTGGGAAACGCTCCAAATTTTGTTTAATCTTGACTGAAAGTCTACGATGCCCATGGAATTTTTTGTTGACACCGAAAGTTCGTCAATGATTTGAATTGGGGGTATTATCCATGCAGGACGTACGAAAATATAATGGAGCGAGCGGTATGTTTTCGAAGTATAAGGGGTTTTTGGGTATTTTCTTCAAATTTCAGTGCGTTGTGCTGATCGCTTTTGTTATTCAGTTTGAATTTCCTCCGGTAATAGTCGTTAAATAGGAGATTATCTGATGGCAAGTTTGATATAGCCGCAGCGGCGACAATCGAAATTTGAGAGGCGGTTCGTTAGCTTCTACGCAGAGACTTACCGTGGGTGTCGTTCTGAATACTCCTTTTTCTAATCTTATGCCTTGGTGATGGATGCTATCTAGTTTTTTCAATGTTGATCTGTTTGCTAAATTATAAAGCTGTGCACCATAATCCAGTTTTGCACGAATGAAGGCCCGGTATAACTGCAATAATGTTCTTCTACTACAACCTATTTCAATATGGTTGAGGATCTTGAGGATTCCTAAAGCGCGGATGAATTTCAAGCGTATGTATGGTTATATGATCTTTCCATGATAGTTTTTTATCCAGCACGATTCCTAAAAATTTGACTATTTGTACCTCTGGAATTGGTTTTGATTGCGGTGTCAAAACCTCATTTTGTTGGTTGCTATTGGTATTTGAAAAGATTATATAGTTTGTCTTCTCGGCGGATATTAGAAATCCATGATCATTGCACCAGCTGTGTTGATCGTGGCTGTCTGAAACCATATTGATGTGTAGATAGTATATTGTTGGCTTCGAGTGTCCATGAGAGTCTTCTGTTTAGTAGATGTTCAAAAATTTTACCTAGTACGCTTGTGAGAGTTATCGGTCTATAGTTGTTAATGGAAGAGTTTCTACTCGATTTAGGAATCGGGATTATGATAGCAGTCTTCCAGCAATCGAGGAAAATGGAGTTTTTAAAAGCTTTATCATTTTGATCTGCGCCTGTTTCGAAAAATTCGAATTCGTACGTGACATTAAACTTAATTTAAAGGAATCCGATTTATTTGACAATATCGAAACGTGGTATACAGTGGTTCACGGTCAACATAATAACGGTTATTTTAAGTAAAATCTATAATAATAACTAATAATAATAATATTAATCGTAGTTGTTATAATAATTATAATTAAAAATAATGAGAATATCAGCGCTTTCCTTACGTACACTTAAAAACGATCGTCGACTACATCATCAGTGTGTGTGTATGTGTGTGTTGGGGGGCATTCTTACCGTGTATAATTTTCTGATAATTACTTTAAATTCAAAATATTGTCGTTATTTTAAATATTGCCGATTGTTTAATTGAAATAAAATTTATCGTAAATTTGCAATTTTAAAGAATACATTTTTATTTCGTATTTCTATATCCATTTAAGCAACATTATCCCTAATTCGTAATGTCTGCCTATAATTCGTCTTTTTCAATTTCATACATTTTTCTTTTTTAATTTTCTATACTTTTTACTATTTTTTGTTTTTATCGCAAATATTTCTATTCCGCGCAAGCAGTAGCGGCTGAGTTGTCTTTATCGTTCTTGTAATGACCGGTTATTTTAGTATCGTCTTTGCCGTTAGTTGAGGTTATTCGCAGCCGTAAATTGTAATCCCGCCGGTATCATAAATTCTTCATAATAGAACTTGGTATTTCCTTCGGATCTTACCAAAATGCGATCCTCACAAAGGCATAGAAATTTTCTTCTCTGAAAGGCTTTGCTACACGCGTTAGTGGTTTTATCTCATATATATATATAGCTTTCTTTCTCATGGATGTTATGAAAATGGTGGTTACTTGCAGAGAAATGTGAGTAAAAATGAGAATAACTTCTTCATAATCTGATGTAATATATATATATATATATATATAATAACACGTAGGTGCTATATACTGAAGTGGTATGCCTATTATATACACACCAGTTGATCTTATTTCCTTTACGTCTACTATAGATGATCATGACGATCGTAACGTTTTTATTCTTCCAAAGTTTCCTTTTTATCGTCTTATTCGCATTTCTGTTTTCCTCCTACTTCGTGAATAACTATTTGTAAACACGTGTATTAGTGTGACCAACCTCTTTTTATTTCTGTGCTTTATAGTTGGCCATCGTCGGGTTGACCTGATCTTTTTTAAAAACTTTTCCAAATATTTCAATCGGTTCCATTTTAAACTCTCATCTTCAACATCATCTATCCATATGATGTTCTCGGACTGCCATGACCAATGTATCTTACCTCGTATTAATGCAGTCGTTATACACGACTAAATTAATCAAATTTTGTTCTTTCAATAGCGTTAATAATTTACACCCACTTATTCGGAAGATATAACGGTTCAGAATTGGTAACTTCGACTGTGTAATAAATTCTCAAATAAATTCTCAAATAAATTCTCAATATGTTAAAGCCCCACCATCTTGAATGCATCAAGTTTTTTACTCGATCAAACATTCAATGCCATCAGCATAATGCAAAGGACACGTGACATCAAAGGAGACCTATATGAACTGTTGATGTTTCCCGATGAACAATTCGTTTAAAAGTCATTGCAAATATACATTGAATAGAACAGTGGAAAGATTAGAATAACGTGGAAAAATGAATAATATACTTCTTCATGTATCGTAACTTTATACGGTGTGAGAAAATTTTTCGTTTTCTTTGGTTTCCAAGCAGATTGATAAGCAAATGCTGGTCCTAAAATTTTGTCACAACTTTCTGGATATTTCTAATTTGTGGATTACTCTTGCAGCTTTTCGACAATATAAAGTTGGTCTCGATATGTGAAAAATTAGCTAAAATTGAATGACTTTGCCTAAAATTCATCTGACAGAAATGATTTAATATTAATTTCGGTTAGTTTAGGTGTTAGATTAATAAGAAATTAATTATACGATGATTTAATCCTAGCAAATGTTTAATAAAATATTTGGAAGCAAAATGTAAATAGAAAAAAATCTGTTCCTAACATATCTTTCAATAAAATAAACCAGAAAAGGCGGTTTTCGTAAATTTAACATTTCCAAATTATTAATGTAGTGAACGATGTTATTAAATAGAATATAATGTAAAATAGAAACAGAACTGAGAGAATATCAAGCAAGTTTCAGGAAAAATCGCTCTTTTCATAATTTAAAACTAACTAGGGGATACCCATTGTATACGCTATAATTAGGGGATGAGTAGGAGTAAAACAAAAAAGGTTTGCCGAAATCCGACTAAAATTCGCCGAGTTATCCACGAATATCCATCTGCATGTACTTGATCTGCTAAAAAGCATGCCAAACGTGTTTCATTGAATACTTAAAACATTGCAGCGCCGCCGGATATGCAACAACTTGCGCTCATTAGTTAGGAAAGTTTTTCAGGGAGAAAGCATAACATAAACTTTGCAGGCGCATGTTATGTTTGTTACCGGGGGGGGTGCCCTTTTAGGTCTATGCAAGTGGAAAGCTGTTAGGGTTTAATGAAGTATAACTTTTAAAAAATATTGTTCAATCATATATATATAATATATATATATATTTTATTTTCTTAAAGAAAACACAAAGCTTTTTGGCATTTACGCCATTATCAAGTGAAATATTTTAAAACATCATAATTTTAAAAATATAAATTAAATATAATTACTTAAAAATATGTGATGATGATTGTGAAAATATGATCACAAAAATGCTGTCTGCTTCAGTTCTGTCTATTTTTCAGATTTTTAATATTTATTTTCATTTTACTTGTAAAATTGTGTTTTTTAAAAAATTTTTGTGTTTGTATATTTTTATATTTTATATTTTACTTTTGGACATCTTACATCGCAATAGTAAATGAAAAATTTAAAATTCCACCAGTATACAACTTTTACAGAATCCAGAAAATAGTATTGAAGAAAAAATTAATATAAAAAAACAAAATTAATAAACAAATATATTGATATTAAATTTCAACAAATCAAAAAATAGATAGAACTGAAGCAGACATCATTTTTGTGATCATATTTTCACAATCATCATCACATATTTTTAAGTAATTATATTTAATTTATATTTTTAAAATTATGATGTTTTAAAATATTTCACTTGATAATGGCGGTAAATGCCGAAAAGCTTTGTGTTTTCTTTAAGAAAATAAATATTAGTGATTTAACTAATTTTCAATTGATTTTTTATTAAAAAATCACTGCATTCCACATTATAAAAAATTAAAATATATATATATATATATATATATATTGATGATAAGGAACAAATCAAAAAAGATTTGACAAAATCACATCATTTTTTACCGAGTTATACATAAAACGTATATATATGAGGGCGTAGAGGGACAACTTGGTGAACTGTCTAATTAAAACTCTACATAAACCTGTTAACTGTCTCATCCTTGGCGAGTCTAGGCCGCCATAAAAGTCTAAACAACTCTACCTCACCAGTAGAACCTGGAATTGGGCAGCAGCAATTTCAGTACCAAATTAAGGCATAAATGAAATGATCGTGGATTGGCTTAATTTTGGATTATCAGGAGGTGTAGATGAAGATCGTCAAATACGGCAACTGAACTGCGATGAGGAAGGCAAAGGAAAACCACCTCATAATTTCTCAGGATCTAATTTTTTTCCAATATATATGATGTGTTCCTCTGATGTAAAAATAAACTCTGGAGTAATACTCCCCCGTTCATATCTCCTGGTGGGGAGTACCACAGAAGGACATGTGGTTGAAAGAATGAAGACAAAAGAATTTCTAAAAATTGGAACATGGAATGTGAGAACCCTAAATAAATGTGGAAAGCTGGAAAATTTAAAAATGGAAATAAAACGAATGGGAATCGATATTCTGGGATTTGGTAATGATGAAGTGTAAGTTGAAATGGAAAACATTGAGGAAAACAGGAACTGTGCAACTAAATCTGCATAAGTTAAAAAATCCAACTATCGCTAGAGAATTTGAAGAACAATTGAATAAATCGTTGATACCAATAAGAAATGAAGATATTGAAGACAACTGGACTGCTTTTAAAATGGAAATATTGAAAACCGCGGAAAATAAGCTTGGAAAAGATAGAAAAACCGCAAGGAAGCCCTGGATTTCTGAAGAAATAATACAAAAAATTGATGAAAGACGGAAATACAAAAATAGTAAATCGCAAGGGGATAAAATAAAGTATAATGCGATAAGAAATGAAATAAACCGATTGTGTAAGCTAGCGAAAGAAGATTGGTTAAATAGAAACTGTTATGAAATAGAAAAAGAATTCAATGAAGGAAGAATTGATATGGGTTATAAATTATTAAAACAAAATATGTATAAATCCCGATATAAATCAACAACTATTAGAGATATAAACGGTCAGTTATTAATAGAGGATCATGAAAAAGCTCGAAGGTGGAAAGAATATTTGGAAGAGTTATATAATTCAAATGAATAACTTGTGCAGCTAAAATATAACAATGTGAGTCAAGATGAAGAAAATGAAATACTAAGAAGCGAATACGATAAAGCTCTAAAAGAAATACGGAATCATAAGTCAACGGGTATTGATAATTTTCCGATTGAGCTAATAAAAGCAGGAGGAATACAGGCAAATAATTTTCTATACGAGCTGATAAGAAAGATATATAAGAATGAGACAATACCGACGGATTTTATAACAGGAAAAATAATTGCAATACCAAAAAGAACGAACTCAGATAAATGTGAAGATTTTAGAACATTAAACTTAATAAGTCATGCATCAAAGATATTGGTAAGAATATTGTATACAAGAATAGTAAATAAAGTAGAAATTGTATTAGGAGATGCTCAGTTCGGATTTAGGAGACGTGTAGGTACTCGCGAAGCAATTCTGGCACTAAGACTGTTAATCGAACAAAGATTTAGAATTGGAAATTCACTTTATATTGCATTCATAGATATACAAAAAGCCTTTGATAATGTCAATTGGAACATATTGTTTACAATATTACAGAAAACGGAAATAAACAAGAAGGATATTAAATTAATATATAAATTATACGAAAATCAGAAAGCAATGATACAAATTGGCAATGTGAACAAAGAAGTTAAAATATTGAAAGGAGTTAGACAGGGCTGTGCTTTATCACCGATATTATTCAACCTGTATATAGAAGAAATAATGAAAGAAATTAAAGAAAAAACAAAGAAAAATGGTGTAAAAATACAAGGTGAAATAATATGCACATTACAATTTGCCGATGATATAGCTGTTCTAGCAGAAAATCGAAATCAATTGAAGGAAACATTAAAAGTAATGGAAGATGTATTTAAGAAATATGTAATGCAAATAAATAAAAATAAAACAAAAATTATGATATGCGAAAAAAATAACAGTCGAAAGAAAATAAGTGCAGATATTGACGGTGTTAAAATACAAGAAAAGAATGAATTTCATTACTTGGGTAGTAAAATCACCAGAGATGGCAGGTGTAGCAAGGACATTAAAAAACGGATCAATCAAGCAAAGCAAGTTGATCGGAAAAATATTTTAACCAACAAAGCTATAAGTACAAATTTGAGGAAAAATTTTTAACCTTATTTGTTTGGAATGCAGCGTTGTACGGATGTGAAACATGGATGATTGGAGAGACAGAGAAAAAAAACATAGAAGCCTTCGAAATATGGTGCTATAGGAGAATGCTGAAAATAAGATGGACCGATAAATTAACAAATGAAGAGGCGTTAGGAAAAATTGGCGAAGGAAGAACATTATGGAAAAAAATAATAAAACGAAGAACTAATATGATCGGTCACATTTTAAGACATGAAAGCTTATTAAAGATAATTATAGAAGGACAGATGAATGGGAAACGCGGAAAGGGAAGACCAAGAAATCAATATACACAGCAACTAATAGAAGACACTGGTAGCACAGGATATACGGATATGAAGAGGAAAACAGAAAACCGTCAGTTTTGGAAGAAATTAGCAAACCAGTCTCAGGACTGATGACTACACGATGATGATATATATTTATAATGAAAAAGATCGATCAAATTTTTTTGGCTACCACACGATAATCGCGTAAGCGTCGATATATATATATTAGATATATATGTTGATGATTACGAACAAAACAAAAAAAGGTTCGCCAAAATAGGTCTATATTTGATGAAGTTATCCCTGCAGTGATATATATATATATATGACTAATGCATTGTGCTTATTGTATATATCTATTCATATATATAACGATATATGGATATATAATTGACATTGCCTATGCTAAAAGTATTGTGTATATAACGATATAGGCGATGGAAAAGTTGAAAATCGAGAAAAGACTGGAATCTATCGAACTTTGAACTTTTCCAGCGAGGGTACGGTGCGTCGACCGACTTTAAGATAAAGTTCGATTAAAGCTAATATATGTATTAGTAAAAAAGGTTATTTGGCTGCAGGCTGAAATATGAATAGGAAAGCGGCTTTAAAGCTGGAAACTTTTCCAGACCATTTGGATAGGTGAAAAAGCTAATTTTCCGAGCATTTTAACATGTTCAAATTTCGATCGTACAACTTTCGACCAAATAGACTAAAACGTAGCCTTTTCTCGGGCCAAATTTTTCATTTAGGGCCTGAAAATTTTTTTATCCGGATTTCGGTAAAATATGTCATCGGCCGTTAGAAAAACGACTCCACTTTGACCGGGCGTAAAGGCGGTTAGAGGACGTTTCTAAGTAAAAGCTGTATATACATAGGTGGAAAAAAATTTTCAAACGCCCGAATTTATACATTTCCGGAAATTTAGGCGAATTTCCGAAATCCAAATTTCGACATCGCGCTCGCGCCACGACCCAAAAGGTCGGACCTTTGAAAAATTACCCTTCTACGAGTCTCATAGATGTATTAATCTAGTTTGAAAAAAGGTCGGTCCGAAGGTATTAGCTGGAATAGCCGATTTTTTAGAGGCGTTTACGTGGAAAAAAGTGAATTTTGTAGCCCAACTTTGAGCCCATCTGACGTGCCAATTATACCGTATGACGGAAAACAGTTATCACCGTTGAAAAGCCGTTAGTCGACTTAGTAAAAGCCGCAAATGTCCGACAGTGGTCAAAACACTTTACACGTTTTTTCGACCCACTTAGGTGCCCATTTACAGCTATAAGGATCAATGGGTTTTAGGCGGTTTTATGGGCTAAAATTGTAGCGACCGTTATACCGCACATTTTTCGTTTGAAAAGTTTTTCGATCCCATCTGTAGGGGAAAAGTTATTAAACTTGTTAGAGAAAACGTGAAATTTGCTTATAGTAATGTAGGAAAGGAATAGGAATAATGTAGGAAAGGAATGTAGGAAGTAGGAATAGGAACAATCAGAGACAGAATGTTCAGAAACAAATTATATATTCGTTGACTTCAAAAAGCGTACGGTTCGGTTGATGGAGAAAGTCTAATGGGGTGATATTACAAGAATTTGGTATAGATGATAAATCAACGAGATGAATACAACACACATTAGTAGAAGCTAAAGTTAAGGTAAAATTTATGGGTCGGATCTCCGAAGCCTTTGACATTAAAACGGGTGTAAGGCAGATAGGTTATCCCCAATATTACTCAATTGTGTCTTGGAAAAGATTACACGAAAGTGGGAAATGTTACAAAGATGTAAATAAACAGATACGCTCGGGATAAAAGAAGGAGAAAATTGTTATTAATTGTTTGGCGTTTGCAGATGACCTAGCAATTTTCTCGGAAGATTTAACATCCGCGGTAAAACAGATTAACCTCCTAAAAGAAGTAGCTGAAAAGACCGGCGTGCAGATTTATTTCGAGAAGACACGATACATGATAAATATTGGATCCTCGTCTCGATATATGTGCACAAAATACGGAAAAGTTAAAAAAAAGTAACCAAATTCAGATACTTAGGCGAGGTTATTCAGCAAAATGGATTGGATGGAGCTTAAAAATGAGGGCAAAAAAAAAATGGAAACTGCTTTCCAATTAACACGAAATATATACAACAGCAAATCCATATTTATAAATGCTAAGATAAGACGTTACAATACAGTTATTAATTCGGAGTGTCTATATGCAGAGCTGAATGTTTAGAACTAAATGAGATGGGAAAAATTGAAATAGTGGAAAGGAGTGAAAAGAAGATTATAAGAAAAATTTTTGGCCCCCAAAAAAAAGGGGAAATGTTCAGAAACAGACCCAATAAAGAATTATATGAGAAAGTAGAAAAGTATCGGATACTATGAGGAAAAGAAGATCGACATTTTACGCGCATGTCCACGAGCGACAGCAGGCTAATAAAAAGAATCTTTCACCATTTCAATAGACGGAAAATCAGCCAGCCTTTTTTTTTTTAACACGAAACAGGATTTGAATGAAATGCAAATAGATAGTTCAACAATGGATAACAGAATTTAGAAATAAAATTAAAAATTTGTTGGGTTTAAAAAAATCAAAGATCATCGAACTGAGCAAAAATGGATGGACGATCGGAAGAAAAAGCATAGTGAAATTATGAATAGGAAGAAAAAAAAAGAAAAAGCTTGTTGTTCTCACGTGGTCCATAGATGGCGACATTCGAAGAAGAAGAAAAAGCGCTGAACAAGTGTCTCCAGTATCTTATTAATTAAAAAGATAAATAAAAAAAGTGTTTTTTCCTAAATTTAATATTTACAATGTACGGTTGGTGATTTTGAAAGCAAAATTTAAATTAAAACGATATTTACCCAACATTTACCTCAATCGGACGCACCAAAAGAAATATCGGTTCTAATTTCCAAATTTTCAAACTACTCTATCTTAGATTGTTTAGGTTTTGACGTTTTTTTCGCACGTTAAACGTGTCACAATCTCTATTGTCGTCCTGTATATAACGTAACTCTCTCCAGATATGACAGAACTCCTTGTATTCTGCATAAACTTTAAAATTATCAATGTCCAAATTATTCACGTATGGTCGAAAAAAATTACGAGGTCGTTGGCGATAAAGAATTATCAAAAGTAGAACATGTAATGTGACCTACTACTGAAATTGAAGATATCAGATAAGTAAATACAAAATAGGAAATGTGGGAGTGAAAATGAGAGAGCAAATGTATATGCAAGTGGGGTGAATGAAATTAATATATATATATGTGGGCGTGTGGGTGTGAGAGTGAATGATAACAAATTGGTATATATATAGAAATGTATTATGTACAGATTGTATATTTTTAAATTTCTGTGGAAATATTCGTCGACAAGCAAATTGTTTGACGAAACTATGTATTTAGAAAATAAGGAATTTTGTAAATGTTCATGTTTTATAATTTCAAATATATATTTAAAAAAAAAAAAAAAAACTCTTACACGAAATCACCTGGGTGAAAACCCCTTTAGTTATTCTTCTTCTTAATGGAATTGCTGAGGAGAAACATACACGCATAATTTCAAATTATGTTCTTGTTTTTCTTTGTTGCTGTCCAATATTCTTTCATTCTTTCGGAATGTTTCTTCTTTCTTTCATCCGTCGTCCATATTTTTCCAGTCTTCTTCACTGCGCTTTCTTCAAACGAATTGATCTTCTGCTGAAATTTATTACGATCGTTTATTTCTTCTTCAGAAATCTTCATCTATTCCATATCTTCCTTCAATTGTACAATTCACGGAATCCGGGTTTTCCCATCGAAGAAATCGAAAAATTCTTTTCGTAAGATTATCCCCATTCGTTTGAGATGATCAACGCGTCTCTTCTTTTCCTCATTGTGTCGCTGATTTTTTCTATTCTTTTACATATCTCCTTATCGCTTTTTAATTTCCATTTCTCTCCATCCTTTTTAGGATTCTTTCCTTTTTAACTAATTGGTCCATTTCCTTACAATAACCCATTGTGAGACACGCTGCCGCGTATAGACTCTGAGTTTTAATAAACGTGTTGTAATGTCGAATTTTGGCATCATTATTATTAATTGTATTTTGATTAATTCGGAATATTTTAGTTATTTATTCGTTTACACGCCTCCGATTTGCATTAATTTACAGTCGTCTGTAGGGATCACTTAACTTTTAGAAAGGTGTAAATAGTCGTTACAATCTTTCGCGATAATCGGCGAGAATAATCAAATGAATGATTGAGTTGTGTAGAATTGTGTTGCAAGTCGTAAATAATAAACGAATTTGGTACGTAAACAAGCAGAGAGTTTAAAAGGTTATATTGTAGGATTGCATTCCAACCGAATCAATGCGTACTCAAGTCATGACGATTATAACGACTTTTAACTTGCTTCTAAGTTTGTTTTAAATATTGTTAATTTTGGCTGAGTTTTTTTTTTATACTGTTGTCCTCGAGAGAGTTAAATATATATTTGGGGTTGGATATAAAAATAAATAAATTGTCCAACTAACAGTTGTGCGCAAATTTCGTCAAAATTTAAGTTCACAAAATCCACAACATACTGTTTTACAATATTTTAATATACGTAACTTAAAATAGCACGTATTTTACGGCGGTTTTCCATGAATTAACGCGTTATAATTTATCAAGTGTGCCTTGCGAGAATATTAAATGGAATTGGATTGATATTTTACCAAAGATTAAACCAATCTGTATGAATATATTTTCACAGAATAAAGGGGAAAAAATACTTCGCTTTGGTATATACGGTTTCCAGTAAACCATGGTTTCAATTATACCAGAACGTTTCGAGGGATTATATATAAACTTTATTTAGACTGCGTACTAGGTATAATCTCTACCCCTCGCATCTTGTTAAATTATGCATAATTTCTGATGGTACGTGTGTGTATTGAGCATCAAATTTTGAGTTTGTCCGAAGTTTCTAAAGCATAGAGATGAGACGTTGTTTACCTGTGAGTATTGAATTAATTGTTTCCGACCCGTTGTATTCTGTTACTGTCAAGTTTATATAATTTTATCAAAAACGTAGCGGCATTGAGATTTGAAATACATTAACTCGATAAAGGTTTAAACTGGGCCAAAAAAAAAAACGAAAAAATTTTTTGCGAAAGTATTAAACATTTTTAAATAGTTTAGTTAGTAATGGATCGGCGTAAGGTATCGGTAAAATATAGGGTGACCCAGAGAAGACGGACTGTTTTTTGAATATCGCAGTTGATAAGACTGTTACAACGCAAACCGCGTGCTCCACGTTTCATGTATACACGAGAGATTTGTTTTTGCCTAACGCATCCTATAACGAGAATACCTTGAACGTTATTTTAAATCGATCAACACAGTACAAAGAGAGTTTCGAAAAGAATTCAAAGTTACGCGATTTTTTTGTGGGTATACCTCAAGAATCGCATTTATAAAACACGTCCACAAAACTTGGAAGATCTGAAAACTCGAATTTCTGAATAAATTTCAATAATTCAGCGACCTATGTTAAAAAAAAAAGTGTTCTGATGCAAATGGCGGCCATCTGAACGATACTGTGCTCCATAAATTATTTAAGTTAATCTCTCGTTTTTATATTTTCAAACAAAATTTAATTCAGAAATGTTGATCGAATAGTTTTTTAGTTATTCAAAAAACAACAAAACCGTGTTCGTGTCCTCTGAGTCACCCTACGCTTGCATAATATTTATATAAATAATTTTAAAAAATATATTATGTAAACTATTGCGGTTATTTTACGTATGAAATCGTGGATACAGAAGTTGTTAAATTCACGTGTTTTATATTTATTTTATTATTATTATTATTATTATTTTAAAATTAAAAATACGTTAAATGCGTTGACGTTAATTAAATGGTTTAAAAAATTTTCACGCAAAATTATAAATTTTATACAATGTGTGCACAATACTGTTTCTCGTGTTACTGTAGGTAATTTTTAATTTTACTAGAAAATAAACAATTTTTTTAACATTAAAATTTCGTATACCACGTTATAGCGGACATCGTAGCAAAAGATTAATACAGTTCTATATACGAGATTTAATTAATTTTATCTTTGAAGTATTTTTTCATAAATTATGTTATATTCATGTATAACGTTTATCTCTTCTTGTCGGTTATTATTATTGCACAATTTGTTAAATATAATTAAAAATTTATTTTATTACGGTAATGGTGAATTAATTTTATTGATCATGATTTAAAATTTGAGTTGACTAGGGCTCGTTTATATATAGGTTAAATCGGTTATCTCATTTAATTTTTTTTTTTTCGGGCGGGGGCATTTCGTTTAAGCAAGTAAAAGAAAATTCGTGCGAAAAATGATGCCCAATATTTGTAGATAATAATCTAGTATAATATAATATTGGTTAAGCTAAAAAAAAAACAACGAAATTTAAAATAAAATAAAGTTTTGTCATTTTTTAGAGGTTTTTATATCTTAAACGCCGAAATATATATTATATATTTATTATATAATAAAATGTCGACTCTACACGAATAAATTGCAACACGCGTTGGTTGCAGCTCTTTCACGAATTTACAGCTTCTTGTTTTGTTATAATTCTTTTTCTTTTTGAGAAACATTACAACTTTTTCTTTTTAAATATCGCCTAAAAACGTCTCGACAACACTCACAATGAGATGCTCGGGAGGTCGTTGAAAAATTTTTTTCTTTTCAAGTCGATAAAAATAAACTTTAAAGTATGGTAGTAGAAAAAATTATTTATTAATAGGACCGTTAGTATATAACGCGAGACTCGTTCGGAGTTGTTATTTACATTTTGTTAAAATTTTCTGCTCGTTTGTCTCGTATAAAAAGAGGCTTTTTTCAGTTCTATATAGTTTAAGCATTGTATTTTTCATGTATATGGCGACCTAATATCTCTTCGTGAACAATAAAATTGAAAAAGAGAAAACATCTTACAGCCATTGTTAAAATATAAATTTAACTACCTATACACACACACACATATATATCAAAATAAATAGAATAAAAATGAAAAACAATGCTTTTTACAGTATCGCAATATAAAAATGCTTCTTTAAATACATGTGATATCGTAGTAAGTGTACTTTTATTATTTTATTCAATTTTGAATCAATATGTATTATCTCCGCGTTAGCATTACAGAACACTTTTTGGTATTTATTTATATTAGAATGTGTCAAATTTATATTGACGTGTTTACATTTTGTTCTGTACCGGATAAAATGATTGAAAACTTCCCCAAAGCGACCTTTCCTAGAAGGAAAACCAACAGTGAAAAGAAATAAATGTTGACAAGTTGATAATCGATTATTGACTGCCGTTTATGTATATATATATATATATATATATATAAATATAAATATATTTTTATTTTATCGGTCGCTTATTCGTGTTTACTATAGTTGGCAACGGAAAATCGTTCATAATAAACTGATAGAATAAAATTAGAAAACAGCATTCTGTTCGGTTTGACCGAATTGATAACCAGCCGTTAGTTTAGGTTATAAATGCCTTCCTACTTTTCCCCTCTTTAATTTCTCGCCAAAATTTCAAGCTTTAATTTGTTCGCCGATAAATTTTCATTCTCTATCGTCATTTTCGTCATTATCATTATTATTATCATTATCGCTTTTATTAAGACGGATTAATTGATGTGAAGGGTTTTTCCGCAAAATTTCTACGTCGCTTAATTACCTCCGTTTGAATTCGATAAAAAGGGTAGATATCCTGTCGAACCAAATTACGAATATTTGGGCCCGTTTCCCGAAGGAGAAAAAATCTCATTATACTGTCTTTCACTTGTGTTAAGACGGCAACGAAGTCTCGGATACGTGTGTAAAAATTCACGCCAGCGATTTTGATATAAGGTCAAATTATGTCGTTGAATATGGACATCTGAAAAACTATATATATATATATATATATATATGTAGGTGCGTGTTTATACAACAAAATCTCATCAGCTCGAAAGTTGGTAGGGAACGTCGGCTAAACGATTGGCGTCAAATCGATGATTGATCTAGAATCGATTAAGCGAATCTTTCCGAGCAAAAAAAAAAATAGTTGAATGCTTTGCCATTGCTTTTTATGACTTTTTTATTTTTCTAGAAAACTTGTACTCATTTACCTACCGTACCTGATTTCGGTGAAGAATTTTCTTACCATTAAACATTCTGAAAGGAATTTGTTGTCGTGTAAGCAGAACGCCTAAAACAACTCTAAACAACGAGGCCCTTATACGGGTGGACCAAAAGTGTTGAAGGATAGCACGACGGTTGCAACCCCATCTGGTGTTGAAAACTACGACATTTTACGTGAATATACGCGATTAGTTACCATGGCACCATGGACACGTAAACAACGTTCTTTTGTTGTCGAATATTTTGTAAAAATCGTCGAAAGCGAAATTGCGACACAACGCGTCTTTAAAAGAGAATTTAAATTAAAACGCAAATAAAACGCTCACGATAGAAACTCCATTGTAAGATGGGCAAAAAGTGTGATTAGACATAGCCGTACCGGTCGTGCTCGATCATCGATAATGCCAGAAACGATCAAAAACCCGTGTACGCTGCCGTGAGCAAAAGTTCGCATCGATTCATTAGTCGCCAAGCCACCGCCTTGAAAATGCTACGAACAACGGTACGAAAAATACTAAGAGATGATATAAATATGCATCCATATAATATTCAGCTGACCCAAGAATTGTTGTCTGCTGATAACTCGAAAAGATTAGAATTTTGTGACAAACTTCTAGTCATAATTGATGAAGGAGATCACGATTCGGATAACAACTTTTTCAGCGATGAAGTTGACTTCAATTTAAACAGAAATGTTAACAAAACAAAATATGCGCTATTATGCGGTAGAAAATCAGCACATCAGTCATGTGAAACCCTTATATTGTGCTCGTGTTACTGTCTGGTGTGCGATGTCTACGAAAACGATTATTGGCCGTACTTCTTTGAAGAGAGCGGCTTAAATGTAATTGTAAATGGTAACCGCTACTTACAGATGCTAAACAGGTTCTTCTTACCCACTCCTTGTAGCAAACGTATTCGACTCGCAAGCGGTTAGTTTCAACGAGACGATGCGACGTCGAATTACACCTACACATGTTTTGACCGTCTCGTAGTCTGGATGTCAGATTAACCGACTCTTTTTTGTGGGGTTTTCTCAAAACCCGGGTATACGAAGACAAGTCACCGGACACTATGGTCTTGAAATGTGCAATTCAAACAGAAATTGCGGCCATACATCAGCTCATGATTGTTAGAGTTCATGAACACTTCGAAAATTGCCATGGTGATTATCTGCTTTATGTAGTATTTAAAAAATAATTTTTTTATAAAATGGTGTACTTCTAGCTTTCTTTTCATTTTCATCTCATGATTGTAGCTGAAACCGATGTGTATATATATATATATAAGTGTGTGTGTGCTTGTGTATCTAAACACACACACACATATATATTCCGGAAGTACCACTTTGAAATGGAGGAGGGCTTCAGTTCTTTTGCGAAGTTGAGAATTATAGTGGCAGTAACGTAATTATTGAAAGGTATACCCGAGTTAAACGGGTGTCAGTGGAGAAGCCAAATAAAGTGTGGCCAAAATGGTACACGTTTTTACTCTAGAAGAGCGGCTGCCAAAGTCCTTTAATGGCGGCATATTTTTTAACGGAGAATGTATCCGTGTTCAACTGCGTCTATTTTTACTTCGAGAAAAATTATGACGTATGATCCGTAGAATATTATACCGTATGATCCGACTAGCAATTTACGCGAACCATACGCTGGGTTTGATAGTGTGACATGTAGGAAAGCAGGAAACCCGTGAAAAATATGCGACAGAAATAAAAATATGAAGGATATTAAAATCGGAACGTGGAATGTACATGGATTAAATTTAGCCAGAAAATTAGATATCGCTGGAAAAGAAATGGAAAATATAATAGTAATACCAACTTCAATAACCGATGAAAAACTACCAATACTATAAGAAGACGTCGATGGAGCCATACAAGTAAACATAGAACGGCTGGAAGATCAAATAATCATGGAGATGTTTATAAATTTTAGTGTTAACTTGAGATACAAACATGTGGTCGAACGATTGGACGTATGTTTCCTCGTATAAATACGTTTATCTGTAATTTTAAAATTTTATTTTTAAAAAAATGATTCCTTTTAACCTACCCGCATCTATCACATTATACCTTTCCTTGCCCCCCTACTATACATACACACATACACATATTACACAATAAGTAAAATCCATAAAAGGTTGAGGCTGGATGTTCATTGTTACTACGGTTGTTCGATATATATAAAAAAAATGACGAATTAAAGAAAATCGGCTGCAAAATAAATGGGAAAGTGATCAATAATATTAGCTTTGCGGAAGATAGGATAGTAATTGCAGAAACGGAAGACCAACTGCAAAGGATATTAAATATCAAGGAAAACATAGAGAATGGAAATAAACAATGAAAAAATTAAATTCTCATAGGCCGTCAATAAGGACATAAAAATAAAAATTTACAACAAGGTAATAAAACAGGTTCCAGAGTTCAAATAGTTGGACGCAATATTCACAAGTGATGGCTGAGACGTAAAAGAGATGAAAACGCGGATAGCATTAAGCTTTTAGAAATTTGGGACAAATATTACACAACAGAAATATGGATTCGGAGTTAAGGAAAAGAATAGCGCGTTGCTACGTATGGTCCGATGAAATATACAAAAGAATCTTGGACAATTAACGCCGAAAGAGACAGAATAATAAACGCATTCGAAATGTGGACGTATACGGACCGATTTCGTTTCGAATAAGAAAGTGCTATATCGGTGTAGCGTCGATAAATTGAAAATCGTCGAAAATATATCGGGCACAAAAAATTACGAAAAGAAGACATCTTTACGTTAGCGGTCCAGGGGAAGATGGTTGGAAAGGCAACAAGAGGAAGGGGTAGGATGAAGTATGTAACGACGAACTTGATGATCGGTAGAACTTACGAAGTAATAAATGCCGCTAGGCAGAGGAAAATAGGAGCCGACTAATGGTTGTCGACGCGCAACCTCCTGAAAGGAGACGCAACAAAATGGTGATGATAATGATGATATAGCATAAGACATATATTAAATTTTTTACTTCGTTCTCCATTTTGAATTTCAATATTTGAAAACACTCGAAAACAGACGATTCGATTTCCAAAAAATAAAAGAGTTTTCGTCGTCTATCTCTGATTTTCAATTTATTTCTTAAAAAGCTGAACATAGAAACAAATGGAAAAGAGAGAAATTCGGTAATGACGAAGTTATTATAAGTGTTTTCGTTAAAGCGAATGCTTGCTATGTGTTAGTACGTATAGTTGGTGCATCACTACTTACGATTGATTCATTATTAATAGAACGTGCGGATTTCTTTGCCAAAATATCAAATAAATATGAAAATTTAAAAATTAATTATCTGTAAATGGGCTGCCTGGAGGAAATAATGTTTCATTAATTCAATTCGTTCAATTATTTATATATATATATATATATATATATATATATATATATATATGTATATATCTTCTTCTTTCCCAGTGCCATGTGTGAGGTCCGTTTGTTGACACAGTCTTTTCCATTTTTTACGATCTTTTAGCTTTCCTCCATATATATATATATATATATTCAAATTTATTTCAAATTAAAATACAAGATATTACAAAGAAAATATATATAACGTGTAAATCACGACTATGCGCATATTGCTCGAACGCCGGATTATACAAATAAATAAAAATAAATTTAACTTTCGTTTCATCGTACTACGTAACGTTATATAATTCAATGAAATAATACAGTTTTTAAGCGAAACATTCTTTAAAAAAAAAACAACGAAATCGATTTAGACATATAAGTAAACACACACACAGACACCGCCAATGAAATAAACTAAGCATTAAACTATAATTACAAATCAGCACGAATATACCTGAATATACAACATAGAAATATACACATAAATACTAAATGCCGTGTATACATAAAAGCATAACAGGAAATAACTCATAATCACATAATAATTGATAATGATAAACAGTTGAAATAGAATTTAATTTACAAATAAAAAAAAAAATAATTTACAAAATAAAATCATCAATCTAACAATTCCAACCGAATACTTTTAAACCAGTTAGCAACTTCAGTTATTATTATGAAAACTCGTTACATATTTACACATTACAAATGCAACTAACGACTTACGCCGTCGTTTATAATTTTTAAGATCAATTTTTAGTTGACGCGGCAAAGAGTTAAACATAGTGGCACCCATATAAACCGCTTGGATTCGGGTATGAAATTTATTAAATTTAGGCAACTTTGCTAACTCGTGTGAGTATAACCTTGTTTTACCACCATGCAACTCAATCGAAAAAAGTTTTAAAATTTTTAAAGACGAAAACAAGTAATTGTACTTCATATAATTCACGAACGGTGAAAGGACGAGTATTACCAATGGTGTTAAGTAACGTGTTTTGAAGTGATTGTATGACATTCATATATACCTTTCCAGCTCCACCCCAATGCATAAGCCCATAGCACAAAACTGGTTGGTACAAAGAAGTATACAAACGAAATAACTGTGTAGATGAAAAAAATTGCTTCAGATAATAAAAAAAGTAATTTAATTTTCTTAATTTTTTAGAAAGGAACTCGATATGTTTATGCCAAGTTGATTTGCAATCAAGAACCACCCCGAGATACTTAATTTTATAAACACGTTCAAGTACCACATTATTGATATTTATATTAAAAGTGTTTTCAATGTAATAAGACTGGTACGTATAAATCTTATATTTAGTTTTATTCAAATTCAAGATTAACTTGTTTTTATTTAACCATGTGCAAATAGAATACACATCATTTTGAACCAAAGACTGTAATACTGAGGGAAACCGAGAATTATGCACCAACATAGTATCATCTGCATAACTAAATATTCTACCTCCAATATTTATATTACATAAGTCATTTATATAATCAAAAATAAAACAGGGCCTAATATACTTCCATCTGGAATTCCAAAATACTGAACTGTGCTGTGGTTATATACACCATTTACCTTAGTGGCGTATTTTCTATTAGTTAGGTATGATCGAAACCAATTATGAATAAAGCCCCCTAATGCCACATGTATATAACTTACGTAAAAGAATATTATGATCTACCACATCAAATGCTTTACGTAAAATATATATATGAGTAATTGTAATTTTTCCGCGTGTTTGTGTGTGTGTGTGTATGTACCTATCTACGCTAACGCTATATTACGGTTGGCTTGTACGCTACTTTCACTGTACAACAAAATATGTAAAGGTAAGTGGTCGCCTACGTCCGATATGGAGACGACACTTAATGTTGATGTTGATGATGATTATATATATATATATATATATATAATTTATCTACTATATACACACATATATATATAATATAGTATAAGACGGAAATCTCGAGTTCTCTTAACATAAAATTGCACATAAATTTTTATGAAAATATTACATTCTTTAAAATTACAACTTTGTTCGGTGCAGATTATTGATAACTTTTATTTATACGCCACGAGATCATTTGAATTAAAAATGATGACAAATATTTATTTAAAAAGTTGGGAATGCAAAATGAAAACTACTGAAAAACTACTGAATAATACGCACACTCGATTATTGCTGTAAACGAATATACGTGTACAGAAATAACATCAATCACATTTATATCAGAAGAATAGATATTTATAATATTGAGTGTTATTTACAGGCATTCCCACATGCCTTATGGTCTATAGTAGGTATTGTCTTCGCCGATGTCAAATTAAAATTTATTGTCGACCCGTAAATTTTTTTAGTAAACGAACATTTAAATTAATACTAATATATATGTTATTATTTTGCATGTGTATATTCTGATTGGTCCACTGGAACAAGAAGTTAATCTATACAGGGGTGTCATACAAGGAGATTCGATGTGACCTAAACCGTTCACTGCGGCGTTATAATCAGTATTTGATAAATTAAACTCTTGAATAGTAAGGGTTTAAATATTGGACAAACAGATCTATCTTAGATATGCAGACGATACAGTACTCCTTAACAAAACAAAAAAGTTAATCATTTAAAAGTTATTTTATTAATGCAAAGCTTTTCGACATTAACGTCATTTTTAAGCATATTTTTGACGTGAATCTTGAAAAGCTTTGCATTAATAAAATAACTTTTATAGTGATTAACTTTGTTTTTATGTTGTTTTGTTAATTCATAAAATCACTACTCTTCAATACATCAACATTAATAGTACTCCTTAGTGAAAGCATGGAAGAACTAAATGGAATAACACAAAACGTTAGTGTAAAAAACAGGGAAATAGGATTAAAAATCAACATAACCGAAACAGTTCTGCTGCGAAACAAATTCATACACATTAGTAGTATTAGGATGGATAGGCTGAAAATAGAGGACGTAATCAGTTACTCAGGACAGATTGTAAAAGGTGATAATAGAATGGAAGAGATGAGAAGAATCCAAATGACCGCACTAGCATGTAAGAATATATTACAAAATAGGGGGATTCCAGTGAAAAGAAAAAAGTTTAACCAATACGTGCTCCCGGTGGTAATAACCTATGAGAGTGAAACGTGTAATATAACAGCAGCACTGGAGTAAAGGCTAAGAGTAGCTCAAAGGAGAATTGAAAGGAAAATAATTGGAATAACACTGTAAGACAAGAAAATAAGCAGATTGGAGAAACAACGTGAATAGATGACGCAATACTAATCGTAAAAGAATCAAAATGAAGATTGGCTGGTCATCTGGCAAGACTTTCTGAACTTAAATAAATTAATTTAAAACTAGAATTAAGATAGGGAATTATAACCGCTAAAGTCGGTGAAATTGGTACAAATGTTAAAATTTAGAGTTTTGCGCCTCTTGTTACGCGCAATCATCTTCTAGTATACATATGATGGATTTATTTCATACTGAACTTTTTTCTCAAAGTAAACATACGATTGAACATTAAATAATTTCTACTTGTTCGAAGTGTTCTTCACGCTCTTACAAAACCAGTCTGTTAAATTTAGACTTCTTAATTGCTGGTAGGTAATATAATATACTTTATATAGTATATTACGATGGTATTATACTGTGTTTGTGAAAATTCGGTTGATAATTTCTTTTGACGTATTGGGGTACAAGTAGAATCACACATATATTCAGTTATATTGTGTGGTGATGTGGTTAGCATATAGTGTGCGTAAAATTTGCAAATTTTGTTATATTTGTAATGTAAGTAAATTAACGTATAAACAATTTTGAGATTTTTAGAAGGAAAAAAAAAACAACTAACAAATGTTAAATTGCGAGTTAATAAATTCTTTCGGCTTTTAGCGAAAATCATCTCTTACCTGTTCGGCCGATTCTTCCTCGATTGAAACTTTCACCGTCAGCCTTTGTCGAGTTTCTTGAAAGGCGATTCGTTGTTGCTTATCCACGATGTAGTAAGCCAACACGCCTAATACGTTTGCGGCGATCAGTATGAAACAGTTTGCGAACATCTGTCAATAAATACGAATACATTATGCCAGATGTTTTAGTGTATAATTGCGACATCGTTCGTTAATTTAACGGCCTTGCGTGATCTTAAACATTAGAACGAAAATGGGAGTACATTCTTTAAATCGACCGTTTATTAGATGGTATCCGGTTAATTACCTTTTCTGCGACTAATATGGATGGATGTGAAACAGAGGTATTCGATGAAGTCTAGCATGTAGGTCTTTTATTATATAAATTGAAGAAAGTTACTCATGTACTTTCTCCTGAAGTCCTACTTGAGGAACGTACATTTCACCTAAAATTTCATAGTGTACGCTCCGATATTTATTCCACATACGTTGGTGTACCACGAGGTAGTATATTGTGTCCGGGGTACTTTACATATTATTCACTTTCAGATTTTCCGGATGGAGGAGATGTCAGCAACACTGTTGTTTGCTGACGATACAGCACTTGTAACGGTAAATAAAGACCATACTAAGGTCTTGACTCAAATTTAAACTTGGCTAAAACGTTGGCGTGTTAATGTGAACGAAATCAAATGTGCTCAAATCACGTTTTTACGTTAAGTATCTGTCCTCCTGTTCAAATTAATGGAGAAACGATTTCGCAACAGGATGAGATAAAATATTTGGGTGTAAATCTAGAATCAACTCTCGGACTAAGCACATTAATACAAAACGTAAACAATTGGACACGAAACTTACACCAGATGCTCGGCAAGGATTCTTGAAAATAAATTATTAATATATATCCATCGTAAAGCCTGTGCGAACGTCTCGTATTGTGGGTCTGCGCTAAAAATATTCGTGTAAATAAAATACAGCGGTTTTAAAATAAAACGATAAGACTAATTGTCTCTCCACCTTTGGTATGTTACCAATGGATGCTTTACAAAGTGGCTTGAAAATTACGTATATTAGGCATGAATTCATCAATCAAGTACAAAGGTATTAACACGCTAGCGATAATACTGTTAGATAACAGCAAGGAAGTAAGAAGATTTCAACGTAACAGGACCATTGACGAACATTGGGGAACAGTATTGGGTTTTGGCCTTGTATATGCTACTTTTCATTTCCGTAAGAATTGCTAGATTGCCATAAAATTGGGTCAGTTGCAATGGGTTATTATTAAAAAAAAAAAGTTTCTAACACGGAGTGATCTTCCACGTATGTTGCACTTAACAAACAGAAAAATACAACGCTGGAAACAATATAATTTGTGACAGGCCAATCATTCCACGGTAGAAAAAAAAACCGAGTCCAAGTAATTGAATGTACCTATACTTCTGGTGTAATATTTTTATGATACGTTTCAAATATATTTTAGTAATTTCCCTGTTATTTCGTATCATTCTTCTCCAAATATCCATCGCATTATCTATAGATACGTTTGATATTTCTAGCCGCAAGATAGAAAATAGTAAAGAAAAATCTATTTTATAAAATAAAATAATCCAGGTAACTGGGAAATTATTTATTTAAAAAAAAAAAATATGTACGTACAAGCTGGTATTTTTTATAATCGAAATATGCGATTTATATAATTTGAAGATAATAAATAATTTTACTCGAAGCATTACCGTTGTAGTTTGCTTACAGGACAGTTTGAGAAACGAATGAACAGGTAAACTGAACAAATTAATACAAAGATGGACATTAGATTACGCCCAAAATACAAATTTTTGTACCGGAATGAAATTTTTACGTTAAATCCTTTATACTAGTCCTTCTTGTCGAAACCATTAATGATCGTAGCATTTTTTATATTTTTAAATTGTGGAATGTAGTGATTTTATTTATACTTGTTTTTAGTTTTCAAATATTTAAATATTGTATTGATATCATTATCATTAAGTAAATATTTTATTCTTAAGATATTATATAATTCAATACCTGAATCAGGTTCCATAAGTTTAGATTGTGGAATGTAGTGATTTTATTTATACTTTTTTTATAATTCATTTTTGTGTAAAATTGTAAACTTAGTTTTAAATTAATATTTTATGTTTTTATATAATTAATTTTAATTGTATATAGCTTGACAATGGCGTAAATGCCGAAAAGCTTCGCGTAATTAAATAAATTTAGTGATTTCAACTATTTTTAGTAACAAGTATATTTTATATTTTTCATTTCTTTCTTTAAACTGGCACCGTTTGAAATGGATTTGGCTCTATGTACCAACGTCTTATAGACTCCTATTTTTTGACTCAGTGGTGCGACTGCTTATGTACGTACTTATTCGTGTGTGTGTAGGTTTTCGAAACATAGATGTAGACAATTTTCCGCATGTAGTCTCCGCTTCACTAACACGTGTAAAAACGTTAGTTCGCCATTATTTTCTTGTTCCATTGTGAACTTTACGTCACTATGAAACATATTCAAATCGATCAAGATTTCATTCAGCTTTCCATTACCATGCTGCCGAATCACGAACGTGGCATCCACGTACCGAAGTCATCATTTAGGAGACTATTTTTTTTTATTAATCTTTCTGTAGATATCTGCTTTAATTAACAAAACTAAATTATGATTGATTAATTGTAAGGAATTTTCTTAATCTTATTACGCGATGTTTATGTTGGTTTAAAATCTAAACTTTTTCCTTTTTATACATTATCGATAATGTTATAATAATATCGAAATCCATTCCTGCCATAAATAGGTAAAACATTTTTGGCCGTCATTATACTGATAGGCTTTATGAAAATATACACTGACAGTAATAGTGTACAGTTAAATAACGATTTGCGATTGATAGTTTCAGTGGAACTATCAGTACGTGAAGTAAGATTTTTATGAATGAAGATGAAATAATTAATAATTAATATGTATAATTATTTTAATTTACTTATTTGTTTAATTACGAAACAAATTTCGTCATTATTTATTAAGGCGGGCGTAGCGAGTTTTGTACTCTGCAACAATTTTACATTTTTGCCCTGAATTGTATTTCTGTATTTAAAATTGAACACAGTAATTTCGAATCGTGTCTGGATGTGTTTCCGGTGTATTATTTTTTAAACTAAACATTTATACATAAAAAATAAATACGAAACAATAATCGTTTATAAACCGAACAAAATCATATAAAAGTTTTTTATCGCGAAGCTTTTCGACAGTTACGTCATTTTCAAGCACACACGTATTATTAATATTTATTGTGTGCGTTTGAAAATGACGTAACTGATGAAAAGCTTCGCGATAAAAAACTTTTAGTGATTAAACGGTGTTATGATTTTGTTCGGTTTATAATTTTATAAAATCACTTCTTCTTCTTCTGTCTCTTCCCGCATGGAGTTAAGACATCATCGTAGCCTGATTTCTAGTAATGCTTAGTTTTATGCCTGTCTTGGGCTATTCTAAACAATTCTTCCGTCGTATATCCTGTCCGGTCCTTTAATTCATGCAACCACAGTCTTTTTGGTCGTCCTCTGTTTCTTTTTCCATTGATTCTTCCTTGCATAAATGTTTTTATTATTTCATATTTTTCTCCTCTTATTACAAGGGACAAATTATTGAAACTTTCTTCTTTTTATTATCTGTATTATTTCTAGACTACTGACATTTACTTTTCTAAATACTTCTATATTTTTGACCTTTTCCGTCCATGATAACTTAGTCATCCTCCTCCTGTACATCCACATTTCGAATGTCTCCAACTATTTTTTATATTTCTGGTTGATCGTCCGTGTTTCAGCCCCATATAATAGTACTGGTAGCGCATAACATTTTACCATTTTCTTAGTTCTAAATGAATATATTCATTTGTTAATATCTTTTTTAATTTACACAAGGCAGATCTTGCTAATTCTATTCTATACATTTAATTTCCATTTATCGAGTACCATTTGTTGTTATCCACGTGCTTAAGTATTTTTGTCTGTTAAGCCATTCTATTTGAATTCCACTTATTCCTAGTTCTGGAATATTGTTACGTTTTTCCTTTTTTATTATTATCGTTGCTTTAGTTTTCTTTAAATTTGGAGAAAATTCCATATTTTGTACTTGTTTTTCCGATATTTTTAACCATTCTTTGTAAATCTTGCACATTCTCTGCTAAAATAGCTGTATCATCGACGTATCTCAAGTTGTTTGTATTTACATCATTTAGTCTTATTCCGCCTGCATCTTCATTCAATGAAAAATTTTTTCAGCATATATATTGAACAGCATGGGTGTGAAGGAATACACCCCTGTCTCACACCTTTCTTTATATACTTTGTGATATTTCTCCCTCTATTAGGATATGTGCTTTTTGATTCCAATATATGTTTTTTATTATTTCTATTTCATTCTTATTTATTCCTTTTTCTACTAATATTTCCATTAATTTTCCATGCTTTACTTTATTAAAGGCCTTTTCATAGTTTAAAAACAGGTATATATATATATATATATCCTTGTTCACATCCAAGTATCTCTGAATAGCAATATTTAACGTCATTAATGCTTCTCTTGTTCCTAAACCATTCCGGATACCAAATTATGTTTCACTTATGCCTTCTTCACATTTTTTATATATTCTATGATGTATTATTCTTTAAAAAAAAAATGTAGTACACGGTTCATTAAATGGTTCTATATTCTTCGCATTTGGTAGCATTCTCTTTTTTTGGAATAGCTATAAATGTTGATTGAAGCCAGTCTTCTGGAATTTGTCCTGTTGTGTATACTTTATTATAAATATCGGCCAATATTTGAATATCTTTTTTATCCTCGTCTAGTAGCTTTAACACTGCGGATATTTTATCTGGTCCAGAAGCTTTTCCACTTTTCATTTGTTTTTTTAATTTCTCCAACTTCTATCGTGGTTGGTCTGTGGAATGTATCCATCATCTGAAAGTTAATTGTATAGTCTATGTTATCATCCAAGAGTTTTTTAATGTATCGCGTCCAATGATTTTATTTTATTTTCTGTACCAATCATTATCTTATTCTGATCATTTTTAATAGTCGTTGTATTCTTTTTAGCAAGCTTACCGGACGCCTCTTTAATTTTTCTGTGTACGTTGAATGAATCGTGATTTTGTTGACGTTTTTCAATGACTTCACATTCTACTCTCCGATATATTCAACATTTAATAATCGTTTACATTTTCTATTAACACTATCTACACATTCATGGAACTAATGTATCGATATGTTTATATCCATCTCGGGATATTTGTTTGTTGGAAGTTTATGTTGTTATTCGCGTTGTTTGGTATCTAATATTGAATTCTTACTTATAATTTTTTATGTCGCTCCGTATTGAGTATCAAAATTTTTACTTGTTACCTCGCAAAAATTGCCAAAATAATTTATAATCGAGTATAATAGTTGTATAGAATTTCTACTTACAACTTACAAAATTGCTCGACATTTTTATATAGGTTTAATACGTGAGAATTAATAGTTTTACGCGTGAAACAGCATAAATTACAAACTTATTTTATTGGAATATTCAGGAAGTTTATATAATTATAAAAACGTTAAATTAATTATGAACGTTTAAAGTTTACCGAAACTTTTTTAGGTATAATTTAAATATTTACTAATTTTCAAAATATTTTCGTATTAAAATGTTTACTGTCAAAGATTTTCAATAATGAGTTTTGTTCTATAGTGTGGGAAAATGAACGTGCAAAATCTTTTCGTACTAAAAAAATGTTAACTATCAGAGATTTATATTGTTTGTAATATTTAGGAAATATAGATGAGAAAAAATTTGTGTGAGGATATTTAGTCTTTAAAAAAATAAAAATTGTAAATCTCGAATATATAACTACATTAAAAAAAAAAATTATAATTGAGTATTTAAAATAGTTTGATGAGAAAGACGCGATTTTGTTAGTGATAATTTTCTGGGTCAGTGCTAACGACGTCATTCTATGATAATGACGTCATAGTGATGTCATAAAACTCTACTTCTATTCGTAAGTCGCACGATTTTGTCACTCGGTCGTTGTTCTATTTATTTGGTATTGGTTTCAACGTCGTACTAAACCGTTTTACATTTAAGTAATATGTTATATAACTTGTAACGTTTCGGTGACGACTTGGTTGGGTTAGCATGAAGCTCAAATAACTGTCCAGTTCTCCCGGGGAAAACCAGTCGTTTCGCTAATATAACGTTTGAAATGAAACTGTAAAATATTCGTATTTTGCGAGAATTATTTCGTCGGTCGAACGTATGAATTATGTTTACAAAAACGGTCTTCTTGAAAATAATAAATATCCCCGTGAGGTGATTAAATAACGTTTGTGGATGTGATGGACGCACGAATATGAACTTGTTTTGTTTATTCGGTAAACTTAAGCAAGCGGGGAATCCTGTAAAATTAAAAATCATTAAAATTTATTTATACATTTAGTACCATTTTTCTATTCTCAAAAATTTATCTATGAGAAATAATTGAATATTTTAATAATTTGAAAATAACTCGATGAAGAATTACAAATTTTTTTGTACGGTCAGCAATATTACAACGATAAAATATTGATTAATAAGAATTACAAAATAATAATAACGACAAATTGAGAATTTAAAAAATCATTGAATTCTCGCGATTTTTCATATTTTAAATTTTTACAAACAACTGTTGATATTGTTACTCTAAGCATATGTTATAATACATAGTAACTCTACAAGTGACGATAACGGAATTATATTCATATACAAATAAAATCGGATTAAGAATAAATTTACACGAAAGTATTGTCAAATACGAACTAGTAACTGAGAATAAAAATTTATGGCGTAGTTATAGAAACGATAGAATACACATACCTCGGACAAAGAATTACGACAGACAGGAATATGTTAATGCTAGTAGAAATAAATTCGAGAATATTACCATCATGTGTAGGTTTTGGAAAACTAAACAGCGTATTCGGAAACGATGAAATATCGACACGATTGAAAAGAGAATTATGTAATCAACGTGTTTCACCGGTTCTCCATATATATTTTTTATAATGATTCGCTAAGGTGGATGCTTACAAAAACAAAATTAAGGAAGATAAGGAAGACACAAAACTGTTGAACATAAAACTATCTGATCGAAAATCAAATAAATAGATAAGAAAGAAGACCGGACTTCATGATGCTGTGGAGCAAATGGCGAAAATAAAGACGTAGCCCAAAGAATGGGTAACATATATGGACAGTAGAGGTGTTGGAATTCCGGCCAGTTGACAAGAAGAGAAACAGGGGTAGACCGCTAAACCGTTGGTGTGATAATGAGCCGCGGGGAAAAATTGGATAAGAATAGTTCAGGATCGTAATAACTGGGAACAATTGGGGAAACTGATGTTGGCTGAGAGGACGGAATATCTATACTAATATACAAAACTGTAGTGTCTGTGATTTGCGAATATTTTCATTATAATCGGCTATTTTTATCACCATAAAGAGAAAATCAGTTTTTTAAATTTTTGTGTCTGCCTGTCTGTCTGTTCCGATGTAACTAAAAAATTATTAAAGAAATAATATTAAATACGTACAGCTTATAGCCTATATTATCGGATTCGTTCCAAGCTTCATTTCACATTGATATCACAAATAGAACAGAAATTACAATAATTTAAAGTTTCATAAAGTAAGAGACAGCGATATGTCTGTCAAATCGTTTAAAATTTAACACGTTTTCCGGTTCGAATGTACCTTTACTAAACATCCGCCGTACAAACCACGTTTTGTTGCGTTAGGGGTTTGGCCGAAATAACGGGTATATATATATATATATATATATATATATATATATTGTTAAAAGAAAGAGACAGCGACATTGTATTAAAAAAAAAATAATTACACAGGCGAGTGGGTAACTTCAGTATAACTATATAACTGCTATGAACGGTTCAGGACATATATATATATATATACTAATTTGCAGCTCGCGAGGCTTACAGATCGTATAAATGATCAATTTAATCTAAAGAAGCATAGAGGTCTAGTTCTCTTAGATATTGAAAAGGCTTTCGATAGCGTATAGCATAACGGAATTATATATAAAATGGTAAATATGGCTATCCTAAATTATACTACTCATAAAATCTTATTTCTTTAACAAGCTTTTTAATGTTAAAATTAATAACACCTATTTTAATCCTAGAATAAATTTTTCTGGGTTTCCTCAAAGTACATCCTGAGATCCTTCCTTTATAATACGCCAATAGCCTACCTAAAGTAAAAGATGTTAACATCGCGCTTTACACTATCTCTTCTTACGCAATAGTATTGAAAAAAGACTTTCTGATACTACAAAATATACAAACATTAGAACACATAGTAAATTAAAATAAACATAACTAAAACTAAAAGCATTACTTTTACCAAACGTAGACTATATAGAAATTGCAATCTGAATATAGAAAGTAATTAACTAGAATGGAAACTACATGTGAAATATTTAGGTCTTATCCTGAATGACAAATTAATATTTTCAAAGCATATTGATCATATCATTAATGAAGCCTAGTCAAAATTATATACCCTTCATAAAATTTTCAATAAACGATCTTAAGCTTATATACTTCCTCTCTTATTATATTCGTCTCCTGTGTGGAACAGTGCAAATAAAATTAACAAATGCAAACATTTCAGAATAAATATTTGCAAATCATTGAATCTCCCTTATCACACAAAAATATACGATTTACATTACAAACTAGACCATCCTGGCATATTTCAGATTATTACAAAATAAGCGGAAAAATTTTATAATACATGTTTTACCAGTCCGTATCCCTCTATTAAAAAAAAGGGCAACTATACAAGTAAGCCCCTTTTATCAAAGTCGTAAGAAAATGATTAGGTTAGTTAGAAGTATTCATGTTTGAAGCGAAGAGGAAGTGATGATGGAAGGTTGAGTGACAATCTAAGTGAACAAACGTCGGTTAATGAGGATATGGGAGACAGAAGACGTGACGCTGCACACAATGCCCTGAAGAGCAAGAGTTCTATTGATCAGGTATTAAGTGGATGAGTTTTGTATGACCCAGCAGCAGTCTGCTGAAACAACGTCATCTCTGCGGTTTTGAAAACGAAGTCTTCCAAGGTAAAATAGAATTCTTGATTTGGAGAAGCTTATTAATGAGGAGGTCGACTACCACTTTTATTGTGACGAAGCAAAAAGTTTTGATTTGACATAATGACGTACATCAATAACTTGAACTGGGTCGTTTGGGATTGGCAACAATGTAGCACCCACTTTTGCCATACAACATAATAACATATACGTATTTAGAAACTATTATTATATTTAATTCTTGAAAATCGTTTATTTCACCGCTTCTTGCCTGTCTGTAATAAAACTTGTCTATACTAAAAAATATCGATACATCGATTAGAATGAGACTGATCGAAATTTTAATTTAAAAAATTCACTCCCAGAATAAAGAATGAAAAAGACGAGAACGATCTGTTTATCATCGCTGACCAAATCGAAAATTACAGCTGAGATACTCTTATTAAAACTCAATTTTGCCGTGGTACGTTCGTAGTTCAATAGGTAACGTCTGCGAAATGAATACCCCGATAGAAAACCTGCCGTTAATAAGTTCGGCGCGCCAGGATCGTGTATAGGTACAAAAATGTGTGATATTATGATAATCTTACCATCGTCATCCGTTGCCGGAATATTGAGTACGGCGACAGAGAAGGCGTGGCCCGGTTACAATTATAATGCTAGAAGTCTGGATTCGAATTAATACGCTTATATATTACGTGCGTGTGAATCCCATGTATATGCCCTTATTTCTCACGTTAATGCTAGTAATGGTAGTAAGTTCGCTAAACTTTACGCCGTTATTGATTATTTCTTTATTAGTCTGAAGGGAACCACTTGTTTCTCTGGGTTTTTCACATACACACAAATATATATATATGTGTGTACGTATGTTGGCGAAATGTCTAAGTGTACGTCGGTATTATCTTCGGAGATACACGCGCCATCCTGTCAAGTTGAGAAGAGATATAAATTAAATTCCTCTTAATGCGGTCGGAATCTGTTCTGTACGCTCGCCTGTCCGGGTGAATTTCGAAAAATATGAAGCAGCTTCTTTTTTATTTTACAGGATCGCGTTTAGAATTTATAAATTTCCCGCCTATAAAAATTAACCACTCTGTACGACGAATCTGCCCTGGACGTAATATTTTTTGAAAGTTATTCGCTCGGCAATTTCTCATCATTCGACCCCCCGGCTATTCCGTTCGAAATTTGCTCTCTCCATCTTCGTAACGGCATCTTTATAATTTTTTCCCATTCTCTTATTTCTGGCGTTCTATCTTCAATTTCGTATGGGGCGCAGGAAGGTATTTCTGAATCAAAATCTACAAAAAATCCTTCTAACTGGTCTGTTGTCAACTATAAACGCAAAAGGAGCGAAAACCCTAGCCGGGTAATTTTTAAAAAGAAAAATAAACAATGCGATCCTATACGCAGGGATTATGAAAAACATAATTTTACACGTCATTTCTCCGTAAGAAAGATAATTAAATTGTTTATGTTAAACAGCTTTTTGTTACCGCTTAGCTTAATTTACGCATATAATATATATATATATATTCTATTCTGATTTTCGTACTTATGTCGCATAATAAAAACCAAACATACGCGAAGTATAGGTTGTTGTAAAGTTATAAAATTAGTATGTTAAATTTTGTTTTACAAAGATCTTCTTCATCACGAGATTTTTATATATTTTAACAATTAATCCGGCCACAAGCTACGTTTGTCCCACAGTACGATGTGGCTTTTCCAAATGTCCTTTCTTGTCTTAACGTCGATTCATGTTAGATAGCGACAACGAAGATATTTTCAAATCTTAATTTCTACCTTGTGTACGTTTGTGTCATCCAGAACATCGTGGAACATTCTTTTTTAGTTTTCGGTCATAACGATTTGAATGAAATTTTTTACACGCTTTCTGTAATTTATTAACTACCGTATTTACTCTAATTTTAACTTTAGTTTTTGAGAAAAAATCAACCTTAATCTTCAGTGAATTGCCTGTGCTCTTTTTTTTGTTTCATTTTTAAATTTTCAGCGCTATTTGAATCTCTCTAATTTCTGATGGGGCGTGATCATGTTCGCCGTCCCCAAATGGTGCATCTTCACTACTATCTAGGCCATTTAAAATGCAGCATTTCTTAAAGCTCTTCACAACCAAATAATTTGAAATAAGATCCCATGCAGCCAAGATTTTAATTTTAGCGGTCGCTTCGTGGACCGCATTCGCTATCCACTCAGAAGGAAAATGTGTCAAATGTGCTTCGAATAGGCGATTAATACAAACATCGAGTGGCTGAAGTAATGATTCATTCCGGCAGGAATACAAACTTACACTGTTTTACTTCTCGAAACTTTTTTTTCACATTATCTGTTTCATGTCCGCATAAGTTGTCCACCACGAACATACTTTTCGGTTGTAAAACTACTCCGGGTCGCCGCCCATACACACATTTTATCCACTCTTAAACTAGGTAGTTATCCTCCATCCTTTTTCTTAACACCTAATAATAGGCAGTAGGTAATTTTTCACCCTACATACCGAATGTAATTCAGCATTAACAATGTAAAAGTACCTACTGTTATAATATACTCTTATTTATTTGTTTACATTACCAATAATATCGTATAGCAGACCCTAAGTATCATTGGGTCGTAATTTGGAAATCTCCGCATACCACGCGCAACCTTCTTCTTTTTAGTGCTACATTTTAAGAAAAAGGTTGCGCGTCTGTAAATACGGTAATTAAAAATGGACAGTACGAAAATTACGACTTTTGAAATTTTCTAACTCGATCCAGGGTACGCTTCCCCATAAAATTTAGAAAATTTCGATTTTTTTTTTATTGCCTTTTTCTCGATACTTATCTAAATGTGCGTTTAAAATTGCAACTAGATCGTTTTAACCGTTCGAATGTTATAAGTTTAGAAAGTTGCTTTTACCGCGTATGTGTTAATAAATATAATTAAAATTGAATCAACGAAACAATTATTATAAGGAGAAAAACCGAAAGAAAAGTTCCAAAAATTCATTTTCAAAAAAAGAAAAACCTAAAATGATTTCTCCTTCTGATATTTGTTTGAAATTTTTGGTTACAACTCTCCGGAAATTTATGAAACGAAATTTTACGTGATTAGTGTAACGGTTTTCAATAGTATGTGATTTCTAACTAGATATAAAAGAAAGTTAAATACAAAGCAATATCTCGGTCGCCCAGGTGCTACCTATATATATATATATATATATATATATATATATATATATACATATAACCAACTTTCACCTTTATAACAACATAATTTCAATAGTATTTTTAAAATTAAATAATATTTTTTTTTTTTTGTTTAATTATATATACATGAAAAAACGAACAATACTATTTCAAAATTCAGATATGAATATTTCCAAAAAATTACAATAGTAAAAATTATACGCAAAGTATAATTTCTTAATTAATACGTGGAAATGTTTTAATATTTATTACTAATTTTTATACACTCCACACATTAGATACGCCCTCTTTAGGACAAAATATGTAAACAAACGACTAAAATAGTAACTAATGTAACGAATCGTTTTAAATTCCATGGCGCATTTTTTTTTTGCCGCATAAATCTTATCATCGAAATTATCCACTGATCGATAAAATAAATAAAATAAATAAAATATGGTGAAAAACAAATTTACCATTAATGCGAAGCACACGACTCAACTTCATATTTCTCGGTTAAAAATAGAACCTAAACTTAACTTGAAAGAGTTTCCATCAACTGAAAAGTTGGTCACGTTTTTAATGTGTAGATTCATGAAGCACCAGTTAAAAGACGCGTCCTGGGTATGTCAAAATGGGGCGGATTTTAGCATCCCCAATTTAATTACTTTCTCATTATGCTGGTACACCCATACATCGACCGATTGATAGCTGCATTGACGAGTGTTTTTTTTACTATGAAAATTTTAGTTCCTGCTGTTATTCAAAATCACGTGGATAGCTCAGACATTGCTATTAAAACGTGTACTCATATGTATTGATAGAATTTATGTACTAACGTATCTACATATCCATACGCGTTATCATTTGGTTAAAAACTGAAGGGTTAAAAAGTATAGAAGGGAATTAATATTTCGATTTTTCTATGTATATATATTGGATATTAAGAACACCGTATATTTTGAAATTTTAATGTTATTATTATTATTTTGTTGATGTTATCGACTATTAGCGGTTATTATTAATATTATTTTTATCGTAATTTTATGTAATTTTAATTGTTTTCATTTTTTTATGTTTTATTATTTTTTATTTCATCTTTATCGAACTTTGATTTCAAAACGTACATTTTAAGATTTCGTTGTAATTATTAATATTTTTCTCTTCATTCTTAATGAAATTACTGTTCTTGGTTGTTACTATTTCTCGCATTATTAATTTTTTATCGTTGTTTTAATTAATGTTTTGATTTTTTTTATTTCCTATTCATTCTTTCGGATCATTCGAAGCGTTTAAAGAGCGTACAAAATAATAAAAACACGAAGAATGAAAAGGTGTTGTTAAGGCTGGTACTTTAATTAAAACCAGTAGAAAATTACGATGATCCGCGCAGCATCTGGTTCAAAGACTAGGTCGTAGGGAAACCAATTCTCGAATTAATAACTGCGTACGACTATTAGGAAATGAAATTACCAGTGCTAGGACGAATGGTGGTGGTGGTAAACTATTTTTTGACTTTTTCAACTTGAAGAACTCGGTGACGAGAATTTAATTAGTGTCACGTTGATAGTAAAATCTCTCGGTAATGAGAAACCGGGATGTAGTTTTAACAGTGCGCGCATAATTAGCTTTTCATCGTGTTAAAACACTGACGTTTCATTTATCACCGTTTCGTTTATTCGATCAATATTTTTGCATTCTTCCGGTGTCTTTCTTTTCATTTATATACATAATTCTTAGTTGCATCTTACTGCAATCCTTATAATCGATAATTTATTCATTCTGTCCTTTATTTCCTGCTTAGATATCCTCGTACGTCCTATATTTTTATTTCGTTATATAAAAAGTTTAATTATTTTCACAAACCAACATTATCCATTCATTGCAGGCCATCATAAAAAATGATTTTTCTTTTCTCTCGGTAATACGGTTGAGTTTTCTCATCATTGTTATTTATTATTATTATTATCAGTGTATATTTGTAGGTAAATATGTACTCGCGTTATAATAATGCGTGGTATTCGGTAATAACTTTTAAATGGTCCAGGTTTTTTTTTTCAGTAAAATAACGGATATATTTAATTTTTTGCGTCACACAGAATAAATTGCAAAAACAATTCGCAATGAAATAAAATACTAACTGTGTGCGATATTAAAATGAGCGAGTAGTGCGTTGACCTAAACTTATCAGTATGTAATTATGTAGTGAAAACTCTTACGAATGAAATAAATATTCGTCATTAACCATGTTCTTTACGAGTAAAATCAATTAATAGAATATAAAAAAAATTGTATTTATCCCCTTTCTAGTGGAAAGGTGCGCCATAGATCGAAATTTGTTAAACGCTTTTTTTTGTTGATATACATTAAATTTATCCAATTTTCCTCGGTATGTAACAAGAAGCACGTTTCTTCTATAATATCGCTTGTTGTACGACAATCGTGTATCGTATGAAATTAACAGCAAAATATTGTTTGTACACGGTGAAAAGAAATATTTGATAAAAATGCTAGCCGGTTATGTTGAATGAAAAAACGAGGATTAAATCCTGCTTTTGAATACGGCCATCCAACGGAATTCAATCCACCTAAACGAACGGACTGGCTCGCTACAATATGGAGGGGTGCTTTCCACCCGAACAATGGATAAAAATTGTATACAATATGGTAAACAATTACCACGGCAGTAGCATTAATAAGAATTCGGACGTAATGAAAACACTGATAAACGCGTTGAAATCGAAATACACTAACACAGGTGTTGACGAATTCGTCATTTCGTGTCATGTTACACGACGAACATTTATCACGATTAAGAAGCTGAATAAGAAAAAGTCCAGCAAAAGAACAAAAATACCGACGATGGACGAAAAAGAGGAATAAATGAAATTACACTAATTACAATTCGGTGAGTGGGACATTTCTTTATGCACCTAGATTTTTGTTACATTTCATTACTTACAATTTTACATGTTCATAAAGTAATATGTCTGTGTATCTTTAAAAAATGCACACAGATATATGCCCCCCGACAGTCACGATTTAAAGATAGTGTTTACTGTTTGAATAATTTTAAAAATGAAAAAGCATTAAACTAATCATGAGAAGTGGGGTAAACACAGTTGTAATTGATACGATATTAAAATAAAATAATTTAAGTAGAGGAGGAAATAAAACAAAATTTAAAAAATAAAAACTAAACAAGTTTAAAAACCGCAATTGAACCGAAAAGAGTGTACTTATCCGATCAGAGAATTAGTAAACAAATGTAGGGTTACCCGGAGAAGACGAACGTTTTTTTTTTTTTTTTTTTTTAATAGCGCATTTGGTGAGACCGCGTGCTCCACGTTTACTGTATACACGAGAGAGATTGGTGTTTTTATCTAGTTATCACGGAATCCTATAACGAGAATGCGTGGAACGTTATTTTCGACGTGAATCAATCACGACAGTGCAAAGTAATTTTCTAAAAGAATTCAAAGTTACGCGATTTTTTTTGTGGGAGAAATTTCAAAAATTCAGCGACCTATACTCGAAAAAGTCTTCGAAAATTTTGTAAAGACTAAATGAATGCATCGTTGCAAATGACAGTCATCCGAACGGTATTGTGTTCCGCAAATGATTGTAAGCTAATCTGTCATTTTCTTATTTTTAAATAAAATTTCATTCGAAAATTTTGGTGAGGTAGTTTTCGAGTTATTCCAAAAACAACAAAACCGTCCGTCTTCTCTGGGTCACCCTATAGATAATAATAAAAATAAACAAATAAATAAACGGATAAATAAAAACAAGACCGCAATTAATTCGTAAAAGATATGCAGAAAATATCTGGGGCTAAATCTGTTCTAGATGTTCAATTAGGACTAAGTACTTTATTTTTTTTTTATGTACAGAATTTAAGCGTGTGCTGTGGTGAAAAAATTAGTCGGACCTATTGAAGAAAAATGAGGTCGTAAAATTAAATATGAAAAGTCACTGAAGCATTTTTTAACCTAAACGGAATTTACAAAGTAAAAGTAACAACCGTAATAATTCGTTTTTAATGTTCAATCATTCGCGCGGAAAAATTTTTCTTTTTTTTTACTTTTCCCCGTTTTTTTCCCTTCACACTTATTAAACCGACCACACGGATTTCATCGAATTTTCGTTTGCCGATTTCAAAGAACTGGCCATTTTCCAATCTTCCACCAACTGGAAAAACTAAAATGAGGTTTCGTTTTTGTTTCCTTCTGAATTCTTTGAAAATTCATTGTTACAGGAAAACAGATTTTTAATGAGTGGCAGCGAACGGATATGTCTTTATTACCGCCCCATATTTTGTTTTTCCGTTTAAAAAAAAATATATATATGTATCTGTGTGTTTGCGTGTGTATATGTATAATTTATGTTGATTTATTGGAGAGTAGTGATTTTATGAATTAACAAAACAAAATAAAATCAAAGTATTTAGTGATTAACTTTGATTTTATTTTGTTTTGTTAATGTATAATTTATACCTGGCTATTCAGTTATGATCGCGGGGATCTTTTTAATTAAAAAAAGAAAAGAGCAAGCACTTTTTATAAATTCTTTCCAGAATTTTTTTAGTTATACCCGAGAAATAAATGTCGTGAATTATTATTCGAGACTTGTCGCTTTAAGCTGGTATGGAGTTTACTCATTGTTTAAATAAATATATTTTAACGAGGCAAGTTTGTTTTTAACAATGTTGAAAATTAGTTCCTTTTTATGTATGTTTGTCTCTAACATGTAATAATCCATTTAACGAACAGATTCTGGCATCATATATATATATATATATATATATATATATATATATATATATATATATATATATTTATATATATATACATACATATACATAATTTTTAATATTCATAATTAAATATAATAATAAGAAAAAAAACAATTTATTAATTAAAGTAAAATAACGTATTAATAAACCCGCGTTTACGTTCTAGGCAACATGCCGTACTAATCATCAGAACTACATTAAACTGACTCTGACATAACAAGCTACTACCTTAACTATGTTTATGACAATACTACATCTGATTGGTTCTTAATTGACCAATAACAGTTCTCCGCGCTGGATCAAGTCGCATGCCATTTCTTTGTGGAAGTTCTTTTCAACTTCTAAGGCTTCCCTAACAATTCTTTCACCTAACTGATCTACTTTGATCTGAACTTTATGCCCTGGAACCGTTTGATGTTCCGCCACGGCTGATTTTTCAACGCGTTTATACTTGCAGTCCGCTACATGATCTTTAATCCTTACATCAATAATTCTGCCTGTTTAGCCCATATTTCTAAGACCACAACAGCATGGCATTCTGTACATGCCAGCTACTTCCCTCACTGGTATAACACATCTTTTATATTTTCATCATATTACATAATTTTATGCATGTGCTAAATACCGGTCTAATATTATTCCTGTATAGTATTGTGCCCAAACGAACTGTAATGCCCTTCACAAGTGGGAGGCGTATCGTAGCTAATACTTCTCTGTCCGAATTCGAATCCTTTATGTTCACCTTTTTTTCCGCTAAATTTTTAACCAAAAAGTTTGCTTCCTTCTTACCGTACCCGTTATTACAAATCATCACTTGCTCTACTCTGTTCAGTTCATTTACTAAATTTTCCTCGTTTGATATTCTTTTTGCCATGGTAATTGTTTTAAAAATTCCTAACTTTTGGCTCGGCTGATGGTGCGAATCTTTCATTAAATAACGTCCTGTCTGCGTGCTCTTAATATACACTGACGACGTAGTGGTGAACTAACAGGAAAGCCAAATTCGTTGCAACATTCACGTTCCATAGCGAACTTTATGTTGTAAAATGAATAAAAATTCGAATAACTTTTCTCCGCCATTTTGCCAAATGACAAAATGTCGTCCACATATCTAAACAAACATTTCAGCTTACAAACCTCTGCCAGCGATTTATCCATCTCTTCCATAAATAAATTTACGAAGACCGGTGCTAATCTCGAATACCTTCGCTGTGCCATCTGTCTGTCTATAGGTTTGCCATCAAACACGAATGCGTTGGCTTTAACAGACGTGTTGAAAAACGTAGCTATTTTTTATCTATACCGCGTTTCTTTATAATCTTAAGATCATCTTTAACCGGCACATTATTAAACAACGAGGCCACATCAAAACTTACCGTGATATCATTATCACACATTCTTGGGTCTCCCAACGTTTCAATGAATTGTTTAGAATTTTTTATGTGTGCTTCATCTGTCAAATTAACCACATTTTTCATATGAACACAATCCATTCCATTAGTATTATCGTACTTCTTGTTTTTCATGTGATACAAATTATTCAACTTTTTTAACTCGCCTAATCTTTGTGTGCTCAAAAACTGATATTGGTCTATAATAAAAAATTCTAATATATATATATATATATATATATATATATATATATATATATATATATATATATATATATATATATATATATACATTCCCTCCGGGGAATTGTCGTGATGAAAGGGTAGACGTGTTTCAGTTATTTATTGACCCATGTCAGCGGTAGTGTAAGCTACCGGAAGTGCCACTCAAGCTGGAAAGGTAATGAGGAGCTAGACGAAGAGTGGTCACTTGAAGTGGAAGCAGCGCTATAAATGTTGCTTGCGGGTGGTAAATAGGATGTTCAAGAAAAACTGCAAATAGATATTTATCGGGAGCGGCTATAAAACTGCGATGATGAAAATAACGGGAACCTACCTGATTATATTTCCAGGATTTCAATCACAAAAAGCACAAATACCAATGTGAATTAGCTCTGCGACCCAGCTACCAACTGACGCTAGATATTTGCTGGATAACTGGTGTGAAAGATGCGACTACGCGTACTAAGGCGGGAGGCCAGACTTTAGATCTTTAAAGATAGCAGGTAAACTGGAAAATATGAAAATCAAAATGAAAAGAAATAAAATTTATATATATATATTGTATATTAGTGAAACTAGAGGATGGAGTGAAAATTATTTTTGGAGTGGAAATTAAAGAATAATACACTATGAAGGAAAAAATGAAGTAGGATTAATCCTTAACAGAAAATGGGGAACCGGTGTGAAATCGTAGCTCTAATTTAATGATAGAATACTATGTACTAGTAAAATTGATTTCGATACGAGTAACAACAACGATAATGATTGTACGCATGCCAACAAGCAGTTATAAAGACGATGAAGTTGAGAAACTATACGAACTGGAATAAGTTATAAACTTGTAGGAGACTGAAATGCGGTGGTTGGAGATGAAACGATAATGAATGCATAGAGTCAAGAGGAATAAAATTAAAGAAAAATTAATAATCTTCAGTGTTGTCAATAAAATGATAATAGGAAACACACTTTTCAAACAACCACCTAGAAGGAAATACACATGGACAGTACTGGATGATCGAGAAAGGTACCAAATAGAATATATCATGGTAAGAACTAGATATCGAAATCAAATAAAGCAATACAAATCAGCCAGTGACCAGAAAATATAATTTATGACATCAAGGTTACTGTATAAAAAGCGGAACAATAAAAGAAGTAGTTAAAAAACTTATAAATACAAGGAATGAAGAATAACGGACAGATAATAAAAGAGCAAATTAATATTAACCACAAAAACAATTCGAAATATGGTGTTAGAGAAAAATATAAAACACAAACAGACAAAATGAAAAATACGCAAGTACTCGAAAACATCAATGAATAAAATATGCTTAATGAACGTAATAAGAGATGAGGTGTGGCTGGATAGTACATAGATTAAGAAATAACGGATATCTATCAACAATAATAGAAGGACCAATAATTTATATATATATATATATATATATATATATATATATAAATTGCAATCTGGTTGATGTAGTCAATAAGCAACTGGTATGTGAGTTATGACAGGATGGGAAATGTCATTCAACAATGGCACTCCGAACTACCTCTCCCATCATTTTAACCGGGGGGAGATTTAGAGGTGTGCGATAGTTTAATCTGCGAATCCCATTGGCATGATTTAATAAATCTACCGCCAGGCCTTCTAACCCGTGCAAGTAATTTCTACTGCAATCCCGAACTACTTCGTGCACATTTGGTATTTTTATGTCTTTATGCAAATTTTCATTTCGTATACACCCGGGTGCACCGGCTATTAACCTTAGTATTTTTGATTGAGATCGCTGCACCATTTTGATATTCGATATTGATGCTAACCCCCAGAGTGATATGCCATATGTCCCCATCGGCTTATGCGTTTTATTTTTGAAAGTAACCCTTCATGCCATACACGATCGGACGCCTGAATTAGAAAAGCTGCAGAACAGTACTGCTGCTTTTCGAAACAATTACCGATGTATTTTTCACCCTATGAACTTGCTCTATCGTAGAATGGCCAGGACGAAACCCAAACTGGTAGTTTAGAATCGTGCCCTGCAGCTGTTTTAAACACATCATTTAGGTGTAACCCAAAACCTTTCGCCTTTTCAAGATCGCTACGTGCCCATTCGCGATTATGTTTCGGCAAGGGGGGGAACCAATAAATGGCGAGATAAACGACGAAAATGTAACATCTAGTTAAAGAGGGTACAAGTGTAGAGACGTACCGCGTATTGAATGACGCGAAGCAGAATGTTAATATGCTTTTCTGGTTGGCGACTAATCGAAAGCTTGAAAAATACAAGAAGATATATATATATATAGTGTATGTATGTATATGTAAATCTAATATATGTATGTTGCGTGAAAGGCTTACTTATGACACTATGGTGCTCGTGAAAGTATACCATACACAAAACTTGAACGTAAAAATAATGCTGGATTTAAACAGAAAGAATTGAAATAGCGCGCACAAAACTATCAGTTTATTTACAATAATTACAACTTAGTGAAATGCACAAAAAATTGCGTTAAATGAAAGACTAACACAAAATAAAGAGAAAAATTCCAAAAGATCGATTAAACAACTTCAAAAAGATTGTGCAATAATGAATTATTATTGGTGAATGAGATGATCTGCCAATCAGAGGAACCGCCGGAAGAAATCTCCGTGATTGGAGAATGTAATTGCCGACCAGATTGTCCCACATAGTTGTATTTTTTAAACCTATACATTCTACCAGTTATTGATGTTTTCAATGTTTAAATAAAGTATTTCAAAATTACAAAAAAAAAAAAAACTTTTTATAGAATTATTTATTATAGTTTTAAGTTAACAAAATGTTTTCAATCAAAAAACGAGCACGTTTAATGTACCTTTCTTGACGTCATACTGTAGATGCTAAGGTAACTTTAAGGATACTTAGCATATGTGTATGTACATATAAATTCTTCATGATTTATAAAATTCTGTATTGAAATAAATATAAATATACTAGTAAAAAAAATACTGTAGATATTAATTTTATACGAAAAATGTTTGTGATTCCTATTCAAGGTATTACAGAATTTTATCTCTGTTCTAACAAATGTTATATATGTATAAACAGTAGTTTGGCTTTTGAAAAACATATATTCGACCATAAAACAGATGTACCGAATTGTGTAAATTATTCAGCTTAACTTAAAACAAATAAGGTTTATTTTAGGGTGTGAAATAGGTTTTTGATAAACTCTCGCACGCTGTCTATTATACAAAACTAAAGTCGTGTCTGGGGTATTATATATATCCCGTGTTAAATCCATTTACAAAATTTTTGGTTGGTACGCCAGTACTAAATCCGATATTTTATCATATTATACACGTATCAGAGACGGACTGTTGTTACATTTGTTGACAACGTAATCATAATAATTACAATTATCGTTGGCTGTAATTGAAATCAGGCTAAAAACGCTAACGGATCTAAGTAAATCTAAGCAAATGCACTTTTCAAAATACGTTCGCGCTCTGAAATATACGCTATCCTCCTCTTAAAACAGACAAAAAGTAATTTTGCAACGAAATGAAGTGAAATATCCAAAAAAATAAATAACCTTTGGGAAACTTATATAGTGTCAAAAAATGGATTATGATATTACAGCGGGCGTGGCGAATGCTCTGAAATTGATGGGGGTTTAGTTATCGAACATGAAGCGATCTATAAAATTATCAGGCTTGAGACTTCCATGTAAACTAAATACAGAAATTCATAATAACACTATCAAACTGATTATTTCTCTGCCTTGGTATGGTAACCAATACGATATCCTACTTACTTTAGTATCCCATTTATTAAGAACTTTAAACACTAAATGATATTGTCCGACTATCGTTCTATTTAATTATTTATCTTTCACTAATCACTACATAGTTTATTTCTATATTTTAACAATACTCGTAAATTTTCAGAAATGTACAAATACGTAATACTGTCGATCGTTGAACAGTATTTAGATAAAATTCATACGATTGATAAATATGCGCAACGAAAGTCGATAATTAAAAAAATATATTGAAGCTCAACACGTAACATCAAAAGACGGATGAGAGTTATTTTAACAAAAATCTGGAACGAAATTATAATGACGACGAAAGTATATCATAAATACACTTTAGCGTTCTCCGTTTTATTACGTAAGTATCAGAATGTTAAATGTAAAACAGATATCCAACATGATCCCGTGGATTAAAAAAAAAATAATAATTTGTCCGAGACTACAATATTTATTTGAAAAGATTCATCTTTCAAGAAATGATTGAAGACATACGCGTCAATTCGAACGTTATTCTTAAAAATTTATTTACGAAATACGAGTTCGGTTTTCCTTTCGATATGTTTCTGCTCTTACATTTATTTTAACAATAATCTCGGTTATATAAATAAAAAATCAATTGAAAATTAGTTAAATCACTAATATTTATTTTCTTAAGGAAAACACAATTCGGCATTTACGCCATTATCAAGTGAAAAATTTAAAAAATCATAATTTTAAAAATATGAATTAAATATAATTACTTAAAAATATGTGATGGTAATTGTGAAAATATGATCCAAAAATGATGTCTGGTTCTGTCGGTCTATTTTTTTTGATTTGTTGAAATTTAATATCAATATATTTGTTTATTAATTTAGTTTTTTTATATTAATTTTTTCTTCAATATTATTTTCCTGATTCTGTAAAAGTTGTATACTGTTGGAATTTTAAATTTTTCATTTACTATTGCGATGTATGATGTCCAAACGTAAAATATTAAATATAAAAATATACAACCACAAAATTTTTTAAAAAACACAATTTTACAAATAAAATGAAAATAAATATTAAAAATCTGATAGATTTTTTAAATTTTTCACTTGATAATGGCGTAAATGCCGAATAGCTTTGTGTTTTCCTTAAGAAAATAAATATTAGTGATTTAACTAATTTTCAATTGATTTTTTATAAAAAATCACTACATTCCACATTATATAAAAAATTAATATATAAATAAAGTTCTATATATAGGCTGAATATATATAATTAAGAAGAAAAATAAATAAAAACAAAGTTAATCACTATAAAAGTTATTTTATGATTTTCAAGCATATTTTTGACGTGAATGTTCAAATGCTTCGCATTAATAAAATAACTTTTATAGTGATTAACTTTGTTTTTATTTTGTTAATTCATAAAATCACTACCCTCCGATACATCAACATATTAATTACATACACGCATGTATATGCGTATTAATGTGTGTTTGTGTGAACTTTTTAATGCTTAAATGTGTATAATTGTTCTCGCCTGCAACTAGTATATGTATGTACATAGGATATGTATAATGTATCGTAGATAGATCATTCTCAAAATTATAGTATAAATATTACCACCCGGTATAAAAGTTATAATTGCATATACGGACACATTAGATGACTTGGAGTAAAAATACCAGTGTACAAGTGTTTGCTAGATTACTATTATAGATTATCAAGTATTGTAAAATACAATATATATCATTTTATTTATTTTTACTTAATTAACCGATGATTAAACTGGTGTACTTAGAGCCGCCTAATACTTCTATTAGACACGTTTCCAGGGGCATTCGCGCTATTTAATTACTCTACCGTTATTATTATCCATATATACCGCGCTTTCGAGGAGGTCTATACCACACCCCCAATATACTCAGAAGCCGATTCATCACACTGAGATGTAGTAGCTGTTATGTTAAAACAGTAGATGTTAACACCGCTTATGTCTTTTTCAGTATTAGCTAATATAGGTTCAGCTGCAATTAGACGAGATGTAGCATTATTCGGAGATAGAAATAAATTTCGGATGTACCCCGAACTGCCAAACTCTGAAGAGATAAGGTCAGCACCAGTATCGAGATCCGGAAAAATCACCTAATGGATGAATTATTAGCGGAAATATGAAAAATTTTAATAAATGGAAAATAACGTGTGAACGGAATGTGTAGAACATACAGCAAATTCTAATTTAGTGGTCGACCCGAGGAATGAAATTAAATGAATGAATTTATCTAGAAAATGACGGAAGACACTCAACATGCGGATATGTAATGCAGAAATGGGGTCTAACGACATATGCTGTGTGGCAGTGCGGAAATCCGAGACAAACAATGCAGCGTATATTAGAAGCCTGTAGCGAATTTGCGCCTGCATGTTTAACATTAGAAGATGTTAACAAACTTAACGACGTAGTCATAGACTGGCTAACAAATTTTTAAGATTTATGATGGGAATTTTGTACAATTATGTATAACCGACGACTATACGATAAGAAGACGTATTGTAAAGGGGAGTAGTACACTGAGTATGCCTAAACTGGATTGCACCTTTGTAAATGAAACAAACTGTAAAACATTAATTCGAATAATAAAGTATTAATAAAAAAATCTATCTATCTCTCTTTCTATACATATATCATATATATATATATATATATATATATATATATATATATATATATATATATATATATATATATATAATTTGCATTATTTGTATATGAAGCCGAAACCTTGACATTACATAAGCAAGACAAAGAATTGATGCTTTCGAGATGTGGATATGGCGCAGAATGCTGAAAATACCATGGACGGCAAAGATGCCTCAATTCTTGAAGAACTAAAGGTGGAACAGCATCTTCACACTTTATGCCAACAGAAAATCCTAAAATATTATGGACATATCATGTGAAAAAATGAGAACAGCTTAGTAATTTGGCAGATAGAAGGGAAAAGGAGGAAAGGAAAACCTCCGACTTGGTGGATAGATACTGTCACTAATCGTACTGGATTAACAAGAATTCAAGCTATAGTGGAAAGCCGAAATAAAGCCAGATAGGAAAAAATTATGTCAAATGTGTTAAAATAGAGATCACGATACTCAATCATTGAGTTACCGATTATGATGATGATGATGATTATATATATATATATATATATATATATATATATATATATATATGTATGTGTGTGTTGTGTGTGGTATTTTTTATGTGAACTCAACGCTGCACTCATCTATTACAAATCTTATATTACTTTTCGATTTCAGTCTAAAAACTAAGGGCAATACATGTTTGGACTAGTTCTAGTTGTTGGAAATTTTGATAATCCCAGTTATGTGTCGCGGACAAGCATTTGATTATATTTCAAAACTCTTCTTTTTCACCGTCATTAGCATCTGAACCGGCTGGTGCAACGTTTTTATTATTATTTTTAAAGTGGCAGGGGGAAAATCTTTAAAGACATTGATGAAAAAAAAATAGTTTTTCTTAGCGAATCAAAATCAGTGTGTGGAATTTTTACCCACTAAAAACCACCTTCCTTTATAATCCAAAGGGACTTATATAAAGATAGAGGATTGCGGAGGGCTGGACACATAAAATTTAACTTAATACGATGGATGAAGGGATGAAGACTACATAGTACCTTCTTCCATCGAATAAAAAGTAACGAGTTTATGCTTAACTAAATAAAGAAAAAAAAAGGGGGGGGGAAATAAAATATCATATAACAAACTTAAGAATAATCCACGACTTCTTAATCACAACGTAGATTATTGCGATCCAAATATATAAACAGCACGAATGACAAATAGAATCCTTCATAAATTTAGCCATGGTAATTATTACAAGTCACTGTTATTTTTAACGGTTATTTGAAAGTAGCAGTAAGTAACTGTGATTAGAAGATATGAACAAAAACGCGAGCAGTTACTCTTAAAAAATCATTTGGCTGCTACCGGTGATTCCGCTAAACTATTATCGTTAGTAACTAATTTTTAGCAACCTCGGATTTTTTGGTATAGCCTTAGAGAAGATATTATTATGAATATATTTTTCTAACATTCCGATAAATTGCAATCAAGCTGATGCAGCTAAAAATATAACGGTATAATTGTTAGTTTTATCGTTAGTTAGTTACTGGTTATTGTTACTTTGTGAATTTTTGTTTTATAATATAGATGTAAAATGGACAAAAATTAGCCAACTTTCTAATTTAAGTAATAACTTGTGTTAATAAGTAAATTTTCATTTTAACACTAATTAAACACCCTTTTTAGTGGTTTTGATATATTTTTTTTTTTGCAACAGAATTATCAATAAAATAAGAAACGCGAAATAGAAAGAAAACAAAAGTCATTTTTGGTCATGAAAACTTATAACGGTTGTGATTAAGTAAATAAAAAATTACTTTCAAACATTCGTTACTGTCGAGAGTAACTTCGTAACGTAAATTTAAGTAACGGTGATTAAATAACGTTTAATAAGAACAGTTATTTTCGAGTAACGGTAATGTCAGTAACGGTGATTCTGAAATAACGTTTTATACCATGCCGAATCATCATTATCATTATCGTAAAAGAGAAGTGTCACTTACCGTTCGTCCATATCTTTCGATTGCCGGATCTATATGTTTATTTTGATTTAAAATGTAAATAGTAAAACCGATCAAATTAAATATTAAACCGGAAATCGACGTAGCCGGCATGGTGACGAATTGCAGATACATGAACAATATCATCCATCCTAAATTCTCGTTGGGCGTCCTAGTAGACGGCAGATAAACCTGTTGATGAGCGTACAATTGCGAATTCATCAATGCGATACTGACTATCGGTATCATGGGCGTGTAAATTTTTTTCGGCATTATCGACCAAACGAACATTAAAAAACTGACGCCGAAAAATGTGACGTAAAGTGAGTTATCCTCGTCCTGATGATGCACAATTAAAGTCAACACGTTGAACAACATTACCGCTAAAATGTAACACGGTAACGATTCTCGTTTCTGTTTAATACGATAATGCTGATAAAGCACCTCTAAACTCCGATCGACGAATCGGTTATTAGGACGCATTTTTGTAATTTTTTTTTATTTTATTTTTAAATTTATTTTTATATAATATATTAATAATATGCGCAGACGAAATTTTAAAATTCGATAATAACGTCCCGATATTTCTATAGAATGATGTACCACAGCGCGCGTTACGTTACGTTATACGTTACGTCGACCGACTAATTTAAACTACGGGTTTTTCTCGTCCGTGAGCTAAAACCAAACAGCCAGCTAGCTCCGAAACAACCCTTAAAGTTGCTGCTGCCCCTCTATCCTAATCTTCGATACCCCGGCCAGTTCACTTGTCGTTACTATTTTCACGTTGTAATATATGCGTTTCGCGTTAGTAAGTGTGGAATACTCTATTTTCAGATTTAATACGTTCCACCGCCGCTACTATTTACCGCTCCTACGTACGATTTTTTTCCTTCATATTAACCGTTGTTCGGTTACTACTAAAATCACTACTACCGCAACTATCCTATACGTATTACAGAGTCGATATTATACGTACCGACAACAGTCGTCAGCGAAAATGTGCGAGCTCTCTTTGCTCCTTATAAGCTCCATCGTCGACGTATATATTATCTGAACCTTTCGTTATTCGAATATTTAAACCTCTTCGTACTTTCTAGCTTTCCGATTCTTCGTGGATTATCTGTCGCTTTTCGTTAAGCTCTCTTTCTAAAGGTAACTTGGAAAGCCTCGATAATCCGATATATCTGAACGAATTTAGAAATATCGGTACTACAGATGTGTTATAAAACTTCCGTTTGAACTTTTATTTTTCGCGTTAATTTTAATTATAGCCCGGTAAATTTCCTAACAAAAAATTAACATCCCGTGAACGATATCCTCTATTCTTTGCTTCGAAATAAATATGCCGGGTAAGCTGTAGTAGAAAAGTTTCGTCTATCCCAAGGGTGATACTTTCAGACGCAACTGCGCTTGCTGATACTATTTGAATTAAAAACGTGCAACTATCGTTCGTAAAATCATGTAAATTCTGAAGCGCGTCAGCTCTTGAATACGTCGATTTAAAGAATAGGTTCGCGAAAATAAACTCGCATCAGGCAATATTACATTAATTTAGAAGTTCATAATTTATTATAATATATATATATAGTTCACTATATAAGACGGTCCGATCGTAATCGAAATATTTGGACAAGGAAAAAGACCGGACTTTGTAACTCGATGGAGCAGATGACCAAAACTGGGCAGGGCACGTAGCCAGAGGGAAGGATAATAGATGGGAAAAAACGAGTGTTGGAATCCGCGTCATAAGAGAAGAAACATCGGTAGACTGCTGACTCGTCAGTATGACTAGATAACTCAGATAGCGGAAAAGAACTGGATTCAGAAAGCTCAGAAACGGAACGAATGAAAGATATTAGGGAGAATCTACATCCAGCAGTGGACCGATTATACTCTACTATAAGGCATATAAGTCGTTATTTGAAAATAACGCTTAAAAAACCAAAATTTCGTTTGGTAAATTATGAGATAATTTATGTATTCGCTTATTTATTATGGGATAAATTTAAATTGTTTATCAGCCCATCCGGACTAGATTACAATGCTCTCTACATACTTATTTTCAAATTGCCAGTCGAGTTGCGTTACTACCAGCGTCGTTTATTAGCCGGAAGACCAAAATGACCTGTAATGTAAGAAGGAACGGTTAAGCTGTGTAAACTAAAAAAAATCGAAACAATGACTCAAAAAATTGAAATAACAAGAATCTCTGAAACCCACTGGAAGACCATCGGACATTTCACTTCAACTAACAACAACTTAACAATCAGTTCGGATAATGCAATGGAGTGGCAATGGTAATTAACGAAGAAATAAAACACGCAGTAGCTGGATATGAGGCGGTTGATAACTGAATACTCACAGTGAAAATTCAAACAATACCAGTACATTTAAACAGAATATACCCCAACATCAGCTTCCATACAAGAATAAATTGAATACTTCTACAAGAAGTTAACTGACACTATAAGAATGATTCCTAATCGAGAAATTCTAATTATAATAAGTGATTTTAATGTGAAAATCGGGAATACAGAAAATGATAACCACCTGAGACATACAGTGGGCAAATATGATCTGGAGGCCAGAAATGAAAGAGGATAAATTCTTACATTAGAAATAGGTAATAAAAATATAAATTTCTTAGATTTAAATATTAAATATATTAGATATTGATATACACAGAAAACAAACACTAACAGATGTAATAATTCCAAACGATTCTTTTCATGCAAAATCACATAAAGTAGCTAGTTTAAGAAATTATTGTAATAGAGCCAAAATTATTTTAAACGGCAACAAAAACAAACTTAATAAAGAAAATAATATTATTAAGCAAATTTCCGTAGCAAGTAAATACAATCCGTATATAGTAGATCAACAATTATGAAACAAACCAAAAAATAACAGTCCTTTACAAAAGAAAAAAGAAAAATATTATTATTTAGGAACAATTAAATATATATATAGGGGAAAATACACGTATAAATTTTTAAAAATTGAACGTCAAATAAATAATAGACTAAGAGAACACTTTAATTCATATAAAAATGAAAATGATGATAAGTCACTTTATGGTAAGCACTGTAGAGAAGAAAAACATTTTATAGAAAACATTACAATATAAAAATTTTACACATAGAATATAAATTAAAAAAAAGAAAATTATTAGAAAAACTACAAATTATAAAACATAGAAGTAGTAATAATTTATTAAATAATATGATTAATTTTGATGAAGAATTAATTTTAAAATCGGTTTTATAATTAAACGTTATTGTAAATTTTTTTTACATCTGGCTATTCAATGTATAAATATTTATAAGTTTTCTTATTAATATCTTTAATTTATTTGTAACGTTTTTGGCAATAACTTGAAAATGGATTTATAGTCGAAAAGCTTCGCTTATATAATAAAAATGTTTTTAGTGATTAACTTCGATTTTATTTTGTTTTGTTAATTCATAAAATCACTACTCTCCAATACATCAACATTATTAGAATTTTATACGGAAAATAAATTGTACATCACAAACACCCATTTCCAGTAAAACTCCCGGCGTTTAGCCCGACGGCTATACAAGAAACCAGATAGACTACATCGTCATTAAGTCTAGATGGAAGACATTAAAAAAACCCACAAAAACCAGACTGGAACTAGATTGCGGAAGTGACCATAATACCTTAACAGCTGTTATTAAACTTAAATTGAAAAATCTTAAATAATTTGCATTTTTTTTCAGGAAGAAATATCCGGGAATAAAGTTATTTCAACTTGGACTTTTTTTTTATAATCCTGTTTTTTTTTTTTTTTTTTTTCGGAAAATATGTTTAGAAACGAAGCAGAAAGGGCCGTTAATGTTTTTTTTTTGTTTTTGTTAATGAAATAATTACGATAAAAAAAAGATAGGATCGTAAATTCCAAAAATTCATTATCAACAAAATATTAAGGGTGTACCTATTCTTATGCTACATTTATGTTTATAACTCTGGAAATTTAGAAAACGAAATTCCCCACTATTAAAGTAGTTATAGTTATTTATAAAAAATCACTACATTCACACATTATATAAAAAATTAAAATAGTTATTTATGTAATGGTTTTTAATAGTATGTAATTCGTACCTGTATATATTTTTCGAAAAAATACGATTTTACATAAAATAAAATAAATACTGAATAAAGCTCGATCGGGCCGGCACTTTTCTTTTTAATAATATGTATGAACTACTAGTGCTGTCGATTCGGATCGATTACGGAATTGATCGATTCATTTTGTGAAAAATCGATTCGTCAAAGTGAATGATTTGTTTGATCAAGTTGATAGACAATAATAAACACCAAGAAATGAGTTACTGTTATCGGAGGATGACGATTCAAAATCTAAATCGGAATTTGACCGATATTTATAGGAATAGCAGATTCCTAAAAGCGATAACGTTTTGGAGTGGTGGCACACACCCAATCGTCATCCAATTGGCTAAAAAATATACGTGCATTTTAGGCACATCTGTACCATCAGAGTGTTCTGATCGGCAGTAAACATTCTTATCAGCAAACGCTCCTCTCTTTAGACCAATAAGGCAAAAAATTGATATTTTTTTTATCAAAATTCAAAATAATCATTAATAACATTTTTTTTTCGTTTTATTTTTCGTACTTTAAATTTTAATATGTTAAATAAACTCGCATTTTTTTAGCGTAGCATTCTTTTAATTAAATAAAAAAAACTTGTTATAATTAAAAAAGCTCCCTAAATTTAAATTTAAGTCAATTTCGGCGATTTCGAATCGATTCTAAGTGGAATCGATTCGATTTGAGTCGATCAACTTTCAAATCGATTCGATTTCCCGAAATCGATTAATTGATTATTTTTCAAGGAATCGACATCTCTAGTAAGGACTCTTGGGTGTATATACATTTATCTTGGCTGTTCTTGTTTTTTATGTTAATTCGGTTGTTTTTCTTAATATGTAACTTAACTATAATTGTTTTTAATTTTTTCAAACCTTAGTAATTTAGGACACCTTTCGTCAACTAGGCAAGATAGTAATCTTAGAATATATTTAAATATAACTAACGATTGATAATATTAAAGTTGTGAATGTATCAACAAAAATATCAGGCGAAAAAATAAGATATGAAAATGTGGTTTTGATAAATGATATATATATATATAATAATATCTCACAAACAGACACATTAATACATAAAGATTCATTTTACCTAAAAATGCATAAATTAGCCAGTTTAAGGAATCTTATCAATAGAGCAAAAACCATTTTAACAAATACCGATAGAGTAAATAAAGAAAAACATCATGAATCAAATAGCAATTAATAACAAATATAACCCTACTATATGTGATAAGATATTGAAAAATATCTTACAATAAAAATATAGTAAAAGATAAAAATAATTATTTAGGTTCGATAAATTATGTAAGAAGTCATACATATAACACAAGAAAAATATTTAACAATTATAACATAGATTTTTACCGATAGGAAATAATAACGCGTTATTAAAATTAATTAGTAATAATAAAATTGGAAGATAAAAATTATTAAGAAATTAATTATTAACAATAAAATGGAAGATAAAAATATATTAAAAAGTTCGAGAGTATATAAATTAAATTTAAATCAATGTGCGAAAAAGTATATACCGGAGTAACAGGCAGACAATTCGCAATAAGATTTAAAGAACATTTAAATTCGTATCAAAAAATTATGAAAAATGATTATTTGGAAAATATTGTACAGAATTAAAATACGAAATCAATAATATAAACCAAAATTATAAAATTTTACATACAAAAAATTTTATAGAAAAGAAAAAAGTACAACTAGTTGAAAGAATAGAAATAATAAAAGAAAGAGATAAAAATAATTTTATTAAATTCAATGATAAATTTCGATGACTAAGTAGTATGTTATAAAAATTTAAGCTAGCAAAAAGGAAGAAGTGACAACAGTTTTGTATGCAATTCAATCGGCAAACATCAATCTCTAAGGTGTGGGAGTTGTCTAAAGCATTCATAAGTTCATCATGTAACCAAGTTATAATTTTTATTCATTTGTTGAGTCACTCTACCTCATGTATCTGAACTAGAGGAGGTTATACAACCTGAAAGTAGCCCCTCTGATCACTCTTTAGATACTTCTTTTACTGAAGATGAGGTAGCCTACATTTATCAAGGAAAAACTCATCAACGCCAGGTTATGATGGTGTTTCTTTTGAAGCACTAAAAAAGTTACCGGAAAATTGTTTCACTGTCTTCGTTCACGTTTTAAATAAAGTTTGGCAAACTAAATCGATTCCAAATTCTTGGATGCTTTTTGTTATCGTCCCTGTGCCTAGGAAAAATGGATCATTTAGACCAATTTCATTAGCCTCTTGTTTTAGGAAAATTTGTGAATCCGTTTAGCGTTGCGTCTCAACTGGTGGTTAGAGCATAATGAAATCCTCCCAACTAATATGTATGGTTTTCGAAATAACACGAGCACATTACACTAAGTGGCTGATTTAGTTGGTAATATATATAATAGTCTCATTAACAAAGAATATAATATTAGCGTTTTCCTCGATATAATGAACGCCTTTAATAACGTACATTTGCCCACTTTACATAATAAAAATTATTGTCCCTAGGCATTCCAGGGCATTGTTGTCACTTTATTACTAGAATATTTTCGAAACGTTATATTCTAATAAGTACATTGTCGACGAGTTACTAACGAGTGGTATACAGGAGATTACCGCAGGGTTCTTCCCTTAGTCCGATTCTATTTAATTCATATATTTCATAACTGGTACATGCGCCTCTGTATTCTAAAACTCTCCTCTATTCTGATGAAATTGCGGTATTTATTTCCAATACATTTCCCGACGCCGTATGTAACATTAATATGGATATTGAATTAATCGAACGAGTACTTTTTAAGTTGGGGTTAACTGTAAGAGTCCAGAAATGTACGGCAGTGGTTTTTACATACAGGCATTACACAGTCAATAACATCTTTATCAAAACAGAAAATGTTGTTTTTGCAAATCAGTTCGGTATCTAGGTATTACTTCAGATATGCGTTTAACATGGCGGCTACATATTGATAATCTATTAACAACTATTAATCGCGCAGTTAATATTCTACGTAATTTATACAATACACGTTTGGGGAGGTGATCCTTTCATACTTTTAACTCTTTATAAATTGTTAATTCGAACTAAAATGGAGTGTGGTTGAATGTTTTATGGATCGGCATCTTCATCATTATTAAATAAGCTTGATCGGGTACAAAATGAGTGTGTTAGGGTCTGTTTTGGTGCAGTTACAAGCATTCCGATATCGGCATTAATGGCCGAGTGTAAGATTACTCCCTTAGAGTTTAGACGAAGTTATTTGGCACTAAAACTCTTGATTTGTAGAATGAACATAGATCGCTTTCCGCTATGAAATTTATTCTCTCACATTTATTCCAACTGGCGGTTTTCAAATAACAAGATGCCCTGGCTTCAGTTATACCTAGATTAGAAGAATTTCAGGCACAGTCTATTCGTATACCCATCCAATTTATATTACCGTATCCATACAATTTTTCCAATAAAAGAACATCTTTCTTTCTCGAGAACTCCGTTCTTTATCCTCCACCACTGATCCGGGCTACATTCAATAATATTATCACTGAAAATCTTCGTACGCACACCCTTATTTATACAGATGGATCGAAGTCGACTCAGAGAACTGGAGCAGCAGTTTACATCCCATCTCTTAATCCTTTGACCACCAACGGGGCATATATGTCCCAGCAGCACATTAATCCATTATAGAGTGCAGGAAAATGGAAATGGACGAACCGACTGTTCTCCTTTTAGTTATATGGATTCTGTTCTTATATTTACTATCACTAGATACCAATAGAACATACGGTATGCTTGAAATACTTGTTTTTTTTTTTGGAACCAGTTATGTTAAAATATGCGGGTCAATCTTTTTTTTTCCTACTTCTTCTTCTGCGTGTAAGGAAGTAGGTGGTGTATATTGTGTTCACGTTCGCTTATCAAGGTCGTAAGACTGTTATACTTTGCTTTTGTTTGTATATTCATCATCAGTGTATAGTGCGGTAAGTAAATATAATTGTAAATATAATTCTTTTTTATTTAATATTTTTCTGCAACAAGTATTTGTCCCACTGGTATTTAGTGATTTAAACAAAGCTAACTTAAACGTAATAACACTAATTGTTATTTTATTCCGGCTAAAATTATGAATAATAAAAGATTATTTGACAATGATATAGAGAGTTTAATTGAAAATATAGATGGTAGTGATGATTTCTTTTATGAATCTTCTGATGATGAATATCAACCTAGTCTTACTGATGACAGCAATGAAACTGAGTCAGAAAACAATTTTTATGCCGATATCGATAACAAGTGTCCATCCCCTCAATTTATATATATTTGGTGTGTGCGTGTGTGTGTGTGTGTCACATACACTGGATACTGATTGTTTCTAATTGGACTGTTTGAATGTAATAAAATAATTATTTCTGAAAAATACTTGACTTTTAATTTGATGCCATCCTCAATTTATATATATTTGGTGTGTGTGTGTGTGTGTGTCACATACACTGGATACTGATTGTTTCTAATTGGACTGTTTGAATGTAATAAAATAATTATTTCTGAAAAATACTTGACTTTTAATTTGATGCCATTGAATAACAGTGGGGCATATGAATCTATGACCAGAACTACCAACAGTACAAAAAACTAGTGCATATAACAAACCAGTGGGACATATCACTAGGAATAAATATGAAAATAATTGGTAGTCAAACGGTTAATATTAGTAGGGCATACAAATTATCTAATCTTTGTTCCGCATTTACCGCTGAATGTGAGGCAGTATTTCTTTCCTTAACTTTCTTAATTGATACGAAGCTTCCAGGTAATTATCTCATTATCACCGACTCACAAAGCATGTTGAAGGCTATTGTAAACAAGCGGAAGTCGTCAGATTCATTGTTTTCATTCATCAGGTTGAAACTTTACCATATTGAAAACTTGAGTATATTTGTGTCTTTCTTGTGGATACAGGGACATCGAGGTATTCCTGGCAATGAAATTGTAGATTCATTAGCTAATGGGTCTTCTAGTAGTGTGATATTTTCTTCAGTTTCATCACTTGATATCATACATTTTATGCAGTTGGAACATAAGAAACTGTGGGAACAGACGTATGTAGAGTGTATACAGAATTGCCAGATACTATCAATTGCAGCCGTCTCTTCATAGATTTCTATGGTTCTACTTTTTTAAAAACATTAAGCGGAGAGTGTTTTTCGAGCGCCCTTCTTTAATAAAATTACGCTCTGAACTGTACCTTAAATTACTGCGCGCGTCTTGTCTCCTTATAACGTTTTGTCCCTTTTTCACCTTGATAATTTACACCTCTTTCCGGACATAGCGAGATTTCTATAGAAGTTGTCCGACATCCCCATAAAAAAATTCATCAATTTTTATATTAGACAAACGTTCTTATTTATTTTTATTTCTTGTGCTTTTAAGTTAATTTATATTACTGATTGTAAATTTTGTTGTTTACCACATTTGTTATCATATTATTTTACAAATTATTCATGTTGTTAATTTTTGTAAGTTTTATATTTAAATGAGTATTTTCAATTTTTATATTTCTTATATATTGTATATATTTTTATATTTTATTTGTATGTTCACCTGATAATGGCTTAATAGCCGAAAAGCTTTGTGATTTTTTAGTAAAAAAATGTTTAATAATTTGAACACATCAAAAAAGAATTAACAGTAGGTAATAGTTAATTTTAAGTACTATTAAAGTGTGTTTTTTAAAATATACTATAGACAATATTTTGTTATTTCCTTTAAATAAAATAGGTAAGTTGTGAACCAAATTTATTTTTTCTGAACGCATATATCACCGTTAGCTCGCGTTGTATTTCATTAAATAGTAAATCCACTCACAATTGAATTAATTATTTCTAGTATTATAGAATACGAGCTATAATTGAATATATTTGAAATATTATCGAATTACCAAAAATATCATGCTTTCTTGCTAACACTAACGTTTCTTATTTTATATAATGCAAAGGTACCGTAATGTTTCCTATTTATAGACGCTTGATATTGATTGTGAACCGAAGCTAAATACATGTTTTTGAAAATGGGCATTATTGTTATTGTATCCTGTGTTTATATGTATATTTAAATATACAATGTGTGTACATGTGTGTTATAAATAAAAGTTCTATAAGCATATTGTTAGAAAATGTATAAAGCAAAAAAAAAACCATTTTTCTAAGTAAACTAAATAAGAATTTGTTTCCGCATCAAAAGTATATAGCTAGTCTTTGAATGATGCAGTCAATTTTATTAAGAAAAAAAATCACGTTATGAAATATACTAGAAATTTTCGTTATAACATATATATAGCGCGTGGAAGTTAAAAATATCTGTAGCACTGAAGAAATAAACCATTATATACTGTTTACCGATCTCAAAGTTTTGTTACTCATACATTAATATAAACACACACATATATATATATATATATATATATATATATATATATATATATATATATATATATAAATAAGATTTTATTACTGTTTCTTATGGGGAAATGTTCCTTTGAGGATGCGCTATTTCTTAAGCAATGTTTGAATAAAAATGAAATAATGATGACATATTATGCCGAATGTATAATAATAATAATATCGACATTCGTTATAATCGTCTACATGGAAGAACAAAAGAAATCAGAAGTGATTGCGAAGGTGTGAGACGTGCTTTTCATTTACCAGGCAAGTATAAGCTGTGGACATTTTCGAGGCTTTTGATCGTGGTTACTTAGTTCGTTTTTCAACCGTGTTCAAGTTATTATTAGTTCCATTATATGCGGTTCGTGTCTTTCATCGGATAGTTCATACCTACGTTACTTTAGACATTATAAAATCTAGACTGGACAAGCGACGTGAAATATTTTCCTTTATTTAAGTCCTTTTTCTCTTCCGTTCAATTTCTCCCCCTCTCCTTTACACACACACACATACATATATATATTACGCGCGTTTATATATACAATACAAACATTTATGTATATCTAATAGTTATAGTTGCGATGATGTAAAATAGTAAAACTGTGTAAAGTCAATAAAATACGGAGCGTAGACGTTGCAGATACTGATAGGTTAACAACGACTCCGAATGAAAATGCTTGATGATGGTGACCGCAATAATAGTAACAATAGTATTTTTTATCTCTCTGTGTTAATGTGTGTGTAATGAACACTAGTACTATATTCAAGCATTTTCACTGATATCCACCTATATATGGATATAAGTTGATAACGGACACCGCCTAAGCTATCCTCCTCAACCGGATTGAAAAAGGACAGCGAACGAAAGTCCTGAGAAAGCCACTATTTACCATTGCCTTTTCCGATATATACACATGTTCGTTGATTTAATTAACAATTAAACATAAATACTAGCGTGTAATATATTTCTGCGATTTTAAAGTTCAAAACTTATAGATAATAACAATATAATAAGGTGCCTTCAAAAAGTCTTTTAAATCATAATAATAACATTAATAATGATAGTTGTACGTAAAATGGTGATGAAACAATTCTCGAAAATGATTAATTTACGCTTAAAAACGAACTTTTAAAACGTGCAAATAGGAAATGTGACAAACTTTCATCTGTCCGTTGTAAACGATTTCTATATCGCCATCTAGAATTTAACTTTCACACGTCGCAGTAAAATTCTTCGGATTTACCTACCGGTTAATTTAGTCGAAAAATAATATAATATAAGCGATTACCGTTATACAAAGAGTAGAACCGCCACTTGAAAAGTACTATTACCGGTACAATAGATGGCATATCGTGTCGCTTGAGACACAGATACAAGCGTGGTAATTATGGATAAATCCGCGGGGGATAGTATTATCTCTGCTGGAAGCTTTTTAAAGCTTAACGCAAGAAACTTTTATTCTTGTCGTATTACATTTTCCATCGGGACTAAGCCGTTGGGGAAATATTATTTTTAGTCAGCGGTTTGGACGTCGACCTTTTGATAGCTGAAGAGATTGGAAGAACAAATTTAATATCGTAATCGGCTTTAAATTTTTCCAATTTCGAATCATCATCATCTCTTACTTATTGATCCTTCAATTTCTGCTTACAACGAAAACGACTAGGAAAAAAAATTAATATCCTCTTTACTTTAGAATTATAACCTTAACAATCCTTAGATAAGTTCGGTACGTATTTCATTCCGTTTTGAAAATACAATTTGTCCGTGTCTACGACGTGAAATTCGTCTTAGTTCGCGTAAATTAATATTTCTATTTTAAAGTATAAATTAATTTATAATAATAATTATCATTATCATAAAAGTAGGGTGATTAATATTAATTATAGAAAAAGAAAAAATCGAATTAAAAAATAGTCCGTAAATAATTCTAATGCGATCGTAGAAGCAGTTGCAGTCATCCATTTTTACGAATGGTTCGTATTAGCTGGTTCAGGTTTCTTTTCGTACCCATAGGAACTGTTTTCTGAAATAAAAATTAAAATTTGCAAAAATTAATAATAAATTATAATTTCTAATAGTATTATAAACGTGAGATACATTCATAATGATAAAAATTACCCAGTTTTGTGATATCATTACACCATATATTTTATTTACAAGTTTTATATGTTATATATATATATATATATATATATATATATATATATATATATATATATATATATATGTATATCGTCGGGAGAGGCTATTGACTAGAACACGGGCTTCTATACGGAAGATACCGAGTTGAAATATGATCAAAGAGGCAAAAATTATTATCAGAATATAAAGATATAAATAATTCTAATATTACGCGTGGAAGGCAATGGCAAATCACCACGCACAATGCCGTATGCGTGCTAGTAACAATATAGTACACCACAAAGCCACGCGGGGCTGCATTGTGTCGTGACAACAAAATGCTTGTAATCAGTTCTCCCGGGTGTGTGTGTGTTTATATACTAACGCCATATTATGACTGCCTTGTACGCTGCTTACACTGTAAAACAAAATATGTATCGGTAAGTAGTTGATATATTTAATGATGATATATATTTTATATGTATGTACGTATTTCTGTTCCTTCCCTCACTCTAATCTTATTTCCCTCTCTCTTTTTACTCTCTCTTTCTATATGTATTATATATATATACATAACAAATTATATGGAATAATCTATATTATTAAATTTAATTAATAATTAAAACGGGAACTAGTAGCAAAAAGCTGACACGCGCATAAAACACATTGAAAATATTTGATAGGTGACCAAAAATATGCACCACGAATAAAAGCATGAATGTCCTGAACATAATCTATTACGATATTTCTCGCTTATCATTGAATAAATTAAAAGTATTTGTGTTTACTTCTTCACTTCGCTCAAATTACATCGTCTATTTATATATGTATTTCATTTTATTTATTTATTTTGTGTACTTTTTAAAAATTCATTCATACGTTTTTCATTTTCTTTTTATGTAGTCTAGCTCGTGGATTTTTTTTTTAAATTTATTTTTCCTGTTAATTTTGTACTACTTTTAATAATTAAAACGTGGATTAAATTCTTTAAGCTATTAGACCGAAGCGTATGATAATTATGCAAGGCGTATAATAATTTGTGCACGGCGTATTCCCTCTAGGTCAAGTATGATTTAAGCAGTCGATGTAAGTTTCCAGGCATTTGGTTAACTTTTTTTTTTTTTTTTTTTTCAATGTGCACCTGTATAATTTAACAATAAGCACATGAGTTCAGTTAAATAAATAAATAAATTATATACAAATACATTAACATACAGCCGCTGTTACAATAAACAGCCGGCCAGTTTAAAATTTTTTGCCTCAGCAGCAATGTCTTGATCTATATGACATCATTTTTCAATAGTTGAAAGTACGTCCCGGAGCATTTGTCGTTTAAGCCTTCGAACAGGATTATCTGGAAGTGTTGGCATGTAGATTCGCCGAATTTGGGGGTTTGAGTGACTGGAACATTTACCGAAAAATTTTTGATATTTATATTGATAAATTTGTGTAACTGTAGGCACTTGCAGGTCGTGATGTAGAGTATCATTGCTGACATAATAAGGAGCGTCACATATTGCTCTTAGAGCTTTCGACTGAAATTGTTGTATACGTTTGACGTTACTACTTGTTGCCGAGCCCCATAGTTCAATTCCATACTTCCATTTCGCCGCTAGAAGTGCGTTGTAGATCAGCAATTTATTATTTAATGAAGTTTTGGCTTTTCTTCCTATAATACAATATAATAGCCGAAATGAGATATCTAAGTTTTTTCTAAGCTGCAATATATGCGGAGTCCAGGTAAGTTTTTTATCCATAATAAGGCCGAGGTACTTTACAGTATCAGTCTGAGTAATTTGTTGCTGTTCATAGTAAACTGGAGGACAGGAACCTCTCCGTAATGTAAAAGTTACATTTGCCGATTTATCGGTATTTATCTTGATTTTTCATTTAGTGCACCACTTTCCCATTTCTTGTAGGTGAAGTTGAATAGAACGGGATGCAACTACCGGGCTTTCATCGGCGGCTATAATCAAGGTGTCATCAGCGAAGGTGATAAGACGTTGTAGGCATATCGGCTGTGAATATCGTATATAAAGTAGGTCCCAGAATACTTCCTTGCGGCACAGATGCTTGTACTGGATACCAAACAGAGTATTCAGAGTTGTATCTTACACGAAATGTCCTGTTTTCCAAGTAGGATTTGATCAACAAGTAATAATCCGCTGGTAAGAACTTTTTAAGTTTATATAGCAGGCCCTGATGCCACACTCTATCAAAGGCCTGCGATACATCTAAGAAGACAGCAGGACAGTATCGCCCTGTTTGGAAACAGGAGGAAATAGCATCGACAACCCGGTGACATTGGTGTATAGTAGAATGAGTTTTACGGAAACCAAACTGGTGGGCAGGGATCAAATCTACTTTTTCTAGAGTTGCAGAAATTCTGCGCAGTACTAATTTTTCGAAGACTTTTGATAATGTACACAGAAGACTGATTGGCCTATATGATGTTACAACAGAAGTAGGTTTATTCGGTTTAGGAACCATGATTATGGTGGATTTCTTCCATGCCTCGGGGAAATAAGAGAGACGAACAATGGCATTAAATAGGTACGTAAGTTGTAAAATTGTATTCCGTGGAATATGTTTTAATATATCTCCTGTGATCAAATCATGACCTGGAGCTTTGCGAGTAGGCAGTCGTTTTAACTCCTGCTCTACTTCTGCTGGTGAAAAGGAACGTGTAGGAAGAGAAAGCTGTAGTGGGGTGTTCAAGTAATTATACACGTGTTCAGTAAATTGTTTATCCTCAATGTCTGTGTTCGGTGAAAAAACTTTAACTAGGTGTTCAGCAAAATACTGAGCCTTTTCAGCGTCACTTTTTATCCATGCTCCAGATTGATTTCGTAAAGGTGAAGTCACAGTATGCTCCTTTAGGATGTGTTTGGTAGTTCTCCAAAGGGAATTATCCGTTGTATTTAGATTTTGTAAAAATACTTGAAATGCATTGTCTTTGTACAACCTTATTTCTGCTTTCATCTTGTTCCTGATACGATCATATTCTGCACGAAAGCAAGGATATTTGTGGCGCTGCCATAATTTACGCGCTCTACGTGTAGAAGTTATTAGTTCTCTAATCCTTAATGGAAGGTAATTTTGTTTCCTTTCACAATGGGAATAGGATGTAGTGTTGGTAGCGCAATTTTTTAGCATTGTTGTTAGATTTTCGATATGTGCGTCTACATCAGTAGGGGATTTTAACCGAGTTTTGAACTCAGAACACTTCTGCAGGAGATTATGAAATAAATTCCAATTTGTTGTTTTGTTGGTCAGCTGTATGTTTTTAACGTACTGTAGTGGGACTGTATCCAACAGAAGGACAACTGGATCGTGGTCAGACGTCAAATCCGGCATCGTTTTGCAAACATTATATAATTTTTCAGTTCCTTTTGTGATGAAAAGGTCAAGTAAGTCCGGGTGTCTGTTATTATGAGAAGGCCAATATGTTGGTTCGTTCGGGGCTATAAATTTATAGTTTTCTGACAGTATAACTTTTTTTAGTATTTTGCCCCTAGGATTTACTTGTTTTGAACCCCATAGGGTATGCTTAGCGTTAAAGTCCCCTCCGCATATGAAGTTACGACCTAGATTCAGAAAATGATATTTAAAATTATACTCATGAAGAGCATAACGTGGTAGGCAATACATAGCAGCTAGTGTTAAATCAAAAATTGTATTTTGGACTGTTATTGATGCGATCTGTATTGCTGCAGAAGAGTTATTGTAAGCTACATAGTGTTTGATGTCATTTCGTATTAATACTGCAGCACCGCCATGCGCAGTTCCATCAGCATGATGACTACTATGTATCGTGTAGGCAGAAATCGAAAACAAGCTGTTTACTGTGAGATGCGTTTCTGTGATGAGTGCTACATCAATACGTTTTCGTTTAAGAAAAAGTTGAAGCTCTAGCTTTTTTTGCTGGATTCCATTTGCGTTCCATAACATAATTACTAGGGATGATTGAGTAATATTAGTGGTAGCAGTCATTTAGATTGGGTTAATACTACGTCTATGACTTTGGTTAGTAAGTTAATTAAAGGGTTAATTATAGTTTTAAATTCGTTTAGAAAAGTGGATAAACATTCCGTTAGTGTGGTCGAAGGATTCTCAAATAAACTGGGTGTATTTTGATGTACGATATTAGCGTAACTAATATGTTTCCTTTGCGAGGTTTTGTTGATATTATTGCTATTATTTTCGCTGTTATCATTGGCAACGTTATTAATTTGGTTATTAATGTTATTGTTGTTGTTGTTATCAGTATTAATAATATTATTAACTAACGGAGGAAAGTTTGTGTGGTTCATGAAGTTATACTCGTGATGTCTACTTTTTCTTAGAACTGGGTTCAGAAACGTTAGTTCTTCTTGGTAAGCAGGACAGCCCCGATAGTTTGAAGTATGAGGACCATTGCACAGGGCACATCTCGCAGGTAAATTAACTGTCTTGTTGCAATTTGCCGTGTCGTGTTTTTCACCACATTTTACGCATCGAAAAGGAAGATTACAATAACGCTTAGTATGCCCATAATTTTGACATCTTGTGCACTGAGGAAGTTGTCTGAGTTTCCTTGGTTCCTCTACGGAAATTGCCGAATATAATAATGAAGTTATTTTGAATATTTCCGAATTAATAGGTAATTGATTTAAGTCTACAAAAAACATTGGAAGTGGGTATTTATTTTTTTTATGTAAGATATTTGTTACCGATTTGACCGAGTATCCTAGTTTTTCTAATTCTATTTTAATTTCGTTAGGAGGTGTTGTGTGATGAAGATGACGTATTACGACACGAAATGATCGATCTTCTGGTAACTGGTAGGTGAAAAAGGAGGCATTTTTTATTTTCAATTTTTGGACTAGACATCTATAACATTCAGCATTACTGGGTTTAATCGTAATCCCACCTTTAGTAGCTTTACATTCAAAAGAGTAGTTCGAGACTTCGGTTTTTAGTTCACTAACAAATTTCAAATAATTGACAATATTTTTGACCAAAATAGGGGGTGGATTCTTTTGCAATGTTACATTTTTTCTTTGCGGAAGCGCCCCTTGTGAGTTATCTACCATGGGAGCTTCATTGACAAGCAATATATAAGTTCATCGTACCACACCCAATCAAAAGTCTGTGCGACGTCTAATAACAGCGCAGAAGAGTGTTTTTTTCTTCTAATGCTGAATAGTTTATTTTAGTAATCCGTTTCACTTGATCTATCGTTGATTGGTGCCTTCTAAATCCAAGTGGATGAAGTGGCAAATCCTCCCTTACAATCGGCAGCAATCTTTTTAATATTTATTTTTAATACAATTTTTATATGGCTGGCAAAAGCGAAATGGGCCTATATGAAGTGACTTTCTCTAGCTGGTTTGTTAGGTTCTTTCAACATTATTATCTGTGCAACTTGAAAAGAAGTTAAACACGCATTATATAAGTATGTTAAAAAGACTACCCTTCCTTACGGCAACAGTTCTTTCAAGATAGCTGGGGTCTCATCTTTACCCGGAGCCTTCTTCGGATTTAAATGTTTTCCCTCAACGGGAGTAAACTGCCGTATAGTTGGATCTTTGTTAGACACAATATCGTGTTGTTGAAATATTTAAGACAAGTGCTTAGTAAACAATTCGACTTTTTCATTATCTCGACGAGTCCGATTATTAAGTTCATCACGAATAGGTCGAATACGTACAAACGGGCGTTTAATTCGCCTAGTCGCCTTCCATAATCTTTATCTGCGGATGGACTTAACTGTTGAAGGTATTCTGCGAATGTTTTACATTTGATGTTTTTAATCAAGCGACGTAGTTGATTGCTAGCCTTATTAATGATTTTCTTATCAGTGATGAATTGATTATAAAGACATATCGATATATATATATGGATACGTGTTGACAAAAAAGAAGTTACCTTTAAAAATATGTTCGCTGGATAGTAATTTTTGAGCCCAGTGTTTCGAATTATTCGGCTGAAGCCCACCGTACTCTTGAGGTAATATTTCCCGATTAATATATTTATGCAAGGAACTGATTTTCGAACCGTGAAAGAATATCTGCGTAAACAAAGACGGTAATATTATGTTTATATTTAATTTTAAACTACATATTTCATAAGATAACGAAGTAATCGAATTTTAATTATCAGGCGTATTCGTATTTACGCACACACACACAAGCACCCACACATATACTGTAGAAATATGGCAATATTAAAGTCATTATATGACTTGGTGTTGGAGGAACATTATATTAATGTCATTACAAATATATACAAACATACGTCGATGAAGATAAAGTAATGGGAAAGCACAGACGGTATACAATTGAAGAGGGCCGTAAGACAGGGCGATGCAAATCGCCGAAACTGTTCATTGCTGGCCTGGAAGATGTCTTCAAGAAATTGAACTAGAATTCAATGCGTCTCAGAATAAAGGGGGAAATATTGAATCGCGTGACGATATAGTCCTAATTGACAACAGCGCTGAGGAAATATAATTAATTATAAACGAACTTGATGCGCATTCTGTGAAAACAGGACTTTAATATAAAAGAAAACCAAAATAATGATGAATATCGTGAAAATATAAATAAACGGCGAAAAAATTGTACGCATAAGCCGATACGTCTACCTGGGGCAGGAAATTACTATGGAAAAGAATAATATAATGCAGCTGGAAACTAAAAGAAGAAATCGCTCGTCTTGGTGGCATTTGGAAAATTAGGAAACGTTTTTAGAAATAGGGAAATACCGAATAGTCTTAAAAATGAGCTGTATAATCAATGTGTGATGCCAGTCTTGATATATGAAGCTGAAACATGAAGCCTTACTAAAGGGAGAATTAGAGGAATTAGGGAAACTCAAACAGCTCGCGAGATAATTATTCTTGGAATCAGGCTCAAAGATCGCAAGACGGTTACATAGATTGGAGAACAGAAATGGATCGGGCAATACAAGAGGATGGACTAAGCGGATATTACGGTGAAAGCCAATTGTCAGCCGGAGTCCGTGAGGTAGGCTTATGACTGGGTGGTGAGATGACGTTAAATGGGTAAGAATCAATTAGATTCAAGCCGCACAATATAGATGTTTGAAAAGTTTGGGAAATAAAAATACCCAGCAGTAGGTTGGTATAGGCATATCGTGATACGATATATATATATATATATATATATATATATATATATATATATATATATATATATAACGACGATCGTCATTATGCATTTTACATATAAATTAATTTATTTGAAAAAAATAAAAAAAACTATTTTTTATATGATAATTAACCATTATAACTTTAATTTTATTATAAAACGTTTGAGGAGGTTTATGGACAGTTTGTATTATAAAGGATATATGCGCGCGCGTGTGTGTGTGAATATGTCGAAAATCGAATAGACAGTACCTAACACCTTGTCGTAGTTGCGGAAGAAGTAGTGGGTTAGAATAGCGCTACATAGAGTACTCGAAAAATAGCGAGAATACGATTAAGCGCAAGCGCGACACATATCTATAAGAAAAAGCTGAAGTTGGTTGATCGTGAAGATAGATTTAGTTTCTAGTTCTTGTGATTGTCCTGGGTATTGAAAAAAAAAAAAAGGAAACTGATGGTTCGATCCGAAGAAAAAGACTGAAAATTAATTAAAGTGGTAACGTTTGTAGTAAAGTACTACGATATATATATATATATATATATATATATATATATATATATATAGTTATGCAACATTCGAAAAGACACTGAGAAGACAACATAAGTAATTATTTAACAGATAACAAAGATTATAATTTGCGCGTATTTTTTTTTTAAATTATCACATTATAAATAATGTATATTTTAACGCGTACGCAAGTATAACAATGTATGAAATAAAATTAATTTTAAATAATATATCGTTCGAAGTTTATTTAAATTTAGTATAAAGCATAATACTGAATTATAATAGAAATCAAATCATTTAATTTATAAGAGTCGCTTCTAAAAATGCACAATACAAAGTCCGAATATATCGTATAGCCTTATCTGTAGTAATATATATGGTATATATAAGAAGGAGCCTCTCGCAGTACTTATATATCCGTGGCCGAACACGGTGACTAACCCATTTTGCGTTATTATTTTGCATAAAATAGGATTGCGTCCGAGGCACGAAATATTATAGTCACAGCAGATGCGCGCGAGTAAAATCGATGAGATATAATAAACTAGAAGGCGTATATAAAAATTATACACGCACCCTTTTCTTCATTTTTGGTTTCATGAACGGTTTCATAGTAGCGTATAACGTTTGAAAATAAAACGGTTCGTTTATAACGTGAAACGCTTTAAATCGTAACGGAAACGATTCCTGAAACAAATACGACATTATGTTACTCGGCCGTAGTAAAGGATAAAATAATAATATACATAATCGTAATAATAATAATAATAATAATAATAATAATAATAATAATAATAATTATCGGATTTTGTACGCTTATAGAACGTACCCCACAATTGGGTCACTCATAGGGAGGAGATGGATAACACTTGAGGAAAAATTAAAAATTTGATAAAATGTACTATATAAAAGAAAAAATGTATGGTGATCTGATCCGATCTTCTTGACAACAGTCACTCTTTCTTAAAAAGTTTTAATAATAAATTCCACCTTATTTATTCTGTCACGGCGTGGTATCATTTTTGTTTTCCTCTATGCCCTAACGCGAAGATTCCTTATTATTATTATTACTATTATTTTTCTTCTTCTTATTATTATATCGATGAAAAAATCTATCCCGAAAATTTTTAAAAGACCTGCCATAATCGTCGTTTTGAAGATATTTTTAATTTTGATCTCGTGTACTTTAGCGCGTGACTCGGATTAAATAAAAATATACTTTTATCAAATAGCGGATAGATTGGAAAAAAATCTTTAACCAATTCCAAATCCTTTACAAACGCGTATTTGAACTGTAATCGAAGTTAAGCATATTTAAAAATATTTTATCCACACTTTATATAACGGTAACCGTTAAAAGATAGAACGATTTGGCTAGAGACTTACGGCTTACAAGAAATAATTATTTTTACCGATACGCCTTACGCCGTTCAAAGCATTAATCTTGATCTCTGAAAATCTAACCACCCGATAGCGCAAGATATTCACCTGTTACAAGAAACCATCATATACTGGATCCCTTCACTTTCCAACATAAAGGGAAATGAAGAAGCTGACATGGCTGCGAAAGAAGCGGCGGACATGTTTCCAGTACCAAAAATTTCAACCCCAATATAAGACGAAATACACAATATCAAAAAACAATTTCACGAGGCAACTTACGCTGGAAACGTATTCCCACAACCAACAAACTCCGAATCGTCAAGTTGAACACAGTTCCATGGAGAACAATCATCCGATCGCGACGTGACGATGTTGCACTAGCTCGGCTCAGAATTGGACATACTGCATTTAATAACATAATAGAAAAGAAAAATCAACCGACATGCTGCTACTTCGGACGGGAAACAGTCGAACACATGCTAACAAAGTGTAGACCACTTCAGAAACACCATCCCAATGGCAATATTTCAATTCACACGGCACTCTTTGATAATCCAGTTTGAAAAATCCATTCAGTTTTTAAAAGTAACAAATATATATCCGTTTATTTAATTCAAATAGCTTCGATGCCTTTAACCTAAGTTGTAGTATACGGCACCTTAAAAAAAAAAGAAAGATGGAATATTTTCGATAACAAACTGCGACGATGTTGTACGCTGAAATTTTATTTTTCCGCGTGATTTTATTTGAAAATGTATTTAATTAAATTATTATTAAATACGTTTTAAACTTTCATCGTTGATATACGTGTACGATTGTTTCGGTGTAAACCATGTTCATATTGTTAAGCATAATACTTTAAACATATATGCGCTTTCATAACTGCTCTCAGTTTGATAATGAAAACTGTAAGTGTTTTCGAAACGTTATGTGAAAAAATCATAGACGTATAAATTATTATTATTATTCTTTTGTCGAATTAGCTAGGTATGAACCACGTGGTAAAATATCTTCATGATGGCTGTTTGTTCCTTCTCCTCTTTACACGCCACTATTTCTTCATTGTTTCTCTGTGTTTTTGTTTCCTTTCATCTGTCCATTTAATAACAGTTTTCTTCTTCACTTTTTCTTCGAAGCACCGGAAATTATTAAACTTTTGTTTCTGAACCGGCTCCTATTCATAATGTCTTCTTCAATCAAGATCTTTCTTAACTTCCCGGAACCAAGCAATTTTCATTCTAGGCTTTTTATCATACAATTCGAAAAATTCATCTTGTTAACCCTTTCCTTTTTAAGTGAACATAATAGCTTAATCTTTTTTTTTTCATTGTGATTATAATATCTTCATATTATTATTATTATTATTATTATTATTAGCCTTAAACAATAAATTATAAAACTTAAATCCAACTTCGGTATTCGAATACGTCAATAATGTTAATATTCTAACTAGTTCGCATTTATCGTTGTAAGTGGTGCCTTAGTAGTAGTAATCGTTATCTTAAGAGTTCTCCGCAATCACAAAATTCAACCGTCTGGCATATACTACCTCTGTAGATGTGCTTCCGTGTACGTCACGTTCTATTATGAAGTCTATTCAACTTTCGCCATTGCTTAAATTTAAAAACTGGTTCCTCTCGACAATTATTCTTACCTAGTTGTTCTAACACAGCATCCTCTGTTCCGTAACGCTAGTCGCTTATTTTCCGTTTTATTATTACCTGTAATTCTTCCATTGTTCTAAGAAAAACTATGTCAATCAGAATATTTGTTTATATCCGTACAAAGAGCGATATCCTGTATTGATTTTGTTTTTCCTTTTTCTTCGTAGTCACATCGCGTTTGATGCTAGTCAACCCATATATATAACTTTGGAAATGACGTCGACCTTAGAGCCACAGCTTTTATTTTCTTCGCTAAAATCTGAAGTTGGCAATTTGATGTTATTTCGTTATAATTTCTACTTGATACATTTTACCGGCAGACAGAATATAAAAATAGACTTACTTGTACGGCGTCTACCGAATATTTTACGTAACAAGGCGATAATAAACTGTAATGATGTTGCATGCTGAAATTTTTCATATCCACTACTATCACTACGCCCGATATTTGAGTCTCCGGTTCGATCGATATTAACTCCATCACCATCAGATTTATTCGAAATATATCGTCTACCGTTACAACGTTCATATCGCAATTTTCTACGAATTTATTTATATATTTATATAAAATATGTAGTCGTATATTATTAAATCTCTATATCGAAATTATAAACTTACGTCGTAACAGGTTTAGTTTTTAAATACGGTTTGAAGTAGGCCGTCTATCAGTTTTATTTCACCGCTAGTCGGACGATAAAATTAAAACAGAAACATGGAAATAATGCTTTTAAATCAGCATATGTTTCGTTCCGCTAATCGTAACCGTATAGAAAACAAAAAAATAGTTGAAATCACTAAATTTATATATATTCTTTTAATATTTTTTTTTTTACGTTCAATTGAAATGTTTTTTGGTCTTTTTATAAAATAAAAATTAAACGATTTTAATTACTTTAAACAAAAAAAATCGCTACATTCCACACTGCTATGTTTGTGAGTGTGTATGCGTGTGCGATGTGTTAAAAAAAAGGAATATAAAACATACTCACGTAATCGAAATAGATACACTCTAGAACCGCCGGAATCTCTTTGGTCTAAAACAATTTGAATGTTGAATTTTACAAAGTCGGCGTACGTACTTGGAATAAGATTTCCAAACAGTTGCGGTCGATCCTTTCTTACTTGATAGTACCGTTTCATCTGTACGAAATACAATCGATTCATTTTTATATAAATTCATACTTTGCACACATATACATTATTACTACACATCTACGTATATGCAATAAGTAGACAATGTAATACGAACGAATCTTAAAACATGAAAATTACATATTAATGCGCGATGTAACTTTTTACATTTCATTTCATTCTTATAGCTTCTATCGTGTTTTAAAAATCTACCACCACATATATATATATATAAATAAACACCTTATATATATATATATATATATATATATATAGGTTAGCTGCGAATAAATTGAGAATATTTAAGTAGACAAATAAGCAGTCGCGGACAAAGAATGGCTACCGGCGGAAAGTCTCATTTGTAGACGATTCCAATAGTGATAGGACATATAGGACTGGCGCGGAGGGACCATGAAGGCGATTGCACGCTAAAAATTCCAGCAATAACAGTTGAAAGAACCGGTCCTGGCGAGTCCAGACCGAAGCCTCGCCTTGCTATTAATTACTCTAATTACAAAGGGCAGCTCTTTAGCATTGATATGTAACTGTTGTAGGAGAATGGACACTCTTCGAAAATAAACCACTCCCCGATCTGCACCTTGAGCGAGTTCGGGAGAGTTGCCCTTTTCACCCTCCTTCCTGTCTTAACTATCTTTCACGCTGTCCTTTCTAGACATATTTCCTATTCCTGCCCGCAGTTTACTGCGCTGACTTACGCAAGACCAATTATCCTTCTTTCAACCTCACCAAATGCTCAAATGGTGTTTCTTTTGTCTTGTATAAAATTCAGACACTGTACTATTTAAAAGAAAGGATATCATTAGAAAGGACACTCATATTCGGCAACGAGTGGGTTAGAATAATAATAATATGCGTAGATTTATATAGATACTTCTTTATAGTGGATAACACAATTGCTAAGTACTGTGACCTTATCATCTTTCTGCATCTATTTCTGTTTTGGTGACTCAGTATTGTTTTAGTTCTTGTTAGCTCACTGATCGATAAATCGAGTTGAGCTATGCCTTTATTTTTTTCCCTTTCAGTTTGTCTCCGTGTTATATGCCAATAATAATAATATTTCAGAATTTTTTGTTGACACAGTTTTCCAAAAATTTATATATTTTCTTCGATCTCCCCGTAGGATTTTTCCGCATTCCGCGACATGTCCACATCTCGAACGTATTACTTTTCTCTTAATTTTGTTTGCTCATTGTCCATTATAAAAATGTAGTAAACACGATATGATTAAATTCTATTTTTGTTAACCTAATAATTGAGCGATTCTTTCCGATTTTATTTAGTCTCATCATTGCAATTTCTGTAATTCTTTCATACTATTCGATATTAAAATGGTATCATCTGCATATCTGATATTGTTTACATAACTGTAGATAAACTTTGTTAAATAAGAAGTAATATTGTCGACGGGCATAGACCGCTGAGTACGACGGCTTTCCAATTGCCGAAGTTAAGCAACGGTACTTGGATGGATGACCACCGGCTCAGTGTGTTGTTGGTGGTATCTCCGAATTTGCCTGTCCCGCATGTAAGATTAGGCTATTTTCTCACCAATTTATTGATTGGGGAGACGTACGTGTTCAGCAGTGGACCGATATAGGTTAAAAAAAATATATACAGTAGAATCCGCTTAATGTGAAGCCGGATAATGTTATCATTCGGTTAATGTTATCAAAATGCTTCGGTCCCGATTTCTTGTCCTTTTTACACACAAATTTCCCCCTTTTATGTGATCAAGACGTCGTTTATTGTTATCGCAATCAGAGCAGGTTTTTCAATAAATCTCGTTTCTTATCTTCTTTAATTGAATGTGTACCTACAATTATGCATATAACGAAGTTGATAACAAATCGTCTTCGTATACAGTTGTTTCATCGCTTTCCTTATGATAATGTCGTCGAAACCAAAACGTCGCGATTGCAGTGTTTCGGAAAAAGTAAACATTTTACGAAAGTATGACGCGCTTGTACCCATATCTCAACGTGAAGCAGCATCAAAATTAGGAATTTCGCAACCGCTATTATGTAAAATTTTGAAGTCGAGAGAAGAATTGGAAACTGCGACGATATGCAACGGGAACACTTCGCGTAAAAGAAAACGATTCGGTAAAGATGAACAAGTTGAAACAGCTTTGGTTGGATGGTTCGATCAGGTACGTGACAAGAACGCGTCAGTTAACGGTCCGATTTTACGTGCAAAAGTGGAAAGTTTAGCGAAACAGTTAGGCAAAGAAGATTTCGTTGCTACAGAAGGCTGGTTTCGTAGATTTACGAATCGGCACAACTTAGTTTATAGAAAGCCGTGCGGCGAACAAGCTGACGCTGATGTTTCTGCGGCTGAGTCGTGGATCAAAGATGTTTGGCCTACCTTAATTGATCAGTATTCTCCTGATGACATATTTAACGCTGATGAAACCGGGATTTAAGAACGTAAAAAACCTACCAGTTTCATATTCGGCTAATAAGAATGCCTGGATGACGTTGGAAATTTTTAAAGAATGGTTGGTGCAATGGGACCGACGCTTAAATCGAAACATTCTTTTGCTGGTGGACAACTGTACAGCTCATAATGTCGACCTAACTTTACGCCACATTAAAATTGTTTTTATGCCGCCGAATACCACCTCATTAATTCAGCCGTTAGATCAAGGCGTAATTAGGACCCTAAAGGCATACTATCGCAACGAAATGAGACAACGAGTTTTGGAACAGATCGAAGGCAACATGCAAGGCTTATCGGCGGCCGAATTAAGTACGAAAACTGATCTTCTATCAGCTCTCCATCTCTTGAAGCATGGCTGGGATTCAGTTACTAAATTAACAATTTCTAACTGCTTCAAAAAAGGAGGATTCGTTCCAAAATCAGAACAGGTCGAAGTGCTTTGTGAACTCCCTTTTCCCGATGACTTGTTGCAAGTCGAATTTGAAGAATGGCTCGATATTGATTCCAATTTGACTACTGCTGCTCCTGTGACTGAAAAAGATGTATGCGACAACATTTTAAATCACGACGACGAAGAGCTTTCATCATCAGAGGAGGAAATGGAAAATGAAAATAGTGTACCCTCTCACAAAGAAGTTATAGATGCCCTCGCAACCATTCGACGATTTGTGCAGTGCAGAGGCACTGTTGATAATTTCAATGATACTTATGCGTCAGAAAAACTTGTTAAAAATTTACTCGTTCAGAATTTGAAACAAAGTTCTTTGACACGTTACCTTCCGAAGGGTAAGTAATGCCTAATCATATTAACCTACGTATCTATTTTATCAAACGCACTTTGTGGTATGTACTTCAAAGCTAGAATCAAGTATGTGATATATGTACGTGCAATAAAAAAAATTTTTTCAACTCGATTTTTTTTTCGCTTAATGTTATCAGCCGCTTAATGTTATCGATATCCCCTCGGACATTTGCGATCACATTAAGCGGATTTTACTGTATATATATATTTATTAATCTAAATTAAATTCTCGTGTGTCAAGCTGTATCGAACGATTTTTCTACATCAAACGGCGTGACACCCATTTGTTAATTACATTTAATCCTATAATTAGGAGTTATATTATAAAGTATAGTGTATCGTAATGAATTCAAAAATTTGCCGAATATAAATATAATAACAGTTATTTTTATAGGGTAAAACAAAAGGAAACATTTTTACAAAATTTCGAATGTGATGACGTATTTGTTAACAGAAATTTTTCTCCGATTATTAACAAATAGAAACGGAAGAAATATAAAAACTAAAATTGAACGCAGAGGTATAACAGTTACATACAGTAGCGAATGACCATCATAAGTATAAAAACAATTTTTACGCGGTACTGGTTAGGCGTATTCAAGGGTGTGCTAAATGGTCAATAGCTCTACGTATCAAAACTTTTTCAATTAAATCATATCGTAACGTATCGAAAATTTTATATTCGTAAGGACACAAAATTGTCTGAAAAATGTTAACGGATTTGCGATATTGAATATTATAAGGTGAAATAAGTGTGTTAAATCGTTTTTTTGTTAGGTTTCGTTTTGTTTATGTTTTGTTAAACTAACGCATTTAATTTTTTCCCCTTATGCTGTAAATAGCAAATTTTATTTGAAATAAAATTCGTGACATAGTATTACGTTTATATTATTACTAATTGTTGTTTTTATTATGTTTTTAAATAAAATTTTCCAGTTTTGTAATAGTTAAAATAAAATTTGATAATTACCAGGAATCCTTAGTTGAGAGTAATCACCACTTATATAATTTGAATTCTAGCTGCGTACGAAAGACATCAAAAATTTTGCGCGCCTTTATTATGATAACGTAATATTAAAAATAAATGAAAACTAGTATATCAGTCGGTGATTTCGATAGAAACTATGTTTTGGAATACATGTAAAAAATTAATCCTTATATGTTACGTATTCTTTATTTCAGCGTAAACATCGTACATTTTCTTAATATTTTCTGGTAAATATTTTAACGGCAGTATACAGGCTTATAATTTCGATTGTAGTCACGATTGCAAAACGATGCAGTGACGTACTCAAAATAATAAAACGAAAAAAATGTTTATTCCCGGTCTTAATATATTCTAACACTCTGAAAGAAAGAGATTAAGATAGAAATTAGGAATTTTCGTTATTTACCGACAACTATAGTGTGTATGTGCGTGTATGTGTTTGTGCACGCGCGTGGTAAAAATTTGTTGTGTTAGCAGGGACGAATAAGCCGTATATATTTTATCTTTTATATACGACCTAAATTTAATGGTTAGCTTGATAGGGAGACATTCCTGATTATAATATTGTGGGAGACATGGTCGAATTAGGAGTTGAGATTTTAATAGGAGAGAGAACGTGAGAAAAACTTCTCGTTGACCCGGGCAAAATTGCGGTATTTTAAAAACTATTTTCCATCCCCCCTCTCGTTCATTATATATATGTATGTATGTATGTATGTGTAAATAAATTTTATTTGCTGGCACACTCTAATTTCCATTTTTCCTTCTAAGTCTCCTTTCTTCCTTTTCGTCTGATTTCCATTTTTTCGCACAAAGTTATGTCCTTGGAATACACACGCGTATATTACACAGAGTAACAAATATTATTGTACCGACAAGGAAGTGGTTCACGGTTCCTTGGAAACATTCCATAGATGGTTGGTCTTCTTTTGTATAGTTAAAAAAAAACCGGCTCATTTTCATTATAAAATATTTCTGGCTCGTTTTCTCTATTTCTCTAAATGCCTCGGTAAGACTGACACAATTAATTATTGTGGTAACGAAATTCCTTAATATATTAACGAGAATCGACGTGATTCTTGGACTTAAAGAAACACTATTTTCCGTTTTTGATGTAAAATCAACGACACACTACTAAAGGATTACATTATAGCCGTTTACATCCTTTTCACCACGGTTACATGAGCTAGTGTGTCTTTCGTTGGTAAATTATCTTTGAAAGTAGGTAGAGTATAGCTAATAGGCGCTGAGGAACAATATGGTCATTGTTTATGTTAATATTCTAGAACTATATTTACGTTAAAAAATGTATATTTTCTTGAGGTGTTTCAGAGTAGAAGGAACTTATCTCGCTTGTCTGGAATGTCCGCTTACATATATATATATATATATATATATATATATATATATATATATATATATATATAAATTTGTGTATCTAGGATCTTTAATAATAATAATAGATAGTTCAAAAGAAGAAGTGAAACGCCGTATACAAGCTCGCGGCACTATATCTAAACTAAAAAAATATATGGAAAGATTGTTCTATAAAAAAATGCACCGAAATAAAGTTAGTCCATATAGGTCCTTAGAATACTGTGGACGGTAGAGATACTGCGAAAAATCAGGACGAACAAACGATTGTCTAAGACAGTGCATATTCGTAAGATGAAATTTTTTTGGACATCTTATGCGGAAAGGAAATGAAATAGAGCGTCGATTTTGTCAGGCTACAATGGAAAACATAAGGCCCAGAGGACGACTAGCAAGATGGTTCGATGGAATCCAAGAACTAATAGGATTAAATGTACAGGTGTGTCGTCATCGAATCATGAATCGTGAATATTGGAGAGGTTATGTTGAATCATCCTTATCGGTAGTCATGAACACGAGATGTGTGCTAAATGAAGCTGTTATACCGTAACATAACATTGATTAAATCGCGGTAGCACTAGTGGAAGAAAGAAGGTTAATTTGCCCCGGAAAATTTCAAGCCGGAAAAGGTGCTTTTGGGCGAGGATGTATAATAAGCACAATTTTGTCCGACTTCTATATTGAATTGATAATTAAAGAGATAATTAATAGGAGGAAGACGGTATTAAAATAGGACGAAGATCTGTTAAAAATCTGAGATATGTCGACGACATCGTCATAATTTTTAAAACTATTTTCGCGGTCGATATTCATAATTAGATACAATAATTTCGTAATAACCGCGTACAAAAAAGAAAAAACCTATTTATTAATAAAAGTACAACGATACATTAATAAATCCGAGTTTACGTTTTAAGCACCATGCCGTGCCCATCATCAGAAAGAGTTTAGTTCTGATGATGGGCACGGTATGTTGCTTGAAACGTAAACTCGGGTTTATTAATGTATCGTTGTACTTTTATTAATAAATAGGGTTTTTTCTTTTTTATACGCCGCTATTCCGAAATTATTGTATCTAATCGTTATAATTGCTTGGTTTGAAAGTAAAATTAAATGCACTTGTCAAAAGATTGAAATTTTCAAGTAAAACAGCGGGTATATTAGTAAATAAAGACGGAACTAAAATAATTACAACGAATATAGATATGTAGTTTACATCTAAATAACTCGAAAGAGTTTGATGAATTTTGTATACTTGAGTGTCAATAATTACAACGGATAAGGGAGGATTGACAGTTAAAATCAAGGGAACGATAATCGTCGCCAAAACAGCGCTAGCTCAGCTTGGGAGGGTCACAGTATCGCAATGCGCGCAAAAGTGTACGCTTTTCGCATATATTAGTTCTTCTTTAAATGCCGTATACTAGACAATGCGTAGGCTACTCTCAATATCTGAATAATTTCTCTCCCTTGCTGACTTAATGATATTATTCAATATACAATACTTTCAAATCTCGTAAACTAACGATTTAGTGGAAGAAATTTAATATCTACGGATAATGTATGGAATTGAAAATGATCTGATTACGAATTTCGAAATTTCGGGTATAGTGACGTTTAAAATCGCTGACGATCAAAAGCGCACAGAAAGACGGACCACCCATCGATAGGATGAGTAATTTATTGCCTACCTTCGATCGATACGACGATCTTTTTCGTTTTTTAAAATACATGTATATATATATACATGTATATATATATATATATATATATATATATATATATATATATCTATATATATATGTATATATATATATATATATATATATATATATATATATATATATATATATATATATATATATTTTTAACTATAATTACATAAATACATGATAAAATTGTGAACTTTTAGTAACCTGCTATACAGCTTATGGTTACCGGTAGTGGTTATTTATAAATATGCTTCATCTTAAATACATTGTATACAAATGTTGGAAATTGTTCCAATAGAACAATTTCATTAAACTGCAATGAGCAGTCTATATTGTATTGTAGTCTTAATTCATTATATTTTGGGCAAGTATATATTATATGATAAACAGTTTCTGTTACGTTATTATTACAGTTACCGCATATGTTGCTTTTAATTATCTTTAATTTATGCAAGTAATAACCAATAGAACCATGTCCTGTAAGAATTTGGCTCATATAGTAATTTACATTAAAATTTTTATCTTTAAAGCGTGTTGTAATATTTGGAAAAAAAACTTTTAATTAATTTATCATTAGGTACTTGATCATATCTGGATTTAAATTCTGCAAAAATTTGATCATTAATTACTTTAAGGTTATTGTTATTTAAATTTCCGTGTTGAGTTTTACTTTTAAAAATGAGTGATCTTTTTTTAATGTATAAATCCATTGGCAATACACGTGCAAGAACTAGTAAGGAAATATTAGACGTAGTTATATACGATGATGTTACATCTATGAGAAATTTTCTGCAGTTAGAATTAATATTACAAATTAATTTTTTACTTAAATTGTGATAGTATACACTGGAGCAATACGAATATAACGACTGAATTAGTCCTTTATATAAAACTAATTTTGTTTTATACTTTAATCCCCACAGTTTTCCTCCAAGTGACTTAAAAATGTAATAATATTTATTAACTTTATTGTTTATATGCTCAATGTGTTTAGAATACGTTAATTTATTATCAATTATAAAACCTAGATATTTTATAGATATAACAGGGTTGAAGTTACAATTGTTAATCTTAATATTATCATATATTACTTGCTCATATGGAAGTCTACGTCGCGACACTACCATAATTTGCGATTTATTAATTTCAAATTTTAAATTTAACGAGTCGACTATTAAACTAAGCTTGTTTACAATAGTATTACATCTATTTGTATGAACAAAAATATCAACTTTGCCTGTTATAGGAATATTATAGATGAGTAATAAATCATCAGCATAACTATACAATCTTAAATTATTATCTATATTACGCATGTTACAATGTATTATTGTGTAGAGTATGTTCCATAAGATCGGTCCTAGGACTGACCCTTGTGGAACACCATGATTATTTTTTTTTTTTTTTTTTTTTTTGATTAATACTTTATTATGCAAATTAATAATGTACAACTTGTTGCATTTACAGAGGAGCAATACACTGCACCACCGCTTAGGCTTAATCAGTGTATTGCTCCTCTTTACAATACTCTATAGTTAACAATAATATAGTAACCACTTTTACACTCGCATTTGCGCGGGCTGTGCGTCAGTTTCACTCACAGTCATAGTATACATGTATTCCCTTATAACTTCTTATACTAGTTAATAATTAAAATTATAACTTAGGTATACTAGATGCATAAATGTACAAATTGTCCATAATGACACATACATATACAGAACTTAAACATTATATGCATAAATTCCTCACAAACACCCCGTACATATATGTACGCGTGCAGAAATACACTCGTTATACATATTACTGTAAACGTTTTATCACGGATTCACAACGCAAAAACTTCAGTGACCATGGAATTTCTTATGCATTACATTGAATGCGAATAATTGGAATTGTCGAGCAGTGTATTTGTCTTGTAGGTTAAAGTTATTTTTATTGTAAAATCTTAAATGGTCCATAGTGGGGCATACAAATAGTACATGGTTGGCAGTTTCTACTGCGCCGCATTCACACCTGTCATCATTACTTAACTTAAGAAGAAATAAATAAGACCCAAATTTTCCATGCCCCGTTAATAATTGGGTAGTGTAGAAATCAGGAGTAATTTTAATATTGTGTCTATTTAATATATTGGGGATTAGGCTGTGGGTGTGTCGGCCAGTATTATCTTGTTCCCATCTTTTTTGCCAAATTTCTAAGTAGTGTCGTTTTATAGCTTTCAGAGTATAGATATATTGAGTTCTGGTTTCACTGCGAGAATTTAAGTTGAATTTTGAGATTATGGCGTTTGTTTCTTTTATTAACTGCTCATTAAGATATGGAAAGAAGTCCACGTTTTTTATGGCAAACATGACTGCCCTTCTGAACATAAGAAGATCGACAGGAAGTACATTAGCAATAACTACAGATGAGCTGTGTGAAATTGTTTTATATCCCCTGCAAGCGTTTATTAGATATTTTCTTTGCATACCAAAAAGTTTTTTCTTTACTGTTTTAACTTTTAGCCGGTTTAGTAGGACAGTGGAGCAGTATGCTACAGTGTTTTCAATCAGTGATTTGTATAATACAATTCTGTACTTGTAACTGAAGCCCCATGTATTTTGACAGGCTCTTAACATTTTGCAATATTTGGTATCCATTTTCAATATTATGTTATCAAGGTGGTATTTGAAAGTTAATTTGTTATCTATGATAATACCTAAGTATTTAAAGTATTCAACTACCTTAAGAATAGAGTTCTTGAATCTTACTTTAATGTTGTTTCTCTTCAATTTAAATGAATTTGTGAAAAGTGTGACAAAACTTTTTTCAATTGACAATTTTAGTTTGACACTATCTAACCAATTTCCTAATTTTATTAAGGTATCATTTGCTATATTTTCTAGTTCCACTTTTGAGCTTCCAGAAATTATAAAAATGAGATCATCTGCATATGCACAGAGTTTTACATTTTTATTGTAGCATAATTTCAAGGCTCCATTAAAAAGTATGTTCCAGAATAGTGGACCTAGAACACTACCCTGTGGACAGCCCATATTGGTTTCTTTTCCTGCAAACGCATTACCTACTTGTAAAGAGATCTTCCTGTTACTTATGTAATGGTAGATGATGTTCAATAATCTTTTATTTCCAGCTAGTAATATCTCTAGAGAATTAAACAGAGCGGGGTACCAGCAATTGTCAAAGGCTCCTTTTATGTCCACCGTTATAGTGATTACCTTATTTTTACATTTGAGATTTTTTTGGATATTGTGTATTACATAGTTTACTGCATGTTCAGTTGACAGGCCTTGCGTAAACCCAAATTGCCTACTGTCTAGAAAATTTGTTCGCTTAATTTGACCCACAATTTCAATTTTTAATAGCTTTTCAAAAATTTTCCCAAATGTGTTTAGAAGACATATTGGGCGGTATGAATGAATATTGTTAGAATCTTTCCCCGGTTTTTGTATAAGAATCACACTAGCTTCACGCCAAGCTTTTGGGTAATAAGCTATTGAAAAAATTTTTTTGTACATGTTTTCAAAAATTATTGGATGGTGTTTGTGAATCAATTTTATTATTTTATTATTAATTTTATCAGGACCGGCAGCTTTATTATTTTTGAGATTTTTAATAGTCATTGTTAGTTGTTCATTATTAATGAATGAGGGTTCTTCCATATTTGTTTGTCTAAAATCAGGCTTAAAATTATCAAATTTATTTCGCAATGACTTATGATAGCTATTGTCAGCGTCTGTGTTATCGCTAGGAAATAATGTGGAGAGACAGTATTTTAGATTGTCGTTTGTATTAGTTATTTGATCATTGTCTTCATTTTTAAAAAGGGGAATGTCAATGGTTTTCTTTAGCTTACTGAAGGCGATTTTATAACTTAGACCCCATGGTTTTACATTATCTGTGCAAAAAGATTTCCATGACTTTAATTTGGCAGATTTTATTTTATAATTTAAAGTTTTTTTGTAACTTTTGTAAACTAGTTCCCGGATTTTTCTCATATTTGGATCCTTTGTTCTTTGGAAGATACAACGATATTTTTTTGTGAGTCGGCTATGATATTGGATTTCATCATTCCACCAGTAGTTTGTTTTAGATACAGGTATGTAAGTACTATTTGATTCAATTTGTTGTTGTATATACTTTGAAAGATAATTTATCCATTCTTCACAGGACTCATAGTTATTTATGAAGTTGCAGCTTTGTACTAAGTTATTTCTTTCCTGTTCAAAATTGTTAAGAATATTGTTGTAATTTACTTTTCGAATAAGACTTCTTCTTGATATTTCCATACAGCACTTGAATGTTACATATTCATGAACTGAATATGCCTCCCCAGTTTGGACTTTTAGTTCTTTTACAAGTGGTTGAGCAATTTTTGAGGTAATTACAAGGTCTATTACACTTTTTCCATTTGCATTAGTAAAGGTAAAGACATTTTTTTGGTTTAGAACAATTAGATTATGGGATACTAAGAAACTATGAAAAAGTTTTGTTTTCTTCCCAGAGTTTTTAAGATCCCACATAGTAGATCTAATGTTCATATCCCCTGTAAGAAGTACTCGTTTATAGGGGAATTTTGTGAGGATATCATTTAAAGCTTGTAGATATGGTTCTAATGGTTTATTTGGGGAGAAATATACATTTATGACTAAGAGATTAGATAAGAGGATTGCTATAAGGTTATGATTTTTATCAATGAGAATTTTTTGGTAATTTATGTCTGATGAAATGCAGATGGCAGCTAGACTATTGTTTATGATGTTGTACCCAGAAAATCCATTTAACTTATTATTAATGATGTAAGGTTCAGAGATTAGAACAAGTTTATAATTTCCTCTTAATGCATACTGGTGTAACATATTTTGCGCTGTGAAGCAGTGACTAACATTGTTTAATATAAAATTAATTTCCTTATTCATAGCGGTAATTTATGTGGGATTTTAGCATTTCTTTTATTTTTACTACATGTGGACATTTATAACTACCTGGATGATGGTGTACATCTACATTTTTAATATTATTATTATTATTATTATTACTATTACTATTATTTCTTACCTTACTATTAACGCAGTTAGTGCACAGCCCGCTTTTAATTGTGTTATTTATTAATTCTATTTCTTTTTCTTCAGATTCACAATTTGCCGCCTTATGACCAGACTTCCAGCATCGAAAACATTGGTTAATTGTGATGTTTTCATAGATTGGACATCGTGTCCATCCGATGTTTATTTTTTTCATTTTAAGTAAGATGTCGAACGATTTTGCGGTCACTTCGCACAATGCCTTCTTTTTGTTGCCAACAGTTATTTTGATGTAGTGCGGTTCCTCCCCTGTTACATCCTTGATTACCTCTGTAATATCTTCTTTATTAACATCATTCGGAATATTATTTATACCAATTTGTGGATTCCGTGGCTTATTTTCTATAACTTTCAGTGAGCTACATTTATTTTTTATTTCGGTTTCGATTTTTTTTAATTCTTCTTTACTATCGCAGCCTACTAAAATGTCGCCCGATCTTAATTTTTTATAAAGTTTAATGTTGACCCCAATACGGTGAGGAACTATATTTTTGGTTAGGTCTTCCTCTTTGACTTTAACTCCGTCGGCTTTATTTTTTATGCGAATACAATTTAGGTTAGGTTTCATCTTCTTATCCGAGGTTACCTTTTTTTGTTGGTTTCTTTCGTTTGAGTTTACGCTAGCATTTGCCTTTACAATATTCGCTAGACTAACAGTTTGAGTGTTAGTACTTCTAGTATCATCATCATTATTTCTTGTTTTATAATATTGTACCTCTGAACGTAATTTTTCATTTTCTTTTTTCAACTGGTTTACTTCGGTACGTAGTTGTTTGTATTCTTCTCTGTCTGCTTTCAGACGTGTAAGCTCTTCTTTTATATTCAGCACCTCCTCTACTAGTAGGTTTATTGTCGACTTCGTGCTGTTATCCGTATGTACGCTTCTTCTAATATTAAAAATATCTGCTTCCTCTAAACCCGTTTGACTACATTTATCGCACTTGTACGTACGACTCTCTTTGTCTTTTAAACAAGCTGTGTGCGCGCGAGTTCCGCAAGCACCCGCACAAAGCGTTGCTAAATGTCTACTATTAAATGGTTTGTCACAGACAGGGCACTTGTCTGACGACACTACCATCTTCCCAGCGGGAAGTTAAGCCGCGATACTAAACACTTCTAGATTATATTTTCCCATAAATTGAACACGAACGAAAAAATTATTATAAAAGTAAGATTAAAATTAAAAATTATTCACGTATGCTTCACAGTTTTAAATGTGTAATTATATATATGTATACGTTAGAAAAAACGGATCTTAACTATATAAAATTCAAGTAAAGGTATTTAGTTAGAACTTTATAATTACAAAAAGAAAAAGGAGCTAACTAAAACACGACCGACCGAAACAGCGATACGAATGCACCGCGATTATTATCAACAGTGATAGTTTCATCTTGATAGATCCATTTTACCTTTCTTTTTGATAAATAATTGTATATCAACTTTATAATATTGGAACTAAAGTTATTAGAAATTAAAGTATCTATGATAACTTGACGATTACAATTATTAAAAGCACCTTCGATATCAAAAGAAATTACTATAGAAATGTTTTTACGTTGAATATTATTAAATAAATTATTATTGACGTCGTGAACTGCAAGTTCGGTAGAAAAATGTTTTCTGAAGCCATATTGATACGGATCAAGTAGTGCCGAATTTTCAATTTCCAAATTTAAAAATTTAAGTATGATTTTTTCATAAATTTTGCTTAACATGTTCAGTAAACAAATTGGTCTATAACCATTAATTTTGCTTGCGTCTTTATTCGGCTTATTTAACATAATTAAATTTGCACATTTCCAGCTTTGAGGAAATATTTGAAATTCTAATAATTTGTTGTAAAGTAATAGAAGTAAATTTGGATAATAAAAGAAAACGATTTTAATAATCTTATTTGTGATGCCATCTTCAGATGGGCATTTCTTATTATTTAATTTTGTAATTATATTTTTAAGTTCGCCGTATGTAATGGAGTATAGCGTACACTTATTATTATCGTTCAATTTACACAAGGAGATCAAGTTAGGTTTGTCAAACATAAAAAAAGATTTCAATAATAAATTCATTTTATCTTTGTTGAAAGACACAGAAGTATTATTTACAGTTAAGTCCGGAAATTGGAAAGAAGATGTTCTCGTTAAAATTGTATATGGTTTGCCCCATGTTCTGGAGGAACTACATAGATTCCTCCAAGCGAGTTGTTTATAAAAGTTAATTTCTTTCCTATATATTCTTAATAATATTTTGTATGTTAATTGAAATATGATACTTTTACGTTTAATTTTATGAAATTTCTTAACAATTACTTTAATGTATTCCAAATGATCATTCCACCAGGAATTATTATTTTTAGTTACATTCACTTTAGAATTATGAACACAAGCAGTTAAAGTTTCCGTTATTTTTTCAGCAATATCATTGGTTATATTACCAGAGTTAGCTAATTTAAGTTTAGCTTCATAATTTATCATTAATTCATGATCTAAATTATTAATAAATTTGTCCACATTCGTTACAGATAGTTTTATGTTGTTGACAATACTCGAATTATGAATATCTATACTAAGATTTTTATGATCACTTAAATGAAAATTTTTTACAGTAACACTAGACATAGTGAACTTAAAATTATTATTAACCATAATATAATCAATTAAACTTTGCCCATTGTGATTTGCGAAAGTATGTACATTATAATTATTCTTAATAATCAAATCACTTGAATAAATAAAATTCTCAAATTGAGTATTTCTTTGGTTACGGTAAACTTTTTTACTTTCCATTATGTCTGATCTTGCGTTAAAATCGCCGAGAACTGTTATATTCCGCCGAGAATTTTCTTTGATATTTTTAAGTAATAAAGTAAATTGTGATTCTAAGTCTATGTTTGGAGGAAAGTATACTCCAAAAAGGATAATGTCTTTAGTATTTACTTTAATTATATACTCAGAAATTAATGTACAGTTAATATCTTTTACGTTACTTCTAATTGCAACAAATTTAGTAGATAACAAAAACTGGCTAGACTTGCTGTTACCATGTAAATACGGATCACATATGACATTTATGTAATTACAATTGTTTGGATACGTTAAAGACAGAAGTGCTTGTCCGTCTTTGCAATGGTTTACGTTTTGCAAAATTAATTTGAGATTAGCCATAATTAATATTTAATTTTACTTTACTTACCATCTTTTTATATATCGGACAATTGTAAGAGAAGGAGTTATGGTTAATTTTTTCAGTTATATGTTTTATATCATCTGCCAAAATCTTGCCTTTTTCCCGTTCATGTGAACTGCATGCGTGTAGAAAGCAGTTGTTACATTTTCTATCTAATAAATCGTCATTAAGCTTATACTTTTTCTGATCAGGGTTCGTAGTGCATTCGTTCTTCATATGTCCAAATCGTAAACATTTAAAACAGCGAACAACCGGAATGTAGTCATAGATTCTACATTTTACCCAATTAATTACTACGTAACCTGCGTTTATTAAATTGTGGTACGAAATGGGATGAAGCCGTACAAAAGCACGTAGTTTACCGTTTTTGGTGTTTTTTAATGTTACTTTTACCGGATTTTGTCCAGTTTTATTATTAATCGCCATACTTATGTCAGATTCTGTAGTCGAGGAATGAATATCAACAACTGAAATCATCGGATCCTTTTTTATCGTTGTTTTGGTTTTTACATTAGCCATGTTGTTGGATACTTCCCGTTTCAATGTATCGAACTGCTTTTTATCTTTGACACCTACTATTACTTTATTTTTAAGTTGTTTGACAAATCCAACATCTACACCGATTTTACTTGTATTAATTTTTGCTAATTCAGAATTCCAATTTCTGTTAACTGATTGGAGAGTGTGTTCAATGATTAAAGTTTCATATTTTGTTTCAATTTTACCGTTGTTAACATTAATTTTATCTTTTAGCTTTGCCGCATAAGACTTCTTATTATCCGTAATAACGTTAGTAATTATGTTTTTAATATTTTTTTCGGAATCTTTCTTCAGATCGTTAAAGTTGTTATTTAAAACATTTACTTCTGAATGCAAAAATTTTAAAGTATTCCTTAAAGTTTCCAGATTTTCGGAAATTCCTTCTTTAATTTTTAGTTTCATATTGTGAGATTCGCCGAGTAGCTGCTTGATGTTATCGATAATTTTAAAACTAGTGTCAAAATGCATAATGTTAACATGCATTTTGACCTTATAGTAATTTGACGTATCTGCTAACAGCCCGAACGAAAAGATAAGATAACGCACAAATATACGATAAGATAACACGGAGACACACGACCGCACCGGTTTAAACAGCCCGATATGTATATATATATATATATATATATATATATATATATATATATATATATATATATATATATATATATATATATATATATATATATATATATATATATTAGCAGCTAACTCTACCCTTAGTGATGTAGTGGCATTCCGATCAAGTTGTTTTATTTTTGGTCAATATATCTTGATGGTGCTCTTCCGCGTTTTCTAACACCTTTCATATTGCTTTGTATAATTTAATTTTCAAGACCGTTACTCTTTAAAATATTCTCTACCCAACTATCAATACTTTTTTTTCTTACCATGTTTTTCAGTCGTATTTCTATTCCAAGCTCCTGTAGTATTGATGTTATATCTCTTGGCCATCTTCATGATACCCTTGGCATTCGCCTCCACAAGTGCATTTTAAATGTATTTATGCTGTGCGAATGTTTTTTTCCTTGACGGTCTGACATTCTGAAGCATAGAGGAAAATTAAAATTACTAATTGTATTAACAGGACGTATGTTCGTTGGCGTAGTTACGTCTTGTCTCTTCCAAATTCCAGTGTTAGTCTTGACATGGGTGTTTTTAATGTCTTCAGATCGTTCTACCGTGATGGTGATAAGCGTCCCAACATATACATATATTCGCGTATACCGCTTCTAAATCCCCATAAGACGTAAACGGTTATTTTCATTTTGTCCGTTGATGATATATACGTATACAATTATTTTAGTATGTAATTGTGTAAATTATCCCTCTTCGTTTTTTTTTTTAAATAACTATGTGAATATTGGTTAAAACTAGAATCTCAATCAGAGTTGAAGTTGAAATATACTAAATATAAGATTGAAACGTAATTTACTGCTATCAGTCTTGTCTTATCAGTTTTGGATTATAAAATAATATTAGAAACAGACTGGAGTAACTAAAATATAAAATAATATTGGCCGTATGAAATATTTCTTAGGAGATTAATAAATAATTTTTAACGTGTTATATAAATATTCTTAATTTCGACCAAATATCCCTTGTTGTAGATATATATATATTTATAAGCTTATAAATTAACCCACAAAGAACATAAAACCGCTGCAAAGAATCGAAAATCTAACAAAGATATGCGAGGTACACTTTACGCGTAAAAAGGAACATTAGAATTATGACGTATAACTTATATTAGCTCTTACTGTCACAATGTCAATATACTCTAAACAGTACATAACTATTAATATATATGTCCTATGCTAATTTTTATGTGTAATTGAACGCGGTTACATTATTGTATCATCGTATAATCTGCTCCTAGAACAGAAATGTAACTAGCGTATTACATTTTTAATTTCAAAAATATAATTATTATTTCAATCTGAATCTTTTCTTAACGCGTAAAGTAAATAAAATTATTTCACACACAACTATATATATATATATATATATATATATATATATATATATATATATATATATATATATTTCTTTATCTTTTTTATCTCCTCAATCATTACGTTAGTGGTCAATACTGCTGTCATCTGATAACTTTCTTTCGAAGGCCAATTTTTTTATTTTATCATATTTTCTCCTTTTTTTTAGTACGCTTCCTATAAATTTTGTTCTTGATCTTCCCTTCGACTCTTTTCCGTTTATTTTGCACTCGATTAAGTTTGTTATCCCGGAAGAATGTCCTAATATTATTTCTTCGATTTTTTGATTTTTTTATTCATTAATTTTTTTTGGCCCAGTTTTCACCCTTTGGCCAGTTTAAGTGGAGTGTTCAGACTATAACCTTATATTATTAGCCTTAATAAAATTATATAATCTATGCGCATCCAAGGAGATAGGATCTACCATAAGTTCTTCAAGTTGTATCGGAAGCGTATTCCTTGTTGATAAAAGTTCAGACATAAAGCTGTCTCTATGATCTGATGTTCGACGCTATCTTCGATATTATATATCTCACAAACTCCCATTCTGATGATCCCCACTTTGGCAAGATAACTAGGTGAACAGTTATGACCACTCCTTAGTCTAACAAACACAGATACAAAATCTTTATGGAGAAGATCGCCATGTTTAAACCAGAGCTCTTTTGGAATTGTATTTTGAATATTGGCGTATTTTTTACCTTTTAACAAGCTTTGAAATTCAAAATATGATTGAAAAGAACGGTACAACATTTCCTTAAGCTTCGGTATAGTTTAACGTGCTTCTCAATAGCCGGAATTAGATCCGATCGTGTAATCGCATCCGCTACCTCATTTCCACGAACGCCACAACTAGTAGGGACCCACTTAAACTTCACCTTAGTTCCACGCTTGTGAAGTTGCCAAACATACTGTCGTATTGATATCTCTATTATACTCATTGAAAATTCCGGGAGTCTAGATAGTTGTAAAAGAACACTCATGGAATCAGTGAGTATTAGGATATTTTTTTTCTTATATAATCTAATAAAAGAAACAGCCTCGTACATGCCATACATTTCCATAAAAAATGATGAGCTTGCATATGGTATGCGGAACAACTTAGATATGTTTCTATTGTGGTAAAAAAAAGCGGCTGTATATCGCTTTTTAGAATGTTCAATAGAGCCATTTCATAATCGTTGTACTCCTTCTCCAATACTGACTCGACAATGGAATTGTTAACGCCATTTGGGAGACTCTTCGATGTATTGAAAAAACTAGTATCTACAATTAATCTAAACTGTAGTATCTGGAAGGAAGTCTTATAGAAGGGATTTAAAGACGTCTGTACTAAACTTATCTCGTGCAGTTTGCTACGACTATGAATGAGTGGAGGTAAATTTTTACCAAGCCAATATTTATTATTGCGTGCTTTGTACATACGTATAAGTTTTATCGATCGTATTCGAACTCGGTACCTTCCGTATAGAAGTCCCTGATCTAAAGGCTATTCTGATGACAAGCTGACATTAATCTCGTCTCTTCTTCTACTCTTTGAACTTGTTTTCCATTTTCACCGTCCAAGATATTTTCAGCATTTTTCTTTAGTACCGTAATTCAAAAGTCTGCAGTTTTGACTCTTCTTTTTTCAAGATAGTCCAAGTTTCGTTGTCATATAATGCCACACTCCAAACGTAATATATATAATGCGTACGTGTGTGTGTGTGTGTAATACAAAAATTTTGATACGGAAAAAATACATTTTTTTGATTACTGTTAAAAAAATAAATAAAAAAAAAAAAAAGGATGAAAATTTTGTATATAACTTTTCTTTTGTTTAAAATTACCGTTAAAGGTCGAAGGTTGTATCGGAATTCACCGTTAATAAACCGAAGTTTATTCCAGATGATCGTTGGAATATTAATGAGAATTCTATTTTTCGTATCTTGTGCAAATATTTATACACGCCCATATTATAGAAATGTGTATTTATTTATGCATGTATGTATGTGGACGCATGTATGTGCGTGTATAAATTTCAAAAGTTTCTATAACATTCGGAACTTTAAATTAACACGTGTTAACATATACAGCCAATGAGGCGGTATATTCTTAAAAAAAATTAGCAATATAGATATATACATGTGTATGTGTGTGTGTATATATATATGTATATAAATACTTATGTGTATATTATATATTGTGCGCGTATGTGTGGTTGGGGCCGATAGGAATAATACGTCGTAATCTATTTCGAAATAAATCAACTTTAGGAAAAAAAAGTTGACTGCCTTTTTTCCTTCGTTAAGCTTTTATTGTTCAACTTTTTTCTTGAAATGGTGTAAAGCTATGTGTATATAGAAGGGCCATTTCGGAATAACAATTGTTTGCTACCCATTGTCATATATGAATATACATATATATAAAATATAATATAATATTTGTCTGTACGTATTCAATTTTACGTTCTGTTTAATAATTGATTTTTATACTTGTGCAAAATCGAATTGATTTTTTTTTATTCTTTCTAGTTTTTTCCCTGTTATTTTAGTTTTAAACGAAATACAAAGGGATTTCGATTACGGGACACTCGTAGTTAGGTTTGCCCCAAATCGAATGGATTTCACATTATTAAAAGGAAATTACGTTATTCAATACCGGCCCGGATGAATTGTAGCAACGAATAAAATTATATGTATGTTGTGTAGGGCACGTGTTCTATACGTAATTAAAAAATTTTAATATTTTCGCGATAATATAATTGGAAAATTCTAAAATTGTCCTGGTTCTTTTTTCTTCTTCTAATTCGGCCGAAACATCGAATTTAAATTAACTTTTTACCATGCTCCCTCTATACGATATGTAAACGTTTTTTTCAAATTATTTTCATAATAATAATAATAATAATAATAAAATGGTTAATTTGTTCGACGTGGAATTTATGTCGTCTGTTGAAATTCGTATACTAGAAAAAAATATACAATAAAGATTTACAAATAATTAAAAGTATATACTGGAATCAGACAGAGAATATAAAAGTTTGAGAAGAATTTCACGATAATAAGTGTTAAATTAAAAAAGGCGTAAGACATGGCTGACTATTATGGCCTAGGCCTACACTATTTAATATATATTCAGAAGAAATAATTAAAGAAGTAAAAATTTATAACGATGGATTCTAAATAAACAGACGTTCATAGTAGTATATACGTTAAGGTTTATATTGTATTTATTAATTTGTTGAAGATTATTCGTCCGTTTATTTCGAGTAAGATCGTGTGAATGGGGTGTGAATGATGTATGTTTTAATGAGTGTGAAACTTGTGAATGCGTGTAGTTTTTGTGGTGTGTTTAATAGGTGTGAGGCTGGTGAATGTGATCAATGTATTTTTTTTTTTGTATTTTATTTTTTTTTTACTTTTAATTTTATAATTCAGAAAAAATTATTCATTGTATTATTTTATTTATAAGCCTACACTATAATTGGATTTTAGCTGTTGTGTGGCTTCATTAAATAAATAAATTAATAAATAAATAAAAAGATGTGTAAGTTATGCAGATAATCGAGTATTACTGGAAGGATCAAGTAAAGAAATGAACATGACGCTAAATAGGCTAAGAAAAAACAGGAAGAAATATGGCGTGAAAATAAACGCCAGGAAAACAAAGGCAGTAAAATTCACGAAGACGATTGACAATATAGATCTCAAGTTAGAAATTATGGAAATTGTGCGAGACTTTCGATATTTAGGCGTATTATTAACAAACGATTGTCGAGATATAAAAGGAATTAGAAAACGTATCGGAATAGTCAAACAAGCGTTCAAAAATTAAGAAACCGTGCTTCAAGACAGGGAACTAAGAATGAATATAAACATGAAAGTAAACTAGTGTTATTTAATGTCCGTTTTGACAGCTGAAACGTGGATACTAAATGCAGAAAGTGTAAAAAAGATTAAACACGTTTAAAATGTGGACGCTTAGAAGAATTTGGCGGATACCGTGAACGGCAAAAACCGGTATGGAAAAAATGAACGTCGTCGAAGGCATCGAGAGAAGAAAGCTGAAAGAATACCTCGCGCATAAAATAAGAGAGAAACGAATATTTACCGTTCAAGGAAAAATACTTGGAAAGAAAATAAGAGGGACGAAAAGACTCGAAATGATTACCCAACAGCTTTATAGAACATATTTCAAACTGGATTCTGAGATCAGTTTCACTGCATGTGATGAAATTGGTCATCTCAACCTGAACTGAGAACTGATGCCAGTTGGTACGTTTATAATTCCACTTAGGTGTTGTGGAGGGTCCTAGAACCTTGTCATCGTACGCGCAATTTATATTTATTTAGTTGAGTATGAGGCAATGATAACCTCTTGCAGTGTCTAATATGTTCTTCAAATAAGTTAGGAAACCTAATGAAGGTGAGCAAAACGTTAAATCTCTAATGGATTAGCGGCAGTTCCAGGCCTAACGGAAGGACCTGAGTCATTGCTGCTTCTTCTTCGTTTAAATGAACTATATCTGCATCGTAATTCAGGAAAGTTTTGGTTATTCGTAATTTCAGCAAAGGAAAAAGCAGGAGTAACCATCGCCCCTTTATTAAGTAATTTTGCCTCAGAAAACGATACATTTTCCATTGCCATAATTTGTAGAATTTTAATCTATTCTTGATAAAATGGGCAGACTGAATTACACTTAGTGCAGAATAAAGCAGAGGGAGGGCTTTCACGATTTGTTTGGCACTCTGGAGACTTGTGGTTTGAGGGACAACAAATTAGGTTTACTACAGCAAAGTTTACTGATACGTCCAAATCTGAGGCAATTGTTGCACACTTTAGGACTCCTGATACTAGGCTCGACTTTACAAGAATAGTAATCAAAGAACCGAACTGACTCAGGCAGTACAATTCCACGGAATTTGATTTCTATTAATGGGATGGGGTAAAATTAACCATCATGATTCCTTTTATTTAGTCTACGAATATCCTCAATTTTAGCGCTTGCAGTGCAAGAAGCAATAAGTTCCTCGATTGAGAGATTGGTCGGGACGTCTCTTACAATGCCAAAACGGAAAAGCAACGTTTGCGGAATAAAACAACGAATATTGAGTTCCTTATGAGTATTTTCTGATAGTAAAAACATATTCGCCTCGATACTCGTGTTAAAGACTAATCTAACTTGATTTTTGTCACTCGTAGGCATTGACTTCAAGCCCTTAACTTTATTATGCAATAATTTGACTAAAAACATAGGATGTAGGTTTCGTATGTTGTTATTGTTTCCCTATATCAGAACTACAGCAAAGCACTGAAAATCACTCGGAAAAACACGTACAGACGGAGAAGACATTGAAATTTCTACTGAAGAATTTGTAGACTGCTTACGTGTATCGCACAAAACGTCTGAAATAATTTGCAGATTTGGTTCTCCTCGATTATGACTACGGACTACTGTAATTTCGTCCATAATGGTATCGGAAGAATCGCTAAATTTCACGAAATTAACTATTATTATTACTATTAGTACACTGACACTTATTTATAAGCTAGCACACTGGCTTTATGTATTAATTTGTACATCTGTGTATATTATATATAGATTTACCATTGTTTATGTTCTATATGAATTTTTTCATTTTAACTATTTAATTTCATATGATATATTTCATACATTAACACTTCTATTATAAGCTGGCACTGGTTTTATGTTTTTTTTTTTTTTTTTTTTAAAATGGGGTGCCTTTACAGCCTACCCAACGTGATACTGGGGACTATCTACATCTTAATCAAGCATGCTGACTTCTCTAAAAAGGTCGCTATATGGGGGAACAATTGTAGGTTATCCAGATGTAAAAGGGACGATACATTATACGGGGGTGTAATACTCGAAGAACGCAACAAGATAAGGCAAAGCTCCGAGCGCAACGGTGCTACAGCAGAACATTCAAAAAAGACATGATCGGGGCTACAGACTACCTGTTCAGAATGGAGGGGACAGAACGGACTTTCTCTAAGCTGCATACGGAAAAGACGGTCAGGCAACAAATGATGTCCAAATCGCAATCTGCTTATGAGTACAATTCCCTTACGACTAATCTTTTTAAAAAGATAGAACCACGGGAGTTTGGGAAGAGACGGCTGGAGGTGATAGTAATAAGTCAGAGGTGATTGACTAATGCTCTTAGTGTACATTAGCTCCAATTGATCCCTATGCTCTAGCTGAATGAAGTGAATATCTTTGTGAGTTATTAAGGAAACCTCTACACCACTAGACGACGCGTCTTTAACCAATGAGTCAACAAATTCGTTGTCTGGAATACCTCTATGACCCGGTATCCACAAGAAAGACACAGATATTCCCACACGTTCCAAATTATTAAGTTTTAGCAAAACTAAACTAATTAATGTATCTGACACGCTACGTTTATTGTCTACAGCCGTCACCACGCTTTTGGAATCGGTAATAATAAGGTAATTTCCGTGAAGATTTAAGTCCGGTAGAATTGACTAGGCTTGTAGTACTGCTACACATTCTGCAGTAAATACTGAACATTCCTGGCATAATTTGTACATGTTACTAATATTGAGAGCTGGAATGAACACTGCTGCTCCCGTTCCTCGATTTGACTTGGATCCATCCGTGTAAACAAGGATGTGTAGTGGGAACATTTCTGAGATAATACTATTGAAAGTATTGTAGAAGGATACAGACTACAGTTTTCAGGGAAAAAGGATGAATTTTGTTTGTTGAAGAAGTAAAAATTATAAACTCCTCCAACCTTGTTATAACGGAACAGAGCAGGGGCATTTTTCTATTTGAAAAACGCCAGTTTGAATGGATATGACTGAACATGTTAAATAAAGGGAAGCGATCATTATTCATTCTACGTATCAACAGTTTGAGGGCTAAATAACTCCGTCTAAGTTGTAAGGGTGAAACTTTGCACTCTGCCATTAGTGCTGATACCGGAGTGCTTTCAACACCACCAATACACAGCCTAATGCATTCATTTTGCACACGATCCAACTTGCCTAACAAATACTGTTGACGCGGTTCCATAAAACATGGAACCATATTCCAGTTTAGATCGGATTAGTGATTTGAAAAGTAGTAATAGAATAAAAGGGTCACCGCCCCATCGTGTATTATGCAAAATACGTAAAATGTTAATAGCGCGATTGATAGTTGTTAATAGTTTATCAATATGTGGGCGGCCATGTTAATCGAGAATCCAGAATAATTCCTAAATAGCGAAATGATGAGCAGAAAGGAATAGCGCCCCTTTCCGTATTAATGAAAAGGTCATTTGGGTCATATCGGCGATATGAAAAAACTACTGCTGCACACTTTTCAACACTAAGGTTTAACTTTAAGTCAGAAAGACAATGTTCTATTGTAGCAACATCAGCATTAATATTGGACATGGCAACAGAAAAGCTCGAATTTGATGTAAACACAGCGATATCATCTGCATAGAGTAAAATCCTTGAGCGCATGTGGAGCTGCGACAAATTCAAAATATAAAGATTAAAAAGGATCGGGCTTAGAGAAGACCTCTGGGGTAAACCTTTGTATACGGTACGTTGATAATTAACGAACCTTGTACTTAATGATATACAACGCTGCAGAAATAATCTACAAATAAAGTGGCAACAGTGGTCAGGAACACCTATGGATAATAACTTACACTGCAAGATAGGCAAATGGACACTACCATAAGCATCCATTATATCCAGAATTTATACAATTATATATAGACTTATCGTTGTTTATGTTCCTATATGAGAGTTTTAATAAGAAAAGACCGTATCTTATTATTTACATTTCAAATATTTTGTCGCTTACTCTTGCGTTATACGACTAATGACTAATTTGAATTTATATATGATTTAGCTCGCTACTCGTGCGCACGATGCGAATTGGCGAGCATTATATATCTAACGTCTATTTTTGTAATTTTATTTTCCTGAAATATATTGATCGATTGCTTGATTAATTAATTGATTGATTATTATTATTATTATTATTGATAGTACTATCGTTAACACTATTATTACCGTTACCACCGCTATTCTTATTGCGAATTTGCACCGCGGCGTTTACCTCTGGGACGGGGGAGAGTGTATCGCCTTTGCCCGCTGACGACTGCGACATTTGTCGACTATTTACTATAGCCGATAAGATAACAAGTAACGAATAACGATTCTTGCTTTCTTGTCGACCTCTAAAATTACCGAACTATACAATCAACGAATAAACAATGACGAACGCAGAAGGCTAAATAACTTCACTACACAAATACGAAATGTTTATATGTATATATATATATATATATATATATCTGCATACATTGGTATATCTTCAAAACTACAGTAAAACTCCTTCTAATCGTCACTCTCTGTTATCCGTCACTGACGGGAATGGTTAGTGTTAACGAAATCCGAAATCATGAAGCTTTGCAATGATTGCCTACTTAGACGCACTAACAACTGAAAAAGTAACAGGTTGGTTACGGTGTGATAAACAAGATGAACGTTTTGAAATTTTAACTGATGAAGATATTGTGTGTCCTAATGTTCAACAGTCCAATAATGGTGAAATTGACGACAATGATGAAGAATCGGAATTCGATCAAAATTCGGAAATCAGCCGAAGCTGATGTTAACAAAGTACATCGATTAGTTTGAAAGACAATAGGAGGCAAACTTTACATGGATTCCGCTTGTAAAGAAAATACGGCCATTGTCGTAAAGATGGCTCGACCTGCTAAAAAACGGAAGAAAATTACCGAATTTTTTTTAAAGATGTAAACATTTTGACGTAGAGACTATTTTTCGAAGTAATTGTACTATATTACCCTATCTAATAGTAAATTTCTAAATAAAAATACAGTACTCTAAATGTTAACCAATTAAATATATATATATAAATTTTTTTTTTTTCATAAATGATTTACAATCTGCCACACTCTGTATAACATCATATGCACGCGCATCTGCGTCGCATATAAATAGTGCCTTGAATGCTAGTTAATTTTGTACGTAAAAATAAACGTACAATAGCTAGTCACGACGTTCGGCAACGAACAATACGACAATGATGATAGTACGGCACATATAATTTGTAACGGAATTTCTGTTACCCATCTATTCAGTTATCCGTCGCAGACTAGATGCTGAAGGTGACGGATAAAAGAAGTTCTACTGTATATATTACTCGGGGGGTATGTATGAACTTTAGGAAAAAATATTAAGAAAAATATATACGTATGTATGTTACGTATGCACGATAATAGATATACGGCGCAATGGAACAAAAGGACGATTAACTAGGAAATGCCGGATGAAAATGACGATGATATAGTTCTCGGACGTCTACGTTAAATCTAGTGAGGGTCTTTTTCGCCAGGGGAATTTGCCAATTTCGAAATCGTATTCGGTAAAGGTCAGGACGCGGTGCTACCTTGCAGTGTAGAGAGATGGCCCTTTTATTATCGTTTTAATCGATTTACTGTTGTACACGCAAGTACGAATGACCTTTTAGGGTACGTCAAACAGACGAATATGATTGTTTCATAATTACCCGAACGGAATAAATGTATAAATGCACTAACAAACGAGCCGATTTAAATTATAATTACCGATAACATTATGTTATCGATAAATATTGATAAGTTTCGAAAAACGCAAAAGGAGAAAACAATGATCGGAAAAGAAAGACGTTATCGCGTAATTTTACATTTAGAAATGTAGATCGAATGTGTAAGGTCGCGATTGTTTATTAATATTATCGAAAAATAACGATGATAATTATAATAATTTTTAATAATGAATAAGGTAAAAATGTACCCTATCGGAATAGGTAATAGTCCGGAAAATATCGATAAAGGAAAACGTGTGAATGGTTTTGACATTAAATCGGAGGAATTCCCTTAAAACTTTTCCCGATTAGAAAAGGTCAATAACCGATCGTGATTATGTTTACAAATCAGTCTATACATTTTAAACTGCACGAATCTATCATTCGATCAGTTGTATTCTTTTTCGTTAATCGACATTATTGTCATCGTAGCCATTTATTCGTCAATTATTTATTATTAACAATTTAAATCAAAATTCAGTCAACTTTATTTATTTCGATTTATATTTAGGGAAGTAGTACTAAACTAGACACGGCTGGCTAGATTTTATTTTATTTATTCGTTACACGACCGCCATGCCAATTAGGCTTAGTCATTCGTAGAGTGCAATATTTCCAATACGTTTTCTCATAGCGCAATTAATATAATTAACGAACAAGCTTCAGTTAGATAAACCGTTTCCATCGTTAATAATTAATTCGTCACACGTTTTACTTATATTTTGAACGCGTATCGATAGTGTATATAAGGACATTTAAATAAGAAATGACAAACTGTATCGGGAATGTCTAATGCGCAGAATTTACAAGATATAACTTTAAAACGCTCCACATATGTACCGAAGTCATCGTGACCACTTAAGACTCGACTTATATAATAAAGGTTTACCTTTAATAATTTCTTTAATTTAATTCTTTCCCTAATATCTTTTAATAATATTCTAACCATTATCCTGACTGTTCTGACTTGACATATATATTTTAAATTATTGTCGCGACGAGACTTTTAAAATTCGTACTATTAACAACAGTGTTATCGTATTGTAAATTTTCGTTAAATTGATCTAAATTTTAATAACGAGTTATAAACGATAATCTGAACATTTTTAATTCTGTTTTTGATGCATACTTAAATCAACCGGTAATCTTCCAGTAACAACCGAACCTGTCGACACGGTTCTATATAGACAACTAACACTCAGCAGAAATTTTCTTTGAGCTTTTAGAATGTTATTCATTGCAGAAACGCTTGTATGATATATATATATATATTTTTTTTTTAATTTACGCAATTATGCCACTAGCTCATATCTAGCAAACTTTTTGAAAAAACAGGGATTGACTTGTGAAATTCCTTATCCAATCCACTTTACTAGCTAATACTGCGCAATCACCAACCTGGTCCGATATATAAATAGAGTTAAAAGACCTCCATGAAATCGGTATTAATCTATTCTTGTTGTTTATCTATAATGCGCATAAAGGCGGTTCTAACACCGAAAAGAAATAATACAGACATGAGCACTTTGATGTATACCCATTTTAACTTTAAAATTACTTTTTTTGCGTTTAGTATCAGACATTTATCGCTAGAATAAAATATAGAAATTATATTCATCAGTTCACTTAAGCATCCGAAGTTTTTGTTAATACTACCCGTGATACTTCGCTATTAACCGAGGCGAACGATTTTTATAATATAGATAAATGAAAGTTATAAATCCTGAGGTGTACATATCATTGCCAGAATTCTCAGTCATTGATCGTCAAAGATTCAACACCAGCCTGTGGGGCAGAAGTTTTTCGTCATCCTTTAATTTTTAAATTTGCAACTTTCGTCGCATGTAATTAGATTTGATCATATCTTATTTCGAATTTCAGTAAGGACGAACATTTTTCATGGTAAGAAAAAAGTCTTCAGCCAACGCAGTTATCTCGCATTAAGAAAAATCGTACACACTCTTAAGTGTGGACTATTCGGATTATAAGTTTATACTATTAGCCTTAATGAAATTATATTGAATAAATTCTTCAAGTTGTATTGAGAGCTTATTACTTGTCAATAGAAGTTGAGACAGACGCCTATTTTTATTTCAGTATTTAGGCCAACCAGGATCAAATCTGATGTTCGACATCGTCTTCAATATTACGTAACTCACAAACTCCACTTTTGATGATATGATCCCTAACATGGCAAGATGATTTTTATGAAATGAACCACGATGACGTAACGATGTTTCCATACTATATGTAAAATTTATCGTAATTTTCGTCTTACCGAGGAAAATGTGCGATTTACGTCGAATTTTTTCGCTCTTAAAAATCGTAACAAATGTTCCGTCTTATCCGGATAGTAAAGATGATTTTCACCTGAAATAAAACAAAATTGAAAAGGATAATTTTTTTCAAATTTTCATTTCGTCATTAACAATCACCGAACTCCAGTTGATTTACTGAAACAACTCCTCGTACGATCAGACGATCGATAAAGAACGTATTTCATATCCTTATTTATTCACTATTTTAGCCGAGCTGTTATTTCACACATTCTTGCGAATTTCATTTTTCTTTAGTGTTCGTCTTTTGAACGACAAATACCGATTGTTTAAATAATTGAATTTTTAACGGAAATGAGCGTTTCTATAAATAATTATGTTATCTTTTCGAGGTTGTTTCAAAATATGGCAAATCGGTAAATTTACGAAAATATAAATAATTTATATATTTATTGGACAATCCTATTTTTTAAGTTTTTAATATATAAAATGATAAATTTATGTATTTACGTTTGAATTTGAATAATACAATGTAATATGATATATAACGGAATAATTTGTAAGTAGGGGAAACGAACAGAATGAAGAACTATAATTTCATATACGCGTGCACTAGTGGTGCATAAGCGTTTTAAATATTCCATTCTGAATGCGAAGATGATGGGACTAGTTATGATGTTCGATACTACGGTAATATATAAATAAAATCAATATCAGCTTACAGCAATAAACTGCTAGGTACGGACTTAAAAAAATGCGTATGTTTCATATCTTTTCTTACTGATCTTCGCTTGAACCTGATTAATTTAAGTTTGTATATAAATACTTTGGCTAATTTTACGGACTCGTTTTTAATCTGGACAACCTCGGAAAATTTAAATCATCAATTATAGAAATAAACAAAAAGTAGTTAAAATCACTGAAAGAGAAAACTACTACACAGGAAATGAAAATAAAAAGCGATAAAAAATGTTATTAATTTCTATGATAAATTTTCAGGAATAATTAATTTCAAGTTGTATATTATAAATGTGAGTAATTTTTGTATTAGACAAAAATTGTTTATATTTTATAGGCTATTTAGTGTAATTGTTTATGTATAAATTTTATACTGCTGATTTGTTGATTGCGTTCTTTACCTCATTCACTATCAGATTATTTTATAAAATAACCGTCTTTTCGATTTGCTATTTTTTGTAATATTTTACATTTTAGTATTTTCTTACATTTTAATTTTTATTTTTTCATTTATATTTTTATAATTTGTGTATATTTTTATATTTTATTAGTTTTATGTCTACTTGATAATGGCTTAACGGGCGAAAAGCTTTTAGGTATTTTTAAATAAAATTGTAGTGATTTTAACGAGCTTTTTGTTCTTTATTTTTTAAAATTCACTACATTCCTCATTGTTTTAGACACACACATACACACACACATATATATATATATATATATATATATATATATATATATATTGATAGATATGTGCTCTTCAAATCAGGGATGATAATATCGGATGGAAGTTAAAACGTTAGAATGTTTAATTAATTTATTTTATGTAATAAATAAAATTACGTTGTTATGTAATTTTTATTATTTTAATTCGATTTTTGAAAAGTTAGTAGGTTATATCTAAAACATGTAGTACGACTCGTCCGGAACTGAAGATTACATTCAATTTGGTAGTCTGTATTAATAAACAAGAAAAATGAATGAACGATAAAATGACTATTTGGTAGAAATATTATTTTAAAATTGAGCCTGGCGATATAATTAGTAAAATGAGCAATATAAACATTTAATTTACGCAACGATAATTTTGAATTATATTCGCGACAATGGACGGATACCGGTTTTCGAGGTTGTCGACGAATCATGGGAGAAAATTTTTATTAACACCGATTGCAAAGAAAATGATTTTTTTCAAAAAAAGAAAGAATTATCCCTACAAAATAATTAATTTTTCCGTCCTTATAATTTAAGCGAACCGCTGATACATAAAGTTTTATATCCGAAGGCGGTTATCTCTTAACCTTTCTATCTCTTAACCTTTTCAGTCGCACGGTATAAAATATAAATTATTATAAATTTTATACCAGCGTGTATTGTATACCATAACGTTTTTTAGATTAACTGTAGATAATTTTCATCGATGTATTTATATAAACATTCTTCAAATTAAGACACTTCACGTCAACTAGAAAATAAAAAATTTTATTGGCATTAAACTTTTATGTACCACCACATAGTGGACATCGTGAATGAAAGTTTTTTTTCCCCTTTATGGATTCACCAAACCGAATGTAGTCGGTGGGGCAAGTGTATTAATAAAAAATTATGCAGAGAACTAGGGTAGAACAAATAAATGTGTGGAAGGGCTCGTGTAGCTAAAATAAAAGAAAATATGTATATAAAATGTAGAAAGAGTAATATGTGTTTGTGATAGTTCCCTCTAAGGCTGGCCATACACGTACAGTTATAATTGTCAGTTATAACTGTCAGTTAAAACTGAGCGTGTGTGGGTATCTCAGTCACAGTTAAACGTACAGTTTAACTGGGACAATAAAATTTTTAATATTTTTAACTGAAACGATTAACTGAACTGAGTGTGTGTGGGGGTTCAACTGTACAGTTCTCAGTTCAATGTTTATAATTTTTTCCCTTGTTTGCTTTTGCGTGTTCATTTTTCAGTTATTCGTATAAAGATGTCGCGTAAACAGAACCAAGTGATGATAGAGTTTATTTCGATATATCGATCTGAACCTTGCCTGTGGCAAGTTAAAGCTTCAGAATATCACGACCGCGGCAAAAAGGATGCTGCATACAACTTGTTAGCGAAGAAGTTGGAAGAAGTAGAACCTGGTGCAACAAAAAAATATGTTCTGGCAAAAATAAATAGCTTACGATCTGCTTTTCGCAAGGAACAAAAGAAAGTTGAATAATCAAGGAAGTCTGGAGCATCTGCGGACAGCATTTACAAGCCGGTACTTTGGTATTATGACCTGTTTGATTTCCTACAAGATCAAGACACCCCGAGGGTGTCAAGTTCAAATTTAGACAGTGAAACCGAGGAGGTAAGAAAAACACGATATAATTAATGTACAATATGCATTTATTATTTATTTTTTAAAATATGATTATTTTGCCATGGGACTTTGCCATCATTCATGAAGTAGTTCATGAAATTATTTCTGATTTCTTTTGCGTCATTACAAATATTTCCTCGACGATGATGAAGTGGAATCATGTTCGACTGATAACTATTGCAACCAACAGAAATAATAGATCCGTTATGAGTATTTTCTTGATACATACAGTTTGCAGGAGTATTACTAGATTGATGTTCCATCAAAAAGTTATGCAAAGCACAAGTAGCCATTACTACTTTCTCAACGTTACACTGAGGCAAGTATCCCAAAAACGTTTTCAACAATGTGCCTCGCTCGAAATAATCGATAATTAAATATCTCTTTTTCGACAGAATCTAATAGTCCTTGTCTAAATGACTTCAAAATATCTGTTCTGAGAGGAAATGCATCGTCCGCAACGAAGACATACGGAACATTCTTGAAATTGTCAGTAACATCGTCAGGCAGAGGAATTTGCAAATTCCTGTTTAGCAGTTTTTCAAAGAAATATGTGTTCTGAAGAACACCGCCATCGGAAATCCGTCCATTTGTACCAAAATCTGCCAGTATGAATCGGTATTTTGCGTCAACTATTGCTAAAAGAACCATACTGTGATTGCCTTTGTAATTGTAATAATAAGATCCAGAGTTATCAGGAGGAATTATATCAATGTGTTTGCCATCCATGGCTCCGATGCAGTGTGGGAAATCCCATCTTTCTTCAAATAAGGTTGCAATCTCATTCCATTTTTTTTTCTGAGTTGGGAAACTGAAACAAACATGGAACAATAAATGTTATATATATTTTTTGTTTAATTTTTTGCAATTTTTATAATATCTTAACAGTTATTTCTTCACTTTTTAAGGAATCAGTTGGCAATCCACTTCCAATTGAAGATATGAACAGTGATATTGAAGACCCTACATCAATTGCCGATGCTCAAGCAACACAGCTAAGAACATTAATAACATCTAGGCCGGGTTCTAATAGAAAAATAAAGATAAACGATGACCTGACGGCAGAAGTAGTGCGTGACCACTTCAAAGCACCTACAGTTCAACCCGATCATTATTCAGTGTCAATTATAACTCTCAACTGAGATGTACACACACGTACAGTTAAGTCCTTCAGTTTTTACCATGGAATCGAACGAGCAAGATGATTTTGCGGCTCTCGGTTTACTTTTTATAATTTTACAAAACAGTAAAAAGAAAAAGCATAAACAGTGGTGCAAGAAGTGGTTACAAAAACGAAATGTATATTTCCACACTAGTTTATTAAAAGAACTAACTGAAGAACCATTAGATTTTCTCAATTATTTGCGCATGACTGAAACAGTGTACCATAAGCTTCTTTCGTTGGTGTCCCCTTTGATTATTAAGAAAGATACAGTCATGAGAACAGCAATATCTCCACACGAAAGATTAACTGCTACCTTAAGATTTCTCGGTCATATGAGTGTCTCAAATTTTCTACAAGGATATCACCTCAAGCGCTTGGAAAAATTATCCCAGAAACATGTAACGCCTTGTACAAAGTTTTATGGAATACAGGTATGTATTTTATAATTTATAATTAATAACAGAAATTAGACCATAACCATTTTTCATTAGGAAACTTCTTTTATTTTTACAAAGGAATGGAATTCAATTTTAAAGAAAAGGGACTTAATATTAGTATCGGAAAAGTTAAATTTTTTTTGCCTAACTTTTATATATCGTTAAATTGGGAAAAATAAGATGCTGTGTAGTTATGAATTTCTGATGAACCATGCCCATATGTTGGAAATGGTGGTGGTGTGGTATATGAGGTAATATGATCAGGATTCTGACTTGCTGATGAACTATGAGACATTGATGATATGCTGAGATAACCCATTTCAGCCTCAAATAGTAAGTCATTTATTTTTTTTTCGCAATGAGAGCCATGCGTTTTTCTAGACCTCTTAACCTTACAGCAATAGTTTTTCCTAACAGATCGTAATGATCAGGTTGAACTGTAGATGCTTTGAAGTGGTCACGCACTACTTCTGCCGTCAGGTCATCGTTTATCTTGATTTTTCTATTAGAACCCGGCCTGGATGTTATTGGTGTTCTTAGCTGTGTTGCTTGAGCATCGGCAATTGATGTAGAGCCTTCAATATCATTGTTCATATCTTCAATTAGAAGTGGATTGCCAACTGATTCCTTAAAAAGTGAAGAAATAACTGTTAAGATATTATAAAAATTGCAAAAAATTAAAAAAAAATATATATAACATTTATTGTTCCATGTTTGTTTCAGTTTCTCAACTCAGAAAAAAAAATGGAATGAGATTGCAACCTTATTTGAAGAAAGATGGGATTTCCCACACTGCATCGGAGCCATGGATGGCAAACACATTGATATAATTCCTCCTGATAACTCTGGATCTTATTATTACAATTACAAAGGCAATCACAGTATGGTTCTTTTAGCAATAGTTGACGCAAAATACCGATTCATACTGGCAGATTTTGGTACAAATGGACGGATTTCCGATGGCGGTGTTCTTCAGAACACATATTTCTTTGAAAAACTGCTAAACGGGAATTTGCAAATTCCTCTGCCTGACGATGTTACTGACAATTTCAAGAATGTTCCGTATGTCTTCGTTGTGGACGATGCATTTCCTCTCAGAACAGATGTTTTGAAGTCATTTAGACAAGGACTATTAGATTCTGTCGAAAAAGAGATATTTAATTATCGATTATTTCGAGCGAGGCACATTGTTGAGAACGTTTTTGGGATACTTGCCTCAGTGTAACGTTGAGAAAGTAGTAATGGCTACTTGTGCTTTGCATAACTTTTTGATGGAACATCAATCTAGTACATATGCTCCTGCAAACTGTATGTACCAAGAAAATACTCATAACGGATCTATTATTTCTGTTGGTTGCAATAGTTATCAGTCGAACATGATTCCACTTCATCATCGTCGAGGAAATATTTGTAATGACGCAAAAGAAATCAGAAATAATTTCATGAACTACTTTATGAATGATGGCAATGTCCCATTGCAAAATAATCATATTTTAAAAAATAAATAATAAATGCATATTATATATTAATTATATCGTGTTTTTCTTACCTCCTCGGTTTCACTGTCTTAATTTGAACTTGACACCCTCGGGGTGTCTTGATCTTGTAGGAAATCAAACAGGTCATAATACCAAAGTACCGGCTTGTAAATGCTGTCCGCAGATGCTCCAGACTTCCTTGATTACTCAACTTTCTTTTGTTCCTTGCAAAAAGCAGATCGTAAGCTATTTATTTTTGCCAGAACATATTTTTTTGTTGCACCAGGTTCTACTTCTTCCAACTTCTTCGCTAACAAGTTGTATGCAGCATCCTTTTTGCTGCGGTCGTGATATTCTGAAGCTTTAACTTGCCACAGGCAAGGTTCAGATCGATATATCGAAATAAACTCTATCATAACTTGGTTCTGTTTACGCAACATCTTTATACGACTAAATGAAAAATGAACACGCAAAAGCAAACAAGGGAAAAAAATTATAAACATTGAACTGAGAACTGTACAGTTGAACCCCCACACACACTCAGTTTAGTTTAAAAATATTAAAAATTTTATTGTCTCAGTTAAACTGTACAGTTGAATTTAACTGTGACTGAGATACCCACACACGCTCAGTTTTAACTGACAGTTATAACTGTACGTGTATGGCCGGCCTAAGTGAAGCTAATAACTAGGCTGATGAGGGGTTGATATAACTTAGTCCCCTTAAACACGAAACATACGCTAATTATAAGAACACAACCCGTGGATTACACACACACATACATTCAACAATAATATATAATCACACACAAAATGAACACTAGCAACAATATACTATCACACACACACGCAATATTCTTTATATCAAACATGGGACCGACATGCAAATTGTTATATTTTTAAGATTATAATGTTAATTGAAATGTAAAGGGTATCTGCCGACGGGTAAAACCGGCGGAAACCCGAAATGGGAAAAGGGGATATGTTCTAAAAAAAAAAAAAAAAAAAAAAAGAATAGGTGTCAGAAAAATAAGTATATAGATAATAACTAGTAGTCTATTTAAGTGACATAATATTAATAATACAGTAAACTAATTCTTGTTAACAATCATTAAGACAGACACTATTACTGTATAAGATTATGTATTAATAAATTAATAGGTGAACTTTAAAAAAAAAATTTAAATCAATTTCGTACCGTGAAGCGCCTCTTAATGGATTTGCATATATATCGCGTGAATAAGTATATAAAATTGCCAACGGCGTTTATTATCTAAATAAAAAATAAATCCAAAATACGCTAACCTAATTTGCTCTTATTACAACGTAAAAAATAGCGTTTCTATTAATTATAATTATTTTTAAAGTAAAATTCGTTAATTTTATATTTTATAAAATTCGTTGCGCATATGTATATATATATATACATATTTTTAAATTTACAAATGACGAAAAAAAGGTAGGCACTTAGTCGATATTATAAAATCTAAATTCTAGTCTCGGACGAAAAATAATACTGATTAGGTATTTGTGCGAATAAAATTATCTCGACGATGCGAAAGCTTCCGTTACTTCATTTATCATCCACTTACGAAACATTTTGAAAATTATGGAAAACAAATGGATCGCGTTAGATATCATTCATCGTGTTAAAACAACTTAGTCATCTGCAATGCTTGGGTGTATTTGTGTCTTACTTATGGGTACCGGGACATCGAGAAATGCCTGACAATAAAATGGTAGATTCATCAGCTAAAGCGCGATTTTCTAATAGTATATTTTCTCTAGTTTCTGCACATGATATCGTACGTTTTCGGAATATAGGAAACTTTATGAACAGAAATATTTGGACAACATACAGCATTTATCCTTCACTCAGTATCAATTACGACCGTCCCTTTTTAAATAATTTTTTTAAAAAACATTAAGCTTAAAGGAACTTATCAGCAGATTGCGATTCGGGCATTACTTATTATCGGACCGCCTATTCCTGACGCAATTTAGAGAAGCTCCTTTCCTCCACGCTGGAGTGTAATTTCCAATCTAGATCATCCGTTCTTCGGATGTCCGTCTTTAATAACCTTACGTTCGGGAATTATACCTTAAATCATTGAGCTCGTCATATGACCATCTACAATGTATTGTCCCGTGTTCATCTTGGGAATTTACATATGTTTCTAGACATAGCGATATTTCTAGAGAAGCTATCCACGTTTATAGAAATACGATTTAGTACGTACAGTATCACGCTGGTAAGATGTAAATTTATCGTTAAAAACAGATAAATTTTGACTTAAAAAAATTTACTGTTTCCTACATTCGTTATTGGATTAAAGTGAACGATTTTTTTATTCGCGATGAATTTAAAGACGTCCGAATTTTATATAATATTCGTTCGTAATAAATAGGATATATATGATAAAGCCATACTGACGAATCACCGATAAACTTCGTTAAATATTCACGTTAGTATTCGATGAATAATCAAAATATTTCAATTGGATTGCGTGATAATTTTTTTGTTTCTATAGCAAAATTTAGCTCGTTTTAATAAATGATAATTATTATTAGCGCTAGAAAAGAAATTTATACTACTCCTGTAAAAGTACGATAGAATTACATCTGATCGTAAATAATGAATACAATTTAAATGACTACTTTATATAAATAAATAAGTACTTTATAATAAATTATTTCGTATACACGTATATGTATGTTAAAAAATTTTTATAACAAAAATTAATACAAACAAATTTTGTATATAAATCCTAAATAATAACGTAATAATCTCCAAATCAAAACGTATTCGGAGATTGAACTGGCAAAACGAAATATACGTGTTAATAAGACGACAAAAATAATTTTAAAATCATCAAAAGGCTGCTAAATTTCTAATAGCATAGAAAATTAAATTATAATAAAATTAAACATATTCGAATTGAAAAAATTTTCGGTAGATACCACGTGACTATTTAAAAAAAAATGTCTGCACAGTCCTATTAGAGTACTGACCGAATTTATCGAAGGCATGAGCGACCGTGCTGTTTCTCAGGCGATATCTGTACCTACTAGAGTATCACTGATCTGATTGGTTGTTCCACCTCCAGCTGCTGGTGGGTCTGTATTTTTCGGGTTTTCTTTTTCTGTTCTCTTGGTGTTTTTTCCTAATTTGACCTAGTATAGGATTTCAAATATCACTTAAACGAAAACCATCCCCTCTCTATTTAAATTATTTCGATATTTAATAATTACAACGGCTTCTCGCTACAACATTGTGCGATATTTATCCACTCTAGCCAAAATATTGACGACATAGCCTGAATTACAGATATGATCGACCGCGGCAGATTTTTTACTTCTAATTTATTTTACATCTACTACACGTTTCTTAATACGAATATCCTTCCTGTTGGACAAATATAACACTTCCCACATGAGCGCGTAATATGATATACACATCTATAGGTTCTGATTGTACGTGATTTGAATTTAAAGCACGATTAGGTACTTCGATATTATTTACGCGAATTAATTAACTTCCTCCTGAGAAGAAACCCGCTTATTATATAAGTAGTCCTAGCGGCTGAGATGATAGCCTTGCTTCAGTGTCTGCTACGACATTCGAAATTACCCGCTGACCAGTATGTTATACTGTGACCGACTCAGCTTTGGCGTTACAGTGCATTGAAGCGTGAAATTCTACTGTGTCTATGGTAGGCCAAATATGGTACAGTGCTCACAAATTAAGTGATACCGGAATCACTTTCATCTGGATTTCAAGTTTATCGAGGGATAATAGGCCACGATGAGGTAGACCGTGCTGCACAAGGGCCTACTCAATTTTACCTACCGACAGTACTGGGAGAAGACAACGCAGAATATTATTGCCAGAAAATTCTGGACGCGTGGAATCGGTCCTTCCATTTTCGGCCGCGTATACTTGGAAATATAAAGAAGGATTAAACAACCTAGCAATAAAAAATTTGTAAAATTTGTTCACCGAGGTTGGAAACAGCTGTCAATAGAGTGTATCACACCCTGAGTACGCACTCCTATCTAACTGAGTGCCAACCACCACCAATATGCGAATAATTGTGCTGCTCTCCATTAACAGTCTACCACATCGTGGTTAACTGCCAGAAATTTGCACAATATCGGTGCAATCAGCTGAAGAACAATATACCGGATGTAAACAACCTCCTCCTTACCAACTTCATAATAAATTCTAAACTCTGTAATCATCTCTAATTAATTCATATTTCGAGTAATAGCCTTATAGACAATAACTACTCGTTAAAAAAAAAAAATTAATCCAAAAATTATTATTTACCTATTAATAAAAACAAAAAAAAAACAAAAAACCAGAATAATTAACCCGAAAATAATAATAAATGTACGTTGTAACTGTGCAACACTAACGAAAGAGAGAAATGGGTTCGACGTAATAATTTACGATTCGAGCAAATATAACTTCCGTATGCTACTATAGAATAGATTTTATATAACTCTGGATGAACTAATTTTTATTAAATAAATTTTAAAATTTCATCGTTGAATTGTTTAAAATTAAGTATATCGTAGAAAAAATGAAAATACGTACCGCGCAATAATTTCTTCAGTTGATTAATCTTTTCATCGACCAGTTCGGGAATTTCGTCTAATTCTTGAGTTGCTTTTTGCAAATAATGTTCTTGTATATTTAATCGACAGGATAAATACGATAAATCTTGATCTAGACCACGATGATTACAATGATAATAGTGATTACTATTATTGTCGGATGTATCTCGCTCATTGCAAACGGTGGTATCTTCTTGTTTCGTCATTTTTAACAACTACTACTTTTATTCTTTTTGGTATAGGCCGTTTTATTGTAATATTTAGTCGAACTTAATAAATCGATTACGGATTATTTAACTATTTTAAACGTCGATGATCGGTAAAGTTTTACAAGTCGCGTTAGCGGCCTATAAATCTGATTCGAACGAACAGTTTCACTAATGGCGGACAGTACGATTAAATAAAATCGCGTCGTTCAAGACGGATAAGCCTAACGACAACACACAACAGCAACTAGTCGGTTCGGTTCAGGTTTGAGGCGGTTAACGTTCTAGTTTCGACTGGGAGATTGTAATTTTAATCATTAACCTTGTCAGAGATACCTTTGACTGTATTTAATACGCGTCATCGTTTTATATATATATATATATACATACATATATATATATATATATACATATGTATACAGATACACTCGGCCATGTACTATATAGTAGGAAATTACCGTTCATTTTATGGGAAAGTTAATAAAGGTTACAGACGTAATTTACAGTCTTATCTGAATAATATTCTGAAATGGCCAAATCTGTAACACGTAAAAATAATTATGTATATATATGCATATGCATATGCCACATGTATTATATTAATGTTTGGTTAATTTACGTTTGTGCAAAACTGTGTAATTATATATTATCCATCATCTAGATTATATTATCCAAATAATATTTTTAGTTGAATTATCAATGTTTACGATCAATTATTTTCTTTGTCCTTGTTCAGCAGCACGTGATATGCGTGTACAACGTAATATAGGGATAGTTTGATCTTTTAGAATGATTTTCCCGCGAATTCGTTGTTCATTTAACGTTTATATAATATGTATATAGTTGTATACACGTCCTTAACATTTTGCACGTTCGTTAATTTTATTTCGTTATTAACATAATTATTTATTTTTTCGTTTTGTTTGTTTATTATTTACTAATCTGTGTAATGATGTTGGTAATTTAAACGTTAATTAGGACAGGTTTTCCAATCAAAGTAACGTTTACACACATATATATATATATATGTGTGTGTGTGTTTATATATATATATATATATATATATATATAAATAAATAATGAACAACAAAAAAGGAATTACAAAACAATTTTTCATTATGAAAAATCACAAACTTTTCGAGTGTTAAACCATAATTATAAAAATATATATAACTTATAAAAATATAAAATGTAAAAAATATTACTCTAGATATACTATTTAAAACAAAGATTCAATGTAATAAAACAGTATTTGTAAAAATAATCAGGTAATGAATATGGTAAACAACACAATCAAGAATCAGCAAAATAAAATTGTATACGTAAACAATAAGCCATTAAAATTAAAATAAATAAAAGCATCCGACAATATAAAATTTATACACAAACAGAAACATAACAACCAGTAAATTCCTTGTAGTTTTATTGCGAAGAGTCTAGATAAAAATAAATTGTTAAATTCAATTAAAAATTTGATGAAGAATTAGTTCTAAGAAGTATATCGTAAATTTAGTTTTTTTAATGAACAACTATTTGTAATTAAGCGTACATCGTCAGACGATTAATACCACAGAACCACCAGGACCTCATAGTCAAACTCCAACAGTATGTTTGCGATGGATTCATGAATAAACAATATACTGTAGCTATTAAATTCGATCTCCGGAAGGCCTTTGACCGCATCTGGCGGTACAAAATTATGCAAAACTTTTATAAATGAATTTCTACAAAACAGGATTTTCCAAGTAAGGCTAAATAACATCATCTCCGATACCAAAACATTTTTTTTTTTAAATCTGGCATCTTCCTAAAAATCTCGTCTATGAAAAAGCAATAAATTCTCCAGATTACATCTCATTTCAAGAAAACGTCTGCCAAGACCGTTAGGTGTACATTGCAAGTTGCTCTGTAGTAACCTTAGCATCGAAGTACAGAGTCTCACATATGAAAATCCATCGCATATGAAACTAACATTAAAACAGATCTCAACAGAACTTACAAAAGCATAAAGCTATCGTGGCAATCCGAATGGGAACAGCGTTTCAACTGTACAAAGTTGTTTGCTATAAAACCTATTCTTTCTGAATGGCACACATCCTACCGGGAGGAGGTAATATTGGCTCGTACAAGAATTGAGCACAGTCGATTAATGCACGCCTACATTTTGGAAAAGAACGCGCCGCCAACATGTACCGATAACCTATGTCAACTTGTCAATAAGATATATATTAACAGAATGCTGGAAGCTCGATACAGAGCAGAAATTATGCTTCAAAAGTGCTACACTGGACGAAATTTTAAATAATGATGATAATAATGTTAATAATTTATTAACTTTCTTAAAACTAACCAAACTGTATAGTGTGCTATAAATTTGTATGTAATAATCTTAATAATCTACAGATTAACAACCAATCTACAGATTAAAAACCAATCTACAGATTAACAACCAATCTACAGATTAACAACCAATCTACCGATTAACAACCAATCTACAGATTAACAACCAATCTACCGATTAACAACCAATCTACAGATTAACAACAGCTATTATTGAACTTACAAATTTAATTAATGCTATCTTTAGATTCGGTTATTATCCAAACAGTTGGAAGATAGCCAAAATTATTGCTCTTCCCAAACCTGGAAAGGATGCCTCATGTGCAAGTAACATACGTCCTATTAGCTTATTGAGCAATCTAAGCAAAATAGCGGAAAAAATTATACTCTCCCGTTTAAGACTTCATGCAGATAACCAAAAAATCATTCCTAATACACAGTTTGGCTTTCGTCCAGGTTATTCCACCACCCAGCAAGTAGCACGAATCACTGAGTTTATCACACATAATTTTAATCATAATAAACATACTGGTATGGTTCTCCTGGATGTTGCGAAGGCTTTCGATACTACTTGGCATAAAGTTATTATTTACAAAATGATAAAATATCAGTTTCCTCGTTATGTAATCAACGTTATTAGCAGCTATTTAGCAAACAGACTATTTTACATTACCATCAATGATTCAAGGTCTACTATGAAAACGTGCTCAGCGGGGGTCCCCCAAGGTAGTATTCTGGGTCCCTTTCTGTTTATTTTGTTTTTATCTGATTTCCAAACCTATCTGATATTCAGACTGCTCTTTATGCAGACAACACAGCTCTTTTCTATACATCTTATATACCTAAAGCAATTACTAATAAATTACAGTCAGGAATAAATTGTGTCTTTCGTTATTATAAAAAATGGCAAAGTGATATTAATTTTGATAAAACGGAGGCTATATTTTTCACCCGCAGGCGTCCCACGTTACCTGTTGAAGTTAAGGTCAACTCTACCACTGTGAGTTGGTCAAAACATGTTCGATACCTCGGGGTAATCTTGGATAACAGACTAAATTTTTCTGAACATGTCAGTCATACTACCTTGAAAGCTAGCAGGAGTATATCTGCCATATATCCATTAATCAAGAGAAAATCATTTCTTAATGTAAATAATAAATTAATTCTGTATAAAACACTTATACGTTCCATAATGACGTACTGTTGTCCAGCTTGGAGTTTTATTTCAAATACAAATTTTAATAAGTTACAAGTATTTCAAAATAGGTGTCTCAGATGTGTGCTAAATGTCCCTAGATACTACAAAATCGTTGACATGCATGCCACCTTAAACATGCCTTATATTAAGGACCATATCTTAAATTTAACGCGTAAGTTCTGCGATGATTGCTTAGTCCACGATAATAGTTTAGTTTCTACCATTGGTAATTACGATTCCAGGCAACTTCAATTTATGTATAGTAAATATAAACATAGGAGGCTATTTTAGAAATTAATATTCCTTCTTTATTTATTTTTTAATGTCTAACGTGTTTTTTCTTTTGTTTTATTATTACTATCTTAATTTTTTGTTTTTTGCTGTACAGTTTTTTTTTTCAATTATTTTTTGCTGTCATTATAAGTATAAGTATAATTAGTTCTTTTATTTATTACGGGTCTTTGTATTATTTCTGATGTACGGCGAGCCATCTTGGGCGTTACGTAATTATTATTTAAAATATTTGGTTTGTGTATACTCACTGTAAATTATGCTGAAATATACGTTGTTGTTGTTGTTGTCTTAATAATCTATCTACTTTTAAAACTAACTACATGTATAATGCACTATAAAATTTGTATGTAATCTATACCGGAGACGCAAATGACCGTGCAGTCGAGCGTCTTTAAATAAATATAATTGATATTAATATTTTTAATTTTTTATTTCACTGGCTATTGTGTTTTTGTTTATGTATAAATTTTATATTGTTGATTGCGTTATTTACCACATTTACTATCACATTATTTTACAAATACTGTTTTATCAATTTGATAATTTTTGGAAATTGTATATGTAAAGTAATATTTCTTATATTTTAGTCGTCTATTTTTTTTTTATTTATATTCACTTGATAATGGCTTAATGAACGAAAAGCTTTGTGGTTTTTCATCAAGAATAATTTTAGTGATTTTAACTACTTTTCTATTGTTTATTTTTTTTAAAACTTTTCAAATTATACGTAAAAAGGAAGGAAAAAGATTTATTTCAATATAAATTCTGTAAATTATGAGTAATTTCTTCGTGCATAAACGTAATATCCTTAAATCTATCTTAGCAGCTGGATACAAACGAATTTACAAAAATAAGGAAATAATAAAGAAAATATTAAATTTAATTTAACACGTATAAAAATCGTATAGTATATATTTAATACACATCTGATCGTATAATACTACATTAAAAAAATCTGCTCTTAATACGACGTTATTTATATGTAGTGTAACGAATGCTGAAATCGATCGTATTGTGTAATCTCCCAATTACCTGAATTAAATTATTGCCGCGATACATTTATCATAAATTTCTTCTATAATTTATAAATAATGAGGAATACGTAGCGTTGAATGCGTGTACCGCATTTAAGTACATCGGGAAACATTTAATGATATTCTGCGACATCGGTGTTTTGCATTATCTTCGGTATTTTTGTAACTACCGGCAGAAGTTGAACGCTAGCTGGCGCAAACGTAACAACCCAGGCGTAAAATTCTCTTTAATTCCTCACAACGATGTCATTCACTATGTACAGGAACTACTGAGAGCATTAGTCGATCACCTCTCGCTCCAATTACTATCAACTTCAAACGTCTGTCTCTAAATTTCAGTAGATAAAACGATTAATCGAAAAGGAATTGTACTCGTCGGTGGATTACTGGCCACCATATGTTACCTGATCATATTCACCGTATGCAAGAAAGTCCCTTCTGTCTCCTTCATCACAAATAGATAATTTGCAATCCCGATTGTTTTTTTTTTGAATGCTCCGCTGTGGTGCCGTTACTTTCTTACCTTTACCTTATCTTAACTACGTTCCCCAGATATTACTCTTCCGTACAATGCATCGTCCCTTCTCCACCTGGATAATCTACAATTATGTCAAACAACATAGCAACAATTCTAGGAAATTAGCATCTTCTGTATCATGTCGGATGAGCCGTTATATACTATGGAAAATTACCTCAAGTCGAACCCTAATAAAACCCAAGTATCGGCGTTTCATTTGAGAAATAAGGAGGCAAATCGCAAATTGAATGTTAAATGGTAAGGGATATCGCTGGAACACTGTGACAACCCAAAGTACTTAGGCGTCAAGTTGCACCGAGCCTTAACATTTAAAGAACATTGCGAAGATGCCAAAAGAAAAATCGGTACAAGGAACGGTTTATTCCGAAAATTTATTAGCTTCACTTGGGGTGCAGATCCAAATGTATTAAAAACATCAGCTTTAGCTCTGTGTTATTCCGCAGGTGAATATGCTAGTGCAGTATGGCGGAATTCAGCACATGTAAAAAGATTTGATGTAGCACTACACGAAACCGATCGTATATAGGATGTTTGAAGCCGACACCGATCGATAAAATAGAAATATTATCCGGCATAGCACCACCAGTAAGACGGGAAGTGATGGCTGGAAAGGAAAAAACAAAACAAGAACAAGACATGACATAAGATATCCACTGAATGCAAAAGATGTGGCAATAAGTCGACTCAAGTCAAGAAAGAGTTTTCTTAAAACAGCAAACGCTCTGACATAACGCCGGAAATTACTAGGATGGAGTTATGAAAAGGAAGGCTGAAAGAAAACCGATTAAAATTAGTGGAATTTTTAAAAAATAAAAAAGATAAAAAAGGAGTTACAATCGCTAATTTTTTTCTCCTTGTGAAAAATCACAAAGCTTTTCGACTGCTAAGCCATTGTTAATAATTATCAGTCAATTATGGTGCCAATACCAAAAACAACAGACACGCACTGTAGTGATTTTAGAACTATTTGTTTAATACCACACGCATCTAAAATAACACTTAAAATAATTAAAAAACGTTTGGAACGACAGTTGGATTAATATGTGAAAGAAACACAATTCGGATTTAGAAAAGCACAGTCGACTGGGGATGCAATTGCGATGCTCCGTATAATAGCAGAACGTATGATTAACCATGGAAGATGTTTATATGTGGCTTTTATTGACATGGAAAATAGTGAAGTTGCTGGTATGGCCAGTAGCTTTATACGGAGCAGAAACTTGGCCAGGGAAGCGGAAAGACAAAAATAAAGTACAGTCACTCGAGTTGTGGTGCTGGAGAAAGTTACAGAAAATTAAATGCACCGACAAAGTCAGCAATAACTCGATACTGGACAGGATTGATGAACAAAGAAACATACTGAAGAAGAGTACACAAATACACAGACGAGGCTCAAATGGATCGGTCATATATTAAGGCAGGATCAAAATATCCTAAAAGAAATAATTGAAGGGAAGATTATCGGGAATAAATCACGTGATCGACCAAAAATAACCCTGGTGCATAGCATACTGTGAAAGATGCCAAAACATCGACATACGCTGAGATAAAAAGAAAAGCAGCTGACCGGCTTAGATGGCGGCTGTTGGTGCATGGAACGAACCAGCCTACGGGCTGATACACCAATGAATGAATATATATAAAAATATATACAATTTACACAAATAAAAATATGAAAAATATTACTTTAGATATACAATTTTTAAAAATTATCAAAGTGATAAAACTATATTTGTAAAACAATCTGATAGTGAACCTAATAAACAGTACAATTAACAGTCAGCAACGTACATTTTTTTTATACATAAACAATAATACATTAAATGTTGAATATATTGGAGAGTAGTGATTTTATAAATTATAAACCAAACAAAATCATAGCACAGTTTAATCAGCAAAAGTTTTTTTATTGCAAAGCTTTTCAACAGTTACATCATTTTCAAGCATACACAATAAATACGAAAAGCTTCTATGTTATGATTTTGTTTGGTTAATAATACATTAGTATGTAAAATAGATACTACAATATAAAATCTATAATTAAAAATAATAGAACAATATAAAATTGAAATTTATATTATATTTTTCAGAACTAATTAGTTAAAATTTATAATTTAATTTAATAAATTATTTTTAACTCTTTGTCTATTATTTCCATTTTTCTATTAGTTTTTTAAAACCTTTTTTGTGCGTGTAAAATTTTATAATTTTGATTATTATTTATTTTGTGTTTTAATACTTTACAATGTTTTCCAAATAATGGTTTTTTATCAGTGTTTACATGTTAATTTAAATGTTCTTTAAATCTTATTGCCAATTGTCTACCTATTTGTCTTACGTATTATTTTTCACATTGATTAAAATTTAATTTATACACTCCTAAATTTTTAAATATATTTTCTATCTTCTATTTTGCCGTTACTAATTGATTTAATAAAACGTGTTAATAGTGATTTTAGCTCCTTTTTTGTTGTTTATTATTATAATAATATCATATATATATATATATATATATATATATATATATATATATATATATATATATATATATATATATATATGGATACTTTACACGTTAACCAGTTTTATTTCGCCATTAACTGAATTATTTTTTATTGTTATTCGTATTGTTTCGAACGTTTGTAATTTAAACGTTAATTAGCAGGTAATACATCCATTATGTAAACAATATGGTATTACTAGTTATTTATTTCAATCGACTTTTAAAATCGGCGCAACGTGAGTTGAAGGGTAGTCGTTATTATGAAAAAAAAATGTTTTTCCGTATATGTATGATTGTGTGCGTGTGTTATGTCGGTCGAGTACTTCATTATGGGTGTGAGTGTAAATTGTACACTGGTTGTATTGTTATACTAAATATACATTTAAAAAAAATCATTACTATTACTAGTTTCGTTTTAGCGGCGCTTATTGATGTTGCTTGACGCCGTAACCTAATGGAAAAAAAACCTATATAAAATTCGTTATTAAATTGCTTGGAACGCTTATATACTATGTAAACAGTGGTTACTTGTCGGAACCATAATCGCGATAGTCCGATCCAGTTCGTTAAAATTTCGTTGCTCTTATGCGGATTTCAACGTAACTAGTAATTTTATAAATTAATTCCTCCAGTTCGCCATAATTTATAATTGCTCCGACCTACCAATAAGTGTTGTGATATTCGAATTATTTTATAATAATCCCGTTCACTTTTGAAAATAACCTCTTGAAGACTACAGTATTATACAAGAACTCTAACGCGTGTTTAACGGAAATGGACTGCGATTTTTTCACTTGATTTTTTCCTAGTATTAATTGTTAATTTGTCTAACATCGAGCTTACACATCCATCTTTAACCCGTAACTACAGACGTGCAAAATCAGTAACGTTATAACAGACGTGTGATCATAATGACCCCTCCAGTATTAACCGCGTTGCTCTTTGAAAAAAAAAATTTTTTTTTATGTAAGGTTATTAACATATTTATACCAACTTTTTAAAATAAATCACATTAAAAATTATAGTTTTCTCTTTATTTAAAATAGTTTTTGTGACATATTAATATATCACATGATTTTTACTTTTTTTTTTATAGACCTATATATTTTGGTGTCTAGACGTAAAAATTATTATAAATAAGAAAATCTGGTGCTGTAACATCTTAAAATAGACTAAAGTGAATGCTTAGAACCTAAAATAAACAGAAAATATATGATCATTGAAAAATGTGCATAGGGTATATAATCAGAGATTTTTATACTTCGCAATCTTTACAAATACGTTTTGTACACTCCATACAAATTGGAATTTTGCAAATAACACAGCAGTGAGATGTTTTTCTTCTTTTAAATTCCATTAAATCTATATCACGAGTATCACTTTTATTTATATTTTTATATTTCGATCTCATTTTTGCTAAACGTTTATTAGACCACTGAAGAATGGGTGTAATGACTTTGTCATCAAACAGAAGGTTCCATATTTCTTCGGGATCTGCTTTTGGTCCACTAATTTTTTTCAATCCGGGACACTTTATTACAATATTATGTTGTAAAGTTCTTGTATTTTTTGCATATGGGGCATTTTAGACCACTTAAAACGATTTTTCCCATAAAAATAGTTTCCTTTATCAGAGAGAGCAGGTTCTTCAACACTGCATTTTACCTCCTGTTCTTCCATACTTTCATCGAATTCTATTTCTGACTCGCTGTTGTGCTCACTTGCAATATATTCGTCATCCAAATCTAAATCGCTAACTTCTGAATCCGACTCTTCTATCCACTTTCTCACTGATTCTTCATAATCATCATCACCATATCTTACCATTTTTGAAGGACCAGGTTGGTTACTTGAACTCATTGTAAGCTCTAAAAAATAACAAATTTCATTTAGACAATGCTTTTCTTTAACCGCACAGAAAATTTGAAGCTTGGTTATAAAACTAAAATTTGTGTTTGTACAAATAAATTTAAAATAATAACGTGAATACAGACCTGGGGTATTTTTGACTCCGAAAAAATTTTAAATTCAAATGGTAACACTATTAACGCCCGAAACAACATAACCTTCCACATGCACACTTATAACTAAGCAATAGAAAGGTACTGAGACTCTTAGCCGTGTATGTGGTAGGCGTAGCTAGAAATAAATAATTTAATATGGCCGGTGGTCGGAATGACTCCACGTCTGTGGTTACGGGTTAAAATTGACCATTTTCGGTACACATATTACATTTGCAAAAAAACAACTAGTAGACGGAAAAATTTTATCCGAAACTCGACAGTTTTCGGGAAAAATTAAATTTTTGGAACCGTGTTTCTGAATTTACTAAATCAACAAAATCGTTATTATACCCGATATTAATCGGATATTCAATTTAAAATGACTAAATATACCAATTTTTTTTAAAAATTATACTAGTTTCAAACGTTAATGTTTCAAATCAGCAAACGTGTTAATGCTAATATTCTACGATTGATATCAAATGTTACCGATTGGAGCGTTCTAGTATTGATAATGAATTGAATAATTTTAATTTTAAAAATGAATTGCAAACAAATTTTATAATGAATCAGATTGAAAATTATTATAATTAATTACAAACATTTTAGAAAATAATTTAACCTTATTTTTTAAACAAATATTAAGCTAATTAGAATAAATTCTCCACTTTTATCTTCCTTATTAAATTAGGTTAGATAAAATTTCAGGTGTATCAGATGTTGATACAGATATTACACTTTTGTTCTTTTGCCCAATAGGCCGAGTAGCGATATCAAGTAAGGTCGATAGTGAATATTTTTCATTTTTTAAATTATTTGCGAACAAATTTTATTAAAAATTATTATAATTAATTACAACATTTTTAAAATTATTTGAAGATATTTTTTAGAAAGAAAATATACTTTTGTTAATACTACTTAAATACAAGACTTTTTTTTTTTTGCTAATTTATTAAGTCAACGGGATGCAAAATGGCGGTTATTCCGCTATTTTCGTTTATGCAATTATAGTGCTGATTTGTTCTGCCGTTCTGCATGTGTTTTATTTGGATGCTTCGTTTTATTTTTCTTAATTGTTTAAATTTATTGTTATTTTATAATATTTTTTACATTTTTTATAAGTTATGAAAAATGGGTTTGATTTTGTATCTTCGTGCCGAGATAAAGGCCGTTTATTAAACCGATTTGGGAATTGGGAGTTTATTCCACGAGATGGAGAATACAATAATGCTCCTAAATGTTCCCAACCTCTTAAATACATTTTTTACATGACGAGGACGGTTCAAATGAATGATATTATTGCACGTATGTTGTTGTTTTATATTTTATTATCATGTTTCTTATAATTTAGTTGTCTGTTTTTAGTTATAATAAAATTTATTTGATCGTCAAGAATACAATTTGTGTATAGTTACGGTTAGCGATGAAAAATTTTCCCGCCAGAATTTTAAACGCATAAAAAGTGTATATTTCTGTCGTTATAGCATCGCTGTTTTTACTTATGTACGTTGCAAAATACCGATACCTCGGAGTACCTACACGTCTTTCTTGCGGGTCTTCAAGGCAGAGGCTTTAAGGTTTAGAGCAGAAGTGGAGATGACTGCAAAAATTCTACTACTCAGTGTTAAAAAAACCTCTTGAAGACTACATAAGGAGAGGTAACTTTAATATGGAGCGATTCAGACAATACTGACGTTGGTAACACTGTTACAACGCAAATCGCGTGCTCCACGCTTAGTGTACACAAGAGTGATTCGCTTTTGATAAGTTTCAGTTATCATGGCACCTTATAACGAGAAATAATGCGCGTATTGCGTGGAACGTTATTTTCGGCGTGAATCATCACGACAGTGCATAAAGAGTTTCGTAAAGAAATCAAAGTTACGTGATTTTTTTCTCATGTGGGGATACCATAAGTGCCGCGTTTACGAAACACGTCCACGAGAACTAGAAGTTCTGAAAAAGAAATTTCAAAAATTCAGCGACCTATACTCGAGAAAGCGTTCGGAAACTTTGTAAGAAGACTGAATGAATGTATTGTTGCAAATGGTGGTCATCTGAACGATATTACTTTCCACAAATGATTGCAAGCTAATTTCTCGTTTTTGTATTTTTAAATAAAATTTCATTCCAAACAATTTTGATCGAGTAGTTTTTGAGTTAAAATAACAAAACCGTCCGTCTTTTCAGGGTTACCCTATAGCTTTGACTTTTTAACGCGAATTACCTGAATTTTGCGTATCGAAATAAATTAAGGTAACGCTTGTCTCTCTCATTGACATACATACAGGAAGGTGAAATTAGAAGCTCGTAAATGATAAATGTATTTCGAGCAAATTTACGATTGTATTTGATAAACAAAAATAGATTTGCTTTTAAAAGGAATATATATATATATATATATATATATATATATGTAAATTATGATTGCGGGAAAAATCCAATAATTCAATACCGATTATATAAGTAATAAGTTATAAATAGTTTAAAACTTTTCCTCCTAGTTAATCGACAAACATAACGAAATCGATATACCTCGTGAATTTTTCGATTAAATTTTAGAGGTTAATTGGCTCTGTGTTAAATTTCGTTAATCTTCAACGCGGTTATAAGTTCATTACGTTTAAAAACTTGTGTCGAATTTATTAAAAACATTAGCGAGATTGTGAAAATAATTGTGGTATTCATCAGCAATTAATTTAATTTATTGTTTTCGTATAGTACAAAATGTAGTGATTTAAAAAAAATTCAAAACGAAGTAGTATACATAAAAAACAAGTAAAAACAGAAATTCATATACCAACAATGATTAAAAAAAAAAAAAACATTATTTGAAAAATATTTGAGTGAATAATTAAAATACAAAATCAATAGTGTTGACCAAAATTATAAAATTCTACATACAGAAAAACGTTAAAGCCAAAAATAGAAATAATAAAAATAATTTATTAAATTCAACAATAAATCTTGATGAAGAATTGTTTACGCGTATATTTTATCACTATAGGAATTTATTTTATAAATGACTGTTACTTCGCTTTGCTATTTTGTAATATGGTACCTCTAAATTAAGTATTTTTTTACATTTCCTTATTTTTTATAAATTGTATATATTTTATATCTTATTTTTTTTTGTGTCCACTCGATAACGGCTTAATAGCCGAAAAGCTTTGTGATCTTAATATGTATAAACATTTTTCTCGTGTTTTATTTATTATTTTTGTTATACATATATATTTTTAAATTTTATGAAGTAGGTTTTAGATAATAATTTTTTTAAAATTGGGCACGATTTTAAATTACAGATGTTAAAAAACCCGGAAAGAACGTTCGCTTGCAGAATCGTAAATAAGAGAAACTGTCAATAACTTTCGGATTTTAATATGGAATACGATGATAGTCACGTATCGGTAAGAAAAATCTAAAATAATATTTTAATTTTCGTTAATTCCGATTTTAAATAATTTTCAAGACAAAATTCTGAATAATTACGCGATATATAATATTCTACGTAGTGTCCGTTTGTGTAAATGTATAGATGAATATTTTTACATACAAATAAAAATAACTAATTATTTCTTTATTGTCTCGGAAAATATGCGCGTTTTTAAGGTTGAGTTTTAGAAGATTGTTTTTTTTTTTGTCATTTTTCTCATTACCAGATTTCGACAATTTATATAGTTTATTACGGGCAATTGAAGAAGGTAATACTTATTCGGCTGATTTTATGATGAAAATGTTTGATCTTAAATAAAGTCAAAATTAAAAAATAGTTACGCCTAATTATTTCCGGAGCAGATTTTTTAACAGCGCTCGAAATTATGGAAAATACCTAGTTTACGTTCGTATCGGGTGAATTTAAGTTGTAGCGTTGTCATAACTTCGATAACGATTCCCGATTTGCTTGCGAATAATTATACCGTCGGCTAATAGAAATTTTTATTGCGGAAGCATTTATCGTTAATTCGATACGTGGTCGGAGTATATAACTGATATCGCAGTTGCGAATTTACGGAGTCCATACGCTAAGATTGAGTCAGTTAAGGTAGTTTTCTGTTGTGAATTTGTTGAAAAATATGTAATCAACTAAAACACGACGATAGTTAGCAAAACTAAGGTGAATCCTTCTTTATCTACTCGTTTCTATTTGTAGCGCGTTATTTTTATTCACAATACGTAAGAATTCGTTCTCTCTTACTCCGCATACGTTATATTCACTTCAATAGCTGATACTAGAACTCTTACCGGCGTCTTTAATTTTGTCAGTTTATTATATTAGTATTATCTCGTTGTATTGTTAGAAGTACCGACTAGTTCCATACGCACTATGTCATATACATATATAAATAAGATATTTAAATAATTATTATCTACTTATAAAATACAACTAATTATTGCGCTATGTAAACACTGATTTTACTAGTACATATTATATATTACGAGGGTCTGTCTCTCTCTCTCACTCTCCATATATATATACAACTACAGATAAGACTATCGAATATATTTTGACTTCGTATAGTGTTTTTGTTGCTTTTTAGCGTCTTGTTGAATTTTGCGTAATTACATGTTTATCGTGATACTCTACTACAAACGTTACCGTTTTAAATAATTTTCAGCCTTTTTCTCCGAATCTAATTCCTTTTTCTTCAATCCCCAGAATTAGCACACAAGAATTAGAAACTAAATCTATCTTCACGATCCACCAATTTTAGCCTTTTCTCGCAGGTGCGTGCGCAATCTCGCGCTTAATCGTATCCTATCCATTTTTTCAAATGTTCTATATATCTATTCGATTTTCAATATATTCACACGCGTATAACATATATCCTTATATAATGTACACCGTTCGTATACCTTTTCAAACGTTTTATAATACAATTATTTGATGAATAATTATCGTTTGTTGACATCCGTTATCATGGAACCGATCATTATCCAGCTGTTGATAATAATCCCGACAGCACACGTTTTAAATGCACAAGTAAAACTGAGTACAATTGCACAAAATGTAAAGTTAATTTATGTATTTCGAAAAACAAAAATTGAAATTGTCTTATTTTTGCAAAAATATACATATACATATATTAACACGTGTTGCTGATAAACTGGTGCGGTCGTGTGTCCCCGCGTTATCTCATCTTTTCGTTCGGGTTGTTAACAGACACAATAAATTACTATAAGTAAGTTTTTGATATTATTATACTATATAAATATTATTTAGCCACGCGTAAACTTAAAAACACAAACAGTCGGCTTAGCCCGATTGTTAAAATGTCCCGAAATCTCTCCTCTCAAATCTTATCCGCACGAACCTCATCCACAACTCCGTCGTATTCTCAAATCGTAAAAATCAAAATTATATACCACTAACAAACTATCCTAGTAAAGAGATCGTTTTCAACTGTATTTTAGATCACAAACTACGTGACTACTTCATCACCATTAAATATCTCGTTAAAGGCCCTCTTAATATTATTGCAGCTGCTAAAGTAATAGAATTATTATTCATCTAAAAGATTCCTCGTTAGTCGAGTCTTTCATGATAGAGCATGGAGGTTCAAAAATTAGAGACAACTTTATTAAATGTAGAAGACACAAGATTCCAGCTAAACGAATAATCTTATCAAATGTCCCATATCAACGTTGCCGAACGAAATTTTACAATACTATCTCGTTAAAAACCTAAAACTTGAAATCACATCTGATATTGCCATATTAAGAGTTAATCCGTATGATCAAATATTTGGTCATATTATTAGTTGGCGAAGACAGGTCTATACGACCACTAATATTGAAGAAGCCAATCTACCCGGATCATTTGTTGTAGATTATGAATATGCATCCTACCGGATTTTCATTACATTTGATGAGTTCACTTGTTTTAAATGCAAGTCAAACGGACATCGAGTTGAAGATTGTACCGTTGAAGTGAATAACTCTGAAATTGACATTCAAGGAGAAACCAGTGCCCCAAGTACTCAATCGGGAAATCCGGAAAACCTCAGTTGAAGAATTCTCACTTCCTAACCCCAAAAGATCAGCACCATCCACTTCATCCTCAACAGGTAACTCTTTTGGTGACAATGGATATTCACGAAAATCAACCCGTACACACAGAAGCGAGGGAAAGAATAGCATAAAAAAGGAAAAAATTAAAATATAAGCGATTCCACAGATGACGCTGATCATCTTTCATCTGACTCATAGAGAATATTTTATGTATTATTACCGCAATTTTTTATATAATATATCAAAAAAATATTATTTGTGACAGTTACAATGAGTTCTGATGATGATGAATATAATCCTGCATTAAATGAAACAAATGCTAGCTCAAGTGATACTGAAGAGGATGTTAGAATTTAGGCTGAAGTGTCAGATTGTCATTGGAAAAGCCCTACAAATGATCTCCACGAGTTCTTCCAATTGGACATCTGGAGGAGTAAGCCTAGCCATTAAAACTAACTTTAACTATAATGAACTTCATTTAAACACAACCTTACAGATTGTTGCAGTAACCATATACCTCTCATCACCAGTCGCCATTTACTCAATCTATCTACCCCCAGGGGATAATATCAATCAAGAAGACATTAATGAACTCATTTTGACTCTTCCAAATCCTTTTCTTATCTGTGGAGATTTGAATGCCCATTCTCCATCCTGGGGAGGATCACACTACAACTCTAAAGGCAGAATTATTGAAAAAGCTATTTGTAACTATAACCTCGCAACTACATCCCGAAGACCCAACGCATTATAATTTTTCCTATAAGACATGGTCGATGTTGGACCCAATTATGACAACCTCATCTATTCTCAGTGACGTCGAAGTCTTTAACCACGATCATATTCCTGTAATAATTCATCATAAACAGAATAAATCTACATTTCCACCTTAAGACAGCAAATATAATTACCGCAAAACAGATTGGAAAATATATAGTTCGACTTTTCCTTCAGTTACAAATATCGAGGTCAGTTCACATTCAGACACCCAAAACCTCATTCACTTGTTTACAAATATTATTGTAAGCCTCACAAATTCCATAACTACTAGAACTTCACATGTGCGTAAAAATTCTGTTATCATGGTGTACCTCAAACTACTCTACCGCTACTCGTAATAGAATAAAAGCTCTGAAAAAACTAAAAGCCGCTCCATCCTTGGAAAATCAACGTATCAAAAACTTCGTGCTAAACCACGGTACACATTAAAACAAGCGAAACTCATGGCAGAATTTTTTACATACTATAAACTGTTCCACCTCAGCAAACACAGTGTGGAAAAAAATTCGGGCACTTGATAGAAACTTTTTTTCACAATTTCCTACTAGCATTAAACTGGACAGTCACATCAGCACAGATTTAAACGAAATAGCCTCATCGTTTGCAAAGTTTATAACTCTCCAGTCCAGCAATTCAAACTTTTCATCACAGACATTCAATCACAAGAACAACCTCGCTGCCATAAGACTAGATTTTCATTCTGGAAACGAAGAACCTTATAACGGCCCTATTATGTTTGAAGAATTATAACGGAGTATTAAAAAATAGAAACCAACTGCAGCTGGACCGGATAGCATCCATGCCTACATGATGCAAAATATACCGGAACCAGCTGTTATTCTATTGCTGTCAATTTTTAACACAGTTCATACAAACATCATTTATTCGTAAAAATCATCTACTGGCAGTATTCTTCGACATATCTAAAGCTTTCGATAACACTTGGGAAGAAAAAATTTTAAAACACCTTCATTGCGGGGGAGTTTTCGGACATCTGGCATACTTCATCAGAAATTTCTTTTCAAACCGAAAATTCCACATTTGACTAGAGGATCATTCAAATCAACAACCCAAGATCTGCGGAATGGTGTCCCTCAGAGCTCCATTTTGAGTCCTACCGTCTTTAATATAGCCATAAATGATGTTTCAGAACAAATCTTCCCACCTGTTCAATCCTCTTTATTCGCAGATGATCTAGCTATGCTAATTTTTTGCTTGGATGTAGCCCTGGGAACAATTTCTGCACAATTCGTTGTTGTAGCCATACAATTTCAGTTAAAATAAACAACATGACCATCCAAACATCAGATGCTGTAAAGTATTTAGGAATAATTTTGGACTAGAAACACAAAGAAACCGTACATCAACCGACTGAAAACAGGATGCATTAAAAAACTAAATCTAATCTGTAAACTATCTAACTCATCGTACGGCTCAGACCGTTCCTCTTTATTGACAATCTATCAATACCTGATTAAATCAAAGCTCGACTACGGCGCAGTAATTTACTCGCCAGTTAATCAAAACATTATCAAATCACTCAATACGATACATCGTACTGCCATAAGACACGCTATTGGAGCTTTTCCCACTTCTCCGTCCATTAGCATTCTTTGTGAAGCTGGTATTCCTCCCCTCAGTATTTACATAAGTCGGAGTATTATAAATATGTGGATTCGACTCAAATTGTCGTCGAATCTTCCTTCGTTAAACGCGCTTCAACCATTACCTCATACATCAGTACTCACTCTCCATAAGCAAGTTACTACAATCTTGGACCCGATGCAACTCACTTTACCATCAACATATCAACTAATTATAGCAACAACACCTCCTTGGGTGAACCTACATCTCAACATAGACCTTCAGCTGCAGCAATTTTCAAAAAAAGAATCGCATATCAACACGATCCTTTCTGCATATAAACATATAATCAGAAGATACGACAGTTTCAAGATATTCTTTATTGATGGTTCCAAAACACCTCAGGGAACAGGTTATGGAATAGCATTCGCTAAAGAAATCATTCTCCGTTACTCTCTTTCAAATCTATTTACAATTCTTTCGGCAGAACTATATGCTATAAAACTTGCTATAGAATATGCAATAAATTCTAGTCCTCATTCCTCTTTCCTCATATGCACAGACTCACTAACCGCACTTACTTCTCTCCAAAAATATAACTGTCCTCATCAACATCCAATAGGCAAAGAAATTATTTGATCGTTCTCGTGGATTTTATCACATGTTGGAATCCGGGGTAATACGCTCGCGGATATTGCAGCAAAAGAAGGCTCGCTGTTTTCTCCGATACCAAACAGAAAAATACCATCAAGGGATCTTCAACCGCATGTAGTGAAGAAGTTATTACAGATACGGCAATAACAGTGGACCAGCACTCTAAACACCGATAAACTACGCCAAATTCGAGACACCATCAAACCATGGAACACATCATTATCGGCCAACAGAAGACATGAAATCGTTATCACAAGACTCCGCGTGGGCCACTCCAAACTCACCACATAGCCACCTCCTATCAAATCAACCTTTCTCACTCTGTTTCAGCTGCAATTCCCATGTTACAATTCAATATTTACTCGTTAGCTGTCCAATTTATAATGACTGTCGAGCACAAATTCTTCAATCGTCCACCCTCTCTGAAATCCTGTCTGATCATCATATTAAAGTTGAACGTCTCCTTCATTTCCTCAAAATTACTAATTTATTTTAATACATTTAATTCCTATATTCCCATGTCTCTGGCCTAGGCGGCAATACACGACATAACAACAAAGAAGGAGAAGAAGGTGTTTTTACTACATTGCTTCACAATGTCCGTAATTATAGACATGTTGTGACTTTGAAAGGTGGTGGGTGTACAAAAGTCAGGTGAAGCTCACTCTACTTGTGTATGTATAACTAATCCAAATATTAGAATTTTATTTTGAAAATTGAGTAAGTGTGTCTGAATGGGTATATATATATATATATATATATATATATATATATATATAAAGACCAAGAAATCAATATACACAGCAACTAATAGAAGACACTGGTAGCACGGGATATACGGATATGAAGAGGAAAACAGAAAACCGTAAGTTGTGGAAGAAATTAGCAAACCAGCCTTAGGAGTGATGACAACATGATGATGATGTGTACATATATAATAAATTAATTTATATAGGTGGAATACACATACGACGAACGTCGCGTAATAATACATATGCATATTGGTATGAAGGTGAATATATGTTGTTGCTGAATTGGTATGACTGCGGTTACAAGGGGCGTGATATTTTTATACGTCTATACATCGGTATAACACGTTAATTATCCGGTTGTCTGTGTTCATTCGTTTACAACTTTGTTTTTCGTTTTTTTCGCACGCTCCTCGATAAAAGATATAATTCGTTTATTTGGAAATATCCTACACGATAAAATGCGTGTAGTTTCAATTACTCATTTATCGTTTATTGCTCGTTTATTGCTCGTTCTCTATGTACTTCATTTTCGGTCAACTGTTTCGTTGTGACAATTTCGACAAAAAATATATTTAATAATTTAACGCTCGCTTCTTCCTGGTCTGCCGTACTGCCATAATAAACGAAACGGAAAGAACGTGTTTCCGCTTCCTGACGAAGCTTTTCGAAATTGTACACCCATGTTACGGATGTTCTGCAACCATGATACGGGGCTGCGTCCAATTCCACACTTTCTTTTTTTTCATTTTACCCTTCAATATTGAATATTTTTTCTCTATGTAGAACTAATTTATCTTCTGCTCTTTTATTTTGGCTATTAATTATCGGTTTATCATCAGACATTTCGTAAGCCGTTGAATTTTTTAACTTTATTACCGGGGATATCTTCAATATCCCAACGATCCATTTACTAATTTTGCTCTCAGCGTTCATGTTTCTACTTCATATAGAAGGACTGACCACATAACCATCCTATATCGGATGTGGAAAATGCTGATCACGGAATAGCTGTTTATACTTTGTGAAAGCTCGTCCCCTCGTTCAATCCTAGACTTAATTTCTATATGTAGATTTTCTTTTTTCGTCAACTAAGTACCAAGATACTTGAAATGTGACGCTATAACGAATCTGCCTCAGGTTATCGGTTAAAAAACCTCGATTTCGGTAAGTACCCCGTTTTTAAATGAAGGAAAATGGATTTTCTCTTTAACTCGAGCGCGCGTTATTTTCTCTATAAAGTTCGTTTCCGGATTTTAGGAACGTTTACTTCGAATTTCAACGATAATTTTAATCGCGAGCAGAAAATTCGACATTTATAGAAGTGGAAGTCGATGATAATCGAAAATGACTAAACCGATCGTTACTTTTACTACAATCGCTTTTAACGCCCCATTAATATCGTTCCTTGTATTAATGCTGAGTCGCTAGATGACATAAATCCGTTATTTCGGGGTACGGTTGATAATAACTGTTCTAAAATGTTAAAATATAGTTGACTTTTCGCAACTTTTTTCTCTATTTTATTCGTTAAAAGTTTAACTTTCCTTTTATTTTTATCGAATTACTCGTTTTTATTATAAAGTTTCGTTTTCATATAAGCTTAACCTCGCTACAACGTTTGGAGTGACGTAAATACAATTAACTTTTCGAAAATTTCATATTTTTATATTTTATTGGAGTCTCAGCACAGATCAAGAATAAAACACGTCAATTATATATTGGTTAATTGGCAGGCAATCGGAGTTAAATGTTTCCTGCAAGCTTCTGCTATACAAACAAATTGTTAATTCTATTCGGGCTTATTTGCTCTGTGGGGCTGTACAGCCAAGTCGAATCGGGATATAATAAATAACATCATCTTACCGATAACATTCATTATGTTCTCAATATGATGTTCATCAATGATGTCATAAGTATGGTCGATATATAACGATGAATTGTTGAAATTTTGATATATTCGATGTACCGATGTTTTTCATTTGATATTTTAAATTGATAAGGCTGATTTTATGATGTGACTTATTTATTTAGATTTTATAACATTTTATCTCGGTCGATATTTATAAACTAGTTACATTCGTAATAATAATAATTAATTAATTAAATAATAACTAATAATAACTAGCTATAGGTATTTTATAGTTACAGTTTTTACAGATCTTATCGTCCTTCAGTTGCAATATTTCTCTAGAACTACATTGGTAACACTGGCTGACAAATTGAATCGTAGACACCCAATTCAAGGTGATTTATTTATGAGGTTGTGCGTACAATAGTATCGTTGCTACTGGTGAATTAGGTAAAGCAACCACTGCTGAGACAAAATTAATACAAAGCGTTCCGGCTCGTTGGAATAGTACTTATTACATGGTACAACGATTTTTGAGGGCTGTTTAAAATGATATTCTCTTCCGTCACACCAATGCATCTTCAATGTTCAGCGGATCTGAAATATCGATAGCGACATCAGTCCTTCTGATATTACGACCTTTTTTTTGAAGTCTGGTACAAAGGAAATATCTAAATACTGCACAAGTAGTAAAATTATACCACTCGTTCGTTGCATGGTTTCGCAAAACAATTCATTTCAGTGATCATTTCGCTTGTGGAAAAGCTGTAGAAAAAATTAAAAATTTAATGGAGACTCAGTTGCGCCCGAATGAAGATACTGAATCCCACTCTGATAAATCTGACAAATGTGAGGAAAACTTTTCACTATGGAGCGATCATTATAAATTAGTGCATCGTAATTCGACAACTGATAAATCGGGAGAGATGACGAACTTTCCATTTACTTAAGAACTTCCAAACCATTAGCAATATGGAAAGATTATACAATTTCCTAAACTGTATAAAATTGCATTTAAATATTTAACAATGGTTAGCACATCTGTTCCAATAGAGAGGTTGTTTTCACAGGAATCGCAAGTATTAAATCAACAAATAAATCGATCGAAGGGCAAGAGATTAAACAAAATGTTATTTTTGTAAAGCATGGGCAAAAAATACTGGGATTTTTGAAGTTTTTCTAATATTATTACTAATAAGTACTGCCGTAATTTATTATTGTGAATTTTTACGTTGTTTAAACGTTTTTTTTTTTTTAATTTTGGTTGATTAATAATAAATTTTTTTAACGTAACACATTTATTTCCTTTTATTTTCCAACATTTTATAACATTATGCATAATAAAATGAAAAAAAATAATCGATGCAGTGCAAAACATCGATGTAATACATCGGTCCTACATCGATGTCGCCAATCCATATATTAGATCGAAAAAAACATGGATGTGTATTTTTTTTGTCCATTCCTATAATGTCGTAGAGCAGTTCGTTAAATTCCACAAGCAGCGTCTGCACAGCTATGTCAATGCAGAAGCATGACAACTGCTTAAGTAAATTTATGTATAATGGATGCGTCACCAACAGGATACACACTTGTTTTTGTACTTAGCGGTTAAGTTAGCTACTGAGTAATCATGTAAGTTAATGATGGTAATTATTGAGCCAAACGGTTAAGATTGTATCTTAGTAATAGCCTATTAAGGGTTGTTAAAAAATATATATATAATTTTCCTTAAATATAATTAACTATTCTAGATGCTAAAATTTGACGTTTTGTATATTATTACAATTATAAAGTGAAATTTTCATTTCTTATTTCTTCTTCTTCTATGTGCCGTGTCCTCGAAGAACGTTGGCGATCATCTGCTTGACTTCATTTTTATCAATAATTTTTGAAATATTTCAACTGTATCTAGTTTGAACAACTTTTTGAGATTTTCGAACCACATTATTTTAGGCCGACCGCTCCTGCGATTACCAATTATTTTACCCTGTATAGTCAATTGAAGCAACTTATACTTATTATTCCGCATTATGTGCCTAAAATATCCTAGTTTCCTTATTTTCACTGAATTAACAATTTCTGTTGTTTTTTTTTTAAGTTCTAAGTTATTTTCCCATTGCGATGTATGTTATTAAATAAATCTACCAATACTAGAATTGATTGTTCTTTTTTTAAAAGCTTTATTAATTCCATGTATATATCATCTGGATCTGGGAATTTGTAAATTTTTGACTTTTTTTATAACATATTCCACTTCATTTCGTATAATATCGAAATCACCTTTAATCTATTATCATTGAATAAAGTCTGTATATATTGTTTCCATTCCTCAAATTTTTCTTCCGTGCTCGATAAAATATTCCCATTTTTGCTAAACATGTAACTATTCCAACTTTCAGGGGTGGATGGTAAACATGGGCTCATCGGGTGAAACCCGGGGCGCGCCGCTGTATCATCGTGAATCACGAAAAAATTCCATGTTTTGCGGACGACGTAATACCACCAGTACCAACACGTTGTTGCATTATGTAGTGTTACGTATAACAAATTAGAAGTAAAACTAGCTCAACCGGCGCCAGTACGCGCTATGCCCGGTTAACTGATTATGCGCCCATCCCTCTACCAATCTTGTTTATAGATTCCTGCGGTGCGCTTTATTTTCTTAAACATATTGAAATAGTCATGCTTTGCATTTAATTTTACTATTTCTTCGCAATCGTTGGAGAGTTTCATTTCTCTTACTTCGCGTATGTTCTGTCTTCTTTTTCTTTTGCAATTCGCAGTATCTTGCTTTAGGTATTTATTTTTTACTAACCGTCTACGATCCATTAACTGAAGAATTTCCTCGGTCATCCAAGCTTGTCTTTTCCTTTCACCTTTATTTATGAGATAATCATGTGTTACTTTTGTAAAAGTGTTTTTGATGTTTTCCCATTCTTATCCAGTATTGCTTATGTCTGTTCTTTTAATATCATTAAGTATTTCGTTTATACATGATTTCATTTTTAAGTTTTATTGTTTCCTGTTGCAATCCTTTCATTGCTATCCATCTAAAGGCTACATGTTTTTATTTTTTTTTTTTAGTTTTACATTTATCCTTGCTAGCAAAAGTTATGGTCAGAGTATCTCTTAATTATTGTTCCTAAGTTATTTAAACACATTAATTTTCGTTTTCTGTCTTGAATTATTTTGCTATTTTCTTCAAAACTATCGACTTTTAAATCAAAAATCTATTGAATTTTTTCCAACCACATCTTGTTCAATGAAGGAAAACGGAAAAATTTAAATACAAAACAGAACACACCGTTCATTTCGGAAACTACGTGGTTATGGATGTGAATATTGATTAAAAACACAAAACTATATTGAGTAATAGAAATTTATTCTATTCGGTAACCATTGTTCAAACTCATGGAAAAAGGAAGAAATATATATATATATATATATATATATATATATATATATATATATATATATATATATATATATATGAGATTGCTTCGAGAGGAAAATTAAATGACTAATATATATTTACGCACAATGAAATATTTCATATATATATATAAAGTTTCTTGTAATCATATAAATAACAGGAAGAAATAATTTTAATGCTTAATTATATGTTGGAATTTTATTAAGCGTATTGTATTTTACATTTTGGAATTACCAGTGATAAAATATTTCTCCTAATGCGCCATGATTATCCACCATCGTAATCTTTTGTTTTATTTAACTAATATTATTTTTTTGTGTGTTTATTTTAAATTTTTATCTGATACCTTTGAACTACTAAATTTTGTTTAACGATCGATAATTATCAAACATGCGGTTAAGAGTAACAATATTCGCGTTTGCGTGTATTCTGTAGTCTATATCTATCTATGTATTTGTATATGTATGTGTGTATATGTATATGGACGTATATGTATACTTACTCATGTGCGCATATAAATAGTAATAATTTCATAGTAATTTGACAAATGTGGAATGTAGTGATTTTTATAAATTACAAGAAATGAATTAAAATCATTAAACGTTTTTTAAAAATCAGAAATATTTTTGCTATTAAGTCACAGTTAAATTTATATAAAAACAATTATGAAAAATCGTTATTTGGAATTGTAATGAATTGGAACTGAAAATCAATAATATTAGCCAATATTGTAAAATTTTACATACAGAAAAAATTATAAAAATTGGATTGAAAAAATGGAAATGATAAAGGAAATGGATAAAAATAATTCGTTAAATTCATTGATAAATTTTGACGAAGAATTATTTTCAAAAAAATTATAAAAAAAAACAATTTTTATCTTAGATATAAGTTGTTTTTTTATTTTTATTTTCTGTGCTTTGGGTATGTTTATGCGTGAATTTTACATCGCTTATTATAGATTGTGTTGCTTGACAGATTCACTATCAGATTATTTCTTAAATGTTGTTTTTCATTTTGTTAATTTTTATAAATTATACGTCTAAATAAATAGATTTTACATTTGATATTTTTGATAAGTAGATTGCGTTTACCACATTCACCGTCAGGCTATTTTTCATTTTTTATTCTTATAAATTATATATCTCAATTAGTATTTTTACATTTTATATTTTTTATATATTGTATATATTTATATATTGTTATATGTTCACGCGATAATGGATTAATAGACGAAAAGCTTTGTGATTTTTATAAAAAGGTTTAGTGATTTTAACTCATTACTTGTTTAATTTCATGGTACATTTGTGTGTTAAATGCGTGCACTTGTAATTTCATTTTTTTTTTATTAATTATTCAAAAAATTGTGAACGGAAATCAATGAAGAAATTCGACTGATATAGGCGTTTCGTGATATATATTTATATTGTATATCTTTTTTCTACATCCGATACTGAACATATTTTATAATTTTGGAACGAAATCTATGAGGTATATTTTCATGGTTACAGTACTGTAAGTTGTCAAATGGCAATGTTACCGTGAATTCAATCAGTGCGACTGTTTATCTAGACAGTTGGCCGATACGAGAATGCCCGGTGCTCCATTTCAAAATAACGTATAAAGAACTAGGGGCGAATTCGTTCTTAGTTCAACCTGAAGAATATCCACCGGAACCGTTGACTATAAAACATTTGAAACCGGCTATACGCCATGCAAATTTCAGCCGATAGATTTTCGTTACTAGAACGAATTCTGGTGGTAAGTTCTGCGAACTTTGTCGCATTTTTTCACCTTTTTTTTTAACGTTATCGATAGAAAATTTCTAAAATTACGTTATAACTTGAATCGTTAAATTAACCGAGTTATGTATTTACGTTTGGAATACTATATATAATATATACACATTTGGTTATGCATAAATATATTGTTTTTTGTAAAAGAATCGGGAATCGGGAACCGAAAACCAGCAGCGATTTTGAGAGAGGAAAATTTACTGAAGTCTGAAATTTTTAAGAAATTTGATAGTTGTTATAATCTTTTATAATAAAAGGACGCGGTAAGTTTAATTGTAAGGTTAACTATTGAAAAATTATCGCATCAATATATGGGGTACGAACTTGAAAAGTGATTTTAAAGAAAATATGAGGTCAACTATCAACCGTTGTAATTTCAGTGTTAGACATAAAATTTAAAAATCATTTTTCAAACACTAAATCTATAACCGGATCTCTTAACTTTACAAATCTATTTATAATATCAGTGTAAAAGTTTTGAGCAATGTTAGTTGTCCGATACTCGGCACAGTTTTTATCCTCCTCAGAACCTAGGAAGTGCGTTTAAACGATGTACTTGTGCATGCGTTTGTAAATAAACGCCTCATCGAAAAATTTCTAGATTCTGTAAAATTTAAAAAAAAAACATTTTTTTTTTAAAATCACAATTCGATAAAAATGACTTGGAGTAAAAAATGTTTTTTGCGCAAAGCAATATTTTTTTGAAAAAATCAACATTTCGATAAAATTGATTTTAACAGCCAATTTCGATGATATACCTCAAATTGAACCTAACGTAATATCGCTTCTCGGCCTGTTGGGTAAGATCAAAGTGTAATATCTATTCTTATCAGGTTAATATTTGATATACCTCAAACCCAACCTAATGTGATAACATTTTAAAGTGTACTATCTGTTATTATTAACTTGATACCTGATACATCTTGCAATGCAGAGTCATTATATTATATTAGTTTTTGTAAAGGGATTATTATAATTCAACAAACGAGGTTTATTAAAGCTAAAAACTTTGCAAGTTGAAGATGAAAACTAAAAAGTATTAGCACTTCAACAGATGTTTTCATCATGGCTTACAATCTCGACATTAAATAATTATCTATAATTTTTCTTACTGCAGCTAAGTGACCTGTAGAAGTAAGCTCCTACCGACTAAGGAATACATTAAATTTTTGTATAATTTTTGTAATAAACGAAAAACAAGACAGACCTTATACTGTCTGAAGAAGATAGCGCTGCTACATAACTATTCGTACACCAGTTATTTTGAAATACTTTGGTCTAAGCCTCACTTGACGGCATCGTTTCAATCGTACTAATTGACAATTTATCTTTAGTTTTCCATAGAGAAAAACGAGATTTTATTAATGAATATACCAACAGGGTAAACAATGGAAATTGTAAAATCACTAACGGTAAACACGAAAAATTTTAAATAATTTTTCAAAAAAGGAAATCAGTCAACAACGCTGATAAAAAAAAAATACAAACTACATTCCATTCGCAAGTTTCAAACCTTGTGCGCGTTGTAATATATTACATGTCCCACCTAGTTGACAATTTCGGTTTCAGTACAGTCCATCTGTTTGGACGGTAAAACTACAGCGCAGTGCATTTAAAAATTAAACAGTTTGCGTATTTTTAAAGCGACAGGTGACGATAATAATTTTTGTGAGAAAAAAAGAGTTTATGTTCATTCGAATTTATTTTGAAATTTCCAACTAAGTCTTTCTTAATTACCATGGAAAATTGCCACTACCAAATTGACACCAATGTTTGTTTAACTATTCTTTTGATTAGACATTTTTTTTTTAATTGCAAATTTACCTTATTCTTCTATAATTGTGTTTTTTTTCTTTTTTAATTTCTAACGACAATATCGAAGACCGTAAGGTCATACTTTAAAAATGAACGAACGCGTTTCTAGGCATCGTTGCCTAAAAAGTTTATATCATTTTAAATTTATTTACGCGCGGTGAAATAGGACTTAACTGCCGAAAAAAATTTGCAGAAAAATTCAGTATAACTGAATGTTCCGTGTTTTTGTATTGAGCCAATACTGACCGTTATGATCTGCGAGTGCTCTCCATTGATTCTGGTTCTGTGTAAAACTGCCGTTGCTACCGTCTGAAATTAATTTCGCAAGCCATCGGCCCAACGTTTAGGTATTGCAACTCTTCCTCTTCTACCAGCATGCTTTACCAAGCAGTAATATTTTATCTAGATTACATCGTAATTGTCTCAAGTACATTTCTACACTAATGATTAAACCTGAGATAATTTTATTCGTAAACTATCGATAAAAACTGAAATTACTAAAATTGATTTTATACGTCTTGAACGGGTCATTATTCTATTTTTTTCTTCCATTCTAACAGATATAATACTGATCGAACATACGAGGGAACCGGACATAGAAGTGCTGACGCTGCTTAATACCCTCGTTCCACTAGTATCCGCGGTATTGTGTATCGCGGCCATCAGCGCGTTATCCTCCTCGTAGGGAAAAGGTAAGTAGATAATTTCGGTCTTATTATTGTTGTATTTAATTGATCAGAACGATTGAATCGGTAGAATTTGCTGAAAACCGTAGTTATCGTTTCCAGAGGCACAACCGTCTCTTCTAGTATGTTTGATCTTGATAGACGTTGTAATTTCCGTCACATTCGAACTAATCAAGGACGCTGTAAATTACATATGTACAAATGGAAACTCTTCTGAGACCATCTTTGAAAATTCGGGGAAATACTCATAATCCAACACCTGGCTGATATGTGTAACAAGGTTTTACATTGCTTTGTAGTTGATGCTAAATAATGGTTTAACACTATTTGTAATTTTGCACGATTGATACGATTAAATATACAAAATTGAACATTAATCGTTAATGGAAAGAAGGAAGAAAAAAGAGGAAAATATATTTCATGGATTTATTTAAAAAATAACGATAAAATAAAACGTGCCTTCCTGTATACTTACAATTGTAACAATATTTATTATAATATACACATGATTTTGATCAAAAATTGGATTTAGTAAAATTTTGTAACGTTTTGTTTGAAAACTTCTGCATCCGCTCCTGGATATGCCATTGCTTTTATCTTCTATTTATATTAACGTATACTCAATCTGACATTTGTAACCATCCCCTGGAGCCTTCTATTAGTGATAATGAGTTGCTTCTGTTGACAAAATTCGACTAAGCGATCTCCACGGCAATTTTTGATCCCTAATCCATACATCCCAGTTATTCCATTTACCGCGCCTTCGCATTCCAGTCTCCTATTACAATCACGTCATCTTTAGGTTGTTTTTTCCAGTAGGTTTTCTAATTTCTCATATGCATTCTATATTTCTTTTTTGTTGCACTTGGTTGTTGGTATATAGGTTAATATGATTACTAAATCTATTAGGTATGCCGTAAAACAGGCTAGCATAAATCTATTCTTCACTATTGTAATATTTGTTAAAGATTGCACCCAACTGTTCTTCATTATTAACGCTACTTCGCCTTGTCCCTGATTGCAATCACCATGTACTACCTTATTTTCATCGCTTTAAATTCGCCTTCTTCCTGCCATCGTGTTTCATATATTCCAATTATATCCAATTCGTATCTTTATTTCCAATTTTCCACGTCACATCATTGTATATATATTCCATGATCCAATTTTCATACAAGAATTTTACTGGCTGACGACCAAGGAAACCTTGTTTCTTCCCTTGCCAGGCTCAGTCTCAGGATTTCGATATTAGTTCTGATTTTTCTCGCCCTTCAAATAATTATATCAATTGATATTTAAGCCTCGGTCGTACAATCTTTTACCGGTTACACGTCACGACAACTTTATACTTAAGACTGACTTACGTCACCGAATACCAGAACTAATATAATAGAGCAGCCAACCTATACAATGCTGTTATATATAATTAAAATTTAAATTCGATGACTACTCTTTATTGTACGCATAAAACACATTAAAAATATAGCGAATATAAAACATGGAAGAAATAAAAAAAAATAATGTACAAATTAAAAAATGTAAAATATAGACTATTCGATACGACGTGACGTTGTACCGCAGGAGGAACTGTTGCGATACCGCAGGACACTATATCTATTTCGTTTCTTCTAGTGACTTATACCGAAACGATGTGATTTCCGTGGTTTAATTTATGATTTATCGTCTGACTATTATTATAATAAATTTTATGACGATGTGTTGATATTGTATAAAATAATATTTTAACTGCACGAAATTAGATGATTATTATTTGATTATGATTGTCTTCGTTATTTTTCGTTATTAAGTGTCTATATAAAATACTTTTTAAATTAATTCCACACGATTAGAAAATTCGTTATATAAACAAGAATAGAGATTTTGACTAAAATTTAATTTTCCTTTAAGAAAGTTTTGACACTCGAGTATCGTTGAGAAATATAAAGTAGCGAAACGTGTAACATGTGCCGACAAATTTCTTCGATTTTAAAACGTCATTGTACTACTGTTGCACATATCTTATCTGTTACGGTATTCGTGTAAAATTCCCCGATAATTCCTTATTAATACAAAGTGTGGATAAACTTCTTTCAGTCACTCCATATATTACAGTGTTATTATTATTATTATTATTATTATTATTTATGTTTTATTGGGGTTTTTTGTATAGCTTTATCTATATCGGCGATCAGACCGTACTATTCGATAAATATCGTTAATCGAACTTTGTACTTATATATATTTTTTCTGCGTATTTTTATTATTACGAATATTATTATTATTAAATTTTATTTGATTAATTATTCTATTTTATTTACTAATGTACCCTATTGTTCTAAATCGTTATAATATATATATATATATATATATATATATATATATATATATATATAAAATTTATTTATTTACTTTTTTAGTTCACTAAAGGTAATCTTATCGTTGCAGCCATTGTGTCCTGTCGGTAACGAGTGTCTGAAGCTGTCGGTAACGAGTGTCTGAAGTTTTTGATGTTTACTTATATTCAAGCGATCGTATATTCCTTATAAATGTTCTTGGTTTTCCTCTTGGCATTTCATCTGTAACTTTACACTCTGTTACGTTTTTTTTTTTTTTAATAAATTTATTACGTCTTATTAGGTGTCCTAATAATTTTATTTTCCGCTTTTCTATACGATTTACTAGACTTCTTTTTATTCGTTCTAGGATGTCCTTGTTTATATTTCTTTTCGGGACGTTTTTGTTATTCGACGTCACATCCGCATCTCCGTTGCATGAAGACAGCAGCTATGTCAACAGGATTAAACATATCAAAACCACATTATGGTAAAAAATATACAGAATTTTGACACATTCAGGAAATTTATGTTAACAATACTAAATGCGCCATTTACGCTTAAATATAATCTAACAGGTGTCATTATTTTCCCATTAAATCCGTTAAGTTATCGCGCCTATCGTTAAAACTTTAAAGGAAAATAAATACTTCTACTATACATATTTGTTGTCAGAAGAGAAACCGTTTAGAATCGTGATTAAACACCTTCATCCGACAACGGAAATAAATGGCATAAAAGAACAAATCCAATGTGAAGAGTTTGAAGTGTTCAGAATTACCAACATTTTAAAGAACAAAACGACCATTACATCAATGTTCTATATAAATTTAAAACCATCCCCCAAAAATATCGATATATTTAAAATTAACCGTATTCTAAATACACCCGTAGTTGTTGAGGAACCCAAGGACCGTAGATCTAAACAATGTAAAAGGTGTCAACTCTTCGGGCATACTGCAAATTATTGTAATTTACCAATGCAATGTGTTAAATGTACTGGTAAACATGATAAAAAATGTTGCAACAAAAATGCAAACGAACCAGCTGTATGTGCCTTATAGTCACCCAGCCAGTTATAGAGCATGTACCATATATAAACACCGGACTAAATTTTACAATAAAACACATACATTTAGTATGAAAACCGAAGCAAATAATAATCATATTTTCCACGCATCAAATGATACTTTGGCAAACGCACGTACAAATGTTACAAATGTTAACCATGAAACGTATGCGAGTGTAACTAAATCATAAAAATTAATTCTGCTCAACGATCAGTGGCATTCGTAAACAATGAAGCTCATCGATCAAACCACAATAGTGATATTTTATTAATGCTAAATTTATTTTTGAGCTAATTCAAATTATTGATACACACTCATTAATATCACAATTGAAGAGAGTAATAGATAAGATACTACATTAAATGTTAAACAATGCGAAAAAACTCATTACTCGCTTATAATAATGTTGTTGAACGCTAATGGCATTGCGCAAAAAAAAATGAGTTAGAAGTTTTCCTTAAACAAAATACCGTTGATGTGGCGCTAATAACTGAAACGCACCTTATACATGAAAAAAGCTTCGAGATACACGGATATATTGTATACACAGGCCACCATCTAGATGGTACTAGTCATGGTGGTATTATAGTTAAAAACACCTTCAAGCAATTAAAAATTTTTCACGGAGTACTCTTGCGTGCCAGATGGTAGCGGTTAATATCGAAACCTTTGTAAACGACCTTAACAATCGCTGCAATTTATCGACACACGGAATTCAGGTACCAGAGACCGAGTACAAATCTGTTTTAGAGCGTTGGGAAATAAATTTGTATGTGACGACGATTATAATGCTAAATGTAGCTCATGGGGATCGAGAATAATGAACCAATCTGGAAGAAAACTTGATAAAGTTATTCGAAACAACTCACTCGCTTTTTCCAGCCGAGGACTCCTACATAATGGCTAAACTAAGGAAATATACTCTCGCATTTACTAGACTTTTATGTAATACGAGGACTACAAACATCTAATATTAAATGTAAAACGGCTTCCTAGATGTGCATAGTAAACGAACGTACATTCCACAAGGACTTGTAAATAGAACTACAGATTGGAATACTTTCTCTACTATGATCGAAAATAATATGAATCTTAAAATAAAATTTAAAAATGAAGATGACATCGAATCTGCGGTTAAAGATTTAAGTAACTTTATAGAATATTCTTGTGCTAACGCAACAAACTATTAGTCGAACAATTCGCAAAAAAAACCTATATATTTCGCTCGATATAAGAAGATTAATTAAAACATCTCGGACAGCCCGAAAAAACTGGCATCGTCTTCGATATCCGTCCTTAAAAAAATAATTTATACGAAGCTGCAAACCGAATTAAAAACCAATTATTTCGAATCTCGTTTACAGTCGTTGAACGGAAATAACAGATCGCTGTGGTATACAACAAAAAAATGACTGTACAGTCCAATGAACCTTTCAATTTATAAAATTGAATAATACATGGGCTAAATCGGACAAACAGAAAGCAAATGCGTTCGCAGAACAGCTTAGTACGGTCTTTACCCCACATACCGCTTATGATGAAGAACATTCCATTTATATACAGAATACATTGAGGGACCCATATCAATCTCCACACGCTATAAAATTCTTCTCACCAAAATAAGTATTTCAGTGTGTTAAAAAAGTACCGCTGCGAAAGACTCCTGGACTTGACAAGCTTACTGGTGAAATCATTTCACATTTACCCCCAGAAAGCGGCTATTCTAGTCTGTTATATTTTCAACGCCATATTACGTATCGGCTACTTCCCTAAATTATGGAAAAAATCAGTTGTAATCATGTTACCTAAACCGGGCAAATCAAAAACATCCGTTTCGTCCTAACGACCGATCAGTTTACTTCCTTCGCTTTCTAATGTACTCGGAGGAAAACTAATTCTAAATCGCGTATACGTTGCAATAACGATCAAAAAGGGTGGCAAAATAATACTAGACTATCAGTTTGGCTTCCGTGCTGATTATTCCACTATACAACAGTGTCACACCGATTGGCTGACACAATCTTGCCAAGTTTGAAGGAATTGTGCTCAGCTGTCTTCTTTGATTCCGTAGGCGTTCGACAAAGTTTAGTATCCAGGATTGCTCTATAAACTTCGAAAATGCGTGCATTCGGATTTATACGCATTCTTTAAATCATACTTAGTCGAAAGGACATTTGTCGTTAGAATTAATTATTCCTTCTCGGAAAAGGGAAAAATTTTACTTTCGGTGCCGCCGGGCAGTCTACTTGGACCGGTTTTATATTCCAACTACACCAGCGACTTATTCACTTCAAACTTCGCGTCTGATCCAAATCCAGATTATGCAAACGCGGCGGTTCAAAACCATATAAACCGACTAAGAGGGCACAGCGTTTGCGGATATCGTTTAATCCAGTAAAATGCCAACACATCACATAAATCGACAAGTAACGCGTTCAAAGTTGAAAATCGACGACACTGAAATTCCGTAGACAGACTCAGTATGTTGCTTGGGTTCGTTCATGGATAGGAGACTGACGTGGTGTTACTACGTGGCGCAGACAAGGAAAATTATGATTACTCGCACTAAAATGTTGTACTCGTTGCTCCGAATAATGTCAAAAGAAGCATATATTTAACAATCATTGTGCTGATGTGAAAGTATGGAATATCACGTGTAAAAGCAATCTATTACAGATACAACGACAACAGTCGAAAGTACTACGCACAATCATTTTCGCGCCGATATATGTCTCAAATTTTACGCTTCACAACGATGTTCTCATACCATCGATTCGAGAAACTTACGCTGAATAGTACAAGAGATTTTTCGATATAATACAAAATAGTGCAAATCCAAACATAAGCAGAACGTATTCGATCAAATTGACGGACAATCCCCAGAGACGATTGAAAAGACGAAAATGATGCGACGCCCTTCCTGTTACCTGAATATAACAAATCTGACGTGATTTAATCTTATCTTCAATCCTCTTAGACTAGTCGACTCATTGGAGTCGTTAATCCAATGCTCACTTCTCCCTTTATTGCTTCCTGCCCTTCTTCTACTTCCTTTTCCATCGTCTTAATTCTTAGCGCAGTTAGTTGTATTTTATACCGGTACAACGAAAAAAAGGAAGAAAAAAAGTACGCAATTTTTATCCTTAGGTGGCGAATTATCTCGGTTCGAATTATTTAACGATGTATGCGTTACACATTAGCCGCCTGGCGATAAAACCAAAAAGTCCAAATTTATTTTCGCATTTTCTATGATAAAATAATAATTAAATTTTAGCTAGAAAATATCGAACATCTATTTTTATATCAGCTATATTGAACGGTCTGACCAGCGAATAAACTCGACCTTTATTAGCATCTAACATTAATTTAAAAAGAAAACGCTGAAAAATTAAGTTCATTAGCAGAAGCTGACTATTCCTTCACACGAATATATTATAAGTAAACGATCCTTATATTTTAGTTACACCGCTTGTTGAAACCCAATAAAGTTTTATTCGTATGGTGTTTGTTTAATAACATTTCAATCGTACGATATTAATATAACGACGTGAGAGAATAACTAAAACTTGGGAAATATCTATTCTTTTTTTTATTTAATTTCTAAAGAAATATAATTTCAAACATTCATCTAAGTTCGACAATTTCGGTAGAAAATGCGTTCAATTATACACTGTGTGTCGTAATGAAAATACTCTGAATTTCCATTTTCAAACACGCGTTTTCCATAGCGATATTTTATCGATAAATTAAAGATATTTTATATAATAAACAACAAAAAACTAGTTAAAATCACTAAATTTTTTATTAGAAGGAACACAAGGCTTTTCGGCCGTTAAGCCCTTATCAAGTGGACATAAAATATATATGAAAACATTAATATATACAATTTATAAAAAGAATAAAGAAAAAAATAAAGAATAAAATAATAAAATGAAAAAATAACAATTAATTTAGGCGTACCATATTACAAAAAATAGAAATCTAAAAAAATAGTTATTTAAAAATAATGTGATAGTATGTGTATTAAGCAACACAAATCAAATATAACATTTATACATAAACAACTAAATAGCCAGAAAAATAAAAACTTTCTGTCTAATATGAAAATTTATTAAATTTATAATATGTTTCTTAAAACAAATTCTTCATAAAGTTTTATCATTGAATTTAATAAATTATTTTTGTCTCTTTCTTTCCTTATTTTCATTTTTTTTTTTGTATTTTTCTTTTAATAATTTTACCGCGTGTAATTTTTTTAATATAATTTTGGTTAATAGTATCGATTTTGTGTTTTAATTATTTGAAATGTTTTCGAAATAATGATTTTTGATCATTGTTCGTATATAAATTTAAATGCTGTTTCTCTAATGTAAAAATCTGATATTTGATTTGGTGATTGCATCGTTTACCACTTTCACTATCAGATTATATTATAAATAACTGTTTTCACCTTGTAATTTTTTTGTAATATTGTACGTCTAGATTAAATATTCTTTTACATTTTATTATATTTTTTATTTTTTATTTTTTTATATAAATTGTATATATTTTTATATTTTTATGACCACCTGATAGTAGCTTATTAGCCGAAAAGCTTTGTGGTTTTTTTTATACAAAAATGTAGTGATTTAATTACTTTTTGTTGTTTATCTTTTAAAAATCACTACATTTCGCACTGTTTAATATATCTCGATCATCTGCTGAGTATGGGAATTCGTCATTTAGAATAACGTTTAAGGTGGGGAAGTTCTGTTATGTAATCTTCCTCGATATAGTGCGAATGTGTTTTACCCTACCTAATTACCATTTCTTTTTTTATAACACCCAAAAAAAAAGGGCACTAAATAAATATTCTACAGTATGCAGTGGGAGTTAACACTAGGCGAATGCTTCAGATTGTATACTAAATATGTACGTACAAGTAACGAAATCACAACCGAATCATTCGCCAATGATACTTCTCACTTTATAATAATCAAGTCGTAATAGGGTTTTATAGATAACAACAGTACAAACATATCATGTAGTTAACATCATTGAGACATCTTTCCAAAAAAAAAACCTTGTACGACACAGCGGTTTATTATTATTTAGTATATCTCGTGTACTAATTCTTCTTCTTCTTCGTTGACTGCTTTTAGACATCGTGACCAATCATGACATTTTTCCAGTTAAATTCCGCCATTTATCTCTATCCTGTGCAGCTTTCATTAGCTGCCGCATTGACAGTCCCGTCATGCCTTGGATGTAGTCTACAAAACGGGTCGGCGGTCGGCCTCTGCTTCTTTTTCTTGCTATTATTCCTTGTATTATTATTTTTTCTAGTCCATCGTGTCGTATCACATGGCCAAAGAACTTTAGACATCTTCTTTTTATTACTGGAACCAATCTATCTTTTTGCTCTATTCCGAGTTGTTTCAGTATAGCTGCATTCGATGTTCCATCCATGAAATCCTGAGCATGCGCCTATAGCAGCACATTTCAAAGGCTTCTAGCTTTTGGCACAATGTTTTGTTTAATGTCCACGACTCTAAACCATAACACGCTATCGAGAATACTAATGATTCCATTAATCGTTTTTTTGTTGTTATTTTTATAGAATGATCTTTCCATATTCTTGTTAGTTTTGCTAGAGCGCTTTTGGCCATTCCGATTCGCCGTTTAAATTGGTGATATACGCTCCCAGATATGTAGTTTCCATTTTTTTCTCTATGTCAGGTATCAACGTAATTCCCTCGCCTTGTCGATAGTAATTATGGTACATTTAGCCCTATTTAGTATTAAATTAGCTTTCTTGCTGAAATATTCTATACGCTTCAGTAATGTTGCCAGTTCTAGTTCATTTGCCGCTAAAATCACTGTATCATCCGCATATCGTAAATTGCATATTTTCTTTCCTCCGATGGTTATTCCGCCGTTCCATTCTTCGGTTGCCTGTCGCATAATCCATTCGCTGTATATATTATATATAGTACAGGCGATAGTATACACCCTTGTCGTACTCCCTTTCTTGTTTGAAAACTTTCGGAGAGTTGTCCTTCTATTTTTATATAAACATTATTTCTTTCATATAATTTCCTTATTAAACCAATTAGATGCTCAGGTATTTTGAACTCTCTTAAGACATACCATAGTATATTCCAGTCCACCATGTTAATATTACAGGTGTATTGAACTCGTAGCATTTTTCAATTATTTATCTTATTATCATAAGCTGCTCTCGAGTTCCTTTTCCAGGCATAAAGCCTGTTTGTTCCATCGCAATTTGTGGCATTATATAATATTTTAATCGCTCTTGAATTACATATAATAATATTTTGCTAATATGACTAATAAGCGCAATAAGCCTATAATTTTCGCAGTTTTGTCTATCGCCTTTCTTATAAATTGGTATAAATATTGACTTAGTCCAGTCGCTTGGCCATTCTTCACTTATCCATATTTTATTGCACAGTCGGTGTATTAAACTTATCGCTCTTTCTTTGGTTGGTTTGATCATTTCGGCTACCACACCATCATAGCCTGCTGATTTATTCTCTTTTAGTTTGTTTATCGCCTGTTCGATTTCGTCTTGGAGCATGCGTGGTTCTTGTTCTATTGTATTTATAGATCTTTTATATATTCGTGTTGTGTTGCACTCAGACATTAGTTCTTTACAGTATTCTCACCATCTATTAATGATCTTTTGCTTATTTGTGATTACTCTTCCGTTACTATCTTTCACTGATATATGTCTTTGTGGAAAAGTTCCAGTTATATATTTCAGTTTCTTGAATAGGTCTTTTGTTTCATTCTTTTGAGAATGACTTTCAATTTCTTTGCATACTTTATTTATGAATTCATTTTTGTCTTTACGAAACCTGCAATTCAGCTTTTTCGTAAGTTCATTATATATTATTTGTTTATCATTCTCCTTTAAACCGCGTATCTTTAATTGTTGTCTTTGTTTAATCATTGCCCATGTCTCTTGAGTTATCCATGATTTTTTTGGTTTATCTCTGGATTACGTTACTTCGGCCTGCTTTTCTAGTATAGTTTTATATTTGTTCCATAATTCATCTGCATTATATTTATTCATTTCATCTTCCGTTATATTGTTAATTCTAGTAGTAACTCCTGTTATAAATTCCTTATTCTGACCTAGGCATTATTTTTCGGTACTGATGGCCGTTTCAATTTTAGGCACACTTCCGCAACTAGTGCGTTGTGATCAGACCCACAGTCTAGTCCAGGGTAACTTTTTACATCTTTAACGAGTGATCTCCATCTTTCTCTTATGAGCATGTAATCAATTTGGTTCCTAGTTTGACCATTAGGTGACTACCATATGTATAATTTACGTATATGATGCTTAAATATTGTGTTACTAATTACCAGTTTATTTTCCGCGCTGAAATCTAGGAGCATATTTCCTCGATTGTTTCTTTTACCTATACCGTATCTACCAACTATATGTTTTATATGATTATCATTTTTTGTTTCACCCACTATTGCGTTTAAATCTCCTATAACTATCAGTATCTCCCTATTTGGGATTAATTTAATCGTGTCGTTAAGTTCTTCATAAAATTTATTTATTTCTTCATCTGTGGAGGTTGCTGTCGGTGCGTATACTTGAATTATATTCATGTTGACAGGAGTTGTTTGCAACTTTACCATTACAATTCGATCATTGATAGTTGAGTAACCAACTACACTGTTTTTAATTACTTTACTAATAATGAAACCAATTCCATTTCGTGATTTTTTTTCAATGCCAGAGTTGATGTCTAAGTTCCCGTTTGAAGTGAAGTGTCCGCTCCCTTTGTAGTGGGTCTCCGACATTCCTAAAATTGGAATTCTATCCATTTGTGTTTCAATAATTGCTAATTTCCCAATCTGGTTCATGCCACGAACGTTCCAAGTAGCTATTTTCAATACTAATCCAGTTTTTTTATTTTTATTCTTACCAGTCGCATATTTTCTACAGAGAACCTGATTGTCCGTACCCCTGTAGCCGGTCGTCCATTTCACACTTACGACCCCGGAGTCGCAGCGCCGAGTGCCAGTCGGATAGCATGGCATAAAACTGACTTTATTTGTATTATTCATGATTGGTTTTAACTAAATTACCACAGTAGGGTTTCTCTTCTTTCTGTGGCGCAGTACCACAACCGATTGAACCGGTCCGATTTCGCTTGTAGATATAGCATGTATCGCCGTTTTGTCTTTTGACTATCGCCTTTACTGCTTAATGATGCGCCTGCTGCCGCACACCATGGGATCCGTTAGCTTCCTGTCCGCACTCGTCTGACCTTACCGCCTTGGATGGCCCTACCAGGAGATAAAACTCCCGACGGCATCGCCCAGAGGAAACATGCGGACAGTACTGATTACGCATAATTATTAACTATATTACAAATATTATAAATCAAAATTCAGCTTCTCGATTCAATATTTTGGTTGGTTGGTTAGCTCCACGATCTGTTGGGAGCCATTGTTTAAAGCGCGCGTTCGACATTTTGTCACTATGTGATCGGTAGTTTGATCTTCTTCCTCACAGTAGCATATTGCATAATTCTTGATCCTTATTTTAAAAAAAAAAAAAACACGTATATTTTGTAAAATAAACAAAAATCGGTGCATGCACATTCGAACTCTCACACATCCCTTGTTGTTAAAATTTATTACACTCCGTCAAGCAGTCGCTTGTCGACGGATTTATATGTATTTATTCACTTTCTCTCGCATTCAATATGTGTAAAATGTACAATTTGTCGTATAACTTAATTATATATTTTATAATATTTTAGTAATGTACAATTTATTTTATAAGCTAATTAATCTCATATTGTTCCTTCATTCACACACACACACACACACTTTTTTATTCCTCTGTCACTCACATGTATACTCACAATTATTTCTCATACATTTGTTTTTTCTCATTTTACTTTATCTCAGTTTGTAGTAGCAGGCCATCCTTTGTTCTTATATTCATCTCTTTCGCGTTAAATTTTGTTCTTTTCCTTTCTTTATTGATTTAATTATGTACCAATGCGTTACTTTATTAATATTTTCGTCTTGTTGTGTAGCCACCTTCTTATCTTTTGTTTTAAGCAACCTAGTCTTTTTTTCATTTAATATTTCATCCGGTATAGCGTTTAACAGTTTTCCCATTTGTTCTCCATATTTTGTTTTCATTAGAGGCATTTTATATTTCAAGGTTTTCCTTATGCTATAATCTGACAATAATTTTTTTTCAACTCTCATGTACTTTTGTTTGGTTAAATATTCCCACAATTTCACAAATATTCAACAACGTTCCACATCTCTCATGTTCCGGCCTGATGCGTTCTTTCCTGTCAAAACTTATGCACGATGTTCGCTCTTATTCTTATTTTAGCGGCAATATTTTCGATATGCCTTCGGTAAGTTGAGTTTATAAAACGAACAATATATTTACTCTTACTCGCGGACTTTTCAAGGAGAAATTTCTAGACGTAATTTTAATTTTCGTCGAAAAATCTTAGGAAGCTCGATAAACAAATATCATTATGAAACAATGAATTTATACGATGTACTATCATTCTGAAAATATTATTAAAATAAAGTTTTCGCTAACGATATCATCAATAAGTTATTTAATCTCGCTATTTCTTAACCATCGACAATATCAGTTCGGAAAATTGATGAAAGATTTCGCGAAAAAATACTACGACTATTAAATATAGTATGCAGGTAATTAATAAAATTCTGGTACGAAGGAAATGGCGAGTACTCTTCAGATATAACACCGACGACTTTTTTTTCCACTACCCCCTGAAGTCACATCTTACACGGGATCGTTAAAAAAAAAGTATTGACGTAAACTATTTTTTATTTTTACGAAAGGAACATAGAGTCCAATTTTAAAACAGAATTGAAAATATCGATTAAGAAAAAGACGATAGTTCTCAACATCGATGTTTTAAATAATTATGCGACTATTAATTTAGGCGATTTCTATTTGCTAAATGTGGTATTTCTTTCGGGGTAATAAACCGTAATGAATCACCTTTTTACGTTTCTGCGAACTTTGTCCCTTTGCAAATGGTACGAAATTCATTCACTGTTACAGAATCTTACTCGGACGACGGTTTCATTCTCCTTAACAGCCGAATGGTTATATTCTTTGTGACCAATGTTGCTGCTGATGTAGTTTAACTTCATTACCAGTGGTCTCTTGCTTGATTACTCGAATTATTAGGTCGTGATGTAACGTTACGTTTGACACAAATGAGGCCGCTTTTTTCTCAACTGTCGTAGGAGCTTATTTTAGAATCGTCGGGTAGTAACGATATTGGTATGTTTGGCGCATCCCCACAACTAGGCGTCGTACCTCCATAATGGTTTCAGATACGGTTTGTATAACGGAAGTTTATTTAGCAGAGCAGATTTGAATGCCAACCAAACATCTAATTTATAGCTTATACAACTTTAGATCAACTCTGTATTCATTTTTCGAAAAGTAAACATCGAAAATATTTTCCTGGGCGTGTATAACTAATAAAAATGCGTTCGTAAAATTTCATTTACTTTTAGGAATATCAAAACGTAATCTAAAGTACGATGTGAATTCTGACAATATGTCTCCAGTCTACAAACACCATCTGTTGCAAAATGACGTTTCCCCAGATAGCGAAGGTTCGTATATCTTGATAATAATAAATCTATACTCTTAAATATTTATATCATTCTTCAGTAGTTATTCATTATTTGTGGCCGCGCGATGGTCGTTTTATATGTTATTTCGTTTAGATTTTATTTTTCATTTTATCGTCTTTAATGGTTTGTCGAATTTTTCTATTTTTACATTGTGTTTGAATAATCTTCTTCGAACATAATAACGTGGAACAATTATATGCCGCGATGGTATAGTCGATCCCGCGGTTAGCTTGGCATATAGCTTTTAGTCTTTTCGTCATCGTTCAAGTCTTAATTATCACGAAAACGGATGCAGTGGCACCTCAAACATATCATCGTACGGCCGATCCGTGTTACATTTAATTAACGCCTAATAATGTACGCAAAAAGTTTTAACGATAAATACAATAAACATTCCAATTACATTATTTATAATTTTATATTTAAATTGTATGTGTATACGTTTTTTATACGAATATTGTTTTATGAAATAATAACAGTTTTTCGAATAATGTAGCAATGATTTTAAAAAAAAAAAAATTAATAACTTCGTGAAACTTACGTAAAATATGAAGAGTTAAAACCATCTAAAACAATCTAGAGTATATTTAAAAAAAAAAAAAAATCTATTTAAATTTAATAAAATATTAAAAATCTCGTAAGAGATATAGTTAACGGGCTTAAGACAATTATCTGTAAAATTTATCGACGTTTGTGGTTAAAACCTGATTAAAATTGAGCGTTGGCTAAATTTTGCATTATTGAAATCGCGACGATAGCGCATATTATTAGTATTATTTCATTTTTCATTCTCACGAGGATGTAATATATTTCATTCTTGTTAATCTTTTACAGGAAGGTATATCTCGTAACTGGTCGTCAGACGATAATGAAATAAACGTATAGCTTAATCAGGTACGCGTTCGATTTATTTTTCGATAATTTTTTTGTATTTTTATTATTTTACCTTTTTATCTCTTTTCATTATGCAGTGAAGATAACATATTAAAACTGGGACATCGTTTCCAGTATGTCAACGTATATCACGCTAAATACTAAATTTGGTTCATAATTATTATAATTACCATTGTTTAATTATTATTATTTTATAACGGAATTATCATCATTATTTTCGCGTTAACCATTTGTATATATGTACTTAATTTTCATTTTTCTGTTCCGTCTCCGTATTTACGGCCAAAACACCAATAGGCCAAAACTGCAATTAATAGACAGTTATTTACAGCGGTATAAATTATGGTCGACCAGCTGGAATAAAATAAATAAAAATAAATATTTATAACCCATGGCCGAAACGAATGCCAAAATATGTGTGTGTGTGTGTACTAATAAATTGAGCGCAGAATATGTAATCTGAACAGTCCGAACAAAATCGAGAAAAAAAACGTTTCATTCTACCATCAATAAACTACCTTGATAGTTTATTTTAAACGAAACTAAATTATAAACACATTACATTAAAAAGGGACAATACCAATTTATCGATTGTTTCTTCGAAGCGTGTTAGTTCCGCTATAAGCGGTGTTAGGGAATTTTAATGAAACGAAAAAGCAGACCAAGATAAATGTGGGAAAATATATTTTATCTCACTCTTGATTAATTGTCTGTCCGAATTTCAATAATACCTTCTGATTTACCTTTATCTACCTCATTAATCGTATGTCGAATGAAATCGTTCGTCAGGTACGATTTTTTATTAAATCGTTTTTGGGAAATAATGAGATTTTCATCAAAACTAAAAACGAAACCTCTATTAAAGATAAATGACGTAATAGAGAATCTAAACTTCTAGGTGGAAAATTTGAAGATGAACATACGGCTGCTAGAAGATAACTTTCCTGCACCTCGCTTGAACCGATGTCAATTTCAACGATCAATTTTCCTGATCATTCGTTGTACGTATCACTTATTTAACTCCTCAAGTGTTTGTGTGCTATGTGTAATATGACACACTGTGTAAATATATAAATATTATATATATATATATATGTATATATATACGTGTATGTGTGTGTTTTTAATCTTCTATGATATTTGTTGCTTATAATAATGCGATATTTTTGCGTTAATTGTATATCTCCACGTGAACCTTAAAATATGTAAGTGCCATCTATGAACAAGTTATTCTGATTATGACTTCTGACATTTCTCCACCTGTTGCAAACTGCCACCTATTTGCCTCAACAAATTTACGACCGCTTTCGGTGAATTATATTTCAAATATTCTTATCTTAATAATCGCTTTAGACGTATATTATGGTCTAAATACAAAACCAACCAGTACGTATTATCGAAAATAATTCACCTTTACATCTTTGCTCTGGAAAACCGTTATAGACGTTTTTACGAATCATAAAGAGATCCGTGGAATAAATAATCTGCGGCAAATGGAGAATTAATTATAAATCCGGAGATCGGAATAATCAGGAATTTCGTCTAAATATAATAAAAGCAGTGCTTAATCTGAACCATTTCCTAACTAATTAGGGTGAGTTCATTTCAATTATTTAATGAATAAATGAAAGCGTTTAGAGTCAGAACTGTGTGATTGTGATGATGTTCAAACTGTGACGCAATTTATTAATTCAAGATGATCGGACAGCAGTTCAAATAATAGACGATCTGATGTTCTATTTTAGTCGATATTCTATGTTAATCGAGATAAATTTAATAGCGCACAACTTTTTTACACGAGATTTGTTTACGTGATGTTTCAAATTTCCAAGCTGTGCTCGTAAAAAGTGCTTGATTTATTTGTTTATAATTTTATAGATATTTACTATGTTCCAGAATATTTAATGCTTCATTTCTTTCGTCCAAATATTTATTTTAACGTACTATAAGTATTTATATAAATACATTGTATGTATACATTTTATATGTATGTATATATATATATATATATATATATATATATATATATATATATATATATATATATATATATAGATATAATACCTAGAAGCGTAATGTCTTTGATAATAATCGTTATAATCACAGCGGGATAGTATTCGCGCAGCAGTAATGCTATTCCGGGTGTCTGTTATCTTCGGGAGGGCATAGTATTACTTCTGTCCTGTCTAATTCTCTATGTTTACATATGGTTCAACTTTCTGAAAATCATAAAAGGAAAATACTAATTATTATAATTAATAAGAGGTTACACTATTATAAAATAATTTATCTCCTTTTTGATTCGTGTGCTTAATACCTGAACTTTGCGCGAATAACTGGCGTGCAATATTTATAAACCTTTACCTTATATGTTCAGAACGGAATAATTTTCCAACTCCCGCATACGTTCGTTCCTCAGCGCCTTGAAGACACCATCTCTTCCTTTACACAGGCGTTTTACGTTGTTTTATTATTTTTTAAAATACTTTGAGCAGAGTTTTTCATCGTATTTTAATAATCCCTTTAATGTTGTTATTGATGATTCACATTTAAAAAATAAAATTATATAATTTTTACCTAGTACCCTATAAAATGATTTGCTAAACTTTTTAAAGGCGCGATTAAGCGTGAATTAATGTCGCGTCGAATTAAAAAATATTTCTATCTACCAAAATGAAAAATCTTGCTCGAATAAAAAAAAAACTTTAACATTAACTCCCAATAAGGGCTAAACGTGAATACAACTACCTTAAAAATTGGTTAATTTCGGTACACATATTTCATTCGCATAAAGACGACTAGTAACGAAAACTTTCGACGTCACAAATTTTCAAAAAAATTTAATTTCTGGAACCGTGTTTCCGAATTTATTAAATCAACAAAATTGAAACAAAAAAACTCGTTTTAAACCCGTTATTTATCCGATATTTAATTTAAAATCACTAAATGTACTTATTAAAAGCATTGCACATAATTAAAGTACGAAAATGTTTTTTTAAGAATAAATTATACTTCTTTCAATCTTTAATGTAAAAAAAAAAAAAAATGGTAATGCTAGTATCTACGATTGGTATCAAATTTTGTCGATTGGAGCGCTCTATATTCGACGATGAATTGAATAATTTTTTATTTTAAAAATTACTTGCAAAATTTTTTATAATGAATAAGATTTAAAATTATTATAATTAATTAAAAACATTTTAAAATAATTTATACGTAATGGTTAGGTTAGGTACATCAGATTAAGCTAATAAGAATATATACTTCACTTTGATCGTGCTCAACAAGCCGAGATATTAAATCATTTATTTTTAAAATTAATTGTAAAAACATTTTATTCAAAAAATATTCCAATTAATTACAACATTTTAAAAATTATTTACGCATCATTTTTTTATAAAAAAGAATATTTTAATCAAAATTATTTAAATACCGCATGTTTTTTCGTAATTTAAGTCAACGAGATATAAAATGTCGGGTACTCAGTTTTACGGAATGGAAAATAGCGGGTACTTTGTTTTTTCATTTATGAGAATAGCATGTACTGCAGTTCGCGTGATCTCTTATTTTCTGTTGTCATGTCATTGAGTTTACTTGAGTGTCTTTGTTTTATTTTTATTCATTATTAAAGTAGACTTTTATATTTTACTATATTTCTTTTTACTTTTTTTAATAATGTGGAAAATGCATTCGATTCCATACTCTGTGCGCGGATAAACAGCGTTTATTAAACTTGGTTGAGGGATTGAGAGTTTATTCCAGGAGATGGACAATACAAATGTCCTAAATGCTCTCAATACCTTAAATTGTATGTATAGTACGGATTTTGCTCTTCAACTATTCTTGGTTTGCTCTAATGCAGTTTACTATGTATTTCTTGTATCGTAAAGACGATACGGATGAATGATAAGATTATATTCTTGCAAGTATGTTATTTTATATTTTATTACATTGTTTTTTTGTAATTTAATTGTTTGTTTTCGTTTAGATATATTAAATTTTATTTTGTCGTCAAGAATACAAATCACATTTGTGTATACTTGCGATTAGTGATGAAAAATTTTCCCGACAAAAATTTGAAACAATCAGTGTTTATACTCATTAACTTTTTCCTCGTTTCTTTAAAAAAAAAAATTAAGTTCTGACAAAAAAATCGTTACTAGTCGTTTTTTATGCAAATGTGATTTGTGTTCGAATAATGGTTAATTTTGGGCGTGGTTGTATAAACTTAAATTCTCTCAATAAGAAAAAACTATTAAAAATTATAGTACACGCGAATAGTTTAATAATTTTTTTATTTTTACCGTGGTAACCCTGGTTCGATGCTGTTGATCTGACGAGTAATGTTAATGTGATTAATGTCTCCGTTGAGTCATTTGTTGTGTGTGTGTGTCGATGCACACGTTTATATATATATATATGAACGTGTTTGTGTGTTAAGTAGACAGTCGTGTCATTTGATTCCCGCCATTTTTTGCGGGTGTTTTAAAAATTAAAACGTCGTCGTTTGCAATTTTCTATTAACTTGTGATTTGATCTTCGTGTTGTATTACCGTGTAACGTCGGCCATTTTCATTGTACAATCGTGTTTATTAACGGTACTATAAAGAAAATCATCCACCGGTAGAGGATGACAAAATTAATTACGGAATGTAATTTTATAAATTTTAGTTTGTTAATCTTTCTCTTAGAAACATTTTAAAACGTGTTCGTTAGAAAATAATGACAATTATGGAAATCATTAATTTATTAGGTAACATAACGTAATTTACGCATTTATCATTTTATTACGTGTATGTTTTGCGAAGTAACATATTTGGTATATATTTCTGTGGACAAAATGTATGGGTAAGTTTGTTTTAATATAAAAGTATATATTTTTATATATCGTAAAATAACATTCGATTTTGTGAAATTTTTTAAATTTTAAAATTTGACTGTCTTATTTCGGTTAACGTAGAAATTGCTTTTAATTTTCTTTTTTTAAATGTTCACGTTTAATTTCGGTTATGTTTTCAAAGTTAACTCGGTTAAATCTAAAGATTTTTACGTTATAGTTTATTTTAAGCATTAACTACGCACCATCTAATATAGTAGGGGAACTTTATTTATCCAAGTAATCTTAATTGTATTTCTTAATATTTTCCAATAAACGTATATTTTGCGAGCAACGACATTATTCAGTATTATCGTTCTCGAATTTTGATTTATATATAATAGGCGCCAGTAAAAAATCTGATTTGCAAAATTGCCTCGTGACATAAACTTCATTGTTGATATCTAAAATTATTCAACGTGACTTATACCACAGTAAAAAAAAATAATTTATTAAACTATTCGAGTGTACTATAATTTTTAATATTTTTTTCTTATTGAGAGAATTTATGTTTATACAACCACGTCCAAAATTAACCATTATTCGAACACAAATCACATTTGCATAAAAACGACTAGTGACAATTTTTTTTTGTCGGAACTTAATTTTCTTATTTAAAATTTTACTAACGATGTCATTCGTTGTTAATTACACGAGGTTTACCTCGCGTTTTAAATTTTAACAGAAAAAACAAATACGAATTCTATAAATAAATTCCAATTAATATACACAACCGCTGTTATAGCTAAAAACATTCTAAAGAAAAAATATTTCTTCAAATATCGTAGTTTATCGTTTTAAAGATTTTTCTGTAAAATAATCTGACTTTAAATGGAAATACGGATTAGTTTACAAATGGGGATGAAGTCACCAATTAATTTATTCACTTAAATCAAATATTTGCATGTTTCGAACAACCTGGATTACCATTTTATTAAAAGTAAACGGCATTAATGTTAAATTACATTAACTTTATACACTTTAATATAGTTTGTGTAACTACGAAAATATAATTACTAAATCTCGCTCTTTCAAGTCATGATTTATCAATTTTTGATAAAAAGTTCTAAAATTGCTTCATAACGTAATAAGTAATTCTAAGTTAATTTTGATAAGTGCCGCCGCTTTTGAGGTACGAAGCAATGACTAAGGAAAGTAATAATAATATTTCGTTTACACTAATGGTTTTTAGATTTTAATGCATTTAATAAATATTTTTAAAATTGAGGTCATCTATGTTGACAAAATATCCTTTATTACAAAAAATAAACAATTTTGTCATAGTGGGTTGACTGTGTAGCGTGTAACAGTTCATTTCGTATCGGCGGAATATAAAATTTTTGCTTCGTACGGTAAATGTGGAATGTGCATTAAAAAAAAAACACGAAATTTTTAGTAGTAGATTTTTAAATAGAAAAAGCGTTCAAGATTACATAACAAGATATCGAGTCAATCTTAATATAAATAGTGTCTTGTGAGTGGATATGATTTTTTGCGTTAGCTGATGAAAAGTTGTTTACAAACCATCGGTTAGCGTATAATTGAAAACTGTCGTTCGTGTTTTATTTTTAAAGACGATTTAATAATTACGTATTGCTTATAACAATCATCGAACTTTAAAACAAAAAAAATCACTGTATATCTTCGTCTAAAACATAAAGTTAAGGATAAATTTTCACATATTCGTCCTAAGCAGTCAAAGTGGAAATGTATTTTTAAAAATTACCTTCTTTTTCTTGTAGATCCGTCTTGTGTCGTAGATTAGTGACCATCTAATAAAACTTCAGTTTATTTCGTGCCACGGGAACCAGCGTGGTCTATACATCACGAATCCGTCTTTAAGATTTTTGGTCTGACATCTGCCCCTTCTATTCGTCCTTATGTATTTTGGTCTGCAGTAATTTATTGTTTCGAATTATACATCCGGAGTAGGCTGCTTTACGTGTTTTTTATCGATGACATTACTTCGTTCGTTTGTTCATTTGTTTTAGAATGGCTTCATTAGGTATCTTATCTACCCAAGGTACTTGAGAATCCGGTGATAAAACAACACTTTAAAGGTCTCTTATTATTTTTTTTATTGATGCTGCCTTCAGATTCCTTATTCCACCAAATAATGCCGACAGTACGTAACATTTTGTAGTTCGTCATCTTTTTTGCACTATAATTTACCTATTGCGCAGTAATTATTTTATTTTTTGAAATGCGGGCTATTTCTATTCTAGTTATCCAATGTCCTAAATATTTAAATTTCGTCACTTCTCAATTTCATTACCAGTAATACTTAGACGTATATCATGTGCATGTGTTTTGTTAATTACGCCTAATTTTAAATATTAGCTACGATCACCTACTTTTATGATGATGATGACGATTATTATTATCAGCGTTAAAACTAATTTATACATTAAGGTAGAAATATTAATTACCGTGATATTTTTTTTTTAGAATGTTAAATATAAAATTTGAAGGCAGAGTGCCTAACTAAATTTTATTCTAATATTCACTCTCAAAATCATATCTTATTCACGAACAATCACCATGCAGTAGTGTCTCCTTAATATCGCCATAATTTAATTTAACATTTAGTTTATCACCTAATTTTTATTATTACCATTATCATTGCTATTCATGTTTTTATGATTATTTTTATTATTATCATTAATGCTATTATTATTACGATTACTATTATGCCAGTAATTATTTTTATTAGTATTAATTTTGATAACATTTTTCTCAATCTTAAAAATTAATATTTCTTTAAAAGTTATACGTGGATTATGTTTTTGATCATTGACTTGTCGAGAACCGATGAAGAAGAATGCTATTTAGACTCTTTTTTTTTTAATAACTTGTCCATGAGTACTATTGCCGTCTTCTCGAAGTTAATTTTGTAGAGGATTACTATCCTTAGAGTTTATCAGTAAACTTTAGGCGAACCGCTGGGCCTGTCGCATGTCAAATATAATACATGCGAATAATTGGAAAGAAGTTAGGTATAATAGGAGAAATATTATCGTTCATTATTAACACGTTTGCTAGAAAATAGATATGACGAATGATCATTTCGAGAATGGATAATATCGGAATACGTAAACGTTTGAGACACCAAACACATTTTCCTTCTTCCTGAATAGCTCTGTACGATAGATGCTATCAAAAACCATGTTTTCCTTTATATTAAGTTGCACAGTATTGGTCAACTGAGCAGTGTCTGTCCTTTACAGTTTACACAAAGGTTCTTAGAAGGTGTGACTGACGATGACTGAATTTCGAAATGTAGTTTAGATGGTAGTGTGAGCATGTTCATTGGTGTTGGCATTGGAGCGATTGAAACGATAAGTCTACATGTCGCCCCCAATTTAAGCACTGTCTTCAGGATGAATGCTAGGTTGTACTTGAAAAACGCGGCTTGTACATGCTTGGGAAGATTACTACCAAAAAAATTGGAACTTCGTGTCCATGTATTATTCACCTGTTTTATTATGTTATCTGACTATCTTCTTGGGTGTTTTCATTGTTTTCGGTTTCCAGTGCATGACTGACATACTGTCTAAAATCTACTTCAACCTTGTCTTTTTCCATATATCGGAGTTCCTGATTTTGTCCTACAAACTTATTCCAACAACACACATTACATTTTTTGTTCTAAACTAATATTTATGTGTATTCTTCTTCACTATATCGAAAGAGGGGTTTTAGTAAATCGGCGATTGCCTCAAACAAAAGTTTAATTATTTCATCGTGTTCTCCTGATTTCCACGATTGTGTCCTTTGTTATGCTACATGTTTTAGTTCTGTATATTGATACTTGTAAGACAGACTTGTTATACACTTTGAACATTTTTTGTTATAACTTTATTTTGAAAAAGATCAGATAACTTTTCGATCGCTACCTACATTTATCACTTCCTAATTTGCATCTCTGTCTACATATGCCCTAGATAGGTATAATCAGTTGTAAAATAAATTAATTATATCATTAGGTACATATTTATATATATATATATATTTGGAATTTTCTACGAATCGTTATAATTAACGTGTCTCTTTTTAATATGTCGTATAATTACACCCAGCTATTGATGCCGGTTAGCAATTAGTCTGAAATACAAAGGTGACATCTTAGCATATGTTTCGCCTCCGATTAGGTAGCAATTTATTTTTATTTGTTATTCAATTTTTAAAAACTTCTCCTTATCTGACACCCTCTCATACACGAATACACAACAGCCTTCTTATTTCCTTTTTGCTATATATTAGTAGTATTTTTCATTCAGAAAGGTACATGGAATTGTTATGGCAATACTTGGAATGTAAACATACTCCTAAATCGATCACCTTTAGTTCTATCAAGCGTTTTTCTTGCAGAATGTAATAGCATAAAAAATTTAATTACGAAATATATTTTACTAAGAAGAATTTTTACTTAAATTAAATGGAATAATTACTAATATATCCATTTTTATATTTGTTTTTTCTACAGGCGCGTTATGTTGTCGCGTCAGTTCGCGTTGCCTGTAACGTAAAAGCCGGGCAATATTCAACGCCTCATGGACACTACATCATCAAGTTCCTGCCAGGATTTATAACCAGGTAAGAATTTTCTGATTATTATTTACGCACACACTACACATTGAAGATGCCTCCAGGAGTTTAGTCCGCTTTCCGATTTATTCGGCTGATGTAAAGCTCTTTCCCCCTCTTTAAATCAATCGTGGAGATGTATTTTCTCGATTGAATCAGAAAATTTCTTCTTCCCTCCATATTACTCCTTTGAACTCCTGGATAAGCATCCTCAATTACTAATAAATTTCTTTACAGCACAGCGCCGTTACCAACGAGCAAGATCACATCCCGACTTTACGTTACACGCTCGTCGTTTAGAAACGTTCGTAACACCGCGTGTTCGTTTTAGTGCGCGTTTATCGTCGGTTCTACGTCAAACGTTCAAAATGGATTCAGATCGCTCATTCCAAGAATAAATCGGTAAGCGAATTTTTATAGTTTTTCATTTACACTCGTGTAAAAAAAATTAATAATATTTAATAATACATTTGTTCCTCTTATGAGCCGACCCAATGTAAGGCCGGAGGGTGAAATAATTTAAAACTGATTCAACACGTTTATATGCGTTTTACCGTTCACATTATGTCGGTTTTACTTTTTAGTTTTTCCTAAAAACTTTCGACCAGCTCACAATTTATTTTAAATATATTGCTGCAATAATTTTTTCTTCTTCTATATTGATATCGTTTAATTAATCCATTCGTCTATTATCTTTCAGGTTATATTCTTTTAGTTTAGCAATGAAATGTTGAATGTGTTTACATGTATTCGCTACTTCATACATCTATTACACTTTATTTATCATTTTCTTCATTTGTTCGTTACATCTTGAAATTAGTCCATAAAATGTGTCGTCTCTTCAATATCTGATTGCCAATTATCTTCTCTAGTACACTCTTGAATATTATTAACTTATTCATATTTTTAATCTCCGATTATACTTTAGCAGTATTTCTTTTTCTATATCCATTGCTACGTTCTGCTTCTGATATAGCGTGCAATTTCTTTTTTATATACGACTTTTGACAACTACGCTCACTTTAACAAATCCTCTGGATGACAACATTCACCTAATAACATTATGCCTAAATACCTGCTGCTGGTAATATACGTTTCTCAGACATTTCCAATGATTACTAATCTCTATTGATGCCGATAGAGTTCATGTCTCTTTTTAATATATCCTATAATCACACCCAGCTATTGATGCCGGTTAGCAATTAGTCTGAAATACAAAGGTGACATCTTAGCATATGTTTCGCCTCCGATTAGGTAGCAATTTATTTTTATTTGTTATTCAATTTTTAAAAACTTATCCTTATCTGACACCCTCTCATACACGAATACACAACAGCCTTCTTATTTCTGTTTTGCTATATATTAGTAGTATTTTTCATTCAGAAAGATACATCGAATACTAGTGATATTATAGCAACACTTAGATTTTTGTTTTTTTACCAGGTGTGTTATAACATAAAAGTCAGGAAATATTCAACGCGTAGATGAAGCTACTTCTTCAAGTTCCCGCTGGATTTATATGCAGGTAAGGATTTTCGGATTATTATTTTCTCACGCAATAAACATTGTGGCTTTCTGAATTATTCAGCTGTTTTGAAGATAAGTTACTTGTACTCTTCAACCCTCTTATTCTTCAACCTTGGCGATGTATTTGACTGCTAAAAAAATTGTTTCATCTTTCGATATCATTCCTTTGAACTTCTAGACAAACATCATCGATTACTAATAAATTTCTTTAGATTACAGCGCCGTTACTGATGAGCAAGATCTCTTCTCAGCTGTTTGTTACACATTGTTATTTTAGAAAATTTCGTTATTCCGTTGTTCGTTTTAATGCGCGTTTATCGTCGGTTCTACATCGACCGTTTGCTTCAGATCGCTCATTCCAAGATTTGATTGGTAAGCGAATTTTTATAATTTTTGTATTAACACTCGTGTAAAGTAAAATAACATTTAATAAACATCTCTAATCCTCTTATGTTCCGACCTATTGAAAAGAGAGCGACTAAAATCATTTAAACTTTATTTAAGACCTTTATATAACGGATAGTTCACCTTATGTCGGTTTTCTCTCTAAGTTTTTCCTTAAATCTTTTCACCGGTTAACAATTACTTTTAAAACTATTGCTTCACATTGTTCTTTTTATTTCAATTTTTGTATTTCATCTTGAAACTAATTATTATTGTAGTAGAGGTGTAGTTACATTTATACAAATGGTTTGGTGTTTAATTTTTCTGTCTTTATTATTTTTTATTATTATTATTTTAAGTTATTCTTTTAAGTTTAGCATAAACTCTTTATTATTTGTAATTGATGGAAGAAGGCACTATGTAATCTCATTCCTTCTTCCAAATGTAAGTTTGTTGAGGACTCTGCATCTGTGCCGGCGGGAACTCCATCAATATGTAAAACTACCTTTTTGTTTTATAGAGGGAGGTGGTTTTTAGTGGGTAAAAATCCCACACGCTGATTTTGGCTCCCTTGCAGTGTATTATTCACTGCATTAATAAAAACTAAATTTGTTATTATCAGTGTCTTTTGAAGATTTTCCACCTCCCGCTTTAAAAAAAAAAAAAAAAAAAAAAAACATCCATAATTGTGATTATTCCTTAGCAGTATTTTTTTTAAATCCATTGCTACGTTCTTCTTCTGATATAGTGTCAAATTTATTTTTTATATACGACTTTTGACTACTACTTTCCCTTTAACAAATCCTTTAGATGAGGACATTCATGTTGTAACGTTATGCCTAAATACTTGATGCGGGTTATAGTAGTAATAAAACAACAGAAAAAAAAACCGCACTGTTCATGACCTGGGTCAGATTCGAATGGCGAACGTGGGGCCCATCAACGGTTATTGTTTTTTCTATACGTATTTTAAAACCAATAGCAGTACCGATTTTGACGGTGATAATTATAAGCAAGTCCGAAATGTTATAAAAAAAATTGAACAGTTGATTTAACTATTTATCATAATAAGTACAAGGTAACGATATGGCAAGTTTAATTAAAAGTTAACTCTGAATAAATGATCGGACCATTATTATTCTCATATAGGGTAAAAACTGAAAATTTAAAAAGTAATGCTAATTATAACCGTTATAATTTTAATGTAAGATATAAAATAACTTTTAAAGAAATAATACTTATAACTCAATCTTTTAAATTATCAAAAATTTATCTACAATATCGTTGTAACTGTTTTTTTTTTTTTTTTATAGACTAATAATAATGTTTATATAGTCGTGTTAGCCAAGTTAGTTATTCTACATTTCGTGCTCCTTAGCGGTTTTTATTCACTTCAAAGCGGAGAAAGCGTGCTCAAACGATACACTTGTGGATTGGACAGTAATAACAATAAACGGAATAATTTATTACCTTCGGGAAACGCATTTTATTAGTAAAATACACAGCCTATGTTGCTAACAAGTAGATAATTGTGTATCGGATACTTAACACGATAAACAATATTTATTCTAACTAAAGTTAATGATAAAATAAATATACGATCGTAAAAAAGAATTAATATAAAGAACCTGCAACTGAAATTTTTTGCCTATATAAATACCTTTATAACCGATAAATTAACAATATGTAAAATTTTAAAATTTTAGTTCACGATATAACCGATTTGACTCAAAATTCTATGTTCTGCAAAAGCATTTATCAATGAACAAAGATAATTGAATATTTTTTAGTATTTCACGATGTTAATAATACGACAGAAGGCATATAAATCAATAGTGTTTTCATAAACAATTTGCGTTATGCCGATGATACGGTGTTAATAGCAGATCGGCCAGAAGACCTACAACAATTACTTAATCGTATAAATCTATCCTGCAAAGAATGTAATTTGACAACTAGTGTGGCAAAAACAAAAACAATGGTGATAGAGAAGAAACACAGATAAAAATTGGGAATAAAGTATTAGAGCGGGTGGATAGATTTAAGTATCTCGGTTGCTGGATTAAAACTACGGGTTCATCAGAATTGGAAATAAAATCTAGAATTGAAATGGCGCACTTAACGTTTCAAAAACGAAGTAACTTTCTGCGAAGTCACGATATCAACCTGAACTTATGCTTGGAAATAGTTATATGCTTTATCCACGCTATTGTACGCGACCGAAACGTGGACATTAAAAGCTGAACGTAGAAATCGATTAGTATCGTTCGAGACTTGGTTTTACAGTCGATTACTAGCAATACCATGAATAGCAAAAATAACGAAGAAGTTATGAAACGAATGGAAAAAAATTGGAAATAATCAGATTGGTAAAATTAAATAAAAGTAATTATCTCGGTCATTTAATGCGAGGACCAAAATACTAGCTGCTCCAAATAATACTGATGTAGCGATAGAATCATGGTGTCGCCCGCAGAAGGACGTCTTCAAATATCCATGAATGGATGGCGTTTGCCAGAGTCGGAAATTTTTTTCATTTAGCAAGGGCCCGACAAAGCATGGTTTGAAACAATGAAGGGTGTGGACGCCAGCCTTTGATAACGAAGACAGCTCAAGAAGAAGAATAATAATAATGCTTTATTTATATTATTAAATACTGCGTTGAAAAATTCGATTGTAAAAAATTGACTGCTTAATATTATGATAGTAATGTATACAGAAAATCTAAAATGTAGCTAGTCAGGCTTCTTTGTTCACTGGATCGCTCAATGTTTGAATTTAGTATTACAGTATGCGCAGCTTTATTTTTTATTTATTTTTTTAAAAAATTTATTTAACATCCCAATATGTTATCTACTTTTTCGAAATGTAGTGAAATACTAAGTAAAATTTTGACGAATCAACTAATTTGATGAAGTTCATTTGTTCAGTTGTCCTGCATTTCATGTAAGATGACGTTCAAAATTTCAAAATAAATTTTTCCATACATTCGTATTACAATTTATACCAATCATGTTATCTTTGTAAAAATTTTGAACGTTAATTATAATTTTACATTTTCGGAACAAAACATTGAAAGAACCTTAAACGTTTCACAAGCAGTAGCTGATATCTAAAGAAAATTTTGTATGACAACAAATAATTCGGTTATATTAAAAATTTATTAAAAAAAAACAAAAAACAAAAATAGAAAGATAAATCTAATATCTTCCATTTTATTTCGAAAAAAACCTTCAGCTTGGCAGATTACAATTCTATTACTTAGAACGATGAAAAAATGTAGGTACTCCATTAAAATTCGTCAAAAAAAAATATACTGGAATGACGTTTATGTATCGCTGTAATAGCGAATTCAAACATTGGGCAATACAGTGAACCAAAGAGAACCGAAATTATCTAAAACTGTTATCATCGAGTAAATAATGCACTGAACAACAATCGATCTTCCGAAAGGGAGTAAATATAAAAGCAATACGTAATAGGAAATTAAAATAAGTAAAAAAAATCGATTATTGCTAATTTGAACTTTTTTTTTACTCTTATTCTGTTGCGAGTTTTAAATAAAGCTATGAGTATACTAATTGTTCAGCGTAGTATTTATGATCATTTACAGTCGTGTATTAAATTTTTCTTTTAAGCTCTTTATAAAATGAATATGTAATTTAAAAATATATATATTCCGATTTCGAAAAATAAATAAAAGTATTTATTTCAAACGAATTAATACGTTTGGTGACGATTATTATTGTATAAAAATTGTTATTTTTAAATACGTAACAAAAATTTTTAGTTACTGTAATGCGCAAAGTAATTAAATGGTAATCTATAATAGTTATGCGAAGTCGATAATTTTTACTAATAATTTTTTTTTCTTCTCGTTCTTCGATTAATTACGCATTTCTATTTTAGCGCGTTAATCGTTTGATCCAATTAAAAATTCGCGTTTAATAGCGCCTTGCTTAACGACGTCACTCTCGAAATAAAGCAAATAATTCGAGTAAACGCGGACAAACGTTTTATTACGAAACATTTGTTTAGCTAAAGATGATACGAAACTTTTCAAATTCTCCCTTAAATAAAGAACGAAGTTGTATAGAATAATTTTTATTTTTCCATTAGAACGCTTAAAATAAATTTAACTTTAAACGTAAATTGAAATCGTTAACTTTGACGTATCTATAGACACATTCATTAATATATACGAACGTACAAAAATACCAAATGAAACCATTAAACAAAGTAATAATAATCTTTTTATAGAACACCTAGATTTATTTTCTAGAAATAACGAATTTTTAGGCGAGAAAAATATAAATATCATTTTCTTACAAGAAACACTTTTTTTGATGTTTTAATTTATAACGAATTTAAACTTCATCGACGGACCGATGTTATTTCTTTTCTTGAGGTTTAGATTTCTTCACACCGTACTTTCTCCATTCTATAAACATACACACGTACATATTATTACGCGGAAAACAATCACTAGTAGAAGCGTTCGAAATAACTAACAAACGAAGTAGTATAAAGAAAATTGAAGAAAAAGAACATTATCGAAAAGAATAATTAAACGAAGGATGAATACGATTCGAAGGCACGATAACGGAAAACGAAGAAAGGGAAAATCAGGGAAGCAATATATACAACAGCTAGTAGAAGCAACTGGTTGATGCGGACATGAAGAGGAAAACAGCAAATCGTCAATTGAGGAGAAAATTATCAAACTAGTTTTAAAACCGATGACTACATGATGATGATGATGAATAAACACATATACGCGTACGCATATTATATATATATCGGTGATGGAGAGAGAAAATTGATACACCGAGTAATTTAAGTTTATAAAAAAAAAAAAAAATGGAAAATATCGTTGAATCGAAAAATTGTTAAAACCCTCTCTAGTGAAGGAATATGTAACTACGGTGTTTTTAACATATATTTATTTACCGTCAGATAGCGCAGTTCTTTTCAAAAATGACTATATTTTCGAACGTGATTTTGTAATTTTAATTTCGGGTTATCTCGTTTAAAAATTTGACATCTTATTTTAAATAAATATTAACGACAAAAAGATTATAGAGGTCTGTTTATAGAAGAACCGTATAAAGAATTTTCTAGAGTGGTAATTCATTTAATCTAATTTTAATTTAAAATTTAATTTGATTTTCGATTTTATTCGAGGTTCCTTTATACGATATAGTTTATATTTTCGTTTTGTTTCCAAGATATTATTTAAACTAAATTCATTTTACAAAAATTAAATGACACGCGTTATTTTAAAATTTAGAGATTAGGTATCGATTAATATTACGAGAAATTTAATAATTCTACCTATTTACTACTTTCGTACTGGTACCAAATTTAGAAAGTGATTATTGACGATTTAACGAAGTTTTACAAAACAAGTAACGTTTCCAGTTAAATACTAATTTTTCAGGAAAAAGTTGTTTTTAATTATTTTTTTACGTTTCAATTATAATATCGTATATATTTTTATTATAATCAACGAATAGTGAAAGATATTATCTAGAACGATGAACGAATAAATTGTAAAACGAAAAATTGTAAAACGAAAAATAATTCAGTTAATCATCGACTATATTTGTCTGCAATGTATTTTACACGTTTTAGTATTGTACAGCTAATAGTTTTTTTTTTTTTTAATATTGTTATTTTACTGTTATCTTCTTTATTATTTCTTTAGTTTTGTAAAGTCATTTGGTTGTATTTAACTGCTAAGGTATAACTTTAACGATGCTTGGCATAATGTACATATAAATTCTTCACGATTTATAAAATTTTATATCGAAATAAATATAAATATAGTATTGTATTTTTTAAACGAATTTAAATTTAACTTTCGTTTTAAAAATTTCTAAGCGAAAAAGTAAATGCGAAAATCTGCGTCGATTTTAAGTTTTAAATGTAACTATATGATTAAAATAAAGTCAGAAATTTTTCCTCTCTATTTAATTAGGAATATACGTTTATTTTGCTTCTTTTGTATCCGGTTTGGGAGTGACTTTGAAAGATCGATTTAATTAACCTATTTTATTTGGCTAGAAACATTTTCATTTTATATATTCTAGTAAAATAAAAAGAAAGTTTATTTGATATAGGGTTACTTTAAATCTTTCAGTCTATAAAATCTTATCTTGTAACTGAAAGGGTTAAACGTACGACTCTATATAACTAAATGATGATTTGCTTTGCTTACCGATAAGATTGGCTTCGTTATTTCTGACTACCCTGGTAATTGCTTTAGCACTGTATTCCGGCCCTTCGCCTCCCCATTCTGGTGGTAGATACTTCGGTGATATATACTCGTGTAACCCGTTCAAATCTGTTCCGTGTAAATGTATCTATTGCAATTAAAAAATGAAGATTTTTACGGATTGCGAAATTTTACTAATTGTTAATCGATTAGCTACTAACACGATATGTATAATTTACAATTGGCTCCATAAGTTCGTATCACTTTTCCGATTATAATGTTAATTATTGTGGGTTTTTTTTACTAAGAATTGGAAGTATTTTTTTAAAAACACTTATTAAAATATTTTCATTGAAATTATAGTTCTACGCCTATTATGTTTATACAGATATGCGTATAATAAGTATATTATTTTATTCTCGTATTAATCATTGCTGTCGCATCGTTCGTGTTGTATGTGTGTGTGTGTGTAATTTGTTGTAAATATTGAGGAAAGAGATAGAAATACACAATTAATTGGATAAAACGAATATCGAATGAATGTTTGTTATAGTACTTACTCGTTTTCTCAATTTTCGTTTTAAGAATGGCTTGAAAATGGCGTACAAAGCGCTGAAATATATAGGTTGATTTAATACGTGAATAGCTCGTATACGAACTGGAATTTTTTCCTATAATTTGAACAAAAAAACATAATTAAATAAATAAATTTTACTTCGCATATTAGTTTGTTTATAATGTACGTGTCGGTATTCGAAATAGACGATCAAATCAGTGACTTGCGGAGAGGCAAAAAGAGAAATTCGATAAAGCTTTATAAAAGTTACAACCTAAAAAGACGCAAGGGGTACGTTAATTACCAGGTGAACTGATACAAAATCTGAGAAATAGGATGAAATGTAAGATTTTTTAGGCTTATGAAGGAAATATACGTAAGCGGAAATTATTCTTATTAATTTCACAAGTTAGCTGCAATTCTAAAAAAATGCAGTAGTCAAACAATCAAGTGCTGACTCCGTATCGGAGATAGGCGATTACTTACTATACATATTTTGTTGTACAGTGTAAGTAGCATACAAGGCAATTATAGACGCTGGCGTAGATAGACATACACACACCCGGGAGAGCTGATTGTAATCGTTTTGTTGTCAGGATACAATTGCAGCCCCTGTAGTGTACTAGTTACCAGCGCGTGCATCATTGCCTTCCACGATGTGAAGAATATGGAACATTAAATATTCTTTTTTATTGGTACCCTCGAATTATTATTTTACAATTTGTTTCATGTGTGTGTGTAACATTTACTTACACACTCCCTTTTATGAGGGCTGAGTTCACGTCTGTTATCCTGTTTGTAAGAGCAACAATTTTTTAAAACGTATCATCATCATCATCTTCCATCCTCCCTTTTATGAGGGCTGAGTTCACGTCTGTTATCCTGTTTTTAAGAGCAACAATTTTTTAAAACGTATCATCATCATCATCTTCCATCTCCTATTCAGGAGGTACGTTAGTTCCTTATAGTTGCCTCTGCCTCGCCGTCTGTATTATTTCCAGTATTGACTTTCTTCTATCGATCCCGTGTATATACTCCATCCTTCTTCTTCCTTTTGGCCTTTTTCCCAGGATTTTTCTCTCTATCGCTATTGTAAACAGATAAAATACTTTTTTTTGCTTCGTTAATTCTGCTTAGTAGCATATATGTATTTACTGATTTTACATTTATTTAATACATCCGTATTGGATATCTTTTCCTTCCATGATATTCTGTGCATTCTTCTATAGCACCACATTTCGAAGGCGTTTATTTTCTTTTTGTTGGCCTCTGAGATTGCGTTTCCGACGAGTAACTCATTGTGGACCATACGAAACATTGAAGAATTCTCATTTTTAATTGTAAGGACAGTTTTCTATTTTTAAGTATCCGTTCTAGATTATTAAATACATTTCTGCTGTATCCTATTCTTCTTCTTATTTCTTCATCAACTTCTTCATTTTCTGTAATTATACTCACTCCCCAAGTACTTGTATTCTTTTACCTGGGGTTCAATCCTTTCTCCATCTATATATATTTCTACTGGAGAGCTTTGCCGCATTTTTGCTATTCTCATAACTTTAGTTTTATTGATCTTTATTTTCATTCCTAACTTCTTTCCTGCTGCAGATATTATATTCATTATTTTTTGCAGGTTCCTTCTGGTTCCTGCCATGTATACCTGATCGTCAGCGTAGCTTATGTTCCGTTAATATTGAATCCTAGGCCATTAATATTCGCCGTTCTTGTTATTTCTTCAGCGTATACATTGAAGAGTCTCGGCCTTGTCTTACTCCTTTCTTTATATCGCAATACTCTTCAGATTCTTCCTGCCGATCCGTACAGTTGCTTTTTGATTCCAATACATATATCTAATTATGTTTATATCCCGTTCATCTAATCCATATTCAATAAGAATGTCTAATAGTTTCCTATGTTGTATCCTGTCAAAAGCTTTTTCAAAATCGACGAAACATAGATACAGTTCCCTATTTACATCTATTGCTCTTTGGCTAATTATTCGTAATAAGGAAATCGCATCTCTTGTTCCTCGCTTCGCAATGAATCCATATTGCGTTTTGCTTAGATATTTATCTATTTTATTTGCTATTATCTTATTTATTATCGATAATAATAGTTTTAATACATGATTTATTAAACTTATTGTTCTGTAGTCCGTAAATTGTATTGCATTCGTCTTTTTTGGTATCGATATAATAATTGACTTTAATAATTCTCTTGTATTATTCCCTGATGATATATTTTGTTCATAATTTCTAGAAGTTCTATCCTGTTACTTTTGTCTAGTGCTTTTATCAATTCCATCATTATTTTGTCATCACCTGGAGCATTGTTTCCTCTTCCTGTTTTGATCGGATCGCCTGTTCTAGCTCGTGTAACAAAATATCAGGACCTTCTCCAACCGTATTTGGTAATTTGCATTGTGATCTTGTGTTATCTCCATATAATTCTTTTATATATTTTATCCATTCTTTTTTTTATTTAATTTTCCTCTGTCTGTATTCTTCCTTCTGTATCGTTTATTATCTTTACCTTATATCTCTTCGTTTTCCATTCCTTCATTAACTCTTTAATTTCCGTATACATTTCGCGATAGCAATGTTTATTCTCAAGGTCTTCTACTCTTTTGCATTTTTGTTCATACCATTCCTGTTTTGCCTTAATATACTGATTTCGAATTGTTTTGTTTAATTTTTTATATTCCTCAGTGTTTTGATTTTTTATTCTTCTTCTTTTGTGCAAATTTTCTATTATTTCCTCTTCCATCCAGCGTTTGTTCTTTTTACTCTGATTTTCTTGTTTTATCGTGCTTTCTGCACTTTGTGTCGCTCCTTCTTTAAAGTTGTTCCATATTTTATTTACATCTTCTTCTGCATTGCTCCCATTTTTCAGGTGTCTAGCAATTTGCTGGTTATAATCTATTACTATGTTTTCATCTTTTAGATTATTTATGTTCCATCTATTGCTGTTTTTCTTATTTATGTTTTTCCGCCTGTTCCTCATATTTATTCTACTTCTACTTGCTAATAGGATATGATCGCTGTTGCAGTCTACCGATGGGTATGTGTGGCAGTTTTTAACTCGGCCTCTATATTTTACACTAATTAGAATATAATCAATTTGGTTTCGTACTTTACCATCATATCCCTTCCAAGTATACATTCTTTCATGATTTTCGAACCATGTGTAACATGGTTAACATGATGATATGTATATCACCATGTTATGATTTTTTTTGCAAATTCCGCTAATCTTTCCCCTCTTTCGTTTCTTTCTCCTAATCCGAAAGGACCGATGACGGCTCCTTCACTTCTTTTCCCGATTTTTGCATTAAAATCTCCTAGTATATATATATATGATCGCCATCTTCGGTTTGTTTCAATCCTTCTTCCAGTTCTTCATAGAATTCTTCGATTTCTTCCTCTTCACATTGACTCGTAGGTGCATATACTTGGCATATTGTAATTGTTGTTATTTTATCAGTTATTCTAATTAGTAGTACTCTATCAGATATTGGTGTGACATTCTTTATTAATTTTGCAAGATTTTTCCTAATCAGTATACCTACTCCTTTTTCATGTCTGTCTTTCCCGCTGTATATAAATTCATATTTTTCGCTCATGATTTTATCTGTACCTGTCCATCTGGTTTCTGCTATGCCTAATATATCAATGTTTAATGTGTCTGTTTTTCGAGTTTGCCTAGTTTATATAATGTTTTTACATTCCACGTAGTGATTTTGATTTCTTCTTTATGCTTCTTTTTATTTTTCCTTTGTCTTCTCCGCTTTTCCTCTGCACTGCCACTTTCTTTAGTACCGCATTGTTTAAGGGTATCTCTCAATCTTGATTTTGGCGCACGTTTGTAAAACTCTGGAGACCAACAAAAAGTATATATATCATGAATATTGAAGAGTGTTTGATAATGATAGACTGTTAAATAAAGTATAAATATCATTCATGGATATTGAAGAGTGTTTGATAATGATAGACTATTAAATGTTCGAGGATCTTCCATAGTTCTCTAAATGCACACATAATAAAAAGAAAAATATTCTTTTTTTCATTTACGTTAAACGCTAAAAATGTAAGTTTATATAATTCAAATTGTGCCCTCATATATATATATATATATATATATATATATATATATATATATATATATATATATATATCAATATCAATATCAATCAATCTGTGTGTCAGTCTTTGGACTCGTTCGCCCCTGTCATCTCATCGAATTTTTCTCTTCTGCTGTCAACGTTTTCAGTTCAATGAACTCTTGATGGTCGATTCTTCCTTAATTGTGTCCATCAGTGTCTGTCTTGGTTTTCCTTTCGGCCTGTACATAAGTATTTTTCCTTCTATCATATCTTTCAATAGGCCATCATGTCTTAAAACGGGCACTCTCCGCTTCATTCTTGTTTTTCTAATCGTTTTCAATAGTGATCTTTCCTTTTATACTCGGTTAATAATTTCATTTGGAATTTTGTCAACATACGAAATTTTTAGCATGTGTCGCCAGCGCGCCACGTTTCAAAATCCTTAATTTTCTATAAATCTCTTTTGTTCAAAGTCCATGTTTCCACTGCGTATAGTGCTACTACGTCCCGTATATATGACTAGATACATATGATGTATTTACCATACTTTAAGTAGATTCTAAAAGATCAGATTTTAACGAATTCCCATTGTTGAGGTTTCCCGTTTACGTAGTTAATAAATAAGAACAAAAATAAACTGATGAAAATCCCCATAACAGTTCTTTGTTGATAGTTCGAGGTACAAAATTAGATATTTAACTTTTCAAAGCCGGTTATATTGATAGATTTTTCTTTTAAAAATATTTAGCTTTATAATTAATCAATAGTTTATATATTAACATTAATTCTTTTAATTCTGCGCATGCACTTGCACCTTTATAGACTCGGTTTTAAATTTATCATCACATTCAAATTGTTTCCCTATATTTGCTAATGAACACATATTGCGAAATAAAATTACACGTGCGACACATTTGACATTTATTTTTATTACGTAGCTACACAGATTATTAAATGTTTGTTATTATTTCATATTTTATTACGGTATAAGTATATTTCTACATTCAACGCAACTGATGATTTTAAATTAATACCGAGTTTCTAAATTTTAAACTATTATAAGGCTATCATTATTTGTAATACTAATTTTGAAATTCTGAAATACAGTTAATTATATTTCAATCGAAAATTTATCATTTTATATACTATTACAATTGTGTATTCTACGGAAATGTATGTTTTTAGTTTCAAATTTTTCTAAACATATTCGTCGCGGTTTATTTTTTAACGTAATTTTTTGTTAAACATTTTTACTTGTTTTTTTTTATTATTATTATTATTCAATTATGGCTTTAGATTAATTCTCATCAAAGCCACTTTAATTCCAACTAAAAATGTATTATATTAAGTTTCGACTGATTTCACTGTTATATATAAGACGTAGTTTAAACCACAAGCTTTGCTTATTGGTTTATTCCATTTCTTTTCAATAATTTTACGATATATATATATTTATATATATATATATATATATATATATATATATATATATATATATATATATATAAAGAATCGCGAACAACTATTACTATCATAGTAAATAGTAAAAAGTCACTACAATAAAAATTAATTTTTCTCTATTAACTTTTAAAATTGCTATTCGAATTAACGATTGCACAGTATGAAAATGATGAATTATATATGATGTTTCATTGAAATTATTGATGTAAATTTTGTTAAAATATTTATAAACCCTTGTAATATATCTCCGATAATATTTACCTGAATACAATTAGTCACCTGCCAGGCACATCTGGGATTAATGAGTTTCGCCTGTTGGTATAACGTAATTTCGTTCATATCTATTATGATTGTAATACCGGCAATTTGAATTTCTGGATTAAGTAGAGCTGACTCAAATATGCTGGCGCCAATTTGAAATGCATCTTCTAAATTCATCCGCGGAAAATCCATTTTTCCTATGTTATTAGATATCCATATTTTTAGTAGGTTAAAATGATTTTTCTTATTTAATATTATGATCATTTTGTTAACCTCGTGAAAGCATTTGACTAAGTAGATCGTAATTTTTCTTACTATTCATCGCGAATACACAAGAAGTCATTCGAAATATATAACATTAATAGAAAAAAATGATAATACTCTGGGGAGGGGGGAATGAGGATCAGTAAGAAAAAAAAATTCTTAGGAAAAAGAAGTTAGGCATAGGTGTGACTACTAGTTTCATTTGACGCTGTTTTGGAGTAATTATTCAGAAATAATGTAGAGTAAACAATAACAAACTTACGATTCGTAGATGACATGATGCTTATAGCTTCCACAGCAAAATAATTATGATGCTGCTCGATTTAGAATAAACTGAAGACGTTAACAACATAGGAAGTGGTCATTACTTCAGAAAAACTAAAATAGTTCGAGGAAGTTATATATCATGAACAATTGATCTCATTCAAAAACAAAACAGCTAAAAAAAAAATAAAATAATAGTACTGATAGCGCCTCGGGGCGCAAAGAAATAGTGAAACTTAAAGACGATATAAAATGCAATATCATAGAACATACATTTTAAAACAATACGTGTACATTACGCACAATGAAGAGACACTTATTTAATAAACTCACGATTTCATTAAATTTCACAAACACACTATCTACTATACCTAACTTGACGTGGCAATGGCCCGAACATTTTCGTTCTTAAATCTACGTCGCGCATACATCCTTTATGTAGCGAAGATTTGAACGAAAAAAAGGATAGCAGTACGCGCATGCGTAAGAGAAAGAATACGAATCGTTAACTCCCCATGTACAACACCCCAATAGAAGTTTCACTTCAAAAGTATTCAACTTTGAAGGAGATTTTCATTGCAAAAATGAATTAATCATTAAAAGTATGGATATTATTTAATACACGCATTATAGCAGTGATTACTTACAGTTGGTCGTTCGATATAAAACAAAAATAAATAAATTACTGATGATCGTCAAATTTCAGACGGAGAGAGCACAACTTATAAAGAAAATGATAGACACGACGAAACTCCGGAAAATAAACAACAAGAAGCCAAAAACAGACGATCTATTGAAGTAACAAGGAAACTGGAATAGATATGTCAAGAATGGGTTCTGCAGGACACCATCAGAGAACATGCCATCGCTAAACATGTGGGGAACGTACTGGATGCGGAATGCAAGAGATGGGACGATTTGTAAACGAATGGATTTGAATATTAGTTATGCGAGTGATAATAATAATAATAATAATAATAATAATAATTCAATTCAATTTATTGCTTCAATCAAATATGTTTACAAACAGCATGTATATATACATAATCGTAATAAACAATAATGGTAGTAAACCATGCTTATGTAGTAAAAATAAATGGAAGCAAACCTCGGCTCGCATGAATGCGCGAGCGCCAGGTGTTTATTCTATACTGAAAATAATGTTGTACGAGGTTACTCGAAGAAGAAGAAAATTAAACAATATCTAACATAAAAACATAAAATTCTATAATAATAAAAAAAAAAAAAACTTCTGTAACTATAAAAGGACAATGTGGTATAGATAAATAAAGATTAAGAATTAAAAGTAGAGATAAAACTATAACAAAAACGTTTTAATTTAAAAATTAATGATTAAAAATTAAAAATAAAATTATTCCTATTGACGCTTACTGCGTGCGGCGGTAGTAAGGAAAATAACTTAAAAACTATCTTGCTATATAGAAGTAAGTAAAATAAGGTAAATAACATAAAAACAAAAAAAAACAAAAAAACGCAAATAAAAATTCAAAATCAACGGTAAACTGCATTTTCAGTTTCTGAGAAGTCCTTTTTTAAAATATAAGAAAATAATAATAATAATAATAATAAAAACGAAAAGATTTGCTCAAATTCGTCGATATTTAATTTTTAATTATTTTAGAAATGTACGTGTTAAAGTATTCGAATTAAATATAGCATTATCATTACGCACGCATAAATCTGTTGTATGTTACGCTTACTCGGAATTAAAACGCACAAATTGCATCCATTTTTATCTTCTCCCGGTATTAAACTTAAGAATCCCATTTCGTATAAATATTCTTTCTCGGATGGCAAACATTCTTTATAAAATTCTGGATACGAGTGTTTCATTTCGTAATAACTTTTGATCTATATATAGGAAGATTAATATTGTTATAGTAATATTATTATCAAAATTAATTATTTATTTTATTACATAAAGTAGTTTTTTCTCCGGAACGTTTAAGACGATTGTATTTAGCATCGTACCGGTCAGTTTTATCCTATTGTATTATAGCACTTTAGGGTGGAATGGCTAAATATTATATTAAGTCGGTGGGATTGTTATTACGAAATAGAAGTAGCATCTCGACAGTATTTGAATGTAATCGTATTTTGAATACACTACACATAATATATTTGTCGACATTTTTGGAGTATTTTTAACTTATTACACATAGTACCTAAGCGGCGACCAAAATGTACTAGATACTTTTTTTTTTTTTTTTGTAAAATCGTTTTTTTTTTTTTTTTATAAAATATATTTAGATAAGAATCACATACCATTAAAAACTTTTACATTATAATTTTAATCGTGTTGAATTTCGTTTTAAACATTTCTGGAGTAGTAACCAAAAACGTCAGTTTGATATCAGACGCTTAATATTTTTTAAGGAATAAATTTCGGAATTTTTCGATCTGATTTTTTCTTAGAAATAATTCTTTCGTAGATTGGAGAATATTTCCGGAAGATTCGATGTTTTAAATCAAAACGGTAACCGAAATATGAAATATCCACTATATTTACCAACACGTACGCGGTAAAAAGCAAATCTCTAAACTTATAACGTTCGAACAGTTAATGCGGTCCAGCTGAAACGTTTTAACATACATTTAGATAAGTGTCATCGAAGAAAAAAATCGAAATTTCTAAAATTTTACTGGCGTGTACTGTCCCCAAAATTTCAAAATTCGTAATTTCCGTACAGGCTATTTTCAATTATTCCATAAATTTATGTGTACAAAATTTCATCTACATTGTTAGAGCCGTTTCCGAAATAGCCTAGTATATGCGCATATGTATATACACACATATCTATCTATCTATCTATCTATATCTATATATATATATATATATTATATATTTTATATATATATATATAATATATAATATATATATACATACAAGAATTGCTCGTTTAATAAGATAAGAATATACGCTGTGGCTGTAAATTCGTTCCCATACATTACAACTAAAATAGCTTCGTTATTCCTTAACAATACGAATACAAAACGTGAAAGGCAATTTTTATTTTCTGACAAGCTCGATTTTATTTAAAATAGACTCTATCGAAAGTTATTGACACTTTTATAGCCGAGGCCTTATTCCCTTATAGTTATATTTTTAAATCGAATCGATAGTTGAAATAATAGAAGATTTGAAAGTACAAAACAGTGTTTTCGATAATATGTCATCGATATTCGTAACGTAGTGAATATATAGAGTAGGTTCGTGTAAATTGTTGCGGCGTTCAATTTTATTATATCGTTAAAAGTATCATTTACTTTTTTTAGTCGGAATATATTTGTGAATGCGTATATGTATAATGTGTTTTAGCGCGGGTTTTATATCGAACATTGTAATACAAAATTAGGTATTTACCAATTTGTAAGCAGCATCGACGTCGTGTTTTTTTCCTCTTAGGAACGCCATCAGGAAAGACTGATCCGTTCGGGAATATAGCGTTTTATCCTCTGCGAAGAAATAAATAACGAAAAACGGTGTTAGTTGTGGTTTTAGTTTTTACAGGAAGGTTTTTTTCTCTTTCAGATAAATTTCAATCTAACTGAAACAACTAATAAGCAATTGAGATTCTGAGGAATAATAAAACAGACCATGACGCGTGTGGATCGACCGCCCACTGGCGACATTCCGTACTATCAGTACCAGTCAACGAATACTGCGTGGCAGATCGAGGGGAGTTAGCCGATTGATTCGCATGACTTTGTCACTATTATCCAGCAAATTAATAGCCATCGGATTAGAGTGCCTACCTATCCTTTGTAGGTAACGGACGCTGTACGTTCGTATTTCATCTTTGACTTCTGGTATCTTCTGATCTCTGTGAAGATGATCATTTCGAATGTACCAGGGTGCATTAATTAGTGATCTCAGTGCTTTAGATTGGAATCACTGAATAATTTTAATTCTTGAATTGCAAGCAGTTTCCCATAATTGTAGTCCATAAGTCTACACCGGTTTGAGCACGGTGTTGTAAAGTACCAACTTAGAACTCAAAGAAAGCACAGATTTCCTTCCTAAAAGTCAACTTTAGTTCCTTTCTTTTCTTTAGAATATGATCTTTCCAGATAAGCGACGGTCTAATCACATTACAAGGTACTTAACTTTTGTGTCTTGCGATAAAGGTCTAGCAAAGTATACAGGAGAATAGGTGTCGCGTCTAGTCGTGAAAGTCACCTGCATCGATCTCGATTCTCGCGGTCCAGTCCTGAAAAGAGTCTAAGCTAGATTACAACAGGTCGGATGGTTCTGCTGCGTACAGGCTTTTTAATAGGAAAATTGTGCCATCCGCAAATGCCGCTACCTGAACATCCTCATGTCGTGCGCGTATACGAGGTAAAGAAGCAGGCCTAATACAGATCCCTGTGGCATACATGCATAGAGTAATTGGAAAAACATGTTGGCATTTTTGTTTACTGAAAACGGTTTCTTTTATTACGGAGTATATTAGTAAATGTAGAAAATAAATTCATTACAGGAGAATATGAAAATAAAAATTTTAAAGGAATTCAAATATTTCTACTACTCTATTTGTAAAGATGCGTTAAAATAATAACTGTATCCTTTTCTATGGACAGTTTAATTTTTGCTGCAAGTTTCTCATTAATAATTGTTTTAACGCCTTCTGTTCGGAATTGTGATGTGTGGTCTCACGAATGACCCGCGTATTTCGAGATTTTTTCTTATTTTAATCACTGTTATACTTTCGTTAAATTTTTGACTTATTTCTGGTATTTCCTCGGTACAGGGAAATACAGTAAAACTTTTCTTTTAACCGTCACTCTCAGTTATCCATCACTGTAGCAGCAGCTCGTTGGCACGAAAGAAGTTTCATTGAAAGTTTGCTGTCATTTGACGATATAATATTAAAGATTTTTGGAAAAATTACAGCACTAAGGACGCAATTTTTTACGCTGCCAGTGCATGGGTCGGTCTTATAATGCAAAATGAGTGGAACAAACTATTACCTGAACCTGCACTATCCACTAGCCGAAACAACAGGAACGGTTAGTTTTGACGAAATCGTGAAGATTTGCAATGACGGTCTGCTTAACAATGACACTGAAGAAGTAATAGATTGATTAGTGTGTGATTAAGTGGTGAAGATATTGCATCTAAAGTCCAATAATGATGAAATTGACAACGATGGAAAATCAGAATGCAACAAAAACTCAGCAATCAAGCCATTCGGAAGCTGGAATAATCTAAACAATCGTTGAAAGACAAAAGGAGGCAAACTTTACACAGATTCTACTTCTGAAAAAAAAAAGTACGGAACATAAAGTCACCGATTTTTTAAAGATTGTAAATAATTTTACGTGAAGACGGTTTTTCTAGGTAATTGTACTATATCGCACTGCTTTATATTAAATTTCTAAATAAAAATGCAGGTTATCGTCCGTTCCTCATTTCCTGTACATTTCTTCCAAGTGTATGGACATATATAATAAATTACTGCGTTCACAGAAAATGACTCGGGTTTTTCATTCAAAGAATGTGCGATTTTATATAATTTTGGGTATGGTGCGGTCATTTACGTTAATCAAAGAATTCTTGGTCTGGCCAACAAACAGCATAGGAAATTTCTGCTTCGGATGGCTTCTTTATATCGGACTATGCCAACCTCTGCAGATTATGTTGTCTGTGATGTTTTGCCGCTCGATCTATTTCTTGTCGGCAGGGCTCTCACTGGCGAGCATAGGCTCGATGGGGGTGTTGCTGAGATGAAACATTCGAGCCTGGGTATGTACAGTCTATTCCGTATTTGAAATTTAAAAAACAGATCACATCTTTGTTGGTTGAGAAGTGGCAGAACAGGTGAGATGAAGCTGAAACCGGCAGGAGGATGTACGCTTTTCTTCTTGATATTTCTTTATGTTTGAACATGCTTAAGTTTGACGTCAACTTCTACAGTGCTCAGGTATTGCCAGGTGACGGCATGTTTGGTTCCTATTTTCATAGGTTCCGGCTTGCTAGTGATCCTGTCCGTACGTTTTGTACTGTAGACGATGTACAACATAAGTTGTTCACTTGTCCTACACTTACCGTCCTTCTTCGCCAAGTCGATGTATACTGTACTGATGTATATCCTCTTAGTAGGAAAGTTGGAAGTTTTCTTTTGCTGGCCGAACAAGTCATGCGTTCAAAATTTAAACTACAAAATTCCATTGCTCGCAACTGGAGTCAAAATCAACCGTGACCCCCGATATCGTTGCTTAGTTCCTTTTTTTTTTTTTTTTTTGTAATTTTTGCATTACTTATTCGTAGCATGGTCATTTATCTGTTTATCTTTATTAATTCATGCTTTAATATTTTATTATTTCATTATTTAATTACCTTTTACTTTTTACTTTTTGAGAGTCTTTATTTTTACTTTAATATTTTTTTGATATAAGTTAATATACATTTCATTTTTACGCTTCTTTTTTTATTTCATTTCTATTAGATATGAATAATAACTTTTTAACTATAAGTTTTTGTTTTATTTGTTTAAATCTTTCTGTTAGAAAGTTTTATTTTAACTTTTAATTTATTTTTTTTATTTTCTGTCAGAAGTTAATTTTTGTACAAACTCATTATTCTTTATCCTTCTTTTATCGCTTTAAATTAATTTTAAGTGTGGAGGTCTTTGCATTTGTGCAATGGCCTTCATTATTCTTTTAAAGGTCCTTTTTTTCCAATAGAGGGAAGGGGTTTTTAATGGTTAAAAATCCCACACACTGATTTTGGCTTCCCAGCAGTGCATTTAATTTATATGATATCAGTTTTTTTTTTTAAGATTTTCCCCTCCCGCTAAAAACAAAAAAACTATAAATATTATCCAATTAAATATATATATATATATATATATATATATATATATATATTTAATTTCTTTTCCAGATAATTTACAATCTAGTGTAGTTATATATTTGTAATTTGTTTGTACTTTAATTTCTGTTTTTCGTCACAGGCACAAGAACTTTTACTGTAGGACTACGATATGACGGATGGATATATATATATATAAAATGTTTGATTTCTTAATGATATTTAGTAACACTGAGTAACTAAAATATTATGTTTAATGTTGAACAAATTTTACAGTAATCTGTACGTATTTTCAGTGGTTTAACTTACCCAATAATTTTTTTGTTAAAAATTTTATATTTTCTCTGGCTTTTTCAGGTGTTTCGTTTAGTTCGGTTTCTGCTCTTAATCTCCAGTTTTTATTAAGTTCCAACTGATCCCGCGGAACGCAAAATGTATCTTCATCGTTACCGGCACCCATTTTAGTTCAACGACAACTACTGTAAAAACATGACGTTTATTAATGTGTTGTTTGTATATATATATGTGTGTGTGTAAATATACACATGGATTATAGATATATAGATTATACATGAAATATATATATATACATGGAATGATAGTTGACCTTGTGGCGTGGCATTAACTGTTTCGCGTTCTGTTAGCAAGACCTGATTTCTATACCCATCAAAATCAAACTTTAAAGTAAAAAGACTTGTAATCAACTCAGCTATCAATCCAATTGGTCGATAAATAAGTATTAGCTTACAGTGAAGTAAACAAACAGCTAAAGAATGCGATGGAAAATCACCGCTTATTGACCTGCTGAAGGAGCGTCATTTATCTAGTTTGATATTAATCGTGTGTTTGATGAGATTCGTTTAGCTTTAGATTTGAACACATACATGTACACAGACACATAAATATATCATATATACATGTACAGTTAGAGTTAATTTCTTAAATTATACACGAGAATATTTGTTTTTTAGACGGAACAACTTTTTTGCATTATAATCGTGAAGCGTAGATCGGGTTTCAGTTTTATTTCGGCACAATTGAAATTGTTGCGTTACAGTCGAGTTAGATTTCTTATTGCGATTTGCAATAGAATTACGACGAACGAGTACCGTCAAATAGAACTTATTGATTTGTTTTAATCCGTTTTATATATTGATTAATAACAGGTTACGGTGAAAACTGTGATTTTTCTAAAAATACAACTGACAGACAGTTTACCACTACTAAAGAATTCCTTCTTAATTAGTTTTCGGCCTTGCAACAAGTATTATTAAGCTGCAAAATACGTTTTTTCGAAGAATTAAAGATTTACCACTAATTCGTTGCTATATATATATATATATATATATATATATATATATATATATATATATATATATATATATATATATCCGCCATTCTTGTACTTTAGAAATATTAACGGTACTGTTGTGCTGATGGGACAAATTGTGTGGGTAACTTTTAAAGACTTAAAAAATACTAAATGAAAATTCGATATTTATAAAAATGGTTATAACGTAAACATTGACAAAAAAATCCATCTAAAAAATTCAATAATACGCTGAAATCATCACAAATAACGCGGTGTATTAAATATCCGAAAACGTATAGATACTGATTTGACTGTTATCGAATATAGATTAATTTAAAAATACGCGTGTATCATCGAGGAATGCGCTACAGAAATACTTTCTGATAGATTAATAAAATATAGGTCGTCGTAATAGTTTTGAATATCGAATTGACAGATTACAATAATACCCGCTATTCAAAATTGAACAAGTAGCGAGTGCGTCGTTCTTGAGAAATTGTCGGCCAGATAAAAATACGGGTCGCTGAACGGTTGATGAGGTTTGCAATTGGTTTTGTACGAGAAAAAAAATGTTCGTAATGGTATACATGTACCGAATACGTGTACCGATATATTTATGGTTCGACTGGACTCATTCGGTTTAGTTCATTATAGTAAAACCGGTTAAGAGATGATATCTCACCGGACTGTAATTAAACCTTGGATGACGTTACACAACATACGCATTCGCCGTCCAGTATATTAAATTATAAAATAAAGAATCGCGATTTTTTTTGTTGGGTTTTTCGCTTTTTTTTGTTTTTTTTTTTTTTAATTTTATCACTTACCCACAGTAATTAATACGTACTTGGATTTTTATAGTTTTTTAAAAAAAAAATTAGGTTTTATGTTTTCAAATATTTTAATGTAAATAAATTTTAATTTTATCATATTTGGGCCTAACTAATGCCTTAGCGTGAGACGTGAATTTTCGAATTCAATAAAATTGATTAAATCCTATAGAAATTGATTAAATCCTATAGTGGCAAGCGTTGTCACTGCAGGAATAAAATAATTAATTTTAGATATATATAAAACATGTGAACATATTTTTCATAAAAAAATAATATAAAATTAGATTGAAAATTCGATAACAATATCGATAACGCTATTTCATTCGCGAACGAAAACTTTGAACGTTTAAACAATTTGTACAATGTGATAAGTGTTATACAAAATAAATTTCAATCACAGTGCAACGAATATTAACTAAAAAAACCTTTTCCCAAGTATATCAATAAAATTGATTAAATCCTATAGAAATTGATTAAATCCTATAGTGGCAAGCGTTGTCACTGCAGGAATAAAATAATTAATTTTAGATATATATAAAACATGTGAACATATTTTTCATAAAAAAATAATATAAAATTAGATTGAAAATTCGATAACAATATCGATAACGCTATTTCATTCGCGAACGAAAACTTTGAACGTTTAAACAATTTGTACAATGTGATAAGTGTTATACAAAATAAATTTCAATCACAGTGCAACGAATATTAACTAAAAAAACCTTTTCCCAAGTATATCAATAAAATTGATTAAATCCTATAGAAATTGATTAAATCCTATAGTGGCAAGCGTTGTCACTGCAGGAATAAAATAATTAATTTTAGATATATATAAAACATGTGAACATATTTTTCATAAAAAAATAATATAAAATTAGATTGAAAATTCGATAACAATATCGATAACGCTATTTCATTCGCGAACGAAAACTTTGAACGTTTAAACAATTTGTACAATGTGATAAGTGTTATACAAAATAAATTTCAATCACAGTGCAACGAATATTAACTAAAAAAACCTTTTCCCAAGTATATCAATAAAATTGATTAAATCCTATAGAAATTGATTAAATCCTATAGTGGCAAGCGTTGTCACTGCAGGAATAAAATAATTAATTTTAGATATATATAAAACATGTGAACATATTTTTCATAAAAAAATAATATAAAATTAGATTGAAAATTCGATAACAATATCGATAACGCTATTTCATTCGCGAACGAAAACTTTGAACGTTTAAACAATTTGTACAATGTGATAAGTGTTATACAAAATAAATTTCAATCACAGTGCAACGAATATTAACTAAAAAAACCTTTTCCCATACATCGAAAAAAAAGGATTCCGGTAATACCTCATTTACAGCTAATTTTTATTACGGGTCACGGCTTATTTAAAGATTATTTATACAAATATAACATCGTGCATTCCGACAACTGTGTAACTTGACCGATACGGTTAATATCTTTCCGGTTGCAATCATTGTAATAAAGATTTTAGCGATAATAAGGCATATCAATTAGTGAGTAAAGTGTTTAAAATGTTTAATACTTTCACCATTACAGAAATAAATCATCGTAGAATAAATGTGCACCTAGCCTAATTATATGGTGTACAAATTAATCTTATAATATTGTAAAACAGTTTGTTCAGAATTCCATCAACTTAATTAGACGAGTCCTCTATTCGTTTATTCGTTAATTTCATTTCATCGCAATTCCGTTGAAACAGATTAAATTTGGGCACGGGGAATGCTGGGGTGGGGCAGACAATGAACACAGAGAATCGCGTAAAGTCTACGTCAATTGTTTGCCAATGATCTCGAGAATGTTGAGCAACTACCGTAAGAATTGAAGTGGTTATAATAAATCTCCTTACGTCTACTTCTATGATAGAACACAATCGTCTAGAACCACTTGCATAATCTTCAGCCAGCACCCGATGTAAAGTAAATGTACGAGATGACGATGACAATAATGAAATGATCGATAAAACAGAATACTTACGTAGTCGGTGAAAGCGCACCAATTCGTGAATTCAGTATCGATATTTAGTTAACGTAATTATTATTCTCATTACGTTTATTTTTACATCAGAAAGTATTTCTGAAGTGCTTCCTCAGTAATACAAATGTTTTATTTAAAAATTAAATAAAATAAAACTACTTTTTATATCGCATCACTATGTGTATATATATATATATATATAATCAAGACAGTCTATTAGTTCCACCTGTTACATCATCGTCAGGATTGAATTTGAAACTAATATGGGGGTTAGTTTTTTATCGTTTTTCATTCAGTGCTAATGATGCCGTAACCAACGAACTAAGTAGACTGTTTTGATTAAATATACGTGTATATATATCGTTAATTCATTATTAAGTATCCTCTCCGTATCGGAGGTAGGCGACTACTTATCTATACATATTTTGTTGTACAGTGTGTAAATAGAAGGCAATCATAATATAGCGTTAGCGTAGTTAGACACACACACACCCGGGACAAATGATTGTAATTCGTTATCACGACACAATACTGCCCCACCCGTTTTTGTAGTTTACTATATTAATGGCGTTATGCGTGGTGGTTTGCCATTACCTTCCACACGATAATAATATTAGGGTTATTTATATTTTTATTTTCTGATGATAATTTTTGCGTCGCCGATCGAACTCGGGGTACCTTCCGTATTGAAGTTCCTGTTCTAGCCGCTAGGCTATCTCGACGACTTATTTATCGCTAATAATAAAATAATCCTGTATATTCGTCCGGTAATCTTTTTTATTTCAAATACAAATTTTAACTAATTACAATTGTCACAAGACACACGTGTCTCAGATAAATGTTAGTATATAATCGTCGATACGCATACTACCTTAAACATGCCTTATATAGTAAGGATCGTGTACTCGCTTAGTGCGTGATAATACTTTTAATTTCTGCCATCGGTAATTACGATTGTAGGGCAACTTCGATTTACGTATAGTAAATATCAAGATTTAAATAACATTTTGTAACGTTATACGGGAGGATTTGTGTTTTTTTTTCGATTTATCATTTCTTCTGTACTTATTGCGTAACGTAGGTCATTCTTTTTTATTTTATTTCATTATCGTAATTTTTTTTGTACATTTGTTTCGTTTTCATAATTTTTTATTATCGAATATCAATTTTCTTTTTACTATTTTACGCGTCTTCATATTAATTCTGTTATACGGTGAGTCAATCGTGGGCGTTACGTAATTATTAGTTAAAATTTTTTGGTTTTATTAATTTTGTAATTCTGCGAAATATACGTTTTTCTTTCTTTTTAATTTCTTTTACATCGTGATACGGTATAAAAAGTATTTTTATTTTATTTAAATTTTATTATTATTATTATTATTTAATATATATATATATATATATTTTTTTACATTGTACCGGTAACAAGAACCATATTATATCTGTCCACTGCCATTTATGATGAAACAAGAAAGGATAGAAATAAACTCGTAATTGATCCGTAATAGGAAAACGAACGAATCTGAGTGGTAAAATAACATTTATACTGACAACATTATATTCGATCTTGCAAAATGACGGTAATATATGTTACGAGGCTGCAATGTTTAATCGTTTCAATCACACATTATCCCTTTTTGGTTTTTTTAGGCAAAAATCACGCATTTTGATTTCTGAAATAATTGTAGAAAAATTACTCGTACAGGAGATGAAAATATTAAGTAATCTAATATCGCTTTCTAGATGGTAGGTAAATTTTTAATTATGCTTGAAAATTAAAGTTTTTAGCGTCAACCAAATTTCCTAATATTTACTAAAAGTTTATACACTGTATAGAGGAGTTTGTGTCTAAAAGAGTTTATTTACGTTCGTAACCACAGCCGAGGAAGTTCTTTATCAGAGTACTCGCTGCAACATTAAGTTCTATACAATACTACAGAGAAGGCGAAGACGGTTTAGTTGTTTTTAGAATAACTCAAAAACTACCCGACCGAAAGTTTTGAATGAAATTTTATTTAAAAATAAGAAAATGGGAGAAGAGCTTACAACCATTTATGGAACACACTATGATCTTTGCAACAGTACACTCATATCGTTCGGATGACCGCCATTTGCAACAATATACACTCTCAGTCTTTACATAATTTTCGAAAACTTTTTCAAGCATAGGTCGCTGAATTTTTGAAATTTCTTCGGAAATCCAAGTTAGTTTTCAGGTGTTCCATAACTCGTGGACTAGAAGGTATTTGCGCAAAAAACAAAAATCTGAAGCGGCCAAATCTGGCAAACGCGGCGACAAGGTGAAATCCATGCGACGCGACAATATGCAGTTATCAAACGCTTCTTTCAGTACTGCGAGCGTTTCCCTTGACACGTCGCGCATTCATGTTGAAACTATGTACGGCCAAGTCGACGACGAAGTGAAGAAAGTAAAAACGAGTTTATTACCTGCATATTTCCGTTGACAGTACCCGTGAAAAAATAAAGTCCCACTATTCCCTATTTCGCCGATCCAGCTCAGACAGTTACTCGCTCGCTATGTGAAGGTTATTTATTTCGGATTGGGTTCGGATCAGTAGCGCAGTTCTGTTTGCTCACGAATCTGTACAGCTGAAAATGAGCTTCATCGCTCATCAAAACATTTTTTAAATCGACCTCTTCGGATTCGATTATAAAAAAGTTTCGTTGTGCATGATCGGTACTTTTTAATTCCTGAGTTATTACCAGTTTATAAGGATAACATTTCAGGCCTTCCAGCAATATAGGCGAATAGATTCTCTCGACAGGTTTAAAGAAGCAGCATGACAACGAGCAGAGCATCCGTGACTCCGAATGACCGCTGGCCGAACACGATCGACGTTTGTGAGGATACGAACCGTTTTTTTTTTTTTTTTGTCCAGAATGTTTTTTATCTTTTGCAGAAGTTGTTTTTTGAAATTTTTCAACCAACCTTAAAATTTAATTGCAAGGTGGTACTACATTGCGTAACTTTTAATTCTTTCCAAAACTCTCTTTACGCTGCTGTAATCGATTCATGCTGAAAGAAACATTTCACGAAAAAAGCGCGCTCCTTTTTGTTATAGGATGCTATGATAACTGAAACTGGACAAAAACGGATCTCTCGTGTGTACACTAAACGTGAAGCACGCGGTTTGTGTTGTAGCAGTGTTACAAACCGCGTTATTCAAAAAGCAAAACTGTCCGTCTTCTCTGCATCACCCTATATATATATATATATATATATATATATATATATATATATATATATATATATTTATATATATATATATAAATCAATACACAATGCATTTTTTTCACATTTGTCTTTAAGGTGCATGCCTTACTAACTGCGTTGGGTTTATCGGGAAGGTGTTAGAATTCTCTTCTGTTATTCGCAATAATAGCAATATTGAATATTAATAATTGTGGTCAAATCGGCGATAACTAATTTGGAAATTTGCTCAACGCGTATATTAAAAAGTAGGGCTGAACGAATGCAGCTTTAATCACAAACCGTTATGTTGCCGATCGAAAATAAATCGGAAGATGAGGAATGACATGCTGACGACATGAACCAATATAAACAGAAAAAAAGAAAGAGTTTCAAAAAACGACTTAATGTCGATCTGTACACAGATTAGATGATTCATCGGAAATGCGTAATTATACAAAAATTCGAAAGAAAATGATTATTACGAGAAAAAATGTATGATTGAAGTACAAGGGCCCGACTTTCATAAGTGTACCTGATAAAAATATGGGCAGGTTCGTCCTTTAAGAAGCTATCGACATCAGTATTGGGAAGGCAAATATAAGCTGACCCAGAGAAAACGGGCCGTTTATTTTTTGAATAGCGCGATTGGTAACACTGCTACAACGCAAACTGCGTGCTCCACGTTTAGAGGACACACGGGAGAGTAGTTTCAGTTATCACGACATCCTATAACGAGAGAGGGCACGTTTTGCGTGGAACGTTATTTTCAGCGTGAATCGATCACAGCAGTGCAAGGAGACTTTCAAAAAGAATTCAAAGTTACGCGGTTTTTTTGTGGGGGGGATACCTCAAGAGCCGCGTTTACGAAATACGTCCACGATATCTGGAACACCTGAAAACTAACTCGGATTTCTGAAGAGATTTCAAAAATTCAGCGATCTATGCTCGAAAAAGTCTTCGAAAAGACTAAACGTATTGTTGCAAATGGCTGTCATCCGAACGATATTGTGTTCCACAATTGATTATAAGCTAATCTCTCGTCTTTCTATTATTAAATAAAATTTCATTCAAAAATTTCGGCCCAGTAGATTTTGAGTTATTCTAAAACAACAAAACCGTCCGTCTTCTCTGGGTCATACTATAGAATAAAAATTCTTACATGAAATATGCGAACCGACTTAGAAGCGGAACAATAAATAGTATTGTGACCGTTCATTGTTGATTTACGGTATTATATCTTGCCTGAGAAATTTAAAATGTAATTTTTAAGCATTACACCAGCCGAGATTTTTAAAATTTTGTTCGTTTGCATATATTTATAATGACTGTATATAATTACACCAGCTATATACGCATGTATAATACAATACCGTTGCTTAGTTTTGTTTGGCGAATGCGTAACATACATATCGATATATGCGTATTTATATACGACATAAACGTACGCATAATACGCTTATTATACATATATTAGTAACGTCAACAAATAGTGATAACCCTTGAATAGGATATGATAATAATTTGTGGATCTATTCAAACGCCCATTGTACTTAAAAGAGCTCGTCTAATTATATATTCCGAATCGACATCGTTGTATTTAAAAATGGCGACAAAACAGTAACACAACACCCTTCGATAATTTAAACGGCATAAAATCGTATTTTTGTAATCTTAATGATTTCTACGAATACATCATATTGTTTAACATCTGTCCGTTTATTAGCTTGTTCGAGAATTAATCGTGTTTTATATTATTATTTTTTTTTCTTAATATTATTTTTATAGTAATAATAATTATTATTATTATTATTTGCGTGCAAATCTAATTTGTCGGAAAATCGTTATGTTCATTCGAAAACCAAAAGTCTTATAAAAATCTTACATCAAATATAAACCAAAAATTTAACCTAGATTTTATATGTAACATGTATAGTTGATTGACTAAGTAGCAAATATGTAACGTAAATTCCAAATATCTTTAATGTCTAATTGATATAACCTCTTCTTTCATACGTAACTACAGCTAATATTACGACCAGACCATAGCACCTTACCCATTGATCATCGTATTTAAAAAAAAAACAAAACATATTTAATGTTCAAAAAGTAAATAATGGTAATAATATCAGTAAAGACCTTTTCAAAAAAATTAATTTATAGATTTTAAAATAAGATATGATACTTTAAATAAAGGATAAATTAATAAATAATTTTTTGCCTAATTTAGTAGAACGTTTTAAAAATAAAAACATTTTCGAAAAGTACCACATGACTCGGATACTTACTGGTCATGGTTCTGTTGAATACTATCTAAATAAGTTAAAAATTGTTAACGATAGTAAATGTAATTAGTAATTAGGAAAGCGTTGAAATTGAAGGCGTTCAACAAATAATATATAAGCGCAGTAAGTATAATCCTGCGACGGTTGTACGAGATTAACTGTGCCCTTGAATTAAATGAAATTATATTATTACGGCAGTTTCCTGTTTACATTTCTGATTTATTTAAAATTAAACATGTATATACATAATCGCTACTAGTAGCAGGATACTGTAGTTTATTATATTCTGAATTAGTGATGGGGGTTGTTTATGTACATTATTTTCGTGTATATGTGTATGTGCATATATGTACGAGGTGTGTAAATAAAGTAATGAGGGTAACAATTTTGCATTCGATCTGGCAACGCTGGAGGCATGGAATTCGGAGCAACATCCTGCCCATGTGATATGCCACCAGCAGAGTTTGAACTCGCTAGAGTCATTTGTTTGCCCGTGGAATTAGTTTTTGCGCAACCGATTTTCTAGTAAGAGAGTGGCATCAATTTTGAGTAATGGTATGCTATCAAGTTTTGCTTCAAACTTGAATATAGTGCAAGAGAAACTAGGCAGAGGCAGTGTTTTGTCAAGGGCCTAAGTTTCGGTGGTTTAATAAATTTTCAGAAGGAAGAGAGTCGATTAAAGATGAACTACAAAGCGGAAGGCATATAACTGCAAGCTCCGATAGAAATGTAAACAGAGTGTAAAATCTTGTGCATTCAGATCGACGGTTGACAGTCTGAATTATCGTGGAAGAGTTAAATTTGAATCACAACATCGTTCATTAGATTGTGCCAATGAATTAAGGATGAGAATAATTTGTGAAAAAGTGGTTCAAAAAATTCTTTCCCAACACCAAACGGATCTCAGAAAGGAAAGACGTCTTTACTTTTTGGGATCGATTGTTTTTCGTCATTACTGATGATGAGTGTTGGGTTTTTAAGTATGACCCAGAAACCGAACGCTATAGTGCGGAGTGGCACATTTCATTCTGTCGAAGACCGAAAAAAGCACAAATGATCAAGTCGAAAATCAAATGCATGCTGATTTGTTTTTTTGACAGCACCAGAATCGTCCATAAAGAGCTCTCCTTATTCACCAGACTTGAGTACTTGTGGCTTTTTTTTCTCTTCCCGAGATTGAAAAATCACCTCGGGGAAACTCATTTTGGGACACTTGAAAACATTCAAATGGCTGCAACCGACGAGGTGAAGGCTATTCCAGTATCAGAACTTTCAGCAACGCTATGGGGGATTGGAAGGACCGTCTGCAGCACTTCGTGGCTTCCGAAGGTAATTATTTTGAAGGAGACAGTGTTAAATTGTAATTGTATTTGAATATAAAATTGAAAAAATCAGTCTCATTACTTTATTTACACACCTCGTCTATATATATATATATATATATATATATATATATATATATATATATATATATGTATATACATATACATTAATTATTCTGTACTAGATTGCTGCGACAAAAAAAGAATAATTTTGTTAAATTGTATTATCAAATTGAATTGCTGACTGTATTGTGGAATAAATTACAATACGATTAGTATTCCCCGTGTTAAGAAAAAAGTATCTAATAATATGGTGTGAAGTTTAAAAAAAAAAACATGTGAAAACATTTGCATGCATACACATTCTTTCGAAATTATACATATATATATATTATGTAGGTATGTATATATGTATTATGTATCTATAATGAATCATTAGTAGACACGCATCCGTGATCACGAATAGATTTAGCATAGGGCGGTAATAGAAAGGATGTACACGTTATTATTTATCGAATAGATTTACCAAGAAATTACGTAATTTTCTGTTATTTAAACTGCAATTTTGGATTGTGAATTCATAACTTTCTCCCGTCTGTCATTCATTCATTCATATATATATATATATATATATATATATATATATATATATATATATATATATATATACATATATAAAATATATATATATATATATACATATATAAAATATATATATATATACATATATAAAATATATATATACATATATAAAATATATATATATATAAAATACATATGTATGTGCATGTATATATATATATATATATATATGTAGTAAGACTGTGTATTTGCACCTGATAATGTACATTGTATTTTCATTGTTCTAGGTTGTGTTTTCGTATTAGGTTTCATCTAAAAATTATATTTAACCTAACAGTTTATCGTTTCATATTTTTCATATCTTCATTTGGTTAATCAAAAAAACAATAAAAAAAATCAAAAAACGATTTAGAGACAGGTAGAATGATTGTTGAATTGTATTTACTCGCTTTTATTTTTCATGATACCACACGTACAAAAATGCGTGTATGATAAAATACTTCACGTATATTTGTCTGGTAAACATGAATATATATATATATATATATATGCATGTGTGTGCACGTATATGTACAAACAATATATTTATAGTCTTATATGTGTACTGTGTAGGTGCGCATTTGGACTAAGAAAACTGAACAAACGATCGCTTCGTATTTGTCCAATTTCCACGTATTCAGCCACGCTTCTCTAAAAGACCAAATACTGTGAAGACGCCAATTATATGCTTTACCGTAACGGCCTGATTAAAAGTATTGATGTTATTTTCGAGTCGACTATTTACGGCGTTTTGTTCGCGTCCGACGTGATCCTGTAGACATGCGCTAATTTCACACAATGGACACCGTCTCTAACTTGTGTACGCTGTATTTTAGTTATTACGCGCATTACGCTAACACATGGAGAAATTACTACTTCGTGGTTAGTACTAGTGGCAATGTAGGCAAGCACTCAATTTTATCAAAGGGAACCGAACCTCTTACGCTTATATCATCGTTGATTTTTTTTCATCTTAAACATGTATATAAATAATCGCTACTAGTGGTTCTAAGCTAATTTTGCAGGCTACTCTATTATATTCTAGTATTATTGTAACTAATTGTTGTATTACTTCGTGATATAATTTATCTATATATGGGACATATTAATTTTTTTTTTTATACTTCAGTGAATTCGTGTATATTAAATGGTACGCTCGAATAAAAAAAAATAGATATATATACGCATTTGAAAAGCATAAGTAAATTAACTTTGTAGGGAAAATTTTAAAAATAATAATTTGCTAGTAGTATATGTGCATTTTGTTTTTGTGTATCATCGTTTTTTATACGTATATATATGTTATACATCGTTTCAGATACGTATATATGTATCTATGCGATTAGTAGATCGAATAAGCCCTCAGCTTAGACAATGATGATGATGACGATTTTATATATACATATACGGCACCATATCATACATATGTGTGGGCATCTACGATACGTATAATTAGTGCCTTGAATATTTTGTACATAAAAATATAAGTCATGAAATTCTGCAACGAAAAATACGACGACGATTATATATATATATATATATATATATATATATATATATATATATAAAAGGGCTACTAGATTATGTAATATTCCATAAAGTTGTATTGGTCAATAAAGTAAGACCTCGAAATTGTGAAAATTTAACTAAAAAACCTAATGAAAAATCGTTATATCTCGGTGAATTTGAACGTAAAATTCAGATTTTTCAGAAACGATTGTTTAGAAGATTCGTGGGACCTTCTTATAAAAGTGTTTTTTATAGTATTTAATGAATATGAAAGCCGGATGTTACGAGCTTTTAAAGTGTTAAAGTAACCAACTTTCTAAGTATTCGGTAATGGATAATAAATATGAAAAGAATAAATACGAATTATAACACGATCGGTTAAGAAATCGGGTGATGGTTATTGAATTAAAATAGATGCCCCGATTCAGTACTTTTTTTCAACTGTAAAACTAACATAACTGGTCTTCCGAAGTTTTGCATCCAAAATAGATCAATCAATCAATCACTAGAATAATCTATTAAGTAAGTTGAGTAGGTACACATACAACTGAACTGTATTTTATGTCTGTTCTTTTTACTTATACATATATACATATATATATATATATATATATATATATATATATATATATATATATATATAATGCGGTGTGTTTGTGTAAAATTAATGTTCTCGCGAGTTAAGCTTTTGTACAATTATATAAACCCACCTAACCGCGAATATGTTTACTATCTTAATTCTATTTACTTGTTCGATGATCGTATTATTTTCGCGATAGTTTAAAACTATATATATATATATATATATATATATATATATATATATATATATATATATATATATATAAGATAATCGATATTCAAGGTTATCTTGCTCAAATTTTGCTCGTCTATACCAGAGTTAATCGAAACAATTTTCGCATTCTATATGCACATAAATATGTGTGTTTACAAACAATTTTCGAGGCGGACATGTCTATCGATAACAAGTCGGACGAAACTTGGAGAAGGCTTATTATGTTTATTTAACCGGCAAAAAGTCGCCTGATTGCGAAGTATTCATCGTCGCGTATTTAATTTATAAAACAGGCGTTATTAAAACAAATACGTCTGTATTACGTGTATATTATATAGATGAATCGCTTCAAGAAGTACAATACCCGGTTGCAATACTGATGACAGAGATAAAAATAATTGCCGCAACTATTACCACTGATCACGAACGTTGGATTTGTTTTTTTTTTTTTGATAATTTTTAGAGGCAAATTTTTCTGCAAAATAATATCGTTACGTTAGGAGAAATACATGACGCAAAGGTGAGATGTAAAATCGATCGAGAAATTAATTCTTATGCGAATATTTTATCGAAGTAACGAAAAACGTATATTATCATCATCATCTTGATCGCTTCCTTTTATAGGAGATTGCGTACATATATTTCCATTCATATCTGCCAGTTTCTGATAATCTTACAGAGTGAATTGTTCCTTGGATTAGCCGTTATTTTCTCTCTTTTCGTCGTACTTAAATGCCACCTACTCGGATTTCACTTCGTTTTTTTATTTTTAATATAGCATACAATGTTTTTCCCGAGTTGGCCCTATGTTCCTTAAGAGCTAACTGCTCATTAATTATGTAAACTTTGCACGATATTCGTAACAGTCTTCCATAGCATCCCATCTTAATTTTTTTTTCACATTCCAAGCATAGTCTTCGTAGCCATATTCCAATACGTAGCGTGTTATTGTTCCTTTTAGTAATTATCTTTTGATCTCAAAGCACTTTTTAATTAGTTTATTAAAAACGTTTTTAGCCATATATATATATATATATATATATATATATATATATATATATATAATCTTGCCCGTATTTCTTTGTAATCTCGACCACATCGTTGTTTATAATCATCGACCCACGATACCTGAATTCATTTACGTTTTAAATTTATTGTATTCCTATCCTGATTGTAGTATTCTTGTCGGCATTATTTGTAAATTTAATCATTTTCGTTTTATCAGCATCGATTTTTCATTTCATATTTTAACCCGACATTATTTGTTCAGTCGATCATCCTTCTGCATTTACTTTCTGTATCAGCCATTATCGACGTGCCGTCTGCATAATTGATTTAATTTATTCCTTTGTCGTTGATATTTAATTCCATTTTTGTTTTTCGTCATTTGGTTATATTTATACGTATATTATGTACAAATGCACCGTGTTACATTTTGATATTTATTTGTTTCGGGAAACTGATGGATGAACTTAAAGAATATAAAAATGTGTAAATAGGTAAAATATATAAAAGTGGTTTAACAATTTTCTTCATTCTTATGTTCATGTTATGTTCAAAGAATGAACGGAATGTATTGTTCATTTTGTTGTTCAAAACACACACACAACACGCTCACATATATAGATTTACGCATATATCTATTCACAAACATATAAGTACAGTAAACTACCGACTATCCGTGTTATTGGGTGGTGTGGCAACCCGCGGATAAATTGGAAGGACCGTCAGCAGCGCTTCCTGGCTTCCCAAGGTAATTATTTTGAAGGAGACAGTGTTAAATCGTAATTGTATTTGAATAGAAAATTGAAAAAAATCAGTCTCGTTAGTTTATTTACACACCTCGTCTATATATATATATATATATATATATATATATATATATATATATATACATGTACAATAATTATTCTGTACTAAATTGCGTTTGTTAGCTCTGCGACAAAAAGCGAATAATTTTGTTAAATTGTATTAGTAAATTGAATTGCTGACTCTGTCGATACGATTACTATTCCTCCTCGTGTTAAGAAAAAAGTGCCTAATAATGTGGTGTGAAGTTTAAAAAAAAAACATGTGAAAACATCTGCATGCATACACATTCTTTCGAAATTATACATACATACATATATATATATATACATATATATATACATATATATATATATACATATATATATATATATATATATATACATATATATTATATATACATATATATTATATATACATATATATATTATATATATACATATATAATATATATATACATATATATATTATATATATGTATGTATGTATCTATAATAAATTATTGGTAGACACGCATCCGTGATCACGAACGCAAAAATTGTTAAAAGCTGAACAAAATAATTCAAATCAATGCAAGAAGTTAATTTATAATATGTAGATAAGCACGTGCACACTATTTAATTTAGAAAGAAAGTGTCGCATCTAATTCTTCAATACGCTCTCTTTTTCATGTTTTCCCTTTTTTCTTTTATCGACCAGGAATTGTCTGATGTGGATGTAAATTGAATTAATTTATATTTGTGTTTTAAAACGTCTCTAACAGTTGATTATCCTATTCCATAGTGCAAGCTAATTTGTTTTTTTGAAGCGCCATTTGCAATTCGTTTTATTAATTCTAGTTTCGACACTACCATCTTCCTTGCGGGATGTTAAGTCGTAATTTAATGTAAATTGTTCTAGTTATTAGTGTGATGTTACATTAATTATTTTCACATTCAATTGTTAGTTTTAACGTTGTTTAATATTATGCTTGCTTTATTTGTTTGCGTTTTTTTCTTCCTTTTTCTCCTGGGTTGTAATATAGGGTGATCCAGAGAAGATAGTCGTTTTTTTTTTAATAACGCAGGTCTGGACCGTATGGTTTCAACATGATGGTGCGACGTGTCACTGTTCGGCAGAAAGAAACGTTTGGTAATCGCATATTGTCGCGTCGCTCGGATTTTGTCGTGCTTGCCAGATTTGACCGCTCCAAATTTTTTTTTTTGTGTGAGGATCGTCCACGAGATCTGGAAGATCTGAAAACTAACACATCTGAAGAAATTTTAAAAATTCAGCGACTTATGCTCGAAAAAGTGTTAGAAAATTTTATAAAAAGGCTGAATGTATGTATTGTTTGGCGATCATCTGAACGATATTATGTTCCACAAATGATTGGATGTTAATCTCTCGTGTAACTATTTTTAAATAAAATTTCATTCAAAAATATTTGTTCCCATGGTTTTTGAGTTATTAAAAACAAACAAACAGAAAACCGTCCGTCTTCTCTGAGTCACCCTACAGTTGTGCCTTTTTCGTTTGTTACTTAATTAGTTGATCTTGTAAGCTATCGTGGTAAGACGAGTTCCGGTACAAGATATATTTATAAACTATTGTTTAGCGATTGTATTTTATTTATTTAATAAAAAAATATATATATTTATTTATTTAAATTGAACGCGAAAGAAAAATTATGAAAAACCATTAATATTAAATTTTAAATTAGTTCCGTATGCCTCGCGATTTTAAGTTTTTAATTATATATCTGTACACTTTAGGGAAAACGGATGTTAACTATGTAAAATTCAAGTACAAGAATTTAGTTACAACCTAATAAACATAAAAATAATGAAGGAGAAAACTAAAACTCGACCAACCGATCAAAACGAACGAAATGAAGAAAGATGATTATAATAAAAATAATAGTAGTAATAATAATAATAATAATAATAATAATAATATAATAATAATAATTGAATATACTAACACGCACGTTCGATAATTTCTATGAAAAGTATATGTAAAAAATCATACAATATTGGCTTCATTTTTTTCTAGAACATTGCTGGAATCGCGTTCATTCAGCTCTATACGCGATTCGAGTAATTAATGTTTTTTGTTTTTTTTGGGGGGGAAACTCCTAAAAAATTTAAAGCAATAATTAATTTTTAAAAATAATATACAGTATTTCAACTGGTTCTAATAATTAACATTCCGGCTAGTTACCTTGGTCTTGAAATTATTATTAATATCAGTTTACTCCGGTCACGGTCGATAAAAACGATATTATTTTCAAGGTGCATATTTTTTACTAATGAATCAAAAAATGATGGATCGACAATCTTTTTTAAAATTACTCGTCTGTTTTGTGATTTTTTTTTGTATACCATTCATTTTTTTCCGTATTCTTTTAATTTCTTCGTGCTTGCATGCAGGACCTCTGTTGAAATTCAGTCGATTTGTTGTGCCAATTTATTTAAAAAAAAAAAGGTGTCTTAGTTCATTTTTCCATCTACGAAACTTAAAGATGTCGCCTCAAGCAAACATATTTAGAAACTTTCTATGAAACTTATTTCTTTCTAATATGCTCTCGCTCTATAGAGAAATATCGGAAAAGTAAAATTGCGCACGAGTTGGATCTTACATTTTTTTAGTAGAAATATTCCATATTCAACTATCGCACTCCGAGTCAGCTGAATACGTCTTTTTATTTCGTTTACTTTCTATCGCTTCCTAATCAGGAATTAATTTATGTTGGTTTGTAATATATTCATTCAATTAATCGAAACTCACTGTTTTACATATAATTTCCAATATTTGGAATAGAGCGTGTAGATTTCCTTGTGACTCAGTAAATATAATAATGTCGTCAGCATATCGTAAATTGTTGACTAGCGTTCTTCCGATCTAACCAACGACTCTTTTTTCACTTTTTTCTTATGGGAATTTCTCAGGTAGTTTTATTGAAATATATATATATATATAAAGAAACCATTAAATAATATCCGAACTACAAATTTCCCAACTCAGTTGCGCCAGATGTACGTGAAATCAGTGACACTATTAACGATTTGAAAAATAATAAAGCAGCAGGGGAGGATGCGATAATTGTAGAAATGTGAAAAAATGCAGATTACGATACAATCCCTATTTACAAAAAATAATTCACGAAATATGGATATCAGAAAATGTATCTACCAGTCGATTGTAAAATGACGTTAATTCACCGTCTCTCTAAAAAACCGAAATAGATCTGATGTTAATAATTACCGACGAATATCGCTTCTACCGGTAACGTACACTATTAGATTTAAATATGAAGTGGATAAACAGCTTGGAGAATATCAAGGTGGTTTTAGAAAAGGAAGATGTTGTCCAGAACAGATACTAAATTTGAAAAAAATATAGAAGATTGAGATCCAAAAACATAATAGTAACTTTTGTTAACTATAAGAAAGCATATGACTCTATAGGCGGAGAAATATTATTTAACATACTAGACGAGTTGGTTGTAGATGGTAAACTTATTGCCATCATTATAATAATAAACGTCGACAAACGCTTTAGATACTGCGTTGTATCTAAATTTTTTGGAGAAGTATCAAAACCATTCCAAGTAAGAACAGGAGTAAAATAAGGAGATGGATTATCGCCAACATTATTCAACTGTATATTAGAAAAGATAATTAGAAGATGGAGAATTAGAACAAAGGAAGATGGTACTCAAAGAATTCGATTAGGTAGGAGCAAGAACGACGTAGAGATCGATTGTTTTTGTAACTATTTAGCGATTTTATCAGATAACGTGGAAGATGCGATAAAACGAGTAAAAATTTTAAAGGAACAAACGGGAAAAGCAGGATTACAAATTTCTTTTGACAAAAACTAAACATATAACTAATCCGAAATATATAAGAAAGAAATTCGGGAAAATTCTAACAGTCATAACATTTAAATATCTAGGAGAAATGATACAACGAAATGTGTTGGACAAGGAAACCGATATAGAAAGAGCGAGAAAAATGGAAACGGCATTTCGGTTAACGAAAAATTTGTACAGCAACAAATTGGTGTCTATAAACGCAAAAATAAGATACTATAATACAGTTATCAACCCGGAGTGTCTTTACGCGTCGGAGTGTCTTACTATGAATTCAATATATTAATACGATCGAAAAGAAAGATAATCAGGAAAATCCAAACTACTAAAGAAGTATATGAAATCGTCGAAATAATAACATATGCGTAAAAGAAGGGTCGTCGGATTTTAAGGTCATCTTAAAAGTATGGAGTCCGGAAGATTATAAAAAAAAAATATGTATTAGGTTTTTTTTTTATATATAAAAATCAGATTACAAGAATAAGCTGGTTTGAATTAAAAGGACTTGGACGGAACGAAGATAGGAGAAGAAATCCAAATTTAGAAAGAAAATTGAAAATTTCGAATGTTTCAAAGAAAAACAGAATAAAAAAATTGGCGCAATATGGATGTATGAAAGAAAAGGAGAACATCGGCGTGGCATAAATTATTTCACGTGGTCCTTTAGATGGCATAATTCGAAAGGAAAAATAATAATAATAATTACGAATGATAGTGTGTGTGTTATAAATATTTAATACGTTTACGAGAAAGACGAACCCGTACTAAAAATTACAATAAAGACATTATTCCATAAAACCTAAAAAAGAAAAAAGTATGTTATACGTAAACAGTAATTGATAATAATATTTAACTGAAATATATCAGTTCTCAAATGTATACTTTGTCCTTGATTGTACGCATATGATGAAATATATTAAACGATATAATATTACGTTTATTAACGAGCGACCGGAATTTACGCAGATAAAGGAATTTATAAACCTAAGTAAACAATTCGTTCGACAAATTTAAACAAAAGTCATATCGATAAAATTCTACAACAATTAAAATTGAAAATAATTTTAACGAAGCACGGTAGCCGGGTATAATAATTTATTGAAATACACATATCAGCATATATAGCGACGATCGTATACGTAAATATAATGCTAAGCAGCTACAATAGCCCTGTATACATTTAAATTTAAAATAGAAAAATTGTTATAAAAATCGATAATCGAAATATAATTTTTTTTTCAGTAAATTCCACGTTTATTAGTTGAATTATTGTTGAATACGAAATTTGAAACTATTTTATTTTTAAGCACAGTTTCAATCCTGCTAATAGCTTACATCGTAGTAGCTTTGCTTATATTTCCGCGTTTATATAATTTATTAACAAAATTTCCAAAAATTTCTTCGATAATTGCGCAATAAATTAATATCAGTTATCGGTAACTATGATATTGTACATCTCCGTGCACGATATACTAAATATAACCACCGTAGAATTAGCAATAGGTTTTTATAAAAATTATTTTCTTATTTCGAGTAAAGTTAAAATTGTGATTTATTAATAAGTATCGATTGTAAATTGTAATTATCTGATTTATGATTGTGATCTCAGCTACGTATATAAACTAGAGTGTGTCGGCTGATTTTACCTTCTTCATAGATGATATAAATCGAATTTCGTGTCAAAATGATTACACGGTATTCTGTATTATATTTTGTTATTAAGAGCACGAAATCGTTGTAAATAATGGTGCAAGTTTTCTATAGAGTAGACTCCCGAGATTATCCGTGGTATTGGATAGTGCTTTGCAACCGCGGATAATCCGTAAAATTTTGAAAAGTTCAACAAAACAATTTAAATCAACGCTAAGATTATTTATTTGTAATATGTATATACGCACATGCATGCATATATGTATACATATTATGTAAACATATTATGTAAACATATTATGTAAACTTAGGTTTTAAAAGTTACCCGCAGGTTTCACCAAAATTATGTCAATAATTATTTTTTTTTTTTCGAAATCAAACACCTCTTCCTTACTTGAGATTTGTACATATATGGGGAGTTAACTCTTTCAGTCATACATTATAAAATGTTTATATAAAAATATAAATTTTATACTACTGTTTATTATACAATACTCCTTCTTAGGTGAACTGTAGATAATTTTCTACATATTTATATTAATATTGTTAAAATTGAGATATTTCACATCAACCATAAAATAAAAAATATCATTAGCATTAAAAGTTCCTGTACCATATAATGGACATTGTGACTGAAAAGGTTAACCCATAAAACGAGCGAACGAGCCAAAGGCTTCAAGACTATTTTCGCAGTGTAGTTAAAATCCTCCACTCTTTCCCCCATGCTCTACTCATATACGTGTATATTCATTTTCATACATAAGTAAAAAGACGTACAGAAATTACGGTAGACATGCGTAAATGCGTGTATAAATCGTCATCTCTCTCTCATGTTATATATATATATATGTATGTATACGCGTAAAAAATTTTTTTGTGTTCGTACTTATGCGCGCACGGCTATCCGTTATTTCGTTCAAATCTTCGCTGCATGAAGGATATATGTGCAATTTAGATTTGAGAACAAAAACAGTTGAGTCATCGCCACGTCAAGTCAATCATAGCGGACAGCGCGTTTTTTATTAGTGAAATTTGCGCGAAATCGGGAGTTTATTAAATAAGTGTCTTTTTGGGAAAAGGTTTTTAAGTTTCACTTCTTCCCTGCACCCAGGGACACAGTGTTTTAGTACCATTTTATTACAGGGCTATTTACCACCTTATTTCCTCCCATATATTGAATAAGTCCCTCGATGTATGTTAGAGCTACGTCATGCATTGCTTCTTCGTATTATCCTCTTCCCCACTCTCCTCTGAAACCATACCTGATGCTCTATCAGCAATTTGTTCATCAGTAAGATGTTCAAAACTTGGATCATCGGCATTGTAATACTACCTATAATTAATTATTTTAACGTACACCGAATAGACGACAAGTGCGTAATTATTCTTAATTATTAGATTGATTTGTATAATGTATTTAATAAAACAACTTAACAATAGACAGTAAAATTAATAAACCAATTAACCTTCTTCAAGGATGAACTAACTCAACTATATATATATATATATATATATATATATATATATATAATAATAATAATAATAATAATAATAATAATAATAATAATAATAATAATGATAGTAGCAATAATAATAATAATAATAATAAAAGTGTTTATTAGATACTCATCATATACAAATTTACAATAACTAAAGCCCATATTTTAAGCAAAGGCCTCCCTCAACCTTGCCCATTTTCTTCGGTCCTGGGCAATTCTCTGGTATTGTTTATTATATATAAATTTAGTTATTCCGTCTTCCCATCTCAAAAATTGCCTACATCTTCTTCTTTTATTCCTAATATACCAACCTTTTATCTTATATGTCCACCTATTATCCGTCAATCTCACAACGTAGCCTACTCCCACTGTTTTCCCTTGCATTCATGAACAAAATTTAGGGAATTTTTAAATTTTTCTCCGATAAATATCGAAAAATTTGAAAAATCAAATAAATAAACGGTATTATATTAGTAACTACGAGCACTAAACATAGGTTTACCGATAAATTTCTATGTTTATATTTTGTACACGTGCATAAAATTTAATAACAGCGTTCTGATTCATCAGAGATATGTTTATATAAACGGATTCAACATAACATTGAAGAATGCGAAAAAATAAATAAATAAACGGTATTATATTAGTAAAAACATAGTGGCATGTTTACATGGCTGTTTTCCACAATGATATACGTTGTTTCTTTCGCCAGTTCCGTAATAGAAAAAGTGATAATAATCGAGCTGTTAATAATTACTATAATAATTATGATTTATTTCCGCCTACCAATTATGTAATAATGAATCATATCTATTCTTATTAATAAGTATAATAATAAAATTATTAACATTAGTTTTAATCTATAATTCGAACTTTAAAATCATCTTTCGATACGTAGATAATTCATAACCTCGAATGAATAGTTCTGAAATTTCAAGTATAACTACTTTTAATTATGGTACAAAAGTAAACGTACACTATATAAAGACATTTCGCATTATCGTCCCGAAAGTAGTACTCTATTTTTATATATATATATTTATTTATTTTTATATATATAAATGCATGTTCAGCATACGGAAAGCTATCGCATAGGGTATTTAATAACAAAGATCTAACAGTTAAAACAAATACGGCAGTATATAGAGCCATAATACTTCCAACATTGTTGTATGGAGCTGATTTATGGCCAACTAAAAAAAACTGGAAACATTTCATCAAAAAGTGATCGGGAAAATATTAAACATCAGCTGGAAAGATTTGATATCAAATGAAAAAGTGTTAGATATATCTGGAATGCAATCTATAATGAAAATACTGATTTCCAAGCGACTCAAATGGACAGGTCATGTCATCCGAATGGATGAAAACCGCATCCTGAAAAGATTGCTGTACGGTATTTGGGAAGCAAACCAAACTGGGAAAGAAGCGCTGGAAACCGGAAGGAGTGAATAGCGATCGTACAAGACGCAGTCGAAAATTTTAAAACTCGCCGGCGGAAGCGCAAGATGGAAAAGAGAATGTTGAATTCAAGCTTTGAAACAGCAGATTAAAAGCAACATCAATTCAAATGCTAGCATTGCGATTTCGGCAGCAGCCATCATATCGGCTTAATTTCGCATAATCAGCATAGACATCACAGTACTCATACTCGGAGACGAGGGAGTTCAGAAGAAGATATATATATATGCATATATACTTATAAGTATGTCTATAGAACACTGTTACCAAATTTTATGCACGTGTACAAAACATAAACATATAAATTTAAAAATAGCTATAAAACGAAATAATGAAGTATGGAGTCGTAAAAATTCGATCATTTAAATTGATAGTACAAAATGATTCATTTTTTTTTTTGTTATCGCTAAGCAAGACATCGTGTAATTAAGTATTAAAACTCTAGAATAAATAAATTAAATATACAATTTTTTTTAAACAAGTTCCTAAACTTTGTCATTTAGCCTATGATAGCATGTTTCAGCTTGACATTTGACGCCGTTGAGTACTTCGTACACTTCCCAATGAATGGTTTCACGGTTTATAACATTACACCCGTTCTCCCAGCTCCTGGTGCTTGCAAATTCTCATTTTAATCATATTTAGTGATCTCTAGTCTTCCCTCGGAAGGTTCATACGTGGAGGTTTGTTCGCTTTATCGAATTACGTTTGTCGCGATCTTCGTTCGGGTTTGCACCTTGTACTAACTATTAGACTTGGATTTGTGTTGAATGTTCCGCATAGATAAAAACATTCCTCCATCAGTTAACGAGCTTTTGTTTGTCAAAAACTAAATATAATAGCGTCAATGAATTTGAGATGTTAATACTTGACAAAAAGCGGAAGCTACGGTGCTAGCGTGGATTTTAAGTAGCCCGTTATATGAGGGTAGCAGGTGCATGTAAATTTTGTACTATATATTTTGGCAAACAGTGAGCAATAATAACATGTTTATTGTCTTTTTCTCATGTATAACATATTATTTATCCACTCTAAAACTAGCCAATTATCCATCCATCCATTTTCTTGGCACCTAACAGCAGGTAATTTTTCACCGTTCGGTGTGGTTTTTCATTTAAATATAATAAATGGTGGAAGTTTTTTAACCACCTGCAAGTATGGTCAACATGACTATACATCGTTGTTTTTCATAACCACAAGTACACACACTCACAATTTTTTGTCCGACAGTATTAATTGTTGAATCTGATGGCATGTCCAACTAAACTGACGTCTTCTTCTTATAACTGAATAACGTATTTGGAAGGCTGTTAATTTTTCCACATATGAATCGGGTAATCGTCTTGTAAATAGATGTACGTTTCCTTATTGACAGTTTGTTCCTATTCATAAAACGATTTATCCATCCTGGACTTGTATTAAAATTAGGAGTTCTTTTATGAAAATTGTGTCATTTCTATCGAAACACGAAATCCTTGCTTCGCGTCTATCTTGAACATAAGAATAAAGCCTCTCTTCTACTGGGGTAAACTTCTCTTCTACTTTTGTTACCATTCACGAGCTTTTCTTGTTTCTTTCACTAATCTCGTGTACATGACTCCGGAATATCATATTGACGGCCTGCCGCACGATTGCGACTTCCTCAGATACGCGAATAACTTTTAATTTTCTACCTACTGTGACCGAACGCAAACGTTTTACTGAACTCATTTTAACCGGAATCGTAACCGTGAGTAAAAGTTACTTCGTCAAAAAATTTTGTATTTTTCCAATTTAACAAATGGTAACACTGTGATATTCCATCTATGCTTCTGGTGATTTATTGTGAACAAGTTTACGCTAAGTTTACGCTGTTCACAACATATTGTGTTATTTACCGTGTCCAGTAATCCGAGTTGCGCTTAATAAGGTGAGTATTTTTGACTTCGCATTAGTTAATGTGATACATTATAAGTGAGTATAAAATACTCTGCGTTATGAAATGAAGATAAATTTTTGTGAGTAAACTTTACTCATTGTTAGTAATATACGTATGTGGTGTAATTATTAACGAATTCGTTTTTTGCTTTCAGATTATTTTACCAGTTAAAATCAGTATCTCTTCTTCGAAATTTTCTTAATATGGTAAAGCTGGTTTCGGATTTATTTTTACGTGTATTTACACATCAACATCCTCAGGCATGTGTGTAATTTATAGTGTGTTTATACTTGCATATCGTGTATCAATTAATATATTTATAAGTTGCTACATTTATATGTGTGTGTATATGGTATGCGTGTCTATACGAGTATCTTATAATTTATACGTTTCAACAAATGTAAGAAGCAAACAATATTTTACAAAGTTATGTGTGTATACACGATTATTTTCAGGTGTGTGTATGTGTGATTTAGTTAGATTAACGTGTTGTTTCTTATGTATCGAGTTGATTATTTTCTTTTTATTTTTTACACGAGATATATTTATTCTTTATACGGTTGTAATAAACTCGCGATGCGGTTTCTCTCTTTATAGCATGTGCGCGTGTGGGAATGCGACCTAGTTGAGCATGAATAACACCGATATAATATATCAATTGTACTCTGCCATTCGCGCAATGTTTGCGCATAGGCAGTTAGATTTAAACATACTTCATTTGTAAAACTGCAACGGATTAAATATATTCGATTTGATATTTGATTTGAAATTTCTTAATGAGAACCAAATTCAATCTTTATTTCATCCGATGGTGACGATTCAGATAATTTAGAGTGTGATAATTCAGAAGAATCTGAGGATAATAAAGATTTAACATGGACGGAGGAAGATCAAGAGGACTACGAAAATAAATTATTTCAGCTATGGAATAATGGTAACCATGTTTTCAGATAATGTAGATTAGCATGTTATAGTTATTTCTAAATAAATAAGAAGGTTAAATTTGGCTTTTATCTTTATAGGGACAAAACCATGTAGAAAAAGACAACAACCCGGTTATAGCAATGTTCCGGTTGCCTCTACAGATAATATTGTACGATCAACATCAGCAAAAACTGAAAATGTATCAAATATATAATTACTATCCCTACTGACACGGCTACTGTTAAAGGCAAAGATGGTTATGAATGGCATACCACACCAGTACAAACTGGGAGAAAAGTGCACGATGGACAATTGGTTCACTAGTGTTGAACTTACAAACAACCTCCTACAGTCACATGAATGTACAATACTAGGTACTATACGAAAAAGCAAAAGACAGATACCGTAACAATTGTTAGAAATGAACAAGAGTAGATCACCTAATACATCTGTTTTCGTTTATGACAAAAATTTAACGATTGTTTCATACAAACCTAAGCATAATAAACATGTTCTCTTGCTAATACATACAGAAAGTGCTATAAATGAAAACAGTAAAAACCATGTATAATGGAATGCTATAACAATACAAAGGGAACTGTAGATACTGTAGACCAAATGTGTAGCGGCCGCACCACAAGCAGGAAAACTAAACGTTGGCCCATGATTATATTTTTTAACATAATAAATTTAGCTATCGTTAATGGGTTATGTTATATATAGCCATAATATTACAACGCGAAGAATGAAACCGATTAATAAAATGGACTACATGATAACAGTTCACCAAAAGTTAACTGAGCCGAGGCAAAAAATTGGTCTAACCTAACGAGTAACCAGAGTAATCAGGACGGAAATAGAAAAGTCGCTCGGAATGGAAAATGCAACTACAGACACTTCCGTGGTCGCATCAACAGAAAAACGGAAATATTGTGTTCATTGTCACTATTCTAAAAGAAGATACACGAAAATTACTTGCAGCGCTTGTAAAAAGCCAATATGCGGAGAATATCAGAAAAAATATATTACGTGCCTTCATTGTTAACATTAAATACGCAAAACATTTTTATTGTATTTAATTACAAAAAACAGTTAATATCACTAAATCTTTATTTAGATTTCGCAAAGCTTTTCGGCAACTACGCCATTGTCAAGCGATATATAAATAAAAATAAAATATAAAAAACCCAAAATATTAATTTAATTATACATAATAAATGAAATATAAATACTTAAAATAATCTGACAGTGACCTTGGTGAACAACACAATCCTAGAACAGTACTTGAAAAAATGGAAATAATAAAAGAAAGGGATGAAAATAATTTATTAAATTCAATGGTAAATTTTGAGAAAAAATAAAGGATTGTGTTGTTTACCACAGTCACTGTCAGATTATTTTAAGTATTTATATTTCATTTATTATGTATAAAATTATGAACTTATATTTAAATTAATATTTTGTGTTTTTTATATTTTATTTTTTATTTATATATCGCTTGACAATGGCATAGTTGCCGAAAAGCTTTGCGAAATCTAAATAAAGGTTTAGTGATTTTAACTGTTTTTTGTAATTAAGTAATAAAAATCACTACATTCCACATCGAAAATTTATTTTTATTGTAGTTATTATTTCTCATATTATCATTTTTAAAAACATTTTTGTGGTTTTGGTAACATTTTATTAGAGATTAAATATTCTTACATAATCGTTGTTTTTATTTTGTTTTTATTGTTTTTAAGTTTTATTTATGAACTTTATCGATATAAAATAAAGGTCTTAAATATTGTATTTAATATTTCCATAAATTATTGATAACATTTTAGTTAAATTTCGTTCCGCACAGTTATATTTAATCTCAGTGTTGTAAACTTTACTGCGCGTTATGAAAACACGTTTACTGGAATGGGTTACGATTCTGAGATAAGTTGTGTGTCTTACACGACTAAATACGATATATATATATATGTATATATGTATATAGTGAGTGTAATTAATAATTTTTAAAAATTTCAAAACTAGAATTAACAACTAAATCACGTTGAAAGTATGAAAAAACACATTTTCTTTATTATAATATATATATATGTGCGTTTGTGTGTGTGTTTTATCGTTTAATGTTTAAATAATACGAATTAAGGCAATCATTTACCGGTTTTCTTTTGTCTCCACAAGCTTGTAAGTTAATGGAACCAGATTCTGTTAATTATTATTTAAAAATCCCATAATAACTGTTTGTTTCCTATTTCCGGCTATTTACACGTCCTGTATACAAGCTCAATGCGTCCTTAATTATCCCCAGTTAATGACGGTGCATACGAAATGTACAGTTTCGTGCGAATAAGGTTCTACATATTTCTCTTCTGAAGTTCTGACAATGTACCAGAAGTCTATTCCGGTTTTTTCGTCAAATCCATAAACCAGATTTTGTTGTTTGTTTAATAAAACATACCGAATATTTTTTTTTCGAATTTGACAATTTAACTAAAGCAACGTATTGAAAAAACAAAAACGAAAAATAATAAAATAAAAGTTAAATATTATTTATATAAATTTTATATATGAAAAATGATAATAAATTTATAAGGGCGTATTTCTTAAGACGTTCTCCGTATGTAGTTTATGAAATACATTTTTTTTCTCCTATTTTACGATACATCTGGAACATTTGATACACTGTGCAATACATCTATATACATTATATATATATTTTATACGTATATATGTGCAAATATAAAACACCAATGAAGATAATTTATGAAATATACTACTTGAAGGACATAGGTGTAATGTTTATTGTTTACCGGCGTCAGTTGAATATATGGCGACCTTGTGCCTATTAGATTGAGTCCTCTTGATTATCCTTACTGGCTATTATCTAAGGGTTAATTTGTAATAATGACGTTGATAGTAATCGTTAAATAATGATAATAATAATAAATTATCATACAGGCCCAATAAAAATTCGCCAAACAACTTGACGGGTAAATAACGGTTTTTTCATCTACTACAGTAAATAACGTCATAAAAAACTGTAGCCGATAACGTATGAATACAAATGAAAGTTAAATATTAAACTAATTTTTCTCCCAAATAATAAACAATGACTCTAATTTGACGTGTTCTTTATAGTATCCCCGCCATATTATAACTCTCTATTTTCCCGACTGTTACATATATACATTGCTTGATTAGTGTAGTCAATTACCACTTTTTCGTTCAGCTCGAAGTTATCGACAGATTTACGCGCAATATGACCATGACACTTTAGTGTTTTTTTTTTACATCGGCTGGCTTTTTGATGTTAAAATTTTTCAGAATTGATATATTTGTTCTGTTCATACTCTGCGGTATCCTAATCATTGAATGTTCCACGCTCACATCTCGATATAAATTCTTATAACAAAGCGATTACAAATTTTAAAGTTCGTACTAGGCACAATATTGAATTAAAGAAAAGCTCGCATTAATTAAGAAAAGTGACAAAGAGAAGACGCACGGTTCTGTAGGTTTTTGAATAACTCAAAAACTACTCGACTAAAATTGTTAAGTGAAATTTTATTTAAAAATAAAAAAAATAGAGATTAGCTCATAATCACTTGTGTTCAGACGACTGTCATTTGCGACGGTACATTTATTCAGTCTTTTTACAAAATTTTCGAGGACTTTTTCGAGCATAGGTCGCTGAATTTTTGAAATTTCTTCAGAAATCCGAGTTAGTTTTCAGATGTTCCAGATGTCGTGGACGTGTTTCGTAAACGCGGCTCTTAAGGTATCCCCACAACAAAATCGCGTAACCTTGAATTCTTTTCGAAACTCACTTCGCACTGTCGTGATCGATTCACGCCGAAAATAACGTTCTACGCAAAACGCGTGTTCCTTTTCGTCATAGGATATCATGATAACTGAAACTGGACAAAAACGAATTTCTCGCGTAGCAACCTTACTAATTGCGCTACTCAAAAAACAAAACCGACCGTCTTCTCTGGGTCAACCTGTACTTGGAAGAGGATTGTAAAAAATTATTAATTAAAAACGTATATACTAAATTACTATACGATAATAAAATAATGGACCTGTTTTTAATTAGATTTTAACTATAACGATATTAATTAGGAAGACGGTAACGTAATTCATAATTCATAAAAAGAAAAATTATTATGTATTATCGCGTATAGTATTTACGCATATTACTTCGTTACCGGGCTGAGCTAAAAATTTATAAATTTGTGATATTATGGATCGGAAACCTGGGCTCCATACAAAAAAAACCTACGCTCGCTTGAAGCATTTTTTCAGCGTGTACCTCGTAGAATTCTACACGTCCGTCTACAAAATCACGTGATAAACATTTTACAGTGGGCGAACTGTGGACACGTTATCAGAATGAATAAAGACAGGATCGTGAAAAAAATATGTTTCTACGTCCAACAGCCGGATGGAAAACGTCGTATTGGACGCCCGCGATGGTGGTACAAAGATGTTTCGGGTCAAATATTAAAATTAATTATAAACAAACAAAATAAAACACAATCACTAAAAGTTTTTTAATCGCGAAGCTTTTCGACAGTTACGTCATTTTCAAGCGCGAACGAAAAATTATTACATCTTTTTGTATAAAATGACGTAACTGTCGAAAAGCTTCGCGGATTAAAAAACTTTTAGTGATTGTGCTTTATTTTGTTTGTTTATAATTAATTAATAAAATCACTACTCTCCAATATATTCAACTTTCAAATATTAAAAGATTGTGAAATAGTATTAGTATTATTAGTCAAATTAAATACTTAGACGTAATAATAGATGACAACCTAAAATTTTATCCCCACCTCCAATACATTAGTAGCAAAATAAATAAATTTTTAATTATATTTATAACAAATTGTTAAATAATAATAACCGTTTAAATTACAAAAAGAGAATAACATTATATAAAAGTGTAATGTTACCCAACATACTTTATACTAGTGTCATATATAAAGACATGCCAGAAATAAAGCGAGATTTCACAATTTATTAAAAAATTTTCAAAAAAACTATAGCGATAAAATTGATTAAATCATACAGAACTACCAGCTATTTGGCAAGCGTCGTCATTGTAAGAATCAAACCATTAAATATAGATATAATCGAACGTATTAACATATTTTTCATAAAAAATAACATAAATTCAGATCACGAATTCGACAACGTAAAATATCGACAACGTATTTAATTCATGGACAAAAACTTTTAACGTTTAAACAGTTTGTACAATGTGATAAGCATTATACAAAATAAATTTCAATCACAGTGGAATGAATATAATGGTATAGACATTGAAAAAAGATTCAGTAATACATCATTTGCACCTAATTTTTTTCAACGTACAATTTATTACGGGTCACGGCTTATTTAAAGATTATTTCTAGAACTATGTACTTTCCGACAACTGTGTAACTTTACTGATACGGTTAAGCACAAGTTTTCCGACTACAATCATTGTAATAAAGATTTTAGCGATAATAGGGCAGATCAATTAGTGAGTAAAGTGTTTAAAATGTTTAATACCTTTCACCATTACAGAAGTAAGTAAATCATCGTGTAAAATAGAATAAATGTGCACCTAGCCTAAGTATATGGTATACAAATTAATTTAATCTTATAATATTGTAAAACAGTAAGTTCAGAGTTCTATAAACTTAATTGGACTGGTTCTGGACTATCTGTTATTTCTACCATTTTTGTACGTGATTTAAATAATAAACTTACCCCATCGTTTTTTAACGAACTGGGGTTAAAACAACAACAGAAACTTACTGTACAAGAATTGCACGAGCTGCATCTTTTAAATTTTATTCCGAAAAATAATAGTATTTTTAAAATTGAAGTAGAGAATGGTAGAACTAGGATACAAAGTGAATATTAATCGCCTCGTTTTAATAAGGCGCATATGAGACGCAAGCTATACACGCGTGAGCTACGTTTGTATAAATAAACTACCGGGGGTTCTGAAAATAAGTCTCCTTCTTCTTCTTCTTCTTTTTTAATTTGTGACCGTACCGTATGCTGCTACTTAGGCCAGAAGGAAAGGAGTTAAGAACTAGATTAGAGGAAGGATGTTTGTGATTTTGAGGAAGAGGAGAAGTTTAGTTTCGGCGGAAGAAGTGCGTTGTAATATGTTGGGAAGGTTGTGAGCAAGCTGACGTTGAAAGGTATATGCTGGACAAGAAATTATGATGTGAGTGATGGTAAGAGAGGTATTACATGCAGGACAGGTAGGCCGATCTTCCCTGGTGAACAGGAACTGGTGTGTAAGACGTGTGTCCGGACCGAACGCGAAAGAGGACCACATCTTTCCGTCTGGATGTTGACATTATCGGGTTTGCGATGTTACGATCGTAATAAGGAAGGATGGAGAATCGTTCCATTGCTACCGACTTCATCTTGTTCCAAATATGGATCGCCATATCTTTACATGTCGTTGGTATGACCGGATTGAGCATATGTGAGTGCATGGCTTAATTGCGCATCATGAACAAGTATGCTCTTATAAATGCGTACTTGTGGGCGTGCATGCCATTGTATACTTAATACATTTATTTTTGATAAATTATTGTGCATCGATAATTATCTATATTTTACGTAATCGCATATGTGGTTTTATGTACTTCAAACTTGATATTGCAAATACATTAGAAAATTTGTAATATTTTTTCATATTATATACGAATAAATTTGATTCGATTCGATTCGATTATTATCGTGAATTTATGTTCGGAGTAATAATATAATCTGCGAATAAAATCGATTATACAAGTGGTAAAATTTTTCAAAACATCTAGTCCCCATCATCAACGGGTTGGATGCACGAATAAGAAATTATAATAAAGTAGGATGTGAAGTAAAATTTAAACTTTAATTTTACGCGTCGCAGTTTTAATTCTAAGTAATTATTTGTTTACCCTTGATGGTGACTTAATCGCTAAAAACCTTCGTTGACATTGTTATACAGACGATTAAAACGTTTTGTAACTAGCAAAAAAAAACAACCTATAATCACTACATTTCGCTTACTATAATTTAAGAATATATATATATATATATATATATATATATATATATATATATATATATATATATGTGTGTGTGTGTGTGTGTGTGTGTGTGTGTGTGTGTGTAATGTATGTACAATTTCACATAAAGATAAATATTATTTTTTTATGTATATATAAAAGGGAAAACCCTTGTAATTATAATCGATCCAGAAGTACCGGTTGCCGCAAATGTAGTAAACAAATATGTTTTCGACTCAGGTCAATGACTTTCTAGTCAATCTAGCGTAAAAACCGAACTCACCGAATTTATTTTGCAGTAATAGTAAATAGTAGTTAGTGGTAGTAATAGTATCACAAATCTAGGTTAATAAGTTGAGTTTCCTACTATTTCCTATGTTCATATTACTTTTCGCTTGTTTCAACACCCTTAATCATACATACACACACACACATATATATATATATATATACATACATACATACACAAGTTTCCTCCGTTATTAAACGAGACTTTACCTTGATGCTGCGTATAATAACATCTAATAAAGAACTCCTATCGTGATTTTATGGACTGTTTGTTACGTCAGAATTCGAAGTGTTCATTAATGGATGAGTTACCAATAATACGGCGAACATAAAAAAAAAATAAGTAGCGGAATATACGCGATTTTATCTGGTCTGTTGAAAGGTAATTATTTCGAAAACAATTGATTTTTTTTCAAATTTAACTATAAATTTTGTTTTCATTGCATTTGATATATATATATATATATATATATATATATATATATATCATGTTCTATTTGCACGTCTTGATTTCAGTTCAAATACCATTAGGAACAATAATTTAAAAATAAATTCTGACGCCATTAAACAAATTACACATTTCCTACTTCCTTCAGTCTCAGTTCTTCACTATTATTATAAACTTATGGAATCATATTTATTAGGACCAAAATAGATCAATACCGTACGTTAAAAATATTTCATAAAAAAAATAGAGTAAATCCAATGAAAAATTAGGTTGGATAGATGAATTCGGAAGAATAATCCAAAAAAAGCAGTCAAGATGTGAGTCATCCAAAAATAAATACATATAAAGCAGTCGGGACACGCGAGTTATACGAAAAGAAATATAACGTTTTATATAATTATATCGACTATTCGGGAGTATTTATGAGTTCGAACGGGAAAAAATAAATAAATACATTACAAAATAAAAGCATTTATGTGTAGGAAGGATGATAACAACGCCAATTAATAACGTAAGAGTCGAATATGAAATATATAACGAATAAATTAAAAAAATATATAGGAGGAATATAAAATAAATTCACAAATAAAACGATTAAACAGAATGAAAAATAACAGATATCGACAACAAAAAGAAAAAAAACGACGCTACCATTATTATCAGAGTCGGTGCGGTGAAATTGAAACATATACATTTAATACGAAATTATAAAAAGCCAATGTACAACATAGAGTAGGAAAAAAATGTTTACATATAATCACGACATACGTCAAATTTTTGTAAAAGAAGAAAATAGATTATTAATTTAAATAATTGTATTATTCCGGAAATATGAAAAAATGTATACTGACGGATCTGTGTAGACACCGAAAGATTTATCTAAATAGATCGGCATTTTACCGTGAAGAATCTATAAAATACTATACGCCGAGAATTATCCACTAATATGTAAGAAATATATTAAAAACAAAAAACGAAAATTTTATTTAATTATAACAAATTTACAAGCTGCAAATATAAACGTAAACGTATATCGCAATAAGGTAATAAGAAAAATAAAATTCTTATACGATAGAATTAAAATTAATGCCACAAAGTAATAGTATTTTAGAATCCCTCAAAAAAATTAAAAGATAACGAAATGGTGGATGAATTTACCAAGAAAAGATATATTAACGCTTAACGGGATAGTGTTGTAAGTTTTTGTACGGAGTACTCACTTGGAAATAAAAGTCTTTGGAAACAAGGATAGGATTGAACAATACATTAGAGAAAAAGATATTATCACTGTCAACACCCCCCCCCCAAAAAAAAAAAAGAAACAAAAAAGAAAAAACAAGCCGTGGTTTGATGGAACGTAGTTTATTCATCAAATCTAATGTTAATGTTTTTTTTTTTAAATCATTGAAAGAACATTAACATTTAAGTTTTTTTTATAAAAAAATAAAGTTTTTGAGTTAATTTTTTGATTTTTTTTTCAATAATTATTGCGACATATGCGAAGAAGAAGCGTGTATGAACCATATGATCATCACATGTGCAAAATATACTGCGGACAGAAATGTATTTAATTAAAAACATCGTTAACACAAATAACGATTTACTATGAAACATTATTTCGATAGTATCTCATCCAACCGAACAGGTAAGTAAACATCTCGATAAATACGTCAAGATTAAGAAAATAAGAATACAGAATAGAAAAACGAAAAATAGACGCAATGATCAAATGTACAACTCAAGACAAAAAAAAGAATATATATATATATATATATATATATATATATATATATATATATGTATATCACGGATATTTCGTAAAACTTCGAGAAAAAATGCATCTAATTTAAAATAGAAAATACAAACATATTGGAACAAGATGTTGAAAATGAGTATTCAGTCTACGATGTAGTTCCCTATCCCGTCCTTTGCGATTACCTGAACGTTATTTTTGTGAAGTGACGAAATTAAATAAAAAAAGCATGCTGCCCGTTCCAGTGACCACACAAATCCGCTTGTCATAAATTTTTTAATGAATTTTGCAAATTGTGAGACCGTAAACCTCGTTGAATCCTAGAAATGTTCTGAGAAGTGCTTGTGAGTTCTATGTTATTATTAATCCCACGATGATTATCATATCTGGTCAGTTATAGAAAAGAAACATTCGTGCAATTACTTTTATCATGATATATAATTGAAAAATAAATAAAAAAATAGAAGTAAATGTAGGTAAAAACATATATATATATATATATATATATATATAATCATATATATATATATATATATATATATATATATATACATATATATATATATATATATACATATATATAATCATATATATGGGAGAAAGAGGTAATTTCTTATTTATATGCGGAATATTGTTTTCTACCAGTCGACCTTACTTTGCATATTTGTTCCATTGGTATTTTTAAAATTTATTTTCCAAAAAATTAAAATAGTACGCATTTTTTTTATAAACAGCTACAAAGAAATTTTAATACAAATTCCTTTAAAAAGTTAATACATCCTTTCTTAAAAAAACCTGTTTATGTATTTTAAATTTTTTCATTGTTTTTTCGCTTCTATTACAACTCGATTTAAAAGAATACAACGAGTGTGCATGAATCTATGTCATAGGTAAAAAAGCCCCAATTCTAATTCTTCAAAAACACAAAAAACTATAGAATCGATGGACTTAAGGTGTGGTATATCTTGGTATGCGTAATAGAACTTTAGTACCTTCTCTAATTTACTACCATTGTAAGAAATTTAGATTAATAGTTTCCATATTCTCTGCGCTTTAACCATCTCGAACCAAAACCGTTGAACTACAAACACAAAATCTGCGTAAAAATACGTGTCTGTGATATTGCGTCTGAATATATGACCTATCCGTTTGTATATTATTTCTTTTAATGTTCCTAATAAGCTTCTATTTTCACGAATTACTCTAAATACTTCATTGTTACAAATTTTGTCTGTCCACTCTGTTCTTTCCATTCTTCTCCAGCACGAGGTTTGCCTCTGTCTGGCTTTTAAACTGTTTGCATTGAACGTACTATTTACAAGTCGTGAAAAAAATTATTTTTATATTGTCTATTAATCACCTATATTAGGGATAAATTCATCAATCAAGTATATGTAAACGGGTTGTTGAGACACTATAACACACTAGCGATAAATCTGTTAGATAATAGCCGCAAAGTAAGACGACTTCAACGTAGCTCACATCAATTAATTAAAATTCGACCTGTGGACACTATTGGGCGTTGGCTCCGTACACGCCACTTCTCATTTCCATAAGAATCGCTAGATGGCCATAAAACAGGTCAGTTGCAATCGGTAAATAATAATTACATATAAAAAAAAAATGTTTTACACGCATATACCTCATGATCGGTGTTCGTACAGTTGTTATTCGACCGTATGTAGACGTCATTGAAATGTATGAACAAATTATTGATAAACGTTTAAATATGGATTTCCTGTTCTCAAATGATGGTGCTTGTATATAAAAATAATTCCTATATATTTTCTGCATATATGCGCTGATTACGTACGCGATCTCTCTGTGTATGCGTTTGTTATTATAGACGTACCAACAGAAAATAAATAAACTTCTCTCGCAAACTTGAATTAAAATCCAGTTTGTTGATTTTGCGGAAAAGATGCAATTTTACGACTTCCTTGTTTTTCATCAGTACGATTAGTATTAAGAGGATCGATCAAGGTTGAATAATTGCAGTTGAAAATACGGGTACATATTTATTAAACGATTATTATTAGAATTTCTAGTATTTTTGTCCGAACGCTTGTATACATGTTATCTCAGTATAGGCTTTTAAAGTTTGTACTTTCATGTTATTTTTTTCTCCAATTTCTTGGGCCGTGATATATTCTAACATCGGTTAAATTCCTCAATTTCCCCTGCTTGTAAATTTTTCATTATGCGATACACTTTCGTTATATTATATACAACTTATTTTTTAATGTTATTTTGTAGAATTAGGATTTAAAAAATGATTAAAATGTTCGTACGTTAATTTTATTACAAATTTGAAATTACGCGAAAATTCTATACGAAGATATACAACGAAATTATTTTTTAAAATTTATTTATTTTAATTCTTAATTTAAAAGACATCGTGATTTTATAAAATTTAAAAACATTATTTTTTCGACTTATAGCGTCCCCCTGATGCGATTTCGCGAATTTTAAATAATTATTTAAATTTAGCGATGACTGCTTTGCAGCAATGGTCTGATAAGAAAGGTTTATATTTTTCTACATCTAAGTCATCATACATTATTTCCCATAAGAGGCGTCTATCATCCTCCAGTTTTTCTTTAACAGTAAAAAACTTTCCCTTAACAGTCAGAACATGAGTAAAATTCCTTGGTTTATTGTTCGACTGCAAATTAACCTGACGTTATTATATAACTGAAGTCAAGAGCAGGTGCTTAAAACTGCTCCCAATTCTGAAATATTTATCCAACCCAAAATATAATATAAATACCCAAATCCACTTAAATATCCATAAATGTATAATCCTATCACGAATCAACTGTGGGTGTCAGGTATACTCAACAGCCAGTAAATCTATATTAAGAACATTAGATACAGTACATCATGCTGGACTTCGATCCATCCTTGCAGATCACCATCAAATAGCTTATTTGCATTAACAAGATCTTTCCACTTATATACTACAGAAAATACTATACTTACCTTTATTTAAGCCGTCTGCTTAGCTACAATAAAACATTTGCATACACCAATGAATGTACATCCCCCAACACCCGTTTTCCAAATGACCTTATACAAAAGCTCCTTAGCATACTATCAACATATCACATAAACTGCATTCCAACATAAACACTGAATTACAATATAATGGTACTCCCTTGGGACCCTTCCGAAACAAAAATAGATTTATCTCTCACACAGCACAATAAATCTACACACCTTATAAATATAAAAGACAACACAAACTGCATAAGGAAGGATGTGAACTATGCTTTCTGTGGATCTCAAATCGCATTGGGATGCACGGTAGTGATAAAGTAGACCTTGAAGCTCGGTCTATGTTACTTTTACCAGTACTAGAATACTTACTACCTCCACCAACATTAGCACACATATATCACGCAATTATCTATATACTAAAAGCCCTCCACCAGCAAACTGCCCCTATGCGAACACTTAAAAGAACCAACAGTCATACACTTAATCTACAACTGTCAAACACTTACATCACACAGGTTAAAACATAAATCAAAGGCCCGGTGAAAAAAATCAATAGGTAGAATCCTGACTTTTTCCAAAGAAAGCGGACTCTTAGCATACATACAAATTAGACACATGCCTCCTATGCTGTAATAGCGCTTACGAACGGCATATGGAGATTTACATAATGTAATTTTTTACAAAAAGAAAAAACATAACGTGTTGTTGACTAAAATTCTAAAAATAATTTATCTTCGAACAATTTAAATGAGCTTAAAACGAAAACAATTTTTTTTCAACGCGACATATATCTATCTCAGGTTCAGCTTCAAAGAGTTCGTTAACTTTACAAGTAGATTAATTATTTATTTCATAAGCGTTATACCATTGGAATCAGTTATATTATTTTTTATTTTCTACAATTTTTTCTTATAAATCGTGAGCGTCCTCGCGTATAAATTCGTGTATGTCTATATTTCGTTTTGCAATATTTAGCTGTAATTCATAATTATCACTCGCGGCAATAAATATATATACAAGAAGCGTTGCATTCCGTTTAATTTGTTGCCCATTAAAATCGTGTCTAATTGAAAGTTACCGCTCTTTTAGAAACCGTTACTGTTACATTACGAATATTTATTCAAATTATTTGTAAAAAAAAGTTGTAAACGAAATAAATTCATTAAAAAAACTTTTTTAAGCGCCAATTATCCGGCGACATTTCAATGAGATTATCAATTTGTTAGTTATACTGCGAGTAAGGAGCACATTAATTGAGGAATACGTACATAAAACAGGTTCTCGTGGCATATTATTACACATTAGGCGAATGGACATGATTAGGACTTGGGAAATCAACGATTGACATTGAAAACTATTAACAACTGTAAGTCGGATGTAGTTTGAAAAGGTTGTAGTATACAAAATTGTCACGACATCACTTATGCGTGTTACGATTATAGAAGGATGAATATATATATGTATATATATATGTATGTATATATGTATATATATATATATGTATATATATATATATATATATATATATATATATATATATATATAACATTGAATTACTGTAGTATTCATTGGTGTGGTAGAATACTTTGTCATAATTATTCTACTCCTTATGCTTTCCACGTTTACTAACGCATTACTTAATGATTTTTCCATTATGAAGCAACACCGTTCTGTCCATTTTCGGATCCAGTATGTATTACTCGATACCCTTCATACATAAAATTGCCTTCATCTTTCAATCTCGTCTCTGCCTATTCCTAGTAATTGTATTTTATAAGACATCATTTCTCTTTTGATATTGGCAAGTTTACCAATCCCTAACATTGTTCGGAGATTCCATGTCCCTATTGTGAAGGAGAGGCTTCGCATGCTATAGACCTCGGAAGACCTCTGTCCCTTCCGCTGCCCCTGCCGATATCATCTACTGAATTATCATCTTTGATCCTAGTTAACGTATTTTGTATTGAATCTGTCATTATATGTTTACATGAGAATATAACACGGTGGTTTCTCCTTGCTTTCCGTATGATTTTCTGTTAAGGTTAACTCCCTTGGCCTTTGGGTAACCAAACCCTTTACCGCAAGGCAGCGGGTTACTATTGAGGAATAGCCTGGTGAGAAATTTATGGTGAGGCTTTCCACCAATAGCCGCTCTTGTTCCACGACTCCTTAAATGTCTTTTTCGCAGCTAACCTACATAACTGTAGACCATTCCACTATCCGCCATCTGTGGATGCGCCCCATATCAGTTAGAGCTAGAGCTCCGGTTCCATGAAGGTACAAAATACACCCAGCACTTCAGCAGAAGATGATGAGATGATGAAAGTAATTTACATGCAATTAGAAGACCAACTACAAAATCTGAAAGCAGATGAAAATGTAATAATAATGGGAGTGGAATGTCAATGTAGGACAAGGGAAAGAAGGTGGCGTGTGTACTGAGTCTATGAAACAACAGAGGACAAAGATTGTTAGATTTCAGCAATCAGCAGGACTTAGTGATAACCAACACATGATTTACGGCAACATTGAGGAGGCGATACACCTGGAAAGCGCCAGGTGACAGACTTCGGCTGCAGATAGATTATGTAATTGTAAAGAAAAAATACCGTAATCAAGTAAAGAAATCTATGGCGTATCCTGGTGCAGACGAGGACGCCGATCATAGTCTAGTGAAAATCTCAACTGAATTAAAATTCATGAAACAACGTAACCAGATTAGAAAAATGGAACAAGGAGAAACTAGATGAAACAGAAATTTGGTAGTAACATATTGTAAAGATTGAAAGAATAGGAACCAGCGAACGGAATAGAAAAATGTTGGAAACAGATAAAAGGAGCAGTTGCAACAGTAGTCACTGCGGTACTGGGATATATGAAACACAAGAAAAAGAAACAATGGATTACGCAAGAGATACTACAGTTAATGGATGTGAAACGTCCATTTAAAAATTCTAATGATGCAAAAGGAAAGGAAGAGTATAAACGCTCAAAAAATAGCATCACGAATAAATGTCACAAAGGAATAGAAAAGTGGTGGAAATCACAGTGTGATGAACGAGACGATTTATGGAAACAGCACAAAACGATACTACTATATCAAAAGATTAAATATATTAGTAAAGGGAAGAATGTAGTCGACAAATTTGTAAAACGGCAGGATAGTACCAACATAGATACAATTGATGAACAAGGAGAAATCTGGCGGCAATATATAAAAGAACTATACAGTACAAATGATGCAATGACGATACAAATGGAGCAAAAAGATAGAGATGAGTGGAAAAATATACTACTTCCAGAAAAAAATGATGCTGCAATAAAGGCAATGCATCGAAATAAAGCACCAGGAATCGATAATATTCGAGCAGAAATTATCATTAATGGTGGACAGAAGCTTCACAATAAATATCGAATATTACACACATACCCCAAATATTAGCAAACCGGTCAAAATGATTTAAAAAGGGGTACCGATTAACGTAACCTTAAGTGAAATTAAAGAAGAAATCGATACTAAAATACAGATTGTGGACATAAAACAATTTTCTAAGAAAAATTCTGAAAATAAGACGGTTTATTTACCAATTTTCACAGTAATGTTTCCTGCAAACACGAACATTAAAGATATTTTAAATATTAGAGAAATTTGCTATTGCCTAGTTTCATGGGAAAAATTTAAACCTGAAAACAAAATCATTCAATGCTATAGGTGTCAGGCCTATAATCATCTTTCTTACAATTGTCACAAAAAGATTAAATGTTTAAGATGTAGCGGTGAGCATTCGGTTAGACTGCACCGAAAACGAAAAATTAAAATGCGCTAATTGTGGTAATAATCATACGTCAAATTCAAAAACTTGTCCGGTCTATAACCGAATTTTTGAAGCAGTTAAGTAATGGCTTAATCAGTAGCCATGAAACGAACGTAAACAATCGCAATAATAATAATAATATTAACAATAATAGATATAGTGTAAGTACGAATAATAACAGTATCAATAATAGTAGTATTAATAGTAATAATAATCCAAGAAATTTAATTAATAATAATGAAACCCGTACTTATGCGCAAGTACTGTCTAGAAACAGGACTGCCGCTAGAGGCAACCTTGATAACGAAAGTAACGACTTATCACAAATAATATTGACGTGTAAATCATTAGGCTTAAATAAAATTTTAAAATGTATGAAAAATATCATATTAAAATTAATATCTAATCATGGTTCCGATATTTTTACCATAATTACCACTGTCATTGAATGTGTAGCTGACACGTTTATGTAATAGTATTTGAATGTGCACATGTGTGAAGAAGGAGTGAATGCAATTGCTTGGAATGCGAATTCAATTGCAAATAAGATACTAGAACTAGAACAATTCATGCTGAGCTATAATATACATATAGCAGGACTTTCTGAGACAAAATTAGATACAAACACCACTATTAGAGTACCAAATTACCAAATATTTCGTACTGACCACACAAATAACTGAGGGAGAGTTGCTCTAATAGTTCATAATAGTCTGCACTGCACCCCAGTGCCTGTACCGCGCTTGAAACAGGTGCAGGCAGTAGGAGCTAAATTTCAAATAGGAAATAAGACTACATTAATATTTGCTGCCTATAGATCACCAGTTAAGCCTACCTTTTTTGAGACAGTCATAAAGTCATTATTAAATACATCAACGCATGTTTTAATAATTGGAGATGTAAATGCGAAAAGCAGAGTTTGGAACTGTCACAATGCCAACAGAGCAGGAAATATATTACTAAACATGCGTAATAGATTAAACTTTCAAATTAAAACACCATCTGAGCCTACCTATTTCCCCTATAATACAAATTCTTCACCTAGTATTATTGATATTGTTATTGCAAAGAACCATCACGGACTTAGTACTCCCATTTTCAACTACTCCAGAGCAAACTGGAATACATTCAAATAATGCATACAAAAAGACATCAATATTCCAAAAACCTTACCCAATTCAAAATCTATAATATTACCTACTTTAATTCTACCATAATAAAAGCCGCACATAACGCTATTCCGCAGGTTGTATTAAAATTACGAGCAAATTTGATTTCAAATAGCACAAAAATGCTGATTAAAATTAGAAATTACGTTCGTAAATGTCATCAGAGATCTCATAATTTAAACACTATTAATTATAAAAGATTGTACACTAAATTAAACAAGGCAGTACAAATAAGATTAATCATTGAAAGAAATCAACAATATGATAAGTTCCTCAAAAACTTATCACCAGCTGATAATAGTCTATGGAGAGTAAATAAATACTTCTGCAAGAGTCAAACCGAACTGCCCCCTATAAAAATCCCAACCAGTGCAGATAAGGTTGCGTACGCAAAAGTAGAAATCTTAGTTGAACACTTTAGAACTATTTGTGGCCAAAATGATCACATGTCAACTAGATATCATGAAAGGAAAATTAAGCAGACAATAAACAATTATTCATTTCATACTTCTGCAACAGTTTTACCTAGGAATTTTACAACACCTAAAGAGATCAAAAGAATTATCTCTACTCTTAGACAAAACAACTCAGTTGGTCATGACCAAATTAATATAAAAATGATTAAAAATCTACCATTCAAAGCAATAGTTGCCTTAGTCAATATGTTCAACTCATGTTTACGTCTGTGTTATTATCCTCTGTCGTGGAAATTGTCGGTAACGATACCCATACCAAAACCGGGGAAGGATGCCTTTCTGGTACAAAATGTAAGGCCAGTGAGCTTACTTAGTAATTTAAGTAAAATATTTGAGAAAGTACTCTTGGTCAGATTAAGAGATTTCAGCGTGAGTCGATCTATCATATCTGACTCACAATTTGGGTTTCGGCCAAAACTCAGTACCACAATTCAATTAGCTAAAATTTGCGATAAAATTACCGATAATTTTAATCAGAATAAACATACAGGAGTAGTCTTGATGGACATTGAAAAAGCGTTTGACACAACCTGGCATGATGGAATTATCTATAAATTAATCAAATATGAATTTCCTCCTTATCTAGTATTTACTATTAAATCTTATTTAATGAACAGGAAGTTTTACGTGAAAATAAAAAACTATAAATCTAACATGAGATTTATTAAAGCTGGGGTACCTCAAGGGAGCATCCTAGGTCCTTTCCTTTTTATACTCTATTTGAATGACTTGCCATAAACCTTTATACTGATGATACTTCTTTAATGGTATCCTCTTATAGAATTGACACAATCAGTAACAGACTAACAAGTGCAATTGATAAAATATCAAAATTTTTCTACAAATGGAAAATTAAAGTCAACGATGAAAAAACTGAATCAATCATTTTTACTAGACGTAGGCCTCTACTTAATCATTTCGTTCGAGTCAAAAACAATTACCTCGATTGGATGGAAAATGTAAGATATTTAGGCATAACTATGGATAGACGACTCACATTTACGAGGCATATTAATGATTGTGTAAATAGAACGATGCGCAAATTGGGTTGTCTATTTCCAATATTTAACAAAAAGTCTGCATTATCGGCGTAAAACAAATTCCTCATTTACAAAAAAGTTATTCTACCAAAATTATTGTATGCGAGCCCGGTCTGGAGCTATGCTAGCAATAGCAGTATAAATCAGATGCAAAGACTACAAAATTATTGTTTAAGAATTATCTTGAATAAACCAAGATTTACTAAAATTAAATATATGTATGATATTTTAACGTTTCCTTACATACAGGAAATCATTAAAAATACAGCGAAAAAATGTTTCGCCAACTGCAGCTCATCTGATAATGTACTAATACATTCGATAGGAGATTACGACTACCAGTCTCTGCGACACAGATATAAGAGGTACAAGCACAGACGTATAAAACATATCTGTTTATAGTAAGCCGGCTATTAAATTCTAGTTCTAGTATCAGCAAATAGACTAAGATATTTTTAAGATATTATATTGTGATAGAGTAAGTTATAATTTTATTCGAATATATTGAACAGGTTTTTTATACAAATTTTTCCTGTAATTTATACATTTGATATTTATGGCTAAGCTTTTCTATCTTTTGTTTGCCTGGGAAGAATTTTTGTTTTATATTTCGGTACGGGTAAATTGTTCATTTTTAAAATTTAATATGCTTATGTGCGTGTATCTTAATAATAAGAAATACAGTGCTTCTTCTTCTTCTTCACAATAAGTTACATGACCTGGTGTGTAAAATTTATATAGAAGTTTGGCCGAAAGATATGATCACATCCTTGCTAATGCCAATTCCTAAAATGGTACAACCAAAAGATTGTGAAGAATACGGGACAATTAGCTTAGTGACACAAGCATCGAAAATCTTATTGCAAATTATAAAGAACAAAATGGAAAAAATATATAGAACCGCGCCAAGGATGTCTGTTATCACCATTGCTTTTCAATATCTACTCTGAATTTATAACAAGGGAAACATTATAATGACGTTCAAGAAGGTGTAAAAATTAGCGGGCGATGCATAAAAATTTTAAAATTTGCGGATGACCAATTATTATTTGGAGGGTTTGTCAAAAATGGCACATTAAACTGCTAGCAGAAAAATATGGAATGAATATAAATATTGAAAAAACCAAAGTTATATGCATGAGTAAAAATCCAGTGAAAATTAACATACTAATCGATGATCAAAATTAGAACAAGTGAAATACTATAAATATCTAGGACACCTAATAACAGAGAACGTGTATATTGCACCAACGAAATCTGACAAAGAATTATAATGGCAAAATTGGCATTCATGAGAAAAAGGCAGATAATTACGCAGAACACGCTCTCCATTGGACTACGTAAACGTATAGTTAAGTCGTATATGTGGGTAGTGGCACTTTATGCGGCGGAAACGTGGACTAGAGATAAGCAAAAAATTGAAACTTTTAAAACCTGGTGCTGGCGGGGATTATTAAAAATCTCATGGGTCGATGAAACATCTAATGAAGAAACTTTCCGTAGAGTGCAAGAAGAAAGATCACTCTTGAAAACGATTAGGAAAACAAGGATAAAATGGATCGGGCATGTGTTAAGGCATAATAGCCTACTAAAAGATGTCATAGAAGCACGAATACCGATGCGCGGATCGAAAGAAATACCAAGACAGACGCTGCTAGACACAATCAAGAAGGAATCAACTATTAAAACCTATGCAGAATTAAAAAGACGGACAACGGATAAGAAAAAGTGGAGGACTTGGACGATAAACCAGTCAAATGACTGAAACACCCATGATGATGAGGATATATATATATATATATATATATGTATGTATATTAAAAATTAAATTTTCGTTCGTAAAATTTACGTATCAACGAAGTTTTCAGACGTTTTCTCGTAAGAGGTTCAGAAATTTGAACATTCTCGATTCACCTTCATGTAAACCAGTCTATATAGTCGTGTGCAATAATTTCCGTCACGATTTTACAATGCACGCGAGAGTAAACAAGTATATTCGATATTCATCGTAACTACAGAGTAGTTCCTCGTCTTTTGGTTGGACAATATAACGATTAGTTTTGGTTAACCTACCTTATTTTTATTATAACGTATAGTCTTTTAATAAAATTTTTACATAGTGATTTTATTATTTCTTCGCTGATATTGTGTATCACTGGAACTTTGAAAGTTACGAAGGAAGAAATTCGACTAATGAACGAAAATTATTATTAAAACTATCTACCAACGAATAAACAAATGGATATCGGTCGTGTATTAAGACGTAATCAGTTACTAAAAGTAATAATAGAAGTAAAATCGGAATATGAAAAAGAAAGGCCGAGATGATGATTTATATGGATCAACTTATGGAAGAAATAGAAGCAATCCGTTATCAAAAAGTAAAACAGCAGATCAAGAAAATACTACAGTTTCGACTTTGTTTTTATTTAATCACTCGATAAAAAGATTAATTAAATAATTTTATTTATATATTTTATATATATATTTTATATATATATATATATATATATAAAATATATATATATATATATATATATATATATATATATATATATATATATATATAAACAGATAAATAAATATAGAAGAATGGAATAATTAAATTTTTAAATTACGCCGAATGTGTCAATTTACGTAATTCATGTTTCATAAACTACATACGGCATATTAATCTAATTTAATTAATTAATTAGGATGAATTTCGTGTTTTCTACAAACACGAAATAACTTTTATTTAGCGTTATTACACGAGCGAAAGAATTTGTGACATTCGGCTACACTTTTTATACATATTAGACCGAATTAAAGTATATTATAAGTGGTTTTATTTTTGTAAAAAATACAAATATTTCTTCCGCGTATTTTAATTAATTAACTACGCAACAGAACCCATCTGTCGATTCTATTCTTTCGGCGACCTACTTTATAAATTTTAGTGTATATAATTCATTTTTTTTGTTTCTGTGAATATATTCATTCAAGAGATTCACGAGGATATATTCGCAACTACAAAGTAAACTAAATATTAATTATTCTCACAAATACGGTAGTGATAATAATAACGATATGGCGTGCTTTGAAAATGTCGAATTTTGAATCGTTCACGATTTTTTTTTAGGAAAAAAGTATCGTTTTTAAAAGAAAAGAATATAAAATATTAAATTAATCAAAAAGAATAATTTTTTAAATTTATTTTTCGTTTTAGAAAAAAATGACGCTACAGTAAAAAAAAAAAAAAATAAGTCTTATCGAGTATAAAAGGGGTTAGGCGTTTAAGCCGAATTTAGGGAATTTAATTTTTTATTTTTTATCGGTTATTTTCCATTTCGAACGCTTATATAATATTATTGTCTTCTCGCGAAACTACCGTTATATCGATCACGTTAGTACTTACTTGAAAACGATGTAGTAGAATTTATTGCGCGAATATATATTTTTTCAAATTCTATATTGTAGAGTCGGACCCCGGAATAAATTAACAATTTCACAAATGAAAGATTCGATTTATCGAATAGTTTAAAATATCGATTGTGAAGTATACGTTTGAATTACGTTGGTGTTTTAGCGAAACGCGTAAAATCAGCCACACACGTTCGACCTTACTAGTCGGTTAGCAGCCGATCGTACAAAGCTGGCCTAACAGACACAGATTTGGTCGACGATGTTACACACACACACAGAGACAAAATATGTAATATATATAAATATTAATATCTATATATATTCTTTTCTACTCCCGTTTATTTTTGCTTTATCTTTTACCTACCTTTTGATGTATCATCCTGTTTTCTACATTTATTATTATTATTATTTTGCATTGTATAAATTAACGTACGCAGAAGCTTACATCCTATTTACGTTCTTATTCGATTATGTGTGCGTTGTGGCTTTATGGGTCATTGTTGATTATCATTCGTTATTCGTTCGTGTGTGTGTGTGTCTTTTATGTGTGTTCGTCTCGTATGTGTTATTAGGACGAACTGATTCTAGAAATTAATAGAACGTAATCGGTTGCTTGGCCGTTAGTTGTCAATATAACATTCCTTCCACGTTGATCACGGTATAAATTAATAAAAATTAAAAAAAAAATACATCGCGGGTCCGCCGAATTTAATCGAAAAATTATTTAATCAAATATTACCTTTAGATCGTTTTTTTAAAATTTTATTTGCAAATTTGTAATTAGCCCAAGCGACCCTGGTAATTTCATCGACGACCATTGGAATTTTCAAGTCTCGGTGTGCTACTATTGTGTTCAAATCGATATGGGCGAATGATCATACCCAGGTACAACGTTTTGGCGTCTTTGTATGGAATCTATATTGTAAATACTAGTACAACCCGACAATTGTACTCCATAAATCCAAATCGGTTTAACAATTATACAAAAGTCGTTTATTTTCAATAGATAGCGTTCTAGCGTTCTTTCCTATTAGCCAATAAATACTTTTCATTTTGGCTTTTATTTCTAAACATTTCTGTCGGACGTGGTGCTTCCAATTTAGACACAAACCGATGTGTAGAAATAAATTTATGAAATCTTTCACTTCCGACTAATTTTTTTAGATTTATTGTATTTTTTCCCCTTTTTAATAGGCTCGGAGTTCACCCTGTAATACTTAAGACGAATGATAGGTATTTTAATAATTAACCCATTCAGGTTAACGTCTCTTATATGTAATGTAAAATGAACTTTAAAATTGTTCGTGGCAAGCAGCGAAATTAATGCGAATTCTCAGAATAACCGGTTGTATAATTAGGATGAAATGTAGAAACATTTCAAATATTTCGAAACATATTATCAATCTCGATCAAAATCAGTCGACTTAAATCGTTGTAGTCGAAATTAAACGTTGATGTATAAGAATTAGTAGCGATATTTCAAATCAAATGGACAATTCGGACGTCTAGAAAGAAGAAAAGTCTTTATCTTAACTCAATAAATGTAGGAAAGACCTAAATATCGTCAGCAGGATAAAACTTGCAATCTTCTACCTGAAGTTCATCTCCGGTAGTAGGCGAATTTCGTTCAAGATTATTTTTTATATTCATCACAAACGTACTTTACTAACTCAGGATAGTTGTAAGATTGAAAAATAAAATTAAAAAGATAAATAAATATTAGTGAAGCGAGGAATATTTGGAATCGATGGCTGGGGGGGATAGATTTTTGTGAAAATAAACACCAGGGAAGGTAAACTGACAAGAATTTCAGTATTCCTTTTAGATTGTTCTGATAAAAGACCAATAGCCGAAATGTGTAGAATAAAGGTTCCGTTATCTCCGAGGTTACTGCGACCGGTGTCTGCGAGGTAATTACCTAAAATACTACACTGCCCATGAAGCTAATTGAACGGAAATAATTTCGGAGTTGTAAATTGAGAAGTTAAACATTTAAAAATTTTCTTTCAATATTTGTTATATAATTTTACATTTCAAATGGACTTTTACCGCTTATCGGTTTATAAAATTCCATGTTCCTATGAAAACGATCGGGTAACTTATATACATATTCTTTTTTTTTTCTTCCTTTATCTTTTAACAGAGTCCTCCACATTGACCTGTTTTGAGCTTGTTGAATACAATTGATGACTTAACTGATCAGCTCGGCGACTATTCCAGTGATTATCAGATGATGAAGAGAATTTTTATTAACTATACATGCCGGAAAAAAACTGAGAAATCTCTTTTTATTCATCTTTTCGATAAATACTTATGTATTTCGGTTTATAAAATATCTATTCATTAGTTTTCCCATCCATCCACAATATTTTTAGTAGCTTCTTATGCTAGCTGATACATTAAGCAGGAAGCGGTCAGATTTCGTACGCATAAGTGGCTATTGGGAAGACTAGATATTTAACTTTACGTTCATTGTCAATGCTGTGACCTTACACATATTTGTAAGTTTTAACTGTAGCATTGCGCACTTATGTTAATCTGCGCTTATTATAGGTTGTAAATATACGGGTAATAATCAACTGCGACGGAATATTTAATTGAACAGGGTCATTACGTAGGCTGCAAGCAAGGGAAGATACTGATAAGAAATATAAAATATAGGAAGCGTAGGGCAGATAGATTTCGATTTGTAGGCTCGTTGAAACTTGGATTAAATTAATAAGAAAAATTAGAAGCCGGAATAATGATTACTATTTAATAACGAGTTTATTATTTGTTTTAGCGAAAAAAATAAATAAAAAATAAGACATCGAGGTTAATTGCAGTTGTAGTTATAAAATATAACGATATTTTATTCCGTACTAATTACTATATTTGCTTTCTTAAAAAAATGCAGCCCTCTTCGTTTGTTTTTTCTTCTTTTCGTTACGCCATCTCCGATCGATGGTCAGTGATCATCACAGTTATTGATTCCTTTATTTCTAGATGCCTGTTCATGTTGATATGATGATAACATTTCGTATCCGTTTCTCGGCATCTCTACCGGGCTCTCCTATTCAGTATATATTTATTGATTACATGACGATAAATTCCTCCAGTGATCTGTACTTCCACTTACCGATAAACTTCGATCGTTTAGAGATTCAATATTCCTCCGGTCTATATCCCACTCAACAAAGAGAAGAGATTATGTTGTACTTGCTCGTCTGCGCCTAGATCACACTAATATCTCCACACAGTTATATCCTAAAAAATCTTTTTCCTCCTTGATGTTTAACCTGTAATGTCCTCATTACCGTCCATTACATTCTCTTTGAATGTGTGCAATCGAATTCCGAACGTTCTATCCTCGACAAACCGCTCAGCCTCCTAAACATTCTTTCCTACACGCACGATGCTTCTACTAACTTGTTAAATTTTCTTAAGTTCTCCAATTTATATAATTTAATTTAACAATCCATCCTTTCCATTTATTTCTTTCAAATTTCAATTTATTCTCACTAACTTTACGTTTTCTCCTTTGCCGTATTTCTGGCCTAGGTCCGGTATATGACGCCTAAAGCTATAGGTAATGTAATCAAATAAATAAACAAAAAGTGTATTTTTACATTTAAAATAAGAAACAACTAATTATCATCTACACGTACCGAAATAAACCAAGATTCTTCGCGTGTATCGCGACTTAAATAATAATATAAATAAAAGAAACGAAGCTCAAAGCGAATAAACTGCAGGAAAAACCACCACCAAAATCTGCGTGAAATAAGTACTGAATAAATAAGTATACAGGTAGGTAAACATTACGGATAATGATGATGATGATGATAATAATTGTTTTAATTTTCTATTCCGAAGTTATACATCAAAAAGTTTTTTTTATCTTTTAATACGCTCGTTTTGTGTCAACAGCTAGCGAATTTTGTCGCTTCTGTGTTTTCGCCAAAATATGATTTTAAAATCAATCAAGACGAAATCGGTTATTTAGATTCATCAACACCTTTGGTCGACCTATGTCGAAATTGCCTTAATGGATGAACGAGTAGGCCCGGTATTTATCGTTTGGAAACATTTTTTTGCGTGAAAAAACTTTTTTTTTTTAGTACATAATCGTTACCATCATTATCACAACATGAAACATTTCTTTCTAATCTGGAATAAACAATCAACTTCTAGGTATCTACGAATATTCCTAAATTTTTCTTTCGAAAAAGTGATTTTAATAACGTCACCGAATATAGCGACAGATATCTATTATATTTTAAATAAAAGTGAATACAAAGGTAATAGGAAAAATAGGCAATTAATAATTCAATGTATTATTAATACACATTTATACGTAATCGTTATTTATATAAATGTACGATATACGTATTAATAGTTAAAATAAAAGTCGCCTTTTATTTAATCATTTAATTGTAATAACAATCACTAATATCGATTTCAGTTACAAGATATTTTAATTATTTAAATGTATAACAAGCGAATAGGTAAAAACTAAAAGGTTTTAAAGAATATAAAAAAAAAACATTATAGAAACATTTTGGACTATATAATAAAAAAAAAGAAAAACTTCTTCAGTATAGGTATGTTCTAAGGAAAATTGAAGAAATTATTCATTTATGGTCTTTTATTAGCTCTCTTATCTCAGTATAAGTTGACAAATGCTATTCCGTTACTTATAGCTTATAGCCGTCTCCGCATTTACAGTCAATACATTACGCTATCAACTGAATTTATCACATTATGACAACGTCATTTGGGAAAGTTTCTTATAAATAGCTGGGGATTTTAGCGTTAATCTATTCTAATAACCTGAACATGGCGTCGTAACTGTCCAAAAGTTTCGTTGAAGTTTAATTAAATAATATTCGTAATTTATAGTCGTTACTTTGTTTTTTTTTTATAAATAAATCGATATATATATATATATATATATATAATTATTATTATTATTATTATTATTATTATTATTATTATTATTATTATTATTATTATTATTATTATTATTATTATTATTCTAACTCAATCGTTGTCGAGTATGAGTGCCTTTTCGAATGATATCTGTTCCTGTTAAATAATTCAATGTCTGAATCTTATATGCGATATTAATCTAATTTTATAATTAGATTTATAACTGCGGTGTGCACATTCATGCTGATCTATGTTCCTTCTTCCTCCTTTTGCGCGATTTCTAGCGCTAATCTTGTTGTGTCATCGATGAATTTTCTCCATTCAGTTCTGTTCAATGCCCATTCTTACCAAGTCTTATTTTTCTTTGGATTAATACCGTTCTTTTTTATGGAATTTGATAAGACATCTTTAAATCTTAATTTTGGTTTTTCACACAATATCGTATAGCATATAATAATCGCTTCGGTGTGCGATTGTTATCCACTCTGATAACATGGCCAACCCACCTTAGTCGAGCTTTGGTTAAATATTGTTTTATTTTATTACAATTTCTCATTTTCAAAATTCTTTCATTTGGGATCTGATTTTTCCATGTTATTCTTAAGATTTATCTGAGCAATCTCATCTGACAATTGCTTCTGATTGGCCATGTCTCACAACTATACAACAAAGTTGATAATACCACCGCTCTATAAACGTTTAGTTTCGTATTAATATGTAAATTTTTATTCCTAAATACACGCTGCGCCAGCTTGTTGTAGGCGATCATTGCATTTTTTATTCTATATATGATCTCGTCATCTAGTTCGTTATTATCGCTAATTATGCTTCCAAGGTATTTGAAGCTTTTGACAATTTTTAATTTCGACCTGTTTATATGAAAATTTTCTTCCGTGCCATTCAATATCGTTATTTACATTTTATTTGTGTTTATACTTAATCCATAATCCCGATACGTATTATGCAGACAGTTTAGCGCGCGCTGTAGTTTTGCAGAAGTTTCATCCAGTATTACACAATCATCAGCATGTTGTACATTTTTCAGTACAAACATTTCCGTCTTGCTGCTCGTATTGAATTTTTGTAGGTTATATAATCCCCCATCAAAACGATAGTTTATTTTTTATACCTGTCTGTTCAATTTTTCGTTTGTATGTTAAGAAAATCATTCCCATATAAAGATTAAACAACGACGGTGCAAGCACACACCTTCGTCTTACACCTGTTGTTACCAGAAAAGGTTCTGCCAGTTCGGTGTCACAAATTACCGAACTATCCACGCCATCATGCAGCTGTTTAATAATTGAAACAAATTTTGTTGGGCAACCAGCTATTTCCAAGCATCGCTACAGCGCATTTCTATTAACCGCATCGAAAGCTTGTTCTGCGCTCCTATCTAAATCCACACTGTTCCTCCGAAAGATAAGTATTCATTACTAGTTGCAGGCATATATATATATATATATATATATATATATATATATATATATATATTATCTTTCTTTCATTAAGCGTATTAATAGTACCGTCCTACAATATAATAATACGACCGAGCATGAGTTCATTCTGAAAGCAAATAACTTAATAAACATATGTTTAACGGCAACATTAAGTTTAACTGACGGTGTCGAATTCCCTAACTCGTTCTATTTATAGTCCTACAGTATGCGCATTTTCCATCAATGATTCGTGATATCCCATCGATTCTTACTCTACATATGATGCAGAACTATACGGTATATTCTTTTGTCTTCAACAGTTACTCCTAAATTCGGGTATACTAATTGCAACGGACTCGCTCGCCGCTGCATCAGCTCTCAAGAATACAAAGTTAAACATCTTTTTGTTAATCATATGCAATCCCCCACTTTATCAACTACAGTATACAGATTCAGTAGTCCTACTATCAGTGTCAGATTATAAGGAGATCGCACAGAACGAAGCGGCGGATATGGCAGTTCATTTTATACTGTGTTCCCCAACAATCTATATGACCCCGCCATCTCCAGTACTAAACGCACCCATCAAATATTTTATTAACCACAACTGGCAACAGAAATGGAATTCATATCACCGTGACTTCCTTGTTGCTATTAAACCCAATGTTGACTTATGGAAACCACTTGTTAACTTATCCCGTTCCAACTGTATAGCATTCAGCAGGGTCCGCCTTGGCCATATACCACAATCTCATTACCATCTATTCCAACGTGCCCACCACTTCGCCCCTTTTTGTCTACCTCCCAACCGCCTGTGTTTATTTTACCACACTGCCCTACATTCGATCCCGATCAACCTCATATCCGTCCGCATACCTTATCTAATTTCCTATCCAATAGTCCTCCTTCAACTAATTATTCAATTATACAATTCCTTTCCTACTCCAACCTCATTTACTACATCTTACAGCTAATTCATCAGTAAAATAACATACTCGGAGTCTACGGCACTATAAAAAATAAATAAATAAACAAATAATATGCTTTTTATCATTTAGTTCGATCGTTGTCGTCTCGTCTATTTATTTAGAAATTATCCGAACGATTAATTTTTAAAAAGTATTTCTTGTAAAGGAATTTTTCGTTATCGTAACGAGATTTTTCTATTTTCATGTTTTATGTCACGAAATTTGTTCTTAAATATAGTATCGAAAATTAATTAATTAATTAATTAAAAAAAAAAAAACAAACAAGTCCATATGTTGTTACGCAAAAAGTGAATGTAATACAAGTTCGCAGTTGTAAGTTTATCGAGCGGCGAATAATAAACGGGATAATGATAGTGACGGTAGTACGTCATCGTTTGGTTATAATGTTGAATTTGTCAACGGTGCAATCGCGATTATTCATTATTATTATTATTATTATTATTCGTTACCCACGTTCCTATTTAAATATTTTCGTGCGTCAATGATATAAAGTATTTAAAAATTTAAATATTTCAATTTCTATAACTATTAAACATAGTTTAAGTATGCTAATTAACTATGACGACACTATTTGCGCTGTATATAGTTTACCATAAAAATGCCACAATTTAAAGAAGACAAAAAATTAAACGATTTACACTAATTTTAATCGCTGCTCGTCAAATGTTATGTAATTTTTCTCTGAACCCCACTTTAGCCTTACCTAATATATATATATATATATATTGCAATCTGGTTGATGTGGGAGTCGTGACCGAAAATGGCACTCCGAATTACCTGTCCAATCATTCAAACCGACGGGGAAGGTCTAAGGGTGTATAATAGTTTAATCTGCGAGGTTCATTGACATGACGTAATAAACCAACCGTCAGCTGATTAGGATGACCCTCTAGCCTGTTTAAAGTAACCTTTTCATCTATCTCGAATTCCTTCACGCACATTTGGTATTTTTAAGTCTCGACGCAAACTATCTTTTCGTATATACCAGGGCGCACCGGGTATTATCCTCAGTATTTTTAATTGTGAACGTTGCACCATTTTGATATTTGATATTGACGCTATTCCCTTGAGTGATATGCTATATATTCACACCGGCTTAATAAAACTGACCTGTATAGTAATAATTTTTGGACTAGATGATTGTCTAGCAATTTCAAATCTCTGCGGTGTTTACGTATATCATCGTGCTTTAAAACTTGTATTTTTTAAATTCTTACTTATATATATATATATTTTTTTTAAAGCAGCGTCCCATAAATATTACCTAGATTACCTGTAGATTTACGTGCCGTGTACTGCACCTAGGCGAGAGGCACGGGCAAGGAGATAACGTAAGGTTAGTAAGAGTGAATTGAAAGTTTGAAGAATAAACGGGAAGGACGGATTGTTAAATTAGATATTTCAGGATTTAAGAAAATTTAATAAATTATTGGAAGCATCGTGCTTGTAAGAAAGAATGTTTGGGAGGCTGAGCGGTTTGTCGAGGATAGAACGTTCGAAATTGAATTGCACACACTCAAGAGTATGTGGTGGACGGTAATGAGGACATTACAAGTTGAACATAGAGGAGGAGGAAGATTTTTTATAATTGTGTGAGATATTAGTGTGACCTAGGCGCAGATGAGCAAGTAAATCATCTCTCCTGTTTGTTGAGTGAGATGAACTCTCGAAGAATGTGGAATCTCGAAAAGATCGAAGTTTGTTGGTAAGTGAAAGGTTCCATAACTTACGTACTGGGTTTTTTATATAAGTCTGGAGGTCTTTAATTGATGTAGTCAGGAGCGGGAATGGTTGAAGCAATGTGCCATCTCTGGCTCCACTGTCTGCTAGGTCATTTCCTTGTATGTCAGTATGCGATGGGATTCATGCGAGAACTACATAGATATTAGATGTTATAATAAAATGACCAATTTGTTTAGCTAGGGGTGTAATTTAGGATCATGAAGATTATTGAGACGCTGTAATGCTACAAGAAAGTCCGTGCATATTAAAAACGACTGATCAATGATTCATGTATGATGCTGCCAACTGGAGTCGTTGGGAAGACACCGGTGGAGAGTCTGATTGCTGTGTGATGGATTAAGGAATGAATGGACCTTTTTATCAGCGGAACTATAGATTTCGACGTCATAATCAATTTTAGGTTTCATAAGAGCGTGGTATATTTTTAACAGAGTTGAACGATCTGATCACAATGTTGAGTGAGAAAGCATTTTAACAATGTTGAGTCTGGAATTATATTCCGATTTACTATGCGCTACATGAGGTTTCCCGGTTAGCTTGTTGTCAAAAATTATCCCAAGATATTTAACGACGTTTGAGGATTTAATGCGGATATCATTCAAGTAAAGATTAAGTCCATGTTGGCAGTTTTGTATTCGACAGAAGTGAATTACGGAAGGTTTAGAAGGAGCAAACTGTATTCCATGTTTTAGGGACCAGGAAGTCAGCTTATTTATAGCTTCTTGTAAAGAATCTTCACCAAGACTGACATGAGGAACCGAGATAAATATTGCAAGGTCATCGGCATAAGCAGCACATTTGACTGGTGGAACGATTTCATTAACAATGTCATTAAAGGCTATATTAAATAATGTAGGACTTAAAACTGACCCTTGAGGAAGCTCTGTGGACAGTTTATAAAACGATGATACCGTATCGTTTAATTTAACGCAAAATTGGCGCTCAGTAAGAAAGTTCTGAATGAAAATAGGAAGACGTCACGAATATTCCAATTTCGAAGGGTAGATAAAACCTTGTATACAGGAATCCGGTCGAAAGCCTTTACTAAATCGAAGAAGACGTCTAAAACGTGGTGTTTATTAATAAAGTAATTTTGTATGCAATTCTTTAGGAACACGAGTTGGTCGACTGAAAATCTTCCAAATATGAATCCGCACTGAACGATGGTTAACAGATGTTTAGACTCGAGAAGCCAGAGGAGTGTTGTTAATAATTATTTCAAAAACTTTACAAATAACAGGTGTTAATGAGATAAAAAGGTAATTGTTAACGAGCATAGGATTTTTGTTAGGCTTCAAAATCGGTACAATTTCAACAATTTTCCAGATTGTTGGAAATGAGCGGGATGTCCATATGCTTTTAAATGTATTTAACAGAAGGTTGATTGCAGAATTTGAGGCTTTCTGAAGCACCAAGGTATGGACTCCATCTAGGCCTGGTGATGATGATTTCATATTATGGATTGCACGTTTAAGTTCACTAATTGTGACGAGACTATTTTATAAGGTTGAAACTCCTTAAATTACTATTTCAGTGATATTACAGGTACTTCATTTTTTGTTTTACATGTATTAGCCGAACGGAATACGCGATTTTATTTTATTTCTTTCTATCTTCGTCATTTTCAGATTATTAGAAGAAGATAATGCACTATCGACATTTTTCCCGTCATCTTACAGGAAAGTAAATTCATAAAGTGTTTGTTGATTTGCTCACAAAACAAAAAAGTTAATTTCGCACAATTGCGGAAATTCTTAAATTATTAAAAAAAAATACGAAACTTAGGAAACGTATCGGAATAAATCGATTTTTAAAGTCTCATCATGCGCGTTATTACAGGTATAAACATCGTCGAATTTAACATATTTTTATCATATTTAGCGTTTATTTCAATTATTTTTATTTATAAACTTATTTTCGCATGTATATACGTGTGATACGCATGTACATGTGATCATATGTATATATGTATACATGCACATACGTATCTGACTACCCTCTACCGAAACTAATTTATTTTGTATATTGCGTCCCAATAATAATAACAATATTTTAAAATTTTTATTTCGTTCGAAATAAGTTATGTAATGTTTCACTTCCTGTTAAAACAAGGAATAATCACAAACTGCCGAATGAATAAGAATATATATATATATATATATATATATATATATATATATATATATATATATATAATAGATATGTTTAAATTATAGGCGTAGATAGTATTTTATTCCGGTTTAACGGGTAGTCGATTTACTGCAGCATTATAAACGGTTCACTTTGTTGGATTGGCACAATGAAACCGTTATAAACCGAACAGCGAGAAACGGCGAGTTAAATTTATTTATACGAAGTGAGAGTTCGCTTAGGAATTAATGAAATGGAGATAGTCAGTGAGAGTTGACTAGAAAATACGGTAGAGCCATCGTTCTTATAAAAATCTATCTAAACAACTTGTTTTACGCCGATGGCAATTTGTTGAATAACAATCTCTTCCTGTTTGGATTCGATTCGATTGCGTTTGGATGACATCTTTCTATATATTTTTTTTAACGTCATCTCGAGGTTAGATTTTATTTTTTCAGTTGTACGAATTTATTTTTACAATAGATAGACATAAAGTATAATATACGTTGAAAATATTTCAGAAAATTGGATTAAATAAATGCGAAAATTATAAGTGTAGAGGGTTGCGAAGCGATGAGAAAAGAAAAAGGATCAGTTGGTGGATGCAAATTTGAACGTATCGTAATTTATTATTATCATTATTATTGCACACGTCAATATATTCATTAATCGAAGCTGCTTATCTACTACACTCGGACACAGACTTCAGTCGTAAATGACATTCTATCGGAATGTATCGACATCCATATTATTACAACATCGTTCATCGAGATTTGTAAATCGTTCGTTAACTTATTCGAGGAACTCGTAATTATATTTTTTGTTTCTGCAAACCTAATTTAGGAGGCGACGTAATTTTAACGTAGAAAACGGACGCAATTCGAAAACTATCGAAAATCTAGGCGATTTACAATATCCAATTTGGTATTAACGAGAAATGATATTATTTCGAGACGAAATGTCAACGAGAAATATAGTCACGAACTCCTCATTTACACAATTTGTGGGAATATATTTCGGCCTGTTAATTCTTTAAGAATGAATTTACCTATTAGAATTTATTAATGGTTATTTTAAGGCTGTTTTAATTATTTTATAATTAATCCAACCAAGTGGAGACTATTAATTCAATTTTCACATATACGTACCGGTGAAACAATTCAAGATGTTACGTAATAGAAATTGTTCCATAATTTTCATTTATATTATTATTATTAAACGTCTCCGTGGGAAAATATTGACATCATTTATTCTAAGTGAATCCGAAGACTTAGCTTCGATATTGTGAAAAATTATTGCGCATTATTGTGGTTCGTTGATTATAGACCGTGTATTATGCAGTTGATTTATGTGAGAGTGAAAATTGAAATAAGTGGTCTAAATTTCCTTAATTCAAGTATGTACGAAAACATGTTTACCAGTTACTATTGTACGTTCAGAACAATACGGCCGTGTATGTGTACCCGTAATATGTACATTATAATGAAAATGGTCGAACTGGAGTTTAGAGTAACACATTCGCAAATTGTTTATACTATAAGTCGTTTATTATTTTATTTAATAATTAACGCGCATTTATTGTTACTGATTATTCGAACTTTATCGAAATAAGTTTTGTTTTTTAGCATCGTGAACAAACTGGACACGAGTTATCGTTATTTTGCTTATTTTTTATATTTTATATTTAATTTTAATTATGATTATATATTTTTTAATGTGCGCATACGTGTATATACATATATCTTTATGTTCGTTCGTTATATCACGACTTGTATAATGTATTCATGTACGTAAACGGACTGAGGAGCACAAGTTAATCGCACACACACACACACACACACCATATTAACTACACAAAATAAATAATTGACATAGACACGGAATTAAATGAGCAATCCTATGCTTAATTCTATGATATTTGCACCTAGTATAACGCATAGTGAGGCTTAGCATATCGTAATCACCTATAAAATTAATTAATTTATTTTGATGTATTCTACACCTATATCGTAAAATTTTTTCGATAATTTACTAATATAAGAAGATAGGTACAGCATGTTTAATTCCGAGTGGGTATCGGTTATTTTTGTATAACTGTGACGATTTAGTATAATTCTGCAACAGTGATTTTGAATCGGTTGTCATTTTTTAAATGTACTATTTGAAACTGATAGCTAAATAAGACACGCGTAGGTTAATATGGGCCGAATAATATGTGTATATAATAATTGCTTATTAACAACGGATAAATACGATCGTCGATTAAAGATTGGTGAAAGTATACGGATTGCTTTATTATCAATTATGTAATTAATATTATTACTGAAGGATAAACGAGAATCCAGAATGACGCCTAAATATCGAACTTGGTTTCAATACTTTTGCCATCAATGTTAATACCTGGTGAAGGTAATTGTCGCCGCCTTGTGAAGAGTATAGCTTCTACTTTATCGGCGCTTATTTTTAACCCTCACCGTCTATAAAACTTAAAAATAGAACTAGTGTCCTTTTTCAATCTGTTACTTACGGTATTTGGACTGTATATAATGCTAAATTGTCGGCGTATAATGCACCTACAGCATACGGTAACTTGGGTATATCATTTATTTACATTAAAAATAGATACGGTCCTAATACAGTGTCCTGCGGGGTACACCTGAGCGATAAGTTTTGACAGAGGACTTATATATATTATGAGTAACATAGAACATTTTATTGCTTAAATAAGATTTAATTAACTTTATTAAATATGAGGGAAATTTAAATTAGAGGAGTTTAAAAATGATACCATTATGCCAAGCCGAATCAAGAACTTTTTCAATGTCTATTAGTAATAACCCCATACACAACATTAAAGTTGTCAATTATGTAATCAGACAGCATAGCTACTTACTGTACAGGAGAATAACCCGCTCTAAATACAAACTGCTCGCCTATAAGAATTCTGTTATTTTCAGCGTGTAACTGTAATCGATTTAAAATTACTTTTTCAATTATTTTACTAAGAGAACTTAGCAAACTGATTGGACGAATATTATTGATATTAATAATATCTTTGTCGGATTTAGGCGTAATTATAATTCTAGCAGTTTTCCACTGTTTAGGAAAGTAACTTGTTTTGTGCATACTTCGCAATATTTTTCAAATATACAATTGCCTTACGAGGTAAGTGTTTAATCACTATTGCAGAAGTTCATCATCGCCACAGGGTGATTTGTTTTTTAACTTTGTTATATTTTTATTAATTTCAGATGGCGTGGTTAATATGCGACGGAAAAGTTGTAAAAAGTAGTTCAGAACTAACACTCATATTAACCTTTTAGTAATGAGTACGTGGAATTACATCATGATGGGTACACATATCAGAAAAGTGAGAAGCCAGTAGTTCAAGCTTGTTATTTAACCTATATACCGGCTAATTTGTTACTCAAGCGCGATAAAGATTGACTCGGTCTCAATAAGTTTTTACTAGTTTTCCAAAGGTTATTGTTAGTCGGCGAGGGTGACAAGTTCCATTTTGAATTTGTCCAGCTGATTAATAAATATGAGGAAAACATGACTAAAAATAAGCATTTCAATCTGGCATTTTTATAGAACGAAGTGAATTTAACTTGGTACGAACGTGCGCTACCTATCGAAAGAACCTAGAAAATTGAATTATTTATTATACTCTTTAAGACAGTTTTCTTTTCAGTTTACATATGAGACGTCTATACTTCGCACTCTATCAACTCGTGTTGTCATATGGGGTCATCCATTGGGATGTATGGCTAAATAGGATCAGTAAAACTTTTTGAACGTGCGATAAGTGAGAATGTTTGTACAAAAGCAAACGTCATTTGCTGTTTGCCAGTTGTATAGGTTCAATTTTTTACTTACATATTGAACACGATGTTAGTAATTTTTAAAATTTCATTCGAAAGCAATCGGAAAAGATCACGACTGGCTTATTATGCTGTCCCGGTCGAATATAATTCTTTAACTAGAGAAATTTAAAAATCAATTTGACGAATTATAAACGATGTCGAAATTGTTTTTTTTGTTTTTGTTTTTTTTTTTTAAATTTTTTCCGCAATTATGCCACTAGCTCTAGGTTAAAAAAGTTTTTAAAAAACAGCGATTGACTTGTGAAATTTAAGGATTTTCGCTAAATTTATTTTAATACTTTGTGTTTATTGCTACTTATTAGGAATATGTCTATAGGTTCTATTTTCATGGTTATCCGCCTTTTATTAGCAGACATGTGTGTTTTATCATTCTTGGGATCTCATAGTTTATTTGTTATTTATCTCATATAATCATCGTCATATTTTACTCCCCTAATTTGCCTCAGCTGATTCTGTTTAATTCTATTCTGAAATTTTGAGCATAATTTACTAACAAGTGCACTGTGATTACTTCCGCAATCCATCCCTGGGTATATTTTTATGTATTTTATTTTCCATCGTTTTTTTTTATGAGGACATAGTCTATCCATTAAAAGAAAATTCTAATGATTCGTTTTAATTCTCCGTTACCAAATATCTATTATTATCTCTCGGGGGTGATTTTAATAAAAAAATTCTTACTTTTTACATATATGTATTATTATATTGACTAATAAATTACTTTTAACCATGTTTACGTAACTAGGCAATTTTCATTATTCCGCGCAATTATTTTAATTTGAATTATTATAATTAATAAATAAACGCATATGCTTCTTTTTTCATCTTAATTTTGATATCTGAAATATACTTTTTTATTTTTTCAGTAAAAATCTAGGAAAACCCTATCTTTTCTTTTTTTTTTTAAATTATAAATATTTGTTTCATTTTAATGTCTAAAAACAGAAGTTTCATTAACACCATCGAGCTCCTATAATTACCATAACTTAAATTAACATTAATAACCAGATTGAAGAAACTAGTTTGACAATTAATTTCATATGTATTTTTTCCGCGCACACATACATATATATATATAAGATAGATAGATTGTACATCGTTAATAAGTTGATACAAATGTGTATGTTTCGTTATGATAAACAGGTTCGAAAACTATCGAATCTATGGATTTACTATTCAATTTAGTATTTTTAACGATGAATTATAAAATGTCAACGAGAATATAAACAAGTAATGAACTGCTCATTTACACAATTTGTGGATATATATTTTTCCTGTTTCATTAACGGTCTGCTATTTCGTTAAAAATGAATTTACGTATTAGAATTTATTGCGTTCTCGAGGCTGTCATCGTGTTAATTGGGGACAAATAATGACGCCATTATATCATTATAATTTTCCCCGAAGTAAAATTCTAGTTTTTCAGCTACCTTTATAAAAGCAAAGGAATAATACCTACACGTTTAAACTCTCACGGTTAATATCCGTACATTTTAACGATGTTTTTCGGTCTAAATTATGTCAACTTTTTCTCTTATTTCTACATAACGTTTCGAAAATTAAAACTGTACTTGTTTTCCAAGCAATGAAAAAATTTAACACGGTTTACACAGAAAATAATAATAATTTCCTATTAACGTTGTTGTGACAACAATTGAAGAATTTATGTACGATATAATTTATTTATTTATTTGCAAAACCGTACGACGTACACAACAGCATAACGCCAATTACAATATACGCTCTTACAGAATAATTATAAAGTAAAAGTATGAACACAAATAAAACTGAACCACACTCACACAACGCGCTAATTAATATAAAAAAAATTATTAATACCGACAGAAAAATGATAATATTTCTAATGAAATACAATATCTATCACACATTCGAATAGAAGAAAAAACATAAATACCAATCACACACCCGTACTCTCATGTAAACAAGCTCTCCATCGGGACACTAACATATGACCAAAATAAAACAAACTTACTGGAAAGTAACAACTGAAATATAGAATTAAAAAAAAATTATTATATACAAATGTACTGTCAAAATGAATATCTAACTACGGATGAATGTTTAGTACGTTATTCTGTAAGGTGGATAGAAGTGGCGAGTTATAATTTACACTTGTACGAGCACGTGATTCATAGAAAATACGATGTGACCTACTACTAACACTGGGGACCATAAATAAAATTGTAGATAATAAAAAATTACCATCTACGCGAGCGTTACAGTCTTGTATTCACGTGCAGATATTACACGATTCAAGTATTTTTCATCTACTTTAATACCTAACGAGTTCCACTTTAATTTTCTAAAGACAGTTTCGAGGATAACAATGAACAAATTCGGAATGAAGCGTCCTCCTGCTTAAAACTCCATTTTAAGCCTCGCGGACTATACATATTTCTATAATTTTCATTTACCCGATATATATATATATATATACGGAGCGAATCTATCACCTCCCATGTCTCTAGCGAATTAAACGGCTTTTTGTAGTCTTCAAAGGTTGTGTAAAGTTCGATAATTATGTTAGTATTGATGGTACTTCTGCATTAATGTTCTAAAATTGCCAATAATAAACCATTTTTTTTCTCTCGTTACCCAGTTCTAACCAGTGGATGGGACAAATGCATTTTATAATTTGTTTATAAATGAACAAAACGCTTGTGCACCAGCATGTGTATGTTCGTGCGTATGTTGTGTTGGTTTTAGTGTAAAGGTTAGGCTGAGAAAATCTAATTTTACGTGATGGTGTTTTTAAAACTTACTATGAAGAGATCCCCAAAACAGGCGCTCATGTTGTACAATAAATCTAATTTATTCAATATATACAACATATGCATATATTAATAAAATAAACAAAACAAAATATAACACAATCACTAAAAGTTTTTTTAATCGCGAAGCTTTTCGACAGTTACGTCATTTTCAAGCACGCACCAAAATTATTATATCTTTTTTTATATATCAAAAAAAGAGATGTAATAATTTTGGTGCGTGCTTGAAAATGACGTAACTGTCGAAAAGCTTCGCGATTAAAAACTTTTAGTGATTGTGTTGTATTTTGTTCGGTTTATTTTATTAATTAATAAAATCACTACGTTCGAATATATTCAACATTTAATATACATGTATATACCTTTAGTATTACTGTTATTAAACGTATTACAAATTTCTTGTAGACATCAAATGAAAATTATGTCATAATAATCGGTGATTATTAAAAAGTCATTGTAGCACTAGAAACGTAGTAAGCACCATGCTAAAGCACTGTGTGTATCTGCGACGATATTACCAATACTTTAACATCGTTTATAACTGTTATTTTCAACTACTGACCTATTCTTGTCCAAGTAGACAAGTGCGTTTTGTTGCAGGGAGAGCTATCTTTAGCCTTAGAAAAAAAATCGAGGTTAACGAATGTAGACGATTTCCCAGATTAATAATACAGTTCGGACGGCGGGAAAAAATTATTTGTATCCAGAAAATATTTACTTGAATTAGCGTTATTTATGAAATATAGCGAAGACCGACTTTAAAACGGAATGCGATCCTATAATGACGAACCTAAGGTCGTTTTCTTATGCAACAGAAGTTCAATATCCGGTTTCTTTAGATACACCTGCAAGCTGACGAAATGTTGCCGCGACATTAATTCGAAAAAGTATTTTTATTTGTTAATTAATATACGCGTTAGAAGTGATTTGCTCTTTAAATATATTTTTATATTTAAAATATATGTAGGCTTCGACCGATTAGCTTGTCCGCAATATTTATTGCGCAACGTTTACGTCATTTACGTTATATAGACACTTACAATTATTTTTCTATAAATATTTTACCTCCCCGATATATAAGGTATATATTCGTCCTGTAATAATAATATTTATTTCACTACTAAAGGGACTACGTAAACAGACTGCGTAAGAATTACCATATAATTCCACATATAAGCGATACTCAATCTGTAAATTACCTTCGACTAACAATTAAAGCGAGGAAAGCGAGGAAAGCTTTTCTTAACATGAAAAATTTGATGACTCGGAATGATTTGAAATTACAACTACCCATACGTCTACGCCGTTGTTACATTTGGTCGATAATATTGTATGGAAAGTTGGGTTCTCGCACAAACTTTAGACAAAAAAATCGAAGTTTTTGAGATGTACGAGATCGCGCGATCAATAAAGAAGTGCTGAATAAAATGTCAAATCAAGGTGAGGTGCTTTATACCGTCCGAACCAGAAAGTTAAAATACTATGGACACATTCATAGTGACATCCAGAAAAATATCGCCTGTTCCGTCCTGTAACGGTGAAATTATTGGCCATAGAAAAACCTGGTAGGTGAAAACTTTCTTGGGAAGCAAATATGAGAAGATGGTATCAAATATTAGGGGCACGCCAACTGCAAGAAGTAGCTATGATGATCGCCGACCTTCGACTGGAGACAGCGTAACAAGAAGAAGGACAATTTTTTTTTGAACATCTTTCCTCCTATCACGTTGTGAACTGATAAAACAGAAATCTTTTTTTATACTGCCGTGTTTAATTACCGAGGCTATTACGGCACTGGTAATTTAACAGTTAGATGTAGTAACTGAGGTTGGAAGAGGATAGGAACTGTATAACTGAGGGAATAGTTGAAGAACTGTTGGAGAGGAAAGCAGATCGAGTATGCGGGTGAATATTCGGCCGGTGGGAGAAGTGTAGGGCAGTACAGTAAAATATTGCAGATAAGTGAGCGGTTTGGGAGTAAACAAAATGGGCAAAAAAGCCGAGGTTTTGGTACGTTGGAAAAGATGGTCCGGAGAGAGTGATATGTGACGAAGGCGGAGCCTGCTGAGTGCTATGTATTTGGAACGGGTTAAATTGGCAGGTGGTTCCCAGAAGCCTTGGATTTGATGGTATGAATTCCACTTCTGTTGCCAGTTGTGGAGGAAGATGTATTTGAGGACTGTGTTTAGTACTGGGGACGGCGGGGCTTTATACGTTGTAGGAGAACATAGTATAGAATGGGCTGCCCTATCCACTACTTCATTCCCCAAAATCTTCTTTCGACCTGGAACCCACAAAAGAGATACTGGATGTGTATGTTGTGATAATTTGTAAAGAAGAGATTGTATGCAACTAATTGGAGGGTTCTTTGAATTTGTGTTTTGGAGGGTTAATACAGCGGCAAGAGAGTCTGTAACGATTAAAGTTTTGGTGTCACTGGGATTTAGGAGTAAGTGCTGAAGACAGAAAAATATACCGTATAATAGCAAGAATCATGCAGTCGTGTTGGATAGTATAAATTGTTAAAGGAGAATGCACATGCTGCAGGGCCATTAATAGAATGGAAAGGGATTTGTCGCCGTCAGTTCTTTCCAAGGGGGAGGAGTTGAATAATTTGAGTTAGTCATATTATTATAAGTGCTGTAATTTATGTTGAAATTATTCAGAGTGGCTGTAAGGCGAGGGATAGGATCAAATGGGAATTTGAAGAAGAAGAGTTATGTATGGAACGGAGTATTAGTTTAAATGTTAGATATTCTCTATGATCATGTAGTGTGAATATCCCTAGTAAGGAATCTCACAGCCGGTGATGTGCCGTAAGCGCCAAGAATTAGCTGGAGAGCAGAGTGGTGTATGGGATCTAGGCATTGTAGTAGCTTTTGGGGTGACTTCACACCCATAGTTTAGTCTACTAAGAATGATGGATTTGTAGAAATTTATTAGCGATATGTAAGTTGTAGGATGGTTTGGAGAGATACTTGAGAATGTTTAATAATTTCAAACAATTAGCTTTGAGATGTGTTATATGAGGTCGCCAGGTCAGCTGTGGGTCAAAAAGAAGGCATAAGAATTTTATATTTTTTGAAGGACTTATGTGGGTATTATAAAGTATTAGTGGTGGGACTCGTTTCCTGTGGAATATTATGAGATGCGTTTTTGAAGGGGGAGAATAATAGCCCATGTTCAATGGTCCAATTTTTAAGATGGGTGAGTGTTTTTTGAATGAGTTTGTGTGACACTGGGGGTTGTTGGACGAGAAGGAGCTATTTATGTCATCAAAGAATAATCGTATGGAGAATAGAGGTTAAATCAATGAACAAATGTCATTGAAGTATAATAAAAAAAGAGTAACACTAAGGGGGAACCATGAGGTAGACCATTTGGGGGTAGACAGTTGAAAAGAAAGAGTATTCTGAACTTTAACTTGAGTTATCCTCTTCGCCTCACCGAAATTATTTAAACGGAAGGGATTATTAATTTCTATTGGATTTGGAGACGAAAAATATGAGAACTAACAAGGAAAAAGAAACAGATTTATTTCTATATAAAATTCTATAAATCATGAGTTATATGTACATAAACATATGGCGAGTATCCTTAAAGTTAAAATTTAGCAACTAAATATAAACAAACGACTTTTAAAAAATAAAGAAATAATAGAGAAAGTAAAATAACAAAATAGGAAAAATTAAAAAAAAAGAATAATTCGTGTATTAAATTTAATTTAACGCGTATAAAAATCGATATATTATGAACTAATTTAACACAAATCTGATGGTATAATAACAACAAAAAATCTTCGCTTAGGACGACGGCGCTTATATTTAGTGTAACGCGTGTTGAGATCAACCGTATTGTAATTAAATCATTGTCATAATAAATTTGATAATTTATAAATATAATCATAAATAAGAGGAATATTTCCTCGTATTTGTACTATATTTTAGTACGTCCAGGAGTAATATCGATTAACGTTTTTTGTAAATACTGTTGGACACTGAGCATCATACCGAATAATAACCTACGTTTTATAATGGTAGTGTATATTAATTTGTTGTTAACTGAAAAATGTTGGGAACGGTATTTGAAGATTGGAGCATTGTCTTTTTTCGCTTTGTCAGTATATTTATTAACGTACGCATTAAACGGAAGACGAAAGCCTGTAACTCTTGAATTGTTTAGAAGGATTGGTTAGTGGGGAAATCGGTACAATCTGCTTTGATAAACGGTTTCATCTTTGCCAAAGTGTATTGTTTTTAGGAGACGAAGTAGATGCGTACGAATTTCAGATAATAAACGTCAAGAAATTCGTAAAAATACACATCTGCAATTGCATTTCCTTAAAAAATATTTCTCTCTCTATTTACGTATAAGCAGAAACAAATCTATTGCGACTGAGGTGCATCAGACTATAAGAGTAACGCCCATAATAATAAACGCAGCTAATCATTTTTTTACTGTGATTAAGTGCGTTGAAATCAGCGAAGCAACAAACGATACGACGATTTATGTGCTACCTACTCGATGCCGATAAGCTGTCTATAATTTGAACGTCTGCGTATTTCAATAGAACTTGAATTGCGACTACAATTTCGCGCGTTAGTATAATACCAATCGAGTATTCTGCGCAAGTGCAGAATTAAACTTCCAACTTTCCACCCGAACCCTTATTTACATTATGTTCTGTATACTTGCAGACATAATTTTAGATTATCAAATTGATTCCTTGAGTTTGTCGAATTCCTCCGGTAAGTTATCACGTACGTTGTCGCTTAAAACCTGCGCATTGATTCGCCACGGTTATGCAATGAAATTAGACTCGATGTTAAAAATGATCAAATATAATTCTTGGTATTTAGTAAAGAATGGAAATACTCGCGTATTTCATTTTTCCCGTCGTTTTCACGAACGTGCTATTTGATTCGAAAATATTGCATTTATTCATTTGCCTTTTAAATAATCACGATCTTTTCCAGTGAATAGGTTAAATTAAGAAAATCCTTGAAAAATTTATTTATTTTTGCAGCCAATTTTTCTTTACTTCCTTCCTAGAACTGGCGGGGATACCCGGTTATTAACCAAATCTGACGACTATGATAAATTTTAATTTCCAGCCTATAAATAATGACATAACTTGACAGCGTTATCTGAAGTTGGTAATAGTTTCATCTTATCCCTTGTCGGATCGTTCCTTAAGCTCGCAAAAAAGATGCAGCGATCAAAAATATTGTATATATTAAAATATTTAAATAAATTTGTTCAAATTTCATTTTAACGAATAAAAGAATCCTGCTTTCCGTCATACAGGGTGCCCCAGAGAAGACGGAGGTTTTGTTTTTTACATAGCGCAGTTAGTAACACTGCTACAACGTAAACCGCGTGCACACCACGTTTAGTTTACATACGAGAGATTTGTTTTTATTCCACTTCTATTATTATGGCATTCTATAACGGGAAGGAGCACGCGTTTTGCTTAAAACGTTATTCTCGGCGTGAATCGATCACAACAGTGTAAAGAGAGTTTCGAAAAGAATTCAAAGTTACGCCGTGTAAACCTGTATAATCTCGTAATTCAATTTTAAAGTGGGTTGAAAACGTTCGAAAGACAGCTTCTGCAACAGATAAAAAACGTCCTGGACAAAAAAAAAAAAAACCGGTTCGTACCTACACAAACATCGATTGAGTTCGGACAAGATCATTCGGAGACCCGGACGTCTGCTCGTCGTCATGCTGCATCTTTCAACCTGCCGAGAGAATATGTTATATTGCTGAAAAACTTGAAATTTCATCCTTATAAACGGGTAATAACTCAGGAATTAAAAAGTACCGACCATGCACAATGAAAGTTTTTTGCTAAAAAAATCGAAAACGAAGAGATCGATTTAAACAAACTTTTAATGAGTGATGAAGCTCATTTTCAGCTATACGAATTCGTAAACAAACAGAACTACCACTACTGATCCGATTCTAATCTGAATTCAATCGAACAAAAGCCGCCACACAGCGAGCGAGTAAACATTTCGGCTGGAGCAACGAAATGGGAAATGATGGAGCCTTATTTTTTCACTGGTACCGTCAACGGAACGCATTATATCTAGATAATAATTTCGTTTTTGCTTCCCTCACTTTGTCATGATCATCGTCTGGGCCGTACGCGGCTTTAATAACATGGTACGACATGTCACTGTTCGGCAGAAACTCTCGCAGTACTGAAGGAAGCGTTTGGTAATCGTATATCCGCGTCGCACGGATATGCGTTTGGTAATCGCATATCCGCGTCGCACGGATTTCACTTACTCGCCGCGCTTGGCAGATTTAACCGCTCCGGTTTTTTTTTGTGAGGATACCTCTTAAGAGCTACGTTTACGAAACACGTTTACTAGATCTAGAAGACCTGAAAATTCGTATTTCTGAAGAAATATCAAAAATTCAGCGACCTATGCTTGGAAAAGTGTTCGAAAATTTTGTAAAGAGTGATTAAATATATTGTTGTAAATGGCGGTCATCTAAACTTTTTTTTTTAATACATTATCGCTGTGTTTTTCTTTTAACATTTTTATATTTATATATTAGTACATTTTACGTGTATATATATATATATATATCCCCCTTGGGGGCACGTGTACTTGTACAGGTGCTCTCAAGGATCCGGAGCTGCAACCGGAACGGGGTGCGTCCACAGGTGGCGGATAGTGGAACGGCCTACAGATATGTAGGTTAGCTGCGAATAAGACGTCAGTCGAATAAGCAGTCGCAGACCAACAGCGGCTACTGGTGGAAAGCCTCATGTAGGTGATTCCAGTAGTGACAGGGTAAGGAGATATGAGGATGCAGATGGACAGCTTGAGGAACTGCCTACTAAATGTCTACATAAATCCTATGACTGTCCCTCCCTCGGCGGGTTTGGGTCGCCGTAAAAACCCTACACCGTTACCTCCTCAGTAACAAATCGCTTCCTTGCGGGTAGGATATTGATTCAAAGGCTAGGGTGCCAGCCCAAAATAGTGGTCTTCCTTTTCCTTCCTTCCTTCCTTCTTTCTTTTTATCCCCTTTTCTTTTGATTCACTCTCCTTATTTCTCAGCATAAGCCACATTATGTTTCCGGTCGTCTTCCTCTGGTTGCCACTGGATAAAAACGTATGTGGTTGCTGAAATGTGCTTGCACGGTTTTGTGCTTCTGCTTCTACATTATCAATGTCTGCATATTCCTATTCTTTCCTTTCTTTCTTTCCTTTCACTTCTTTTATCTCCTTCCCTTTCCTTTATTCTTTTTCTTATGCAGACGACTTAACTCGGATACGAGTGTCGGTATTATATATATATATATATATATATCTCCGTCCGTTATTTCGGCCACGCCCCTAACGCAATGAAACATGGTTTGTATTGCGGGTGTTGATAGCGAAGGTACACTCGAACCGGAAAACGTGTTAAAATTTTAAACGATTTGGGAGATATCTCTGTTTCTAATTTTTAAAACTTTAAATTATTGTCATTTTTATCCTATTTGTGATATCATTGTGAAACAAAGCTTAGAACTATTCCAATAATATAGGCTACAAGCTGTGCGAATTTCATCATTTAATAGTTTTTGAGTTCAATCGGAATAGACAGAAGGACAAATTTTAAAAGTAGATTATCTGTTTTTGTGTGATAAAAATAGCCCAATGTATTGATTATAATGAAAATATTCGCAATTCACGACACTACAGTTTTATATATATATATAAATGTATGTATATATGTGTGTGTGTGCGCGTGTGTGTTATGTTGTTTTGTTAAATTATTAGAAATATTTGTGGACGTTTAAATATATAACCCTAACTCGAAGCGATTCGCGCGATTGGAAAAAGTTATTACGTAATTGCGATAAACACGATTTTTATTTTAATAATTTAAATAAATAATTTAAATAAATAATTTATCTGGCGAAATTTCCGTAATTATAAATTTTGTATTAGATGCATGATTACGCGTTTTGTCTAGATGGTCGTTCCAATTACCGGCGTACATTTATATTTCCTGTTTGCGCGTTAAAGATGATAATGATGTTTTAATAAGCAACTAGTTATTATCATGGTTATTACTATTTTAACTATACCGCTATCATTTATCACCATCATTATCGTTATTGTCTTTCGGGTCCAACCGTGCATTTCTTTTACAAATGCAGTCTATAATTTGCATCGTAGTAATATATATATATAAACCTAAGGACGTAATATATCCTCGGCGTATATACTTAAGAGCATCTCGTATTACGCACACTCGAATGCCGTGTGAAGCGATTAACGTGTATTGACACGCAACCATCGTGGTAAGTGGTGGCACGGGTGTATTAGCAAAAAGAAGGTCGCTAACGAACCCACAAAAGATGAATTTAAAATTTTCGATCGTTTATCACGCGCGGAGGTATTATCGCACGCGGAAGCGAATATTTTTGTTATAATTCAACGACGGCATCATTGTCGAACACTGTGGATCATCGACCTAAAAGTTAGACAATAACAACAGAAAGAGACTACTGATTATATACACCCGACATATTTATCTCAATACACGTATGTGTATATACATACGGGTTATATGTATATGTGTGACGGGTTATATGTATATGTGTGTGTATGCATCCATATATATATATATATATATATATATATACACGTATATGTATATGCATGTATATACATACATATATTATATACATATATTTTATATATATATATATATATATACATATTATACACTCAACATATTTATCTCCATATACGTAAATGTATATGCACATGGGTTATTCCATATATATGTGCAGAAGTGTATACATAACATATAATATTTATAATGTATACATATACACAGTGTGTATATCTCACATATGTGTGCATGTATAAACTTTGTATGTATATTATATATATATATATATATATATATATATATATATATGCAAATTTATGTGTATAATTATGTATATATATTACGATCGCGTGCGCACACACATACACACAAGCATATTATATATATATATATATACATATAGTATATTAAGGAAAAATAGACAAGTGTGATAGCGGTAGCAAATCAGTCCATGGTCTGATTTCCCAAAGAAGATTATATTATACATATGTATTCATATCCATACATATAGACACGCGCATACACATACACCCGTATATATATATATATATATATAAATATATTTTGTACACTTAGTTATAATTGTCATTAGCGCTGATGATAAAGACCGGCCCTCGTTTGGGACGACGTGCACCGATATCGTTGTAGTTGGTTTTTGTCTCTTTCTTAGTCGATCAGTTGTTTGACTGACTGATTGATTGATCGATTGGTTGCTTGTAGATAGCTAATTAAGCTGACCTAATTTTTCTGTTTCTGGTTCATCTCGATGTTATCGTTTAACTCGAGTGCGAATGAAAATCGTCATAACGGCCGCGTATAGGGTAAGCGGTCGTTGACAGTTGTTATAATTCTTCTTTCTCGTCCGTATTTGAATTTATTTATTTATTTTTCTGTTCGACCTTACGCGTATGTATCACAATGACCGATCTCGTGTGCGTAATCATTCCGTTTGTATAATTAATTTTGGAAATGTCAACAAGAACGAAAGAACCACGAAGGTCTTTGATTTATCGAGTCGGTCGCTCATCGAAATAAGAAATCCTTTCACGCGTTGGAACGTCTGTCCTTTAATTAATCCTTTCAATCGCGGTACTCGCTCTGCGATACGTGAACTTTTAATGCCAACAAAATTATCTAATAATAATAATAATTCAAATTTATTTCAAGTTTCTGTTTGATTCAAAGTAATTTCATCATCATCATCATCATCAAGTTACATCTCCGTCAAAGTGGTTACGCATCAAGGGCGTTAACCTTTTCGCATTTTCCTTTACCACTTTCCTGGCTCTGTTGAATCCAATGTTTGATGTTACATATTCCAGTTTCCTTCCTCTCGTTGTTTTTCCAAATATTTTTCCTTGTACTGCCATCATAAACAGCTCCTCTTCCCGGAGCTTGTGACCTATATACTTTATTCCTTTTCTTAATATCTTTTACTATAGTCAGCCTGTCTATGTTGCATTGCTTTAACACCTTCTTGTTGGAGATTGAGATCTGTCCATGATATTCTTAAGATACATAAAATAAAACGGCTGAATAACGCGCGAATGGTGTAATACCATATTTTTTTTCACTCGCGTCAAAATGCATAATATATACACATTTGCAAACCCAATCTGAGCTGGACACAATATTTTTGTACAATGATCGTATAAATACAATAAAATTCTACGAATTCAAACGAAAACTGATACAACAGCATGCGATACAAGAAGATTAATATTATGATACGGAACAGATAGGACATGTACACACATATATTCTCGTATATCGAAAATAATTTATATATACAGCTGAAATAAACATTCCAAATGATCTGTTAATAGTAAATAGATGGGGGCGCGATAATAATCTGATAATAAACACGATTTAAAAAAAAAATCTAACCATACAAAACCAAAATCCTAATAGATTCATTTGCTTACATCGCATGATTAAAACTGAAGATCATATAAAATTCGCAGAGACCGAAATGGTACACAATCGCAAAATATTTAGGAGTAATGGTAGACAGGTATGTACGATGGAATATAAAATATGTAAATAAAAGCACTTTGAAGGTGGTGTATTATGCATTAGTTGAATCCAGACTAAGGCGTGGCATACAAGCGTATCGACTAGTGAAACATATATAGAAAATAAAGCTGAAAAATGCGTTAAAATATAAAATATCGATAAAGAGGACGAAATACGAAGAACGGACAAGTATTATAATGTAAACAAAAATCAAAACCGGTCTAACAGATGAAACCATCTTGGACGATATTAAATAAACTGTGAAAAATTGTTAAGAGCGATGTAGGAGAATTTACATTAAGGAGAAATTGATGAAAAAAGGAATAGACACGTGGTATATGAACTACGACTGAAATGCTGCTACACAAATTACATAAAATAAAAATAGGAACAAAATAAAAGAGATAGATGAGAGTGTGAGCAAATGGGTGAGTTAGTGGAAATGCCAGAGTGAAATTAAGATATATGCCAATGTATATATATATATATATATATGTAGTAAATGTATGTATATGTGTATACATATTGCATATAAGAAAAGAATTATATAAACGCGAATAGTGTAATCGAGCTAAGTTCGTCGACAGGCTTATTAGCTTGAAAATGATCGCAATTATATTAAAGGAATGTATCGAGAGTGTAGTAAATGCGCGTACATTATTATATGTTATACAACAAATGCACATTTATATACAAAAACATACACAACGCGCCTATAAACACAAGCGTGCAAATAGAATACGTACAGAAGCATTTAGGGAATATTTTACAATCGGACTAAATATTTCGGTATAAAAATAACTGAGCTGTCGTTAACGGTACTACGGAATTCGCGGTTCAGTTATTAACATTGTTTTCATCTCCGTCGGTGAAATCATCGAGGTAAACATATTTGGAAATACATACGGAAAATAAATTATACAACTAACACTTCTGCACAGTGTTCGTACATTTAAAATTACGAAACCCCGATCAGACTTACTTACTTTAAGTGTCCGGATACTTTATGTTTCAGCTCAATATGTAGCGACGTAGTTTATCGTTTGCTGTAGTTAGATCATCTCCATTGCAGTTCTGAGTCCATCAGTGAACATTTGAGCGAATGATCGATGTGTTTTCCCGCAGTTGCACTTATACTCTTCTTCTATGCCCCATTTTTTCTGAGGTTAACTAATTACATCGCGTGATTCGAGTTCTCACCCTGTTAAGTGATCGGCAGACTTAACGTGGTAAGTTATGGCCAGGTGGTAAAACTTCCTCTAACTTGGCTGAACTGTTTGGTGCAGCTTCGTTGCACATCCTAGCTGTTTCCGATTTGGTCTGAGCCAACAGCATATGAGTTGACTTAAGGAAACTGTTCCTTGATGTTAGTCGACTGGGTGGAACATTATGACCAAAGCGTGCCCATTATTTATGTGTCTTATCCCGGTCAAACTATTTTATAATACTATTTTAATTTTTTGGTAACACATTGTCAATTCGTTACAGAAAATTATAAATTTTAGTACGACACGAAGAGGTAAAAATTATACCGCTTTTTAGATCTAGATAATTTTTATGGTGTTGTGTAAATATTCTTAGAATTGAAACGTTTTACGTCAAAACAAATATCCACTTTATAATGAAGGTGGACAATTTTTGTAGCATTAAAAGTTATGACCCAAATAGAGGACACTACATCTCTGAAGGGTTAATATATCGATATGCGTAATTTAAGATGGAGGTTTAGTTACGAGTTGATCGAATTGCTTACAGCGCCGAAAGGTATACGCGTAATAGCATCGGTAAAATTACGCGTTACGCAATATTAAATCGTTTAACGCTTTCCGTGTAGACGCAGCGTCCTTTAATTTTGCTACATTGACTTTTAAAATTTTCATCTTTCGTCGATATAGAATTCTTCTTGTTCTTAGTATTTTTACTATTTTCATTGTTTAGTTTTTCTACGTCTGTGTATCATCCGCATAGCGAATGTTGTTCACAACCACTCTGTTAACTAGGACACCTAAGAGTTTTTCAATAATTGATTCCTCGAAAATTTTTTCTGCGTAAATATTAAATAAAAGCGGACAAATAAGCGCATTCTTGACGCACTCTCTTCATTATGATGTGCTTGAATTATAAAAATATTTACATAACGTATTAAAAATTATATAGTAACATTAAAAAACTTTATTGTACGCAAAAGTGTTGCCTTGTATGTTCACCTCCCCGAGTAATTTTCTTTAATTAATTCATACATCCGAGTGTATAATTTTGCGTTAAAAATTGTAATGAACGATCGAAAGGGTTATATAAATATAAAGATAGTATAGTGAAAGAAGTTGAACAACTGGAAACTGTAATATTTTAGATGCCTAATAGCAATATAATAGACTACGTCTGTTCATACAAGGCGGGATCGCGGGAGAAAAGCCACCGTTAAAAAAGCAAAACGAGTACTGTGGATACAGAATTTGGCTCAATGACCGGAACATATTAGACGGACGAAGAAATTCGACTTTCGGTAATGGAATCGAGCTATGATGATAATGATAAATAATCATTAAATAGGCCGTAGTAAGAAATTGTACATTAAAAACAAAATGGGCGTAAAAAAATTATTAGTTACGATATACGAGGATAAACTATGTAAATATTTTCGTTCGTATCGTAGACTGAAACAAATTTTCGATACGGACAGAAATAGACGAATCGATGGAATTACACAGATTGTTTTACGAAAGACAGATCCGCCAATTTTTTGGACAAATATTGTAAGAGGAGAAAATCCAAAAAAAATATTATCGCTCGGTAAGTAAAGCACCTTGTACAAGAGGTAGAGGCAAAATGCCTACTCGTTGGACTGATGAATCAATTTGGTACAGTAGAAACTACAATCATTACAGCTCAGAATCAGATTCTATGAAAAGCAGTCTCAGATCGTAACGGTCAGAATTGACAAAATGTATCATAAAGTAAGGTTATCGATGAGTGCACGTTATTGGTTCCTTGTTTTTATACGTATATTATTTTCTATAAAATAAGTTATAATTACGTATACCATAAGCTAATAGTTGAATATGAGCGAGATATTACATAATAATTCGATAAGATTTAATCAGTTTTAATCTAACAGTTCTCCGAAGGTCTTTTAATAAATTACGAAATCTTTTGAAAACTACAGTTATATTAAACACGATAAAAGAAATTGTAAAGCAACCATATGTTAGCTTATACGGATGTTTATCGAATGAAATTTTTAATTTTTTATATTTTAAATTAAGTTTTAATTTTTTTTCATCGAACTACGTCGCTTATTATTACAGTCTATAATTAAGGATCAGATTATTAACAAAAAAATGTGATCTTTAATTTTTTTCCTTTTTTAAATAATATTATTTTCTATTTGATAAATTTTAACTATCACGTGAAATGAAATTTTCGTAGAGTAATTTTGATTGGCCTGCTTGTGAAATTTGCCCCTGTATAGTATTATATATATATATATATATATATATATATATATATATATATATATATATATATATATATATATATATATATATATATATATATATATATATATATATATATATATATATTATATATATATATATATATATATATATATATATATATATATATATTATATATATATATATACACTACCAGTTTTGTGTAAAATCGCGTTTGTTTTTTTGTTTTTTTCTTTATTTTTTTTTTAAATAAATTATGGAATTTGGATTATTTCCCTCAAATAATTCTCACCTAGATTAAAAAATAATTTATGGAACATTCGATGCGTTGTTCGAAAATCTAATTTTAAGATGATTAAATCCAATCCTGCATAACAAGAAAAAAGTACCTAATTGGTAACTTGGCTTCAGAAATTGACATAGCGCGGTAGAAAAATACATCGAATAGTAGACATTATCGACGGCAGTTCCGAAAACAAAAAATTTTGTCCTGTTTTGTTTGTCAATATAGAGAAACCATTTGACAAACTATGGCACAAGGGTTTATTGTACAAACTAAAACTCTGCTCATCAGTACTTTACGCTATTACAATTATATCTGACTAACAAATATTTTCAATATAAACAGTGCTTGTTCGTAAATATACGCCATACACTCAGGTGAGCCGCGGAACAGCGTACTCGGTCCGCTATTGTACTATATATACACACCTGATTTTCCGAATAACAGATACACTATTAAAGTCATATTTGCAGATGACACAGTAATATTATCGAATGATTCAACAGTAAATGAGACTAAGTCTAATTACCTGCTATTTACATTAAGCGAAAAATTACCATCACATAGAAATATCTTGGAATATATTTGGATGAACGTTTAACATGCAAAGATCGTATTCTAGCCGAAGGAAAACAACAGTTAGACATTAAACTGCGAAAGTATGTACTCGCTGATGAACAAATACTCCCTACTGTCCGTAGAACACAAAATTCTATTATACAAAGTCATCCTAAAACTTATATGGACTTGTGGAATCGAAATCTAGGCCAAAGCCAGCGACTCGCGTATAAAAATTATCCAACGTTTCCAGTCGAATGTCCTACGAAGTATTGTTAGAGTATCGTGGTATGTTCGCAGTAATAACCTAATCACAGATATATTCAGCGACACAAGCATCATGTCAATCCTCTAGCTTCCGGTCTCAAAGATAACAGCGTACATTTCCGACGCATTAAATGATCTACGCAAGTAGAACTGTTTAACCGGTTTTAATTAATTCCATCTCCAGTTTTTACGTCCATCAAATAAAGAATAGGATTCGTTGGGCAGCATTCTAATAATACTCGTAAATTGAAATTGAACATCAACGCTACTTATTGTCCACTTAGATAAGTATTTATATTTAATAATTAAAAAAAAAAAATGAAACGATAACCGAGATGTAAAATTTTATTTATCATCAGCACGTACCAGAATTTTATAGGCGGGGTTGGGCTAAAAATTTCAAAAATATCCATACAGGTAATTTTCAGTCGCCTAATAAATTACAGATATTTACAAAATTATAGAAGAATTGCTCGTTTGATATTATTAGTACATATGTAGATAGTGTGTGTTTCTTTTATATATAAATAAATTAATTAAGTAAATGAAGCATTTATTTCATTCGAATACGCCAAAAATACATACACAAAATCATCAAAATTAAATATAATAAAAACCCAACTTTGAATAAAGGCCTCTTCCGTTTTTTTCTTTTAAACTTTAAAGATATATATCCAGCACACATTTGTTTCCAAAACGTTTTATCTCTTATTTTCCGCATCCAACTGGTCCCTACATATTTGACCACATCATCTTTCTATCGTCTTTTTGGGTATTTTGATTTTCCTTTTTCTATCCAACGGAATCCATTCTATACATTTTCTGGGCCAGCTATCTGTTTGTTTCCGCATGACATGACCACACCGTGTCCATTTTATTTTTTTCCATTAGGTCATCTGTTCTTGACTATGCTCTTGTTGTCCTCTCGTTTATTTTATCAAATTTTGTAACCCCCTAACATTTTTCTTTCCATCGCCCGGTGTGCAATTTGCAACTTTTTTATTTACTTTATATTACATGACCATGTTTGTGAACCGTAGGTATTCGCCGGTTATGTATTAAATATTTGTGCTTTTAATAATGGACTCATTTTCGTATTAAAAATTTCCTTCGATGTCCAGTATTTTTTTCACTCTATTCCTTCTAAAGGTATATTTTCACATTATTAAACATTATAAAAGAAAAACAATAATTATGACACTGCGTACCGTTTAAAATAAACTTACCGCAGTAACTATAAATATAAGAGGGAGAAACTTAATTTTTAACAACGAATGTTTAACATATACAAAATGCAGGAAAAATAAAACATAAAAAACTAGACAAAGCGGACCGTCAAAAATAACGATAAATCAAAACGTATTTAATATTTAAAAAAGAATGTTACCGATAATTATTTGACAAGCTATAGTAAATTATGCTCGAATCTGCGATGCTTATACTTAGTATATTTTGTCCTTAATTGCTTGGAATCGTAATAATCAACGTAATTAGGTCATTATCATGCGTAACACATTGTTTCAAAAAGGTAGTAGACATTTTCAATACATGATCTTTTAATAAAGGTAGTTTCAATTTCTCGTGCATTTTCATTATATTACTATAAATGAGAGTATTGAGTATACATCTAATGCATCTGTTCTGAACCAATTGAAGCCTCTTGTAGCTAGAGTTGCTAATCGAACTCCACACTGGACAGGCATACGTTAATATTGGTCTAATGAGCGATTTATATATTATTAATTTATTATTGACATTTAGGAAAGATTTGCGCTTAAACAGGGGATAAATGGTACAAATTGCTGGATGTGATTTAATTGACGCGTAATCTAAATACTTGTTAAAAGTCAACCTTTTATCTAAAATAACTCCTAAATACTTTATTTCCTCCGACCATTCTACACACCGTTAATCGTTAAGATAGTAGGTAGAAGTGGCCTCCTACGAGTAAACAGTATTGCCTGCGTTTTGGCAGAGTTAATGGCTATCCGTCACTTAGCAAAATAACGAATTAGCCTATCTACTCCGAGCTGTAATTTATTCTTTACTGCCCTTGGAATGTAAGAACTAGAAAATAATGCTGTGTTATCTGCATACAATGCTACCTCTGTTATTTGTTATAGGAATATCGTATATATGTAAAAGGTGAATAGAAATGGACTACACTACCTTGAGGTACTCCTGCAAAGCGTGTTCTGCGAGAGGATAATACATCATTTATAAACACATAGAATGATCTATTACTTAAATAGCTTAAAATAAGCATAATTAGATATTTCGGAAATTTGCATTTAATCATTTTATATATTATACCATTGTGCCAAGTAGTATCAAATGCTTCGGCCACGTTGAATAAAACCCCATCCCCGTATGTTTATTACAGTTAAAGTTGTGAGAAACATGTTCTGCTATTCTAGCGATTTGATGAGTTGTAGAATGGCCAGGACGAAAACCAAACTGTACTTTTGATAATAAATTATTTTCGTCCGGGAAAGCACGTAATCTTTTTAGCATGATTTTTTCAGCAATCTTACTGAGATTACTCAACAAGCTTATAGGTCGAATGTTATCTGGCGATGAACAATCTTTTCCAGGTTTCGGAAGAGTTATGATTTTTGCTACGTTCCAGTTAGAAGGAAAATACTCCAGTTTAAACATACTATTGATAATATTAGTGAGTTGTGCCTTGAAGGGTAGTTTTTTTATGATAATCGAGGGAATGTTATCATCTCCGACAGAGTGCTTGTTTTTGAACGATTGAATATGTTGGAGCACCTTCTTTGAAGAAGTGAGCAGAGGATGGGATGGATATATAGAAGAAGTTGTATATTTTTTTATGACTAGTCTTATTATTCTGATAATTGGTCGATAAGTTAGCATTGCGACTATGAGCGCCGAAATAATATCCTGCCAAAAATTCCGCTTTATCCGTATCTGAATATACATACCCATTAAGAAGATTGCCGTAAAGCGGTGGGAGTGCTTCAGTACGTTGACTGTATCGTTTACAAACCCTCCAAAGACTGTTATCATTAGTAGAGAGTTGGGAAAAGGTTTTAGCAACTTTATCATTTAAATTTTTATTCAATAATTTTTGCACCAGTTTGGTAAAGAAATTTAGTAGTCTTTTTAGAGAACGGCAATCAGCGTTAGAAGAATGACATTTCGTATACATTCTACGAAGTTTATTTTTAAGCCCGATGATAGCAATAATAAATGCTGGCAGAGATCGAAAGCTCGGCGTTATAAGTGGTATAGAAATTTGGCTCGCCTCTCTGATCAAATTTGTAAGGTCGCTGAGGTTGTTATCAATATCAGTAAAGTTTTTTAAAGAGTGAAATAATTTAATATTTTTATATATGTAATTTTTAAATTTTGTCCAATTAGCATTAGCGTAGTCAGGAATTGCTTTTGGTGGGTTATGTTTACTGTTAGCGTAGATGATTGTACCTATAGGGTTGTGATCAGACGACAAACGATTTATGGAAATGGGAGTAGCAATGTTTATATTTCTAACCAGTACTAAATCTAAAACACTTGGTCTATAACCTTGAGGTGGGAAGTATGTGGGTTCACACGGAGCCAGTATCTGAAGCTCATTTTGTTCTGCGGTATTAAGAAGTACGCTACTAGCAGCGTTATTAACGAAACAATTCCAAAGTTTGCTTTTTCGCGTTTAAATCGCCAATTATAATTACTCGTCGATTAGTTTTAGCCAAGGAAGAAATGTCGTCATGCAATTTTGGATTGTGCCTTGGGGGCTTATATACGGCAAAAAGAGATATAATAGAATAATCATTACCGAGAGTTTTATTAGAAGTATTTGTAGGATTATCTAGATAGAGATTAACGCCTACAGCTTGTACGCAATGTAAAGAAGGAACATTTAAAATATCGTACTTAATCTTCTTATTTATTATTAAAGCAACCCCATCGCTTTTCCGAGATAGGTCGTTGCGATGACAGTTAAAACCAGGAATGCTGAGCTCGATATTATTGTCCAGCTTAGTTTCTGAGAGCGCAATTATGTCAACCTTATTTTCGACTGAAAAATGATACAGCTCACTATGTTTGTTGATTATGGAATTACAATTCCAAGCAATTAATTTCAACTTATTATTAGTACCCATCAGACATTAAACTAAATATAATGAGCGGTGAATATTTCTAATATGATGCTAACTTTTGTGAGCGTATCGCTTTTTCTACATAATTTTAATCGAGTAATTATTTTTCTTATAACGTCAATGAATTTTGTGATATTTAGTTCTTTAAATAAACTTAGTATAAAAGATATATCGGATACATTGGACTAATCTAAATTATTTTCAACAGTTGCTGTCATGCGAGTGACGCTAGCGTAGGTTCTACTATTAACAGTACTTAAATTAGTATTGTTAACATTATTGTTATTATTATTATTATTAAACTTATTACTATTATTACTATTACTATTACTACTACTAACCTTACTACGGGTGACAGCAATGTTACTCGAACTTTCCTGTCCATTATTAACTAAATTAGGTCTATGGGAAATAGAAGAAGAACGACTTGGCTGCGTCCGCCTTCTAGCCCTCACTGATTCATTTATTTTCTGAAATATACTACATTCCAAAGAGTTAGCGAGATGATCACCGGAGCAATTCGCGCACTTAAATGACTGTTGTCGTGTGCACGCGCTGCCAGGGTGATTTGCACCACACTTGAGACACCTATCGGGAAGGTTACAATTATGCGACGTGTGCCCGAACCTTTGACACCTACGACACTGAATTATTTCATCTCTACGTTTATACTTTTCCCATTTAATGCAGCAACATGTTTTGATGCCTACAATGTGTCGCATAACTGCATTTGGCCGAAATGTGATTAAGTACACTGGGTATAAGTGCACCGCAGACTCTATCATTTTTTTAAATTGTTTAACTGACAATACGGGAACGTGAGATGTCAGTTCTTCTTCTATTTCCTTTTCGGTAAACGAGGGTGGTGGTAATCCCTTCAATACCATTCTGATGGGTTTTGCACTCCTCAGGCAGGTGCGTGTAAAATTGATGATTATTATTTTTAAGATTTATCATAGTTTTCCAAAGTATTGACTATTATAATAGTTTTATCCTTAAAATTACGTAATTTAAAGTTATTCGCAACGAGCGACTTAATATTTATGATTAATGTTCTTATATTAGATATATTGTTATTTAATAATACGATCGGCGGGTATTTACCAGTATTATCGGTGTTGACACGAATATCCGGCTGATTATCAGCAGCAACATCGTCTACCGGTTGTAAAGCTTTAAATCGATTTTTACTATCGATAATAATCGAATCCTCGTTTCTTTGTTTTTTCGGCGAACTTTTGCCGTTATGGTTGGCAGCAGCACGCCATTCATTGCCGTTATCTACGTCTACCGTTTGTGCATCGGTTTCATTATCATCATTATAACTTTCATATCTCGTATCGTCGAACAGTCGATGCTTGGCCGGTAGGCTAGCGGGGAAATCGGTTTTCACGGCACGTGCCACCGCGGCGTCTTTAATATTAGGCGGTGAATGCGCGACGAACATGTGCGCGCACCCGCGTATTCTTAACCACTATACTACTTTACACAAATCAAACAATGACTTAAGCGAACACATTCACGATAATATGCTTCCGTGACTGTTTTGCCTTTGAATAAAATTAATTGTCCAAGGTATATTACTTCTTCAACCCATTTTAATTGTTTCGAGTTAATTGCCACGTGCTTTTAGTTAATAATTCGAGTTTTTTGTCATTTATACTCAGTTTTTCTAATTTGTTAAGCATCATCTGTAATTGTCCAGCCGTGGAAGCCATAAGTATTACATCATGTGCGAAATTTAAATACGTTAAACGTGTACCATTGATGTTTATAACATATTGTTCTCACGATAGATTCCTAAATAGTTGTTCCAACATCGAGTTAAATAAAACTGGTGACATCACCTTGTCCAACTACTTTTTTCAATTGAAAACTTTCTCCTTCCTTATTCAATATTATTTTTCCCTGAGTATTATCGTAACTATTCTTTATTAATCTTATATATTTCTTATGTATCCTTTGCTTTTCCCAAGAAGCATAGAGGAATTTCTTCAACTAATCTTCTCACTTCTGCCAATCACAATAAATTTAAATCTTTATGTTTCAGGGTGTTTTCTAGTCCTAAAATTCATTCTTCTGATCTTAATGTCCTCACATTTAATCTACCTATTTTTACCATTTCCTTGTTTTTGTTATATTCTATTTAGTATACGGATTGTGGTAGTTATTTTTGCCCTCGATGGACAACCTTTCTGGGCAACTATTTTATTATTTTGACTTTATGCAGATTCTTAACTAGTGATTTTTTCAGTATTTGTTTTTGTGAATTGTTTGCTCGTGCATGCGTCTTAATATTTCTAGTTATTGTTCGTATCTCTTTCTTTTTATGCTTCATTCGTATTACTCCATCCTCTTCCTTACTATTTTTAAAATGCATACACTTTTAATGTGTTTGATTTGTCTTTTCTTTTTTCCATTGTCAGTTAAATTTGTCCTTCGCTATTCATTTATCATATTTAATTATTGCATATTTTCCTTATATATATATATATATATGAGCTTGTGTGAAAAATGGAAGATTTCACAACTACAAAAAATGAGTGTCTACGGACTAATACCCCAAAGGAAAAGAAGTACATATTATACGCGTAAAATATACACACACACAACAATATATATGTAGTTTAATTATTGTAATTGCCATTGGATGATGATTAGGAAATATTTAACCGAATGTTCATTTGTCATTATTCGTATTTTCGGTAATTATTTTGTACTTTTTTCGCGTGTGAATTAATAATTTTAACTTTTTAATCGTTTCGCTACTGTTATAAATTAATTCCACGTCTAAATTTTCCGAATATTATCCTTTTGTATTCACCGAGGTCGAAGGTAGTGTGACGAATTTATTCCGGTCGTAATAAATAAATTACGTTTAGCTGTGGGAAGAAAAAAAAATCGTCTTATACTTTGTGAATAATTCATTGTAGTTTTATTGCAAGATTTAAGTTCATCTTGTCTTTTATCTTCCACAACGACTGGCCCATGATTCTTAGCGTTAGCACAAAATTAAAAGAAGCCGTAAATTTAAAGTTTTACAATTAATTATTATTATTATTATTTTCGTAATTGGAGACTTACGTTCAGATTTTTTTTTTCAAAATTATATTTAATAATAGCGTAACGAGTATTTTACGAAGACGCCGTATCCTATACGTAACGTTTTATATTTTCCCCTCCCTCCAAAAAATCAACCAGCTTTATCGCTTCGTCCTGATCGTGCAACTGTTTCAAGTTATTCGATGTTAATTTTTTTTTATAAAATCTGTTACTCCAACTTTAAATAATCTGGAAATCGCTTCCGCAGAAGACGTCTAGGCTTATCACACCATACAAGAGAGACAGTTTTCGTTCTAATGGTTATCTACATATATATATATATGTGTGTGTGTGTGTGATGAGGTACGCTATCTTCGGGTGTAACAGATTAATGTTTATTAAGCGTATAAGTAACACAAGGATTAATAATAAACCAAACAAAATATAACATCATTATTCGGTCGTTGCGGAGGCAGGTTTAGGCTTATACAGTTCCTTGTGTGTAACAGAAATTATCGACTACACATATAGTCGATAAATGTCTAAAGCTGGTGCTGTGGGCAGGGGAGAATACGATGTGTATTACCACCGTCGGTCGTGGCGGTGGTAATACACATCGTAATATCAACGTTAAAAACGGTGGTAGTAATAATAACAATGTTATCCATAGTAATAATGGGAATAGGTTCAACAATAGTAGTTATAATGATACTGATAGTGATAGTAATAATAATAACAATGATAATAGTTGTAATAATAAAATTGATGCTAATAATAGCGTCGGTATTAGTAGTAGTAGTGGTAGTGGTATTAATGGTAATAAGCATAGTAATCGGTGTAACATTAGAGATAAGAAATCGAAGCTTAATATTTCTAACGAGGCTATTGTAACAGATGTCGGTTCCGACGAAATTATTTCGATAAATAATATTCGCGTAGAACCGAGTTCTGAAATTGTTAAAGATACTTTATGTAATATTAACATAAATCCTCGAGTACAAGTTACGATATCCCCTACATCAATTAATATTTTTCCGAACTTTTTTCAGGGACCAATTATAGTTTTGATAGAAGGAATAAATAATAATATTGGCAACCTTCATCCTATGTCGTTTGCCAAATTAATTCATAACAAAATTATGGGTCTTAAATGTATGACAAGGAGTGGTCGTAAGTCGTAACCAAGTCAGACTAATATTTAATTTCCGTGGTTCATGCTAATATGTTTCTCCTTGCAGAGGGTATCCACAAAGAGCTTAACATACATTGTTTTATCCCTCAAACGTTACTCTTTCGTTTTGGCATTGTAAAGGACGTTCCGATTAACTTTACAATCGAGGAATTTACCGCATCTTGTACTGCAAGTGTTAAAATAGATCACATACGTAGACTCAATAAACGAAATCAGGATAGTTTCTTTTCTCCTATTCCACTTATTGAAATAAAGTTCTGCGGAAATTTATTACCCGATTGTGTTCATTTTTTCGATTATTATTCATGTAAAGTAGAACCTAGCATTAGGAGACCAAAAATGTGTAACAATTGCCTTAGATTCGGCCATATTAGTAAACTTTGCCGTAGCAAAACTATTTGCGGCTTTTGCTCTGGTAGTCATAAATCATCGGATTGCCAAATTAATCGTGAAACCTCGTCATCAGCTCTGTTTTGTTCTAGATGTAGGGGTAACCACTCCGCTTTCGATCGCGGCTGTCCAGTTTATCAGGAACAACTCAAGCTACAGAAAGTTAATGTTTCGTTCTCTGAAGCCTAGTTGATTTGTAGGGGGGCTGTGGTCACTCCTGCATTTTCATTTGCTGAAGTGACAAATAACAAAAATTTCCCAGAGTTGCGTACAAGGACTAGTTCCTTTAAACGTAGAAGAAATAGCAGTGGCTCAGGTTCTTCCAGTCGCCACTACAATAATGGTAACAGTAGTAGTAATAATAATAATATCAGTAATTATAATGGTAGGAATAGGAAAAATAACAAGAATATTGTTGATAGAAGTCAAATTTGGGGTAATCATAATTTAGCCTTAAACGTTGAGTCAAGATCAGTGTATCCACCAGAAGGGGATGACGCTGTTATCTCATTATCCGAGCCTATAATTAATAATGTATCCTTGTCATCAAATCCTAAAGTTCCTCAATCTATTGATAACCAAAATAAATCATCTTTCGTTCTAACCCATCCTCCTTCCGATCTTTTGGTGCCCCCACTTTTTCCACACTACAAAAATTCCAGATTCCTCATTTGGAGAATAAGCTCGAATCAATAATTCAACTACTTCGTTCTCCTTAGACATGAGTGTAAATATGTGTATAAGTATGTACGTGTATATGTATGCGTGGGTATCTCTGTGTGTATGTGTATGTTTGTGTGATTGTGAATATGTATACGTACGCTTACGTGTATATAATCTTTCTTTCGCTGGTCAGCCATATTTTGCTCCGTTTTCTCATAATCTGTATAATAATTTGCATATGCGAAAAGACCTATCTCTTATAACTACGGATGGTCGAGCATACAATTATGCGAATAGACCTATTCCTGTCAACCAGGGACGGTCGAGCATAAAATGAAACTTAATATTTTACAGTGGAACTGTCGCAGTGTGAAAAATAACTGTGACAGCCTTGATAGATTAATTGATGAATACGAAGCTGACGTAGTGTTATTATCGGAGACATGGCTTGAACCCATTGAACAATTCGAGTATAAAAATTTTACTACTTATAGAAACGATAGACAGGATGGATATGGTGGCGTGGCAATTTTAGTGCGGGACCATATCACGTCCTTTCCTATTCCTTGCAGTTTATCGCAGGATAGCTCGAATTTCATACAATTGATAGGCACTAAGATTAATATAAATTCGTCTTCTTATATTCATATTTATAGTATATATGTTAAACCTTCCTCTCGTCCAAATATTTCTATTTTCTCAGATATTTTTAATTCGTTGAAAACTCCATTCATTATCGGTGGCGACTGGAATGCGAATAATGTAGCCTGGGGTAGTAGTTCCACAAATAATTATTTAGGGAACGTGTTATATGAAGCCTTTTTGAATGTTGACTGCTGCATCTTGAACGATGACAGTCCAACTCATTTTGGTAGGCCTGGAACTATTGCCAACCCGTTAGATTTGACATTTTGCTCGCCTACATTTGGTCTAATAGCTAGCTGGAAAATTATCACAGACACTTCAGGGAGTGACCACTGCCCCATATTAATAGAAATAGGTATAAATGAGGTACAGGATAGTTACAGATTTTTTGATCAGTCCCTAGGAAAAAGGTGGAACTATATTCGTACGAATTGGCAATGGTTTTCTGCTCAGCTTCAGAAACATGATTTAAATATATGCAATGAGACTGACCTTAGGACCCAGTTCCAGTTGTTATATGAAGCTATCAGCGAAGCCCTATCAAAATCGTCACCAACTATAAAGGAGCGTGAATATAAGAAAACAAGGAAAAGTAACTCAAGCCTTTGGTGGTCAGTTTCCTGCCAACACGCAGCTTGTGATAGAAGGAGAGCTTTTCTACAATATAAGGAAAATAGTTCTGTTGAAAATTATCTGCACTGGAGGAAAATTAATGCTTTAGCTAAGCGGGAATTTAAACTTGCAAAAAGGAAGAAGTGGCAACAGTTTTGCATGCAATTCAATCGACAAACATCTATCTCTAAGGTATGGGAATTATCTAAATCGTTCAGGAGTTCTTCTTATAATAAAGTTAGACAGTTGTCAGAGGACAATTTTTATTCATTTGTTGAGTCACTGGCTCCACCTCATGTACCTGAACTAGAAGAAGTAATACCTGAATGTAGCCCCTCGGATCACTTTTTAGATGCTCCTTTTACTGAAAAGGAGGTAGCTTACATTTTATCAACGAAGGATTCAACATCGCCAGGATAAGATGGTGTTTCTTTCGAAGTATTAAAAAAGCTGCCGGAAAATTTTTTTACTATCTTCGTTCACATTTTAAATAAAGTTTGGCAAACTAAATCGATTCCAAATTCTTGGATGCTTTTTGTTATCGTCCCTGTGCCTAAGAAAAATGGATCACTTAGACCAATTGCATTAGCCTCTTGTTTTAGAAAAATTTGTGAATCCGTTATAGCTTCGCGTCTCAACTGGTGGTTAGAGCATAATGAAATCCTTCCAACTAGTATGTATGGTTTTCGAAATAACACCAGTACATTGGACTACGTGGGTGATTTAGTTGGTAATATATATAACAGTCTCATCAATAAAGAATACAATATTACTGTTTTCCTCGATATAATGAACGCCTTTAACAACGTACATTTGCCCATTTTACAGCAGAAACTGTTGTCCCTAGGTATTCCAGGGCATTGCTGCCATTTCATTAGTAGACTATTTTCGCAACGCCACATTTTAATAAGTTCATCGTCCACCAGATACCATCGAGTGGTATATAGGGGAATTCCTCAGGGTTCTTCCCTCAGTCCGTTGCTTTTTAATTTATATATTTCAGAACTGGCACACGTGCCTTTGTATTCCAAAACTCTCCTTTATGCCGATGACATTGCGATATTTAGTTCCAATACATCATTTTCCGACGCCGTATGTAATATTAATATTGATATTGATTTAATCGAACGAGTTCTTTATAAGTTGGGTTAACTCTAAGTCCCCAGAAAAGTGCGGCAGTGGTTTTTACATACAGACATCTCACAGTCAATAACTTCTCTATCACAACAGAAAATGGAGTTATTCCCTTTTGCAAGTCAATACGGTATTTGGGTATTACGTTGGATACGCGTTTAACATGGAGGCCACATATTGATTATCTTATAAAAACTATTAACCGCGCCGTTAACATTCTACGTAATTTATACAATACTCGTTGGGGTGGTGATCCTTTCATACTGTTGACTCTTTATAAGTCGCTAATTCGTTCTAAAATAGAGTATGGTTGTGTTTTTTATGGATCTGCAGCTGAATCATTGTTAAATAAGCTTGATCGTGTGCAAAATGAGTGTGTGAGGCTCTGTATTGGTGCAGTTAGAAGTACTCCGATACCGGCATTGTTGGCAGAGTGTAAGATTCCTCCGTTACAGCTGAGACGGAGTTATTTAGCATTAAAGCTCTTGATCGGTAGAATGTACATAGATCGCTTTCCGCTATACAATTTATTCTACCACATTTATTCCAACTGGCGGTTTTCAAACAGCAAAATGCCTCTGCTGGCTTCTGTTTTACCTAGGTTGGAATGCGAATTCATATACCCATCCAATTTATGTTACCTTATTCATACAATTTTGCCAATAAAATAACATTTTTCTTTCCAGAGAACTACGTCCATTGGCCTCCCCCACTGATCCGGGCTACATTTAATAATATTATCGCTGAAAATTTTCCTACGCATATCCTTGTTTATACAGATGGATCGAAGTCAGCTCAGGGAACTGGTGCAGCAGTTTATATCCCATCTCTTAATATTAGCAGTGCATACAAATTATCTGATCTCTGTTCCGCATTTACAGCTGAGTGTGTGGCAGTATTTCTTTCTTTGTCGTCCTTAATTGATGCGAATCTTCCAGGTAATTATCTCGTTGTTACCGACTCACAGAGTATTTTAAAGGCTATTGAATGCAAAGGGAAGGTGTCAGATTCATTGATTTCAGCCATCATGTTGAAACTTAATCAGCTGGAAAACCTCAGTATAATGGTGTCATTCTTGTGGGTACCGGGACATCGAGGAGTCCCCGACAATGAAATGGTAGATGCAATAACTAAAAGGGGTTCTTCTAGTGGTGTTTTATTCTCTTCAGTTTCTTCTCGTGACGTCATTCATTTTACACGGTCTGTTCATAAAAAGCTCTGGGAACAGACATATATGGAGTGCATACAGCGGTCGCCTCTTACTGCGTATTATCAGCTGCAGCCGTCTCTCCCTAGGTTCCCATGGTTCTACGTTTTCAAAAACATCAAGTGGAGAGGAATTATGCTTATCAGCAGATTGCGGTTTGGGCATTGCTTGTTGCCGGACCGCCTGTTCGTTATGCAGCTTAGGGATAATCCGTATTGTCCTCTACATGCTGGTCGTGTAGTCTGCAACCCTGATCACGTGTTCTTCGAATGTCCTTCATTAACAGCATTACGTTCTGAACTGTATCTCAAATTACTGTACGCATCTCGTGGTGGTCCTCCTTATAACGTAATGTCCCTTCTGCATGTTGAGAATCTAGATTTGTTCCCAGACATAGCGACTTTTCTCGAGAAGTTGTCCGAGTTCATAAGAATATGAGTTAGTGATTATTACGGCTCCACGTTGGGTAAGCTGTAAAGGCATCCCCATAAAAAAAAAAAAAATTACTCAAAGGTTTTCATTGCGAAGCTTTTTGACAATTACGTCATTTTCAAGCACGCACAAAGATATCAGTTTATTAAAAAATATTTGTCTATTATAATTAAATTGCGGACAATTAAGGAGAAGGTGATTCATATTCTCCAGGAAATTTATGGAAACATGAGGTACACTGTCCTGATTACGTCCATTTGAAAAATTTAACACCATACGGAAATGACCGATGCGTAACCTACAAATTGTGGTAACAGATCTGCGGAGTTTATGAGGGGGGATAGATAGTGGGATACGAGCATACCGTGTAAATACCGGAAGATGCGACTAAACAATTCTAAAATATTTACCTTTATGATAATAAGATAACGATTTTGTTTATTGCGGTAAGAATATATCCGGTACATAATTAACTACTAGTAAGCAACGTATGTGTGTATAACTTTTCATAATAAAATATTTTTTGTTATATATATGTGCACATGGCTTATGTTACGTGCAGTGATTGATGTAAATAAAATAAAAATGAATTTCTCAGTAATATTTGTGGTCTTATTTTCGTGTTCAGTAATGATGTAATAGTTCAAAACTTGAGTGTTTAGTATACAAATTTTAAGAAATAAAGTTTATGTGTTATTTTTGTTTATTTCATAAAGATAATATATAATGTATATCGTTTGTCAAATGAAAGAAATTCGTTCATAAAACCATGGAAACACGCTAACGTCACAAAATAATGTGTGCTCACGTTACGTTATCGCTATCTACCGTTTATCAGATATAACAGGATCTGATGTGTTTAGATGTGTGCAAAATTTAAAAAAAACAAACCACATCCAGATGAACATGAAACAGAAACGAGATAGTATATTTTTTTGAGATGAAAAGAAACAATAACGAGGAAGAGGGCGTGACATAATTTTTAACGGAAATTTCAAATATAGGCCGAATGTAAAAAAGGAACCAAGTTTCCTAGTATACTATTTTGAAGGATACATGACTGCAACAACAATGGATATATATATATATTTGTTAACCTATATCGGTCCAATGCTGGACGTAGGTCTCCTCACAATCAATAAATTGGGGAGAAAATAGTCTAATCTTCCGTGCGGGCCAGGCAAATTGGGAGATAAACACACAATACACTGATCCGGCGGTCACCCATCCAAGTACCGTTGCTTAACTTCGGCGGTTAGACGGAAAGCCGGTGTTCAACGCGCTATGTCCGTTGGATATATATATAACTTAAACTTTATTTACTAGTTAAAAAGTATATAATTTTAGAGCGAACAAATGGAATATGCAAAACTAAATCAATTTTACATTTTTTTAAATTTTCATTTTCAAGATTCAAGTGACGAAAAAAATTGGGTTTTCCCGTGAGCATAAACGAAATTCGAATAATCTATGGGAATTTTCTATTTAAGCTTATATTTAGAATTTGTCGTAGCCCCGTCCGTAGTTAGTGTCTCCCTTAATAAGTTTTCTTTTTTTAACATAATTATAACTGCCCGATAGGCCATCCAGCAATTGTTATGAAATGTGAATTGGCGTGAGTGGGTTAACACCTATGCTCCCTCAATGAATCCCAGTAGAAATTAAGATGAATCAAATGTTCTAGTTTCAGCGTATCTGAAGACTGTTATCTAATAAATTGATGGCCAGTGTATTTGTATGAGACCCCAAGCGCATTTTATACTGTTGAACGACGCGTTTGAATTCGTCTTTAACATACGGAATGAGAAAGTCACGATGTAATAACATACCGACAAGGAGCAATGAGTAGCCTAATAACCTTATTTTGGAACCGTTGAATCTTATTTATATTACTATTTTTTTCGCAGCCCTACAGCATATGTACACACAGGCTTTAATATTAATTTTATAAATTAAAGGCTTATTTTTGAGCGAAAGACTGGAATGTCCGCCAAGAAGCCAATACATCTGCTTCAATTTTATGTCAAGATGGTTTCTTTTCTGCATACCATGTCTTCTCCATGTTAATTTACGGTCAAGATGCATCTAACGTAACTCTGTTGAGAGGTTAATTTCCCATTGAATGTAGTGGGTGGATAGGTTAAATTTTGCAAAGTAAAGATTTTGCTCTTTGGATACAGCTAAAATGTCTCGGCAGTTAAAACATTGTCAAACTCAGCCGTAAACAACAGATAAAGTACCCGACCCGAATTAGTCATTTAGTGGAGTATCCATTTTCGAATTTTACTCGGCATGTACGATCCTCAAGGTACGATTTAAGGAGAAGGGATGAAGAAGAATTTTGTTAAGTTTATATAATAGCCCATGTTGCCATATGTTGGCATCAAGTCTGTCCTTACCGTAAGAATTATACTGTGCTGGAACATTTAACTGAAGCAGGTCATTCTATAGACTTAAAAAAAAAAATACAATAAGCAAGCTGGATCTCTGCTTCCAGACTCTTGAAAGCCCGTATTAATAGTTAATAAAGGAAAATTGAAAACCAGAGAAACTGAAATAATGGTTACCGGGAAATTGACAAATCAGAGTGCAAGGAATACATCGTCGGATGGAATGACGAATGATAGCGCAGAAGAAGCTTCATCTGCTGGTAAAACAACCGATACAGTAGAGTAGTAATATCAACTGACGGCAAGAGAGCCAACAACAGCCCTGGGAATTTTAAGTTCCGATTAAGAAATGACTATAAAAGGAACTGACAATAGGCTTTTAATTAATTAAGTTCAACAACAACAACGTATATTTCAACATAATTTACAGAGAATAGTCAGAAAACAAAAATTTTAAATAATTATTCTGATAATGTAAGTCCGTTCGATTCGTTTAAAAGTTGTTAACTTGTGTACGGTTTTTTTTTATTTAATTTTTTTTTTAATGAAAAAAATGTTATAACTAGGTTGTTCTGAGTTGAATAATTATTTATATATCACTGGCTTTGATGATACATGTTGTGAAAGAAATGAAATAAAATAAAACCACTCCTTTTCCTAATTATTTGTATTTATAAATACACGGTCGACTGGTTTCATTAGCTAAACTGCATGATGATGCTGTTCCCAACGATACCGTAGCCTGTGAAAGTAATCGACTGTGTGTATGAATATAATTGCGATACTGTATAAAAGAGGTGTTTTTATTTTATAATTGCGGTACTGTATAAGAGAGGTGTTTTTATTTTATAATTGCCGTACTGTATAAAAGAGGTGTTTTTATTTTTGTTTTATATTATTTAAATAACTTTATTTTCAACTTATCGAAACTAGGGCGATAATTTATACTTTTCTTTAAATTAGCCAGTCGATTTTATTTTAAACGTGAAACTAATACTTATTTATTTAATTCGGTATTCTTTTTTGTCTTGTAAAAAAAGTTTTAACAAAACAAAATAAAAACAATGTTACTCGCTATAAAATTTATTTTATTTGCAAAGGTTTTCGACAGTTACGTCATTTTCAAGCATACACAATAAATATTTCAATACATCAACATTAAAAAAAAGTTTAGACTTGATTTAGTATTTAGTTTGATATGATCCGAATCGAAACATTGTTACAATATTATTATCATCATCATTATTATTTTTATTACTTAATTTTATTATGTAATTCGCGACTCGCGCAGAATTGCGCATCCAATGAAATCTTGTGTGTATTACTCTATATCATGTAATTTTGAAATATTTTGAAGGAAATTGGATCGAATTGAATTGAATTCTTTTGTCACGGTCTCTCTTGTAATAAAGATTGTTGAAAGTTTTTTCAGAAAATTACGCGTAATTTAAATCGTATTGCGTCGTTCAATATTTTCGTTCGGTGAAAAAGTTATCGTTTAAAAATTTATACTTTAATAATATATCTGGCGGTGAATTTTTGGAGTGTTTTGTAATTGCGAATTTTCGTTTATATGATTTTAAAAAACGTAAAAAATATATCAAATTAAATCTGTTAAAAAAAACTAAGCAACGAAAAAGTAATTAACGGAGGAGCATAAAGATTTTGCTTATAGAGCGAGACGCACGAGTAGAAAACCAGTTCGTATTTCTCCTGATATTTTTCAAGCTTTCAACGTAAATGATAGTGATGAAATAACTGGCTACAAATTCTCATTTTTCGTTCCTATTTATAACATTTTCATTAACGTTAAACAACGTTAAACAATTTTTTATTAACGTTAAAATATTTTTATTAACGTTAAAATTTTACGAATGACCAAATAAATCTTATTAAATTACGCCTATAATTTGTTTTTTTTTTTATTAATGTTAAAAATTTTTTATTAACGTTAGAATTTTACGAACGACCATATAAATATTATTAAATTACGTCTATAATTTGTTTTTTACTTTTTTTATCTTACAAGAAATAATTTATCTTATATAGTAATTCTTATATATATATATATATATACATATACATATATATATATATTTTGAAATCGCAGAAAGAAAAATCGTAAGAAGAATAATAGGACCGGTGAAACAAGGTGAAAAGTATATAAAACGAAGTAATCAAGAAATATACCAACATGTGGAAAAAATTACTACAGCGATCCGGAAAAGAAGAATACGATTTTATGGACATATGCAACGGATGGAGGACAGTAGGCTCGCCGGAAGATTATTTAAGTACATGCGAAAACTAAAAATGAACGATACATGGTATACAGAGACTAAAGATGACATGGCGGAACTGAATATTATGCCTGAAGATGTAGAACAGCGAATTATATTAAAGAAGAAACTATTTAATTGTAAAGAATTCGCGGAAAAGCAAGGAAGAAGAACTGGCACTTTGTGGACCGAAGAACGAAAAAAAAGACACAGTGAAAGGATGAAAGCAGTATGGAAAAAAAGGAAGAAAAATGGCAGGACCAGTTGATAACGTAGTCCATTAGTGGCTCATTCGAAATAATAATAATATATATATATAAAACAAAACAAAATAAAATTGAAGTTAACCACTAAAAAATTTTTTATTATATACGCAAAGCTTTTCGACTATGAAGTCATTTTCAAGCTATTAGCAAAAACGTTTTTGCTTTTTGCTAATAGCTTGAAAATGACTTCATAGTCGAAAAGCTTTACGTATATAATAAAAAAATTTTTAGTGATTAACTTCAATTTTATTTTGTTTTATTAATTCATAAAATCACTACTCTCCAATACAATATATGTGTGTGTGTGTGTTCTCGGAACCAGCTCTAACGATTCAGGTGGAATTTTGTATATTCCCATAATTTATTGTTCATATGAAAATTACGATTTTGGGAATTTTGGGCCTCGACCCGGAGACCCGGAGTACACCATTTTGAAAATTTCAATTTTTGTCCCGGTCATCTCTTTATTGATACTTATCTAAAAGCACCTTAAAATTAAATTTTCAGTTATTAATCGTTCGAATGTTATAAACTTAGAAATTTGCTGTTCACCGCATACATGTTAGTAAATATAATTAAAATTTTATATCTCGTGTACCGTTTCGATTTAGGATTTTGAGGTTTCGGAAATATTTGTTAATCTATGAAAGAATTATTTTAAATCCATTTGAATAATTCCAAAACTTCCCCCCCCCCCAAAAAAAAAAAAAAAAATAAAAAAAAATAAAACGTCTTTTGATAATTGTTTCTTCATGATATGTGGTGTTTCATAATTTTTTGTTTGTTAGTTTTTACATTCATTTATTTCTTGTTTATAGAAAAAAGAAAAAAAACATTTTTTCGGCTTGTCTATTGTATTTAGTTTAAAAACGAAACCAAAGCGGATTATTACGTAATTTTATCATCGTTTCGCGATATGAATAAATTACTAATCGGTGGTTGATAAAAGATATGAACGCTCTATTAAAATATTTCCATTGCGACAACATTTTCTTCTGATAAATATTATTAAAAATTTATTTTTTATTCGTAAGAAAACAGCCGAACTATTAACATCATCAACGCATTTATGATCGAATAAGAATCTTTATACAAGAGCCAAAATCAACTTGCGTATTTAAACAACTGTGAATAAAAAGAAATTCAAAATGTAATTTTAAAAACAAAACCGATAAATTCGATTTTTGCATTTATTTTACATTCTTCTTCTTTTAAGCTCCATGCATCATGAAAACTGTTTTTAATGTTGCGGATTTGATCTTGTATTGGTATCGGAATGTTTGACACTGAGAACATCTTTGTTGTTTCTTTAGCGGCGGTGTCAACTTCATCATTTTCCATTATATTGGAATATGTTGGGATCCAGCATATATTGATTTCTTGCGTGCGTTGGCTAGCTGACAGAAAAATATCTTGGAGTACCGAGCTCTTAACTTTTACGCGATCGAGATTGATGTTTTGAATGGTATTGCATCAGTAAAAAATAACTATTTTTGTATACATAATTTGATAGCTCGGTTTATTCCACTAGTTCAGCTGATAGCACTGAACTAACGGTTTTGTAAGGCGTATCTTATAGTGGTATCTCGATGTATAATGGAACAGTCAGTACCTTCCATTGTTTTTGATGCATCGGTATAAAATTTCTCATAAAGATCGAGTAAACTCATAAGTCTGTCGCCTGTTTGTATATGTGCATATATTTTTGTTATGTAGCGCCACTGTTATGTCAGTTTTTAGGATTGAGGTGATGTTTGGCGGTAATGATGGTCTTATGCGATAATATATTTGTTCTGAGAAGCTGATATTCAGTATATTGGTGATATTTAAAATGCGAGTTTAAAATAATCTTGCTGAGTGGGGAAAAAGGCGTGATATTTTTGTGTTTTTTGTGTATTTGTTTTATCTTTTCAGCTGTTGAGATATATGTTGAGTTTCATCATTAGGTATTCTCGTCGAAATTTTAATGATTAACTTCAATTATTAATATGCTTATTGTTGGACTAGTACGAAAAGTCCCTATCATCGCGAGTCTAATGGCTAAACATTATATCTGCTATATATGCGTACACGGAAAAATCTTTTTAAGTTGCTACAATTGTATTATTTATAAACGACGCTCTACTTTATAGACGATTGTTTTTATTTCAAGTTATAAATCCGCTAATTAGTACCGGGTGCTACATAGACATGTATCGTATTTCAACAAATTAAAGCGGGCTCCCTAATCGAGTTAAAGAAATGATTAATTGCGACTTTTAAAAAAGGATTCACTTTCTCACCTAATACGTTGTACACGTTCGATGAAAAATATCCGCGCTTACTGGTAAAAAAATGTTTATTTCGAAGTTGCCGTTGGACACTATTAACAGATGTTGAACGAGTTTGTATACCCGAATAATTGATGATACGAAAGAAGCTTTCACGAAATTAGTTTCTACAAGATCTGTTAGTGATTGTTTTAGGAAGAGGTTCGCGAAGATATGAAATAAGAGTGAAGAATTAGCGGAGATTCCACCACGCTTTAATATTTCACATACAACAACAATGCACAAGCTTCGTCTAAAGGAGCGAAGCTTTTTAACTTAATCCCATCCGAACTAAAAATACATTTAATAAAATTATAAAAATGCAAATCGTTAATTCGATACGTGATAAGTAAATATATAATGTTACGTCATAGAATTTTCTCTACGAAATTTAGTTTTTTTGTTTAAACATGCGAAAGGTAAAGTTTTTTTTTTTTTTATTTCAGTAGCGTTCCTTCGTATTAATAATAAAATCATTTTTCCTGTAATACAGTATTTATTACAAAGTTGACTTCGAGTTTTATTAATAAAATATTTAACGTCCGATTATTTATATCAACTGATTTTTAAGACTACTTGTATCGATCGTTACAGTGTCATCTACTAACGAATCGATATAACTAAAATACGCAAAATATCCAAAAGATAGCGCTCTCTAAACGAACATATTTACCAGAACGATAAGAACGAAAAAATAATAATTCTCTATAATAATTCGTTAACGTTATATAATTAATTTATTTCATATCAATTTCTCGACGAACTGTAGCAGCTGCGTATTATTATTATCATTATTGTTATTGTTATTACGAGGATATAAAACCGTATCACACAATATGCGTTAAATATTTACAAATGAAAATAAGAGTTGTCATATTTGCAATAAAATGAATTTCAGTTTGCTCGTAAAAATCTAGATCGAGAAATAACCTATTACCGCTAATACAAACCGTTTCCTTAGTCTCTCTACAGCATCCTATAGCAAAACGAACCGGAAACTGTTTAAAACATTCCTACAGCACAATTTGGCAATCCAAATGGGAAAAAAATACATCTGAGGGCGTAGTAACATGCTTGAAATAATTCCCAACTTTTTAGATAGATATAACTTTAAATTTTCACCGGATTCTTATATTAATCTTGGGAAAATTGCGTATAATTCGAATACGTTAAGCGATTGTAGTGTACATAACCCGGATAAATGCGAGCGTATGTGAGAATTTTCTGATTATTAATTACGACAAATTTTAACGACTTCTCCTGATTAATCTTAAACGACGGTATAAGAGAGACAAGTTCAATATCGAAACAAAATGTAATTTGCATAATAAATTTTGATAAATAAAGTATTTAATAAAAAAATATATTTCGTCGTTATAATTGATTACTAATATCGAATTATTATTATTATCAACGTGTTCGTTATTATTTTATTACGTAAATTTATCGGATTCTTTTAGATAATCCTTCCAAAATATTCCTATATTACCTTGTTATTATTTATTAAATGGTTTTTATTCGATTTTTTAAAAAATTATTATTTTTTTATTCGTAATCTACAATATTGTCGGAAGGTGCTTATTGTAGAAGATTTAAAAATGTACGCACCTGGTTACTTGTCCGATGACTGTGCCCTTAATTATCGTAGCGGATGTATAATCCCATAGTATAGCTTTTTGGCTTTCCGGCGGCTCGTAGTTGCAGCAAAGATATCGTTTTTTTACGAAATCGATCGCGAAAGCGAATTTATTTAAACTTTTTCTCGCAATTTGCGACGTAACTCTGCTCAATAAACGTTCGACAAATTCCGACATTTCGTCCCGGTCGAATTTAACGCATTCTTCCGGCATTGTAGTATTACCGCTATTATTAATATTATTATTGTCATTACTATCGTTAGCATCTCTGGAAGCTCTTTGACTTAATTCGTCGTCGATGTTAGTAGAATCCGTCAACAGAGTAGTCGACTGCTGCAAACGACTATTACTTAAGTTAGTATCGGCTACTCCGATTGACATAGCCGTTGTATCGCTGAAGTCGGTTATAATTTCGGTGGCTGATTGAGCGTTTTTCAGTCGTTGCTGTTGCCAGGTATTGCGTAAAAGTTTAAACATCGGAACGACTACGAATGTAAACATACGTTTGACGAAAGCGAGAAATCTTCCGACACGCGGAAACGGATTATCTTCGATCGCTGTCTCTATTGTCGCAGATGTATCGCTAATATCGCGTTTCGTGACGACCGCTTTATTATGATTACTATTACTATTATTATTATTATTATTATTATTACTATTACTATTATTAGTAGTAGTAGTAAATGATTTGCGACGTATAACGACGTTCGATATTCGAGTTTTCTTATTATTGGATAGATTATCATTCATTGTCGTCGTCGTCGAGAAGTCGAATCCGGTATTATACGAACGTCTGTCGACGTGGTTTGAACTTTGATCGAAATTCGATTCTAACGGAATTAAATAGAATCCGTATACGTCACCGTTTATCGAAACATCCGAATTGTCTTCGTTACCTATGCACCCTTGTCCACCGTGCCGGACTATCCAGTTACGCGATTCTTTCTAAATTAAAGTCAAATCGTAATTTAACGATTTTCAACATAAAAATAAATCAAACAATCGAAAACCAATACATACAAATTATCTAGGGAACATTACGTTCCGATTTGAAGTAAAAACTAAACAACTACAACACATCTTTAAAACAAATATTCCATCCCCTCCGCGATAACATAGAACAAAACGCAAGTACATATACTCTAACTTTTTCCAATTTCATGGTGTACTTTGATATGTGCAAAAGCTCAGCCGATGCGTTTGCAATTTCTAAAACTTCACGATGACATCACTGGCTTAATTAAAATATTACGCGAAAATCATCCATTATTAACCAATAGAAAAGTAAAATATAAATTTACAAAAATTGCTAATAAATTACAAAGTGAAATACTGCATAAAAAAAAATTAATTCATAATGGTTAGAATCATAAATTGGAATCTTAATAGCCTAAAACACAAATTACCAGAGCTTCAAATAATAATCGCTCAAAACGAACCAGACATTATACTTTTACAGGAAACCAAACTGAAATTAACTGACAATATTCATTTGAAAAAATATGATTTATACAGACGAGATTTTTCCATATTCCTCAACAGCCAGTGGAGGAATACTAATAGCTTATAAAAGACACACACACACACACACATATATATATATATATATATATATATATATATATATATATATATTAGCATCAAAAACAAAATTCCCTTCTGTATAACGATTTGTACTATATACATGCATAAGGACGATACAGTCTCGGCAGACAATCTCGAGAACCTCATAAAGCAGTTACCAAAACCATTCATAATTAGTGGAGATTTCAACGCGCATAATTAACTAAGGGGATCCAGGGATACAAATGCACGCGAAAGAGAAATAGAAAAATGCATCAACGCAAATAACTTAATCTCACTAAATAAAAACTTCTCTGCAATCGACCTAGCTCTATGCAGCTGCAGTTTAGCACATGTACTGAAGTGGGATACACTCAATAACCTACTAAATGTCAAGATATAAAAAATAAACTCCTATCAAGACTCAAAAGACATCCATCAGAGGAAAATTTGAAGCTTTTTAAAATAGATAGAGCTAAATGCGGACGCGTTATCAGAGACGTAAAAAAAAAAACTCGTGGATAAAATTTATATCAAAAATAAATGCGTTTACCCCGAACAATAAGGTGAGGAATCAAGTCAAACGCATCACGAGTAAGCAATCCTTCAACGCAATTTCAGCTATCAAAATGTCAGATGTTGTAACACAGATCAGCGCAAAATAGCAAATGTCTTCTCCGAATATTTTTATGCAGCCTCTTCAACCAAATGTTACTCAGGCACATTTCAACAAACCAAGATAAAAACAGAAAAAACCCAATAGATCTAACTACTGAGGTAGATGAAGCATATAATCTTCCATTCACTTTCGAAGAATTCAGATCAGCGTTAAAATCCATGAAGTGCACAGCAGCTGGACCCGATAATATCCATATACTGATGATAAAACATATGAATTTATACTCACAACAAACGGTATTGCAATTCTACAACCAAATTTGGAATACCAGCAAAATTCCAGAAAATTGGAAAATTGCTCACATAATTCCGCTTCTCAAACCTGGTAAAGATCGCTTTGAAATCAGCAGCTACAGACCCATTTCGCTAACCAGCTCGATAATAGTCAACAATACACTGAAACAATTACTCGAAGAACGTGAGCTGCTAAATACGATACAATTTGGTTTTCGACCTGACAGAAGTGCCATGCTTAGTCAAACTCCAACATTATGCTTGTGATGGATTCATGAATAAACAATATACTGTAGCTATTAAATTCGATCTCCAGGAGGTCCTTGACCGCATCTGGCGGTACAAAATCTGGCGGCAAAACTTAGCTAAATTGAAAATAAGCGATCGCATGGCAATGTTTATAAATGAATTTCTACGAAACAGGATTTTTCAAGTAAGGCTAAAATAACATCATCTCCGATACCAAAACATTAGAAAATGGAACTCCACAGGGGTCTGTGATTAGCCCAACACTGTTCATTATTGGTATAAACGAAATATCCAAAATTATTAAAGTGCCTGTTTAATATAGTCTATTTGCAGATGACTTAATTATTTATCTATCCGGTAAAAATATTAAAAATATTGAAATAATACTTCAACATAGAGTTAACAAAATCACCAAATGGATTGAAAAGCAAGGACTAACTTTCTCGGCAGCAAAAACTTTGGAATTCAACGACCTCTTCCACCAACCTGCAATATTTCGACATACAATAAATCTGTTTGATAGAAAACTGTCTTGGTTAAATCATGTTCAATCCCTATAACGAAATGCTACAAAACATTAAACGTGCTAAAGATGGTGGCACATACAAATTGGGCTGCACACAGAAAATCGCTACTACTACTTTATAAAACCCTGGTGCTCTCAAAAATGAACTATGGATGCATATTATATAATAGTGCAAGCTTCATCACACTCAAAAAACTAGATCCAATTCAAAACAACGCGATGCGACTCATCACAGGAGCTGTGAGAACTGGTCCCACAGTCAGTCTTCTAGCTGAAACGGATCTACTCCGACTGAGCGACCGATTAAACTTCCTGTCTTTGAAATATTTTTTTAAAATCTGGCATCTTCCTAAAAATCCTGTCTATGAAAAAGCAATAAATTCTCCAGATCACATCCCGTTTTACAAATCAAGAAAACGTCTGCCAAGGCCGTTAGATGTACATTGCAAGTTGCTCTGTAGTAACCTTAGCATCGAAGTACACAGTCTCACACATGAAAATCAATCACATATGAAACTAACCTTAAAACAGATCTCAACAGAACTGTACAAAAGTATAAAGCTATCGTGGCAATCCAAATGGCAACAGCGCTTCAACGTTACAATGCTATTTATTATAAAACCGATTCCTTCTGAATGGCACACATCCTACCACCGGAACCGTCGGAGGAGGTAATTCGTACAAGAATTGGACACAGTCGATTAACGCACGCCTACATTTTGGAAAAGAACGCGCCGCCAACATGTACCGAGTGACTATGTCAACTGTCAACAAGACATATATTGACAGAATGCCAGAAGTTCGATGCAGAGCGGAAATTATGCTTCAAAAGTGCTACACTGGACGCTATTTTAAATAATGGTGATAATAATATTAATAATTTATTCACTTTCTTAAAACTAACCAAAATGTATAGTGTGCTATAAATTTGTATCTGTCTACTTTTAAAACTAACCAAATGTATAATATACTATAAAATTTATATGTAATCTATACCAGAGACGCAAATGACCGTGCAGTCGATCGTCTATGCTTTGTGATTTTTCGTATAAAAAGTTTAGTTATTTTAACTATCTTTTTTTGTTTGTTTATTTTTTAACCACACTTTTCAAATGAAATAAGAACGTTTTATACAAAAAAAAAAACCGCGATCATCTATTATATAACAACGGCAGAAACGAACTGGAATGGGATGATCTAAATTTATTAAGTGGTCTATCCGCTAAATCGCTTCTTCAACAAGATTATTCAGATCTTATTAAAGATTTATATTGTTTTAATTTTTTATTTTTTTTTTTAAACAAAAATCATTAGTAGGTATTACGAGCATCTCGGACGATTTGAAAGAAATTTTCTACATACACGTAAGGAATATTAATTAAAAATTGTCCGTATAGAAATTCCGAATTTTGAAATTTCGAGCTAATTTTAAAAACTTCGATTTTTTCACGTATTTTTTATTTTATAAAGTTCAAAATTTGGTTTTTTTACCGCGTATGTGTCAATAAATATGATTAAAATTTTATATCCATATTTTTTAATTTATGAAAGAATTATATTAGGGCCGAAAATTCCAAAATTCATTTTAAAAAAAAAACAAAAACAAAAAAACATGAAGGTGCCGATTCTCTTTGTCGTTTTGCCTGGAACTTTGCCCTCTATTATCATTTTTGATAAAGTTATTATGACTTATTACGTGTCCTAACATATTGAATATTATGCGTGTTTTTAAAATATTTGTACTAGATATTCTTTGAAAATAAATTATTTCGGTTTATATTTTTAAAATGATAGTTTGCGTTTCATTAAAATTTCGTTGGTTCGTAATTTTCCAGAATCCAGCAAGGCAGATTAGTTTACAAAAGACAAATTTGTTAGTCCCTCTCGTTTTTTCACTTTTCTTTTAGATTTTATGTTAACTATTGGATACTTCAGGTTGTTGTTAAATTTTCTTTAGTAGTTATACACGTATAAAAATCGGTCATTAATTGACATTACATTCATGAAAATATACGTTGTTTTTCAAATAACCTAGTATCTATATCAAAATTAGACAGAGTATATTAAGTGATGAGATATAGTTGAAGGTAAAAATCATTTTAAATTATGGTCCGAATTGATGTTTTTCAGCTTAGAAAATAATTACCTGAGTATGATACCCGAGAGAAAATACTTGACTGTTAACAAAAACGGCCCAGAATCCGGTTGAACCTTGCCATTGTGTACAAATGTGATACCAAAATCCGATCGGTACAATTTCCATTTTTTCTTCCATGATCGACATATCAGATATTTGTAATTTGATATGCGGCTTTCCGCCTTTCTTAGTGATTTTCCATACTATTGATGAATTAACAGCGTCAAATGGGTGAGCTAAAATGTTATAAAACGACATACACATTTTACAAAGGTTTCTCTATGCGTTAAACTTGTATGTGTATGTGAGCTTGTAATATAATATGATATTTGGAATTATACTATTTTTTGACATACGATTCCGTATTTTTATTCGCTTTTTTTTGGGGGCATTAACTTTATTTAATGTTTCCTTATAAAATATTATATTTGGATTATCAACTTTTCGAATAATATAATAATGGTCCATAAAACTTTGACCACTCAAAGTTAGACTATGTTAAAGTCATTTAATATATTTTTCTTATAGACCCAACGATGTGAGCGCGATAAATATATTTGTGCAATAGAAACAAGTAAACTACTATAGTACATTGAGTGTTTCTTGCAAGGAGCGAAATAACATATTTAAATTAATTGGTGCGTGTGGTCGTTTCCTACAGAAATGTGTGGCAAATGAATGAAAAGAAAATAGTCTGTCGCCAATATGGGTGAGAATGTTGAGTTTTAATACAAAATTTAATGTAGAACATAAGCGAAGATTCCAAAAAGAAATCAGTTATAGCGGAAATAGTGTAAGACAATTTTGTATTGACTATAAATTAAAAATACAGAAAGATCGTAATAATGTTTTGTATACAACTTTGCTTTTCAAATATCTCTAGATGATGTGTATATTATATAAATATTTTTAGGTTTGAAACATTCTACGTAAATCAATCACTTATTCCGAAAATAGACAATCATTCAAATACCGTATGGGGAACATTGTGAGTGAAAGTGTTAAACATCTTGTACATTACAGATTTTACATATAGCAGGAAATTTTTAGAATTTTCGTGATGAAGTGTTCGAAATTAATTATCGTTACTATATACTTAGTCGTAATATCAGAAAAACAGTGACAGTAAAATAATATATTTTTGTTCTGTTCTGTAAAAAGTGTCTGAACAAAGTCATATTTTAAATCTGAGAAAACCACTGATTTAAAAAAATTACGACCTCATTTTAATTTTATTTTGATTGGTCACGATGCTTATTAATTTTATTGCAAATAAAAATAAATACGGATTTTATTCTTTCAACAAAAAAGTCTTTCAGCATTTCATTTCATATAGAAACCTTCTCGTATATAAAGTCTTGAGACGGTTTACATGATATGTTGCATCACCCGAAAATTTATGTACGCATGCGCATATATTGTATGTTTATATACATGCACGAAAAAAACGTAAACTTCAGGGAACCCAGAGAGTTAGCGTTAGATAAAAAACACAACCATCTCTTATAAAACGTTATCTGATTTATCAATCTTTTATAGTGTCCCAAATTACAAGTATTTAATAATGAGTTCGGAAGCAGCAGTGGACGATTATTTTTTAAGTATTTATTTACACACAAGCAAATACAAATTGTAGAAACATGTTATAAAAATCAGTTAATATGAAGTAGGTTGCCTCAAGTCAAAAAGGTTTTATATATACACATATACGAGTATATATGTATGTATGTGTATAGTGGGAAAGCCAGGGCAAGAGTACGCACTAAATATCGCACATATAAAATCCAACCCCATAGTCTAGACATTTAACATGCGTCCAATTTGAGAAAGAGTTACATTGCACTTATTTTTCTTTTGATTTTGTGTTACAAAAATGATCTCCGAAAATTAAATAATTATCTTGATCAACTGGTTCTGTTTCAGATGGAGGACGTGTAAAAATCAACATGCGACTAATTGAAGCTTTTAGGTTGTTAATTCTCCTTTTTCTGCTTCTTTTTTTCCGCGCTTTTCTGCTTTCCTCAAATTTTATCAAAATTATGAAAATGTGTTATTTTTTTTTTAAATTCTATTCATTTCATAAATAGGCAGTATTCAAATTTTCGTCATACATAACGAGTGTAGTCAAATTCTTAAAAATGAAAACATCCGAACCAATCAATGTTTACGCGGGAAGTAAATTGCAATAGTACTCTTACACCGGTGTGTATACTTTTACCCCAACATATTCTCACCCCCCCTCTCTCTCTCTCTATAGATATATATATATAATTGATTACTGGCCATACAATTGTGTAAATATCGCACGCGACCGCATTTGTTGGCACAGCCTGGTCAGCCGTGTGACAGATTATGGTCACGATACCCCTGCATGGGGGTGACACGACTCACTGATGATGATAATTGATTGTTTAGAATTATAATTAAATCAATTTTTGAAATTATTTTTAATAACATCATTACATACTAATTGAATAATTTTATTACTTACAATAAGTAAACAGATTGTGTTCGGCTACTTTCACGTTTGGTCTAAACCAAATGCACATGCAAAAATCTAATAAATCGTTCAGCTCGGCATTAAACCTAATAAACTAACAAACATATCGTTAAAAAAAAATATTTAACTCGTTGTAACTTCTTTTCAGATTACTTTTAGGTTCACCAAAATGTGTCAATTTTCCATGCAAATGCAATTTAAGAATTCCGACAAAACTGAGATAAGAATAAAAATAAATAAATAAATAATTTCTTCGCAATTATTTCAATCAGCCCAAAAAAATAAACTATTTATAACGACTTTTGTAATACGCTGCGAACGACAATTGATACTAAACGAATCGGCTAAGTTTAGGTAAAAATAATTCCTCTGTTCGTAAATTTATTCAACTAAATTAGGTCACACGAAGTTTTTATGATTAAATTTTTATCTATTTTACTTTTTTCGATTCTTCTTTCTGTCATTGATATCGCGTTATCGTTAAAAATGCCGTCAAAACTGGAAATTACAGATTATAAATTTAATAATTTATCACCCGTTTAATAAACTATCCAATTTGAAAAAATTGGAATATAGTAACTTTATTATATAAAAAAAAATGAGTTAAAATTGTTAAATTTTTTCTTCATGAAAAATCACAAAAAGCTTTTCGGCTATTAAGTCATTGTCAAGTGAATGTGAAAGAAATTAATTCTAAAAATATATAAAAATTTATAAAAATATAAAATTACATATTGCAATACAAAATTTACAAAAAATTATCAAAGTGATAAAAAAGTATTTCAAATAATACGATAGTGAATGTGGTAAACAACGCAATCAACAATCAGCAGTATAAAATTTATATATAAACAATAACACAATAGCAGGTAAAAAAATAAATAAAAACATCCAACAATATAAAATTTATATATAAATGATAACACAATAGCAATTAAAATAAAAATGCTATAAATTTGTATATTTTTTCAATAATTTATTTTTTCATATTCACCTGATAATGGAATAACAGACGAAAAGTTTTGTGATTTTTCCGAAAAAATTTTTTTAGAAATTTTAACTATCAATTACCCTTAACTTACGGATATATATATATATATAGATATAAAAATTTTAGAATCATATAATTATATTAAAATAATACCTGTGATCGGTCAGCTGAAAATAATATCATTTTCCCTCTAAGATTAGGGTAAACAGTCCAACTGCGTAAATCTTCGTCAAATTTAACGGTGTTGGTCATTAGTACATGAACGGATGTTACATTTTCGATCGTTAATCTTGAATAGTAAATGAAAATCAACACAATAAAATTATTATAATTCATGATTTTCTCCGTTCGATTGCATGTCGAACGTTTGCCGAAATAAAACAGTTCTTCCCTGGAAAATCTGGAAATTAGTCGTTACAATGCGGCATCGTATTCTTCGTCATCACTATCATTTATATTGAAAACTCGAAAAATATGTGGAAGGAGAAAATGGCCTTCTTTTGGTATGCTTATTATTATTATTAGTGTACAATAATTGTCACGTTGACGTTGTAATGAAAATAATCATTTTGACAATATCGGCATTCGGGAAAAGATGCAGCATGTTATATGTTAGAGGAGAAAGTCTATATTGATACATTTTGTTCATATATATATATATATATATATATATATATGTACATTGTACATGAATATATAAACGTAGAGAATAAAACAACGATACGCATATGAGTATCATTTGACAATCACGTAAAAGAAACCAATTCACATGACAAAAATTATAACACGAAATAATAAGGAAATTACTATTAGAGGAAATATACAATGGAGCGGTGGGTGATATAATATTTAAAAAAAAAGGAAAAAAAACATAATGAGGACAATGTACGAGACCGAAGCGTGTCAATAATAAAACCTGACACCAAATGAATCGACATTTTTCAGAATAATCGTTCAAATGATTAATTTTGTCCCCAAACCGGTCTCCAATATATTCCTATCTTAGTTTTTATTCGTTACTGTAATCATTTTTCTGATTCATTATAAATTTATTCGGCTTATTAAGAAATAGCGTCTCCTATAATAATTATGTCGATCGTAGAAATATATTTGAATATTATAATTATCTACTGTGGTATCACTTGTGCAGGAGTTTGTATACTGATTAGCTTTTACGGCTAATTAAAGTCCTTCAATTTGCTGTTATTTTTTTATACAAAATAAACCCCCCCACATATATATCATTATGTAGTCGTCAGTCCGAATACTGGTTTTGATAATTTTCTCCATAATTGACGATTTGTTGTTTTCCTCTTCATATTTGCATATCCTATGATGTCAGTGTCTTCTATTAGCTGTTGCAATATATTGTCTTCTTGGTCTTCCGTTTCCTCGTTTTCCATTATCTTTTACAGACTATCGTGCCTTATGCCCAATCATATTCATCCTTTCATTTTATTATTGTTTTCCATAATGTTCTTTCTCTCCAATTTTCTTTAGGACTTCTTCGTTAGTTTATCTGTCCGCCGTATTTTTAGCATTCTCCCGTAACACCATATTTCACATCCGTGCAGTGCCATATTCCAAACAAATAAGGTTAAACATTTTTTCCTGAGATTTATGTTCATACCATTATTATATTTTTTCGATCGTAAAATACTTGCTTTGATCGATTAATCCGTTTTTTAATATTTTTCCCGCATCTCCTCTCACTGATAATTTTGCTACGCAAGTAATGAAATTCATTAACATTTGTATTTTAATACTGTCAATATGTATGCTTATTTTCTTTTTCGACTGTTATTTTTGTTACATACCATTATTTTTGCTTTATTTTTATTTATTTTCATTCGGTATTTTTATATCATCGGCAAAACGTAATATGCTTATTATTTCACCTTGTACTTTTGACCATTTTCCTTTGTTTGTTCTTTAATTTCTTTAATTATTTCTTCCATATATAGATTAAACAGTGTCAGTGATAGAGCACACCCTTGTCTAACACCTTCCATTATTTTAACTTCTTTGCTTCTGTTACCAATACGAATCCTTGCGTTCTGATTAGCATATAATGTGTATATTAATGTTACATCATTCTTGCTTATTTCCATATTTTGTAATATTCTAAATAGTATGTTCCAATTTGCGTTATTAAAAGCTTTGTATATATCAGGGGTCGGCAACCTGCGGCTCGCGAGCCACATGCGGCTCTTTGGATGTGAAGACGCGGCTCTTTAGTTTCATACACAAATATTATTTATTTTATAAAAAAAAAATTAAAAATCGTTCTGAATTTATTAACGAGGATTAAGCACCGTTTCTATTTCTCAGCCACTTGTACTCACTTTTCACCACACCCCTCCCCCGTGACACGCGTCGTCTCTGTCGGCAGTCTGTCGGAAGATCTCAAATGACGCCGTCGTCGGATGTTTCTATGTCGGTTTTAATTTTCCGATGCATAGCGCAATTTGTCGTCTTCACCAGTGCTTTGCTGTGACGTATAGCTTATTGTTTCAAGTAGAAGAGTTAGAAGCGAATTATCTTCTCAAATTTAAAGGTATGTCTGTAATATATTAATAATAAAAAAAAAAAAAAAACGAAGTAAAGGTAGGTAACATAATAAGTATTATATTTTTAAAATACATATTATACATATTTTTTCCAAATACGATACCTAACTACTTTTTTGAAGTCAATAAGAATTGTCAAAAAAAAAAATACTTTTAATAAATTACAGGTTATTATTTATTTATAGCTTTTATTATTTTTAAAGGAATATCGCGATTCTGTTGACACGAATTACTTCAGCACAGTTATAAAAAAAAATTAAAGATGAATTTGCTGACAGATTTGAGCAATTCAAAACCAACAAAACCACTCTAGCATTCATAGTGAATCCTCTCAACACAGATAGTAACGAAATCCACATTGAGCCATTTGTATTTGATATTGGATCTCTACAAATGCAATTGATCGATTTAAAAAGTAAAGCTTTGTGGAGTGGAAAATTTACAGACTTGAAAAGCAATTTGGAACAGTTGGAGGTCCAGAAATGTATGTGCGTACGTCAACAAAAGTGGACAGCTTTAAAAGAAATGCCGCGAATTGAGGGACTTATATTCGACGCATGGAATAGTCTTCCAGATTGCTACAGAGAGGTGAAGAAGTTGGCATTTGGAGTGCTGACTATCTTCAGATCGACATATTCGTGCGAGCAAGCGTTCTCTTGCATGAATATAATTAAAAGTAAAGTAAGAAGCCAAATAACAAATGAAAATTTAGAATCGTGTTTGAAACTTAAAACAACAAGTTATGAGCCGCCAAATTTATCCAAACTTTCTAAAACCATGCAAAGCCAACGCTCTCATTGAATTTGTTTGCTCAAGAATATGTTATTGTTTTTTTTTATTTTTAAGTACAAGTTACATTATTTAAAGTTTAAATTTCGTACTTAAATAACCGCTATCGCTCGACTGAATTTGTTTGCTCGATTGTTTGTTATTGAAGTACAAGTTAGTATTGTAAGTAAATGCTTAATTGTTTTAATTTTTTACTTAAATAGTAAGTAATTATCTAATAATAATATGTATTATCTAATTTGTTGTGAAAAACACTACTTATATATGAATAAATAGATTATTTTTTTTTATCAAAAAACTTTATTTATGCAAGTACTATTTATTGTTGGCAAGAAAAAATTTTGTGGCTCTTTAAAAACTTTGAAATTTTGTAAATTGTAATTTTGACTCTTCCGACTCAAAAGGTTGCCGACCCCTTGTCTAGGTCAACATAAAAATCTAAACAATTCTACCTCACCAGTAAAACCTAAAAATAAGCAGCAGCAAATTAAGCCATCAATGAAATATTCATGGAGTGGTTTAATTTGGATCACCATGGGATGTAGAAGAAAATCGTCAAATACGAAAACTGAATTGCGGTAAGTAAGGCAAAGGAAATCTACCTCATTATTTGTTCTCGGCTTATAATTTTTTCTTTGTATGATGTGCTCCCCTGATGTAAAAATAAAATCCGGAGTAATACTGCCCCGTTCATATCTCCGGATGGGGAGTACCTCAGAAAAACATAAAACGAAAGAATTTGTAAAAATTGGAACATGGAATGTGGGAAGCTGGAGAATTTAAAAGTGAAAATAAAAATAATGGAAATTGATCTTTTAGGTGTTAGTGTGATTTCTGGTCTCATGAATATAGAATAATTCACACTGTAGCAAACATTGGAATAGCAGCTGTAGGTTTTGTAATGAAGGAACATATAGGTAAAATAGTCAAAACAATATGGATGTACAATGAAAGCATAATATTGATTAGAATTAACACGAAACCTAAGGCCACGATAATTATGCAAGTATATATGTCTACTTCAACAAAAGATGAAGTAGAGATTGAAAAAGTACATAAATAATTAGAAGAAGTCATAGAAAAAATAAAGGGTGATGAAAATCTAAATTTGCTCGGAGATTGGAACGCGATTTTTGGAGAGGAAAAATTTAACACACATAACACTAAAGTAATGGGGAATTATGGGTTAGGAGATCGAAATAACAGATAGGAAATATTATTAGAGCTTTGCGAATATCATCAGCTGTGGAATACATGCTTTAAACACAATAGGGGAAACTTGGAAAATGCTTGGCAATATTGAAAGATATCAGTTAGATTACATAATAATCAAACAAAGATTTAAAAATCAGGTAAAGGTAAAGCTTATCCTGGAGCTGACATAGATTTAGATCACAATCTGTTAACGATGAAGTATGGACTGAAATGAAAAACGTTGGGGAAATAAGAAACTGCACGATTAAATTTGCACAAGTTAAAAAATCCAACTATAGCTGGAGAATTTGAAAAACAACTGAATAAATCATTAAGACCAATAAGAGATGAAGATATCGAAAGAAACTGGAATGTTTTCAAAATAAAAATCTTGAAAACTGCACTAAATAAGCTACAAACAGGCAAAAAAATGCAAGAAAACCGCGGATCTTTGAAGAAATAATAACAAAGGAGGTAAACCGCCATAAGATAAAATGAAGTACAATGCGATTAGCAACGAAATAAATCGAATGTGTAAGCTAGCCAAAAAAAAATTGTTAAGTAGACAGCGCAGTGAAATAGAAAAAGAATTCAACGAAGGAAGAATTGATATGGGATATAAACTATTAAAACAAAATATGTATAAATCCAGATATAGATCGAAAAATATTAGGGATATAAACGGTAAATTATTAATAGAAGATAACGAAAAAGCTCAAAGGTGGAAAGCATATTTAGAAGAATTGTATAATTCTTCTTTAGGAATTGTACAAATAAAAGATAATAAGGAAGTCAAGATGAAGAAAACGAAATACTAAGAAATAAATATATTAAAGCTCTAAAAGAAATAAGGAATAATAAGTCAACAGGTGTAGACAATTTGCCGATGGAACTAATAAAAGCAGGAAGAATACAAGCAAATAATTTTATATACGAGTTAATAAGAAAGATATATAAGAATGAGACCATGCCGTCAGATTTTATCACGGTAAAAACAGTTGCAATACCAAAAACAACAAACTCAATATATGTGAAGACTTTAGAACATTAAACATAATAAGTCATGCATCAAAGATATTAGACAAAATACTGCATAGAAGAATAGTAAATAAAACAGAAACTATATTGGTAGATGATCAGTTTGGCTTTAGGAGAGGCGTGGGAACTCACGAAGCAATCTTAGCATTGGCACTGTTGATCGAAGAAATATTTAGAACTGAAAAATTACTTTATATTGCATTTATTGGTATATACCTAGACTCGACAGGGATGAAACAGTTAACAGGTTTATGCACAGTTTCAATTAGACAGTTCACCAAACTGTCCCTCTACACACTCGTGTCTCATCCTGTCGCTACTGGAATCACCTGCAAAAAGCTTTCCACCAGTAGCCGCCCTTGGTTCGCGACTGCTTATTGGTTATTCGCAGCTCACCAGTATATCTACTGGCCATTACACTATCCACACCTGTGGACGCGCACGGTTCCGGTTAGAACTCCGGATCCCAGGAGATACAAAGTACCCCTGGCCGGTATATATACAATCTGGGCGACTGAGATTTTGCTAGGTATGTTTTTATTTATCGTAAATTCGTGTTTTTTCGGATTTAAATAAGAATCACATATTAAAAACCATTACATACGTAACTATAACTATTTTAATCGCGTCAAATTTCGTTTCATAAATTTCCGGAGTTATAACCGGAAATTTCAGTTTTGACAAATATCAAGAGATTGTGTTTTGTTTTTTGGAAGTTAATTTTGGAATTGTTCGATCGGATTTTTTTCTTTAAAATAATGTCGTAAATTAAAATATATTTCTGATATCGTTAAAAAATTTCTCACATGCACTCCGCACTGAATCTCAACTTCTCAACAAATCAAGCTGCTAAATTTTATCGTTAGTGCCCCATAAGTCAATATACACTTGTACAACATATTTGTAACTGCACTTACCACACCCTTCAATTACGATACAATAAGTACAAACATAAAAGAATTAATCATTTGCTTCTCACGCCCTAGACTTCCAAATAAAATTTTTATAATCGCATACTACACTCGTTATCGCTATTTATAAGGCTTGTCATATTTATTTTAATCATATAAGTACGATACAATTACATACTTCTACTTCTATAGTTATAAGCATACTCATTACGTTTTCTCACTTGCATCGTTTTATATGTGCATGTATATATGTATAAATGTGTGTATATGTACACTATTTAACGCGTAAATTATTGTTAATTATTAACATAATCCCATTTTTTCCGCTACGCAGGATTTTTAATTGTATTTTTCTCCTGTAAAATCGTCTATTTTAATAAGCTAACTTTAAGACTAGTTCACTAAATGTGTCGCGTAGTAGTGAGAACTGTACGACTGCTCGGTATACACATTTTATTATGTATCTGCCCTGATTTGTAAACAATTTAAATATACTTATTATTCATCCATTCATCCAATCATTGATTTGACGTTTATCACTCTTTTTAAATTATAGTGAAAATCGTTTAACATGAAATGGAGAGATCTGAAATATTTTTTTTATGTTAAAGGATATTAAAAAGTAAAATGTACATTATACTTAAAAAAATTATGTTTATTATATTACATCTTACATACAATAGACATGTATGTAGGCGTGTATTTAACAAAAATCAATATATATATGTTTGTGGTGCGTGTGCGTGTGTGTATTAACAAGAAGATAATGAAATTTAATAAATACGTAATTTTCAATTTTTCGAAAATAAATAAAACATAGATTTTTGGAAAATAATTTCTATTTTTTTATTGACTTATTTTTTAAATTGTTCGACATTATCTATTTTGTTATTCGTTTCATCATTGGAATGAATATTTAAATAAATACGCATACTTTTCATTATGCTCCACATTTCGGATGCTATGGGAACCAGAACTGCATTGACCATTTCATTATTTAATTCGTCGTTGCAATCTACATCACTGATATATTTTGATCTTTGAATAATCTTTAAAATGTGAAATCAAAGCCGTGCACACATTATCATCATCTACTGCAATGAATTCTTCCGATGATACTGTTAAATATCGGCTCCTCAGTTTCAATATTTTATTTTCTCATTTCGGTTAACTATCGGCAGCAAAGAATCTGTTGTATTTGAGAATTCGGCATGACGAAAACAATTTTTAATCGTCTTTGGAATCACTGAATTCCATGTAGAGTGCCACATATGAAGTAAATGTAATAAATTGATAGAGAAATCTTCGTTTGTTCCGATTGCGATTAAAACTTCAGTCTACAATTACAGTCGGCCAACAGAAATCATATCTTCTACATGGAAGTTATCAACAACAATACCGACTTTAAAAATGAAAAGTCATTATATTCCTTCATCATTCACGTGTTGGTTAGGCAGAACCTTAGAATAAATGACAAATAAACGCCTTCTTTATATATTCGAATTAGGAAACATTTTATGGTTTGTAGAAACTCTACCATTCACGTTCGTCACAAACAGAGATCTTAACAGGGTTCGCTAAATAACATGCGTGCTCCTTACTACTTGATATTGAAAATGTCTACGACAGTGTGTCGTGATAGAATATCCCTAAAATTTTGAGAAATATGAATATCGACAAATATGATGAATTTTCAGTAGTTTCTTACGCTAGAACTATTCAAGTCAAACTGTTTTCCTCTCCATTACATATTTAAATTTAATAAAAAGTCCTCATTTAATAATATTTAATGACATTATAATAGCTTGGCCTAGAACTCGGAACCATCTCATATAAATTCAACTGAATTATAATAATTCCATAATTATTGGTACTATACGTAATCCTACTGGATTATCACTACCGATTCTAACGTATCTCTCATTCATTATAAAAGTAATATCTACACTTATATAACTTACTTAAGAATTACTCAACCACTACTTTTTGTTATATCAGTAGTCAATAATCTCTGTCTCACATCACATGTATATTTTTTGTCAACTAATCATTCCTCTCTGTTTGAAATCACAATTTTTGCACGATTTTTTTATGCTCAACTTTAAAGTATGTTTTTTTGCCTTTAACGCTTACCTAAAACACCTGCCAAAGTCTTCAAACTAATTACATTGATTGCAACTTTATCCTCAGTAGACATGAAATTCGCATTTAGAAAAGTATGACTGAAACGCTCAAAATGGACTATTATAAAAAATATTGAAAGTTTAACGTAAAAAAAATAAATTAAAATAAAAAATCTGAAATTCAGACATTTGTTTGTGATTACGATGAAATGAAATTCACCAACAATGGTACCTATGTTAAGGCTGATTTATTTATTTTAAACATCAAACTTCTCATTTTTTTCATTAGCTATCAGACCACTGCTGGACGAAGGCATCCTCAACTTTTTCTAGATGTCGCGATCTTCAGCTTCTTCCCGCCAATTTGCCCTGAAATTTCAAATTTAATCTGTCCAACACATCCTTGATAGTCCTAAGGCCTCGTTCGCCATCAGGTTTTCATGATATTACTGTACTTATCCTGCAGTCTTCGCCTCTAATCACATGTCCACACCATCTTCATGTACTAATTTTAGTGATAGTTTTGGCATCTGTCACTTTTGTTGTTTCTAATATGCGCTTTTTCGTCTGTTTGTCAATCAGAATGATCCCCAGCATAGACCTTTCCATTTCGTTGATCAACTTTTATTTTTCGTTCAATTTTTTTTTTTTAAATACCCATGTTTAACTAGCATATGTTAAAACTGGCATAACACACTGGTCAAACGCCTTTTCAGACTTAAAGGTGTCTTAACTTCCTTGAGTACGTTCTTAAACTTTCACAATGTCATCCATGTTAATTGTATTCGTGTAGATATTTCATCTTCTAAATCGTTATTCACTTTAATTAATTGCCCTAAGCAAAGAAATTTATTCATTTTCCACTTTTTTATGTTTATATATGTCTTACAAGTTCATTGCACATATGCTTAGTTTTATTTATGTTAATTTTAAGCCCTACTTGTGTGCATTTATTATCAACTACCTGTTTTTTTGTAATTCTTTCAGGCTATTTGCAAATATTATAATGTCATCCGCGTAAAGGAAGTGCGTTAAGTTTTTGTTTCCGACCTGTATACCTTCATTTTCTCATTTGATCATTCCGATACTGTTTCAAAGTACAACTGTGAACAGTTTCAGGAATAGGTCACCTCGTTGTCTTATTCATTTTTTTTTACCTTGTCTTATTCACTTTTTTTTAATAGAATGTTTTTATTTTTCTCATCGATTGTAATCGTAGCTGTTGCCTTTTTGTAATATTTAATTATTCGTGTCCATTTAATCTTTCTAATGCCTGTATTATTGCTTTGATTCTCAGGCAGTCCAATGCCTTTTGAAAGTCCACAAAAGCCATATCCACATGGAATTCTATATTCGTTTATTTTTTTTCGTCTTTTGATTATTTGTCTAATAATGTATATATGATCTATTGTACTCTTGCCTTTTCTAAATCCCTCCTGTTCGTCTGGTTGGCAAATATGAAGTTTTTCAGTAATTTAGAGTAAAATAGTGTCTGCTGAAGTATACTCTAAGATACTTAGTTTTGTAGAATAAATCATTTTCTGCATTTCTGTTTATATATGATGAAAACAAAATAATGTATGAATTTATTACTGATAATAAAACAGAAAACTTGTTTAAAACTAACTTCTCAGTGTTTTTGTCACGATATTCATAAAATTACCAGTCTACTATATATACTTTAGAAGATTTTTAAGAGTAATAATAACACATATTTCTTAAATCAAAAAATATAGATTCGTGTATGTAAGGTTTTTTTTTAAATAGAATTTCTTCTAATTTCATGGATAACAAATGGGAGTAATATATTTTATGCAAAATTATAATTTTTTAGTTTTTCGTGTAAATTAATTTTTTTTATATGCATGTATAATTATCGCTGTATTTCTACACTTATAGTAAATTTTCTTTCACATGCTTAATAGTTGTAACAAATACTTTCATATATAGTTTCAAGTAATTATATGTAATTAGTGCCATGAATTGAGATTTTCATTAAAATATTTTATTTATTGCAGTAAATTAGTTGAAGCTGTATATAATGAAATTGTCGATAAATGTGTTGGACTTGTATTTTTATTTGACTAAATAACGCCAACAAAATATTTTCATGAAAAAGAAAATTTTCATTAAATTTTACTTATAGCACGTGTATATCGATTATCGAATTCTGTGTTTACTATCATCGCATCGCAATGCATAAATGTATTAGCGGTTTTTGAATCGTTGAGTTATTAACTAATAACTAATAAGTATTAAGTTGTGGTTTTCTAAGTTTTCTTTATAGCACGACCGTAATTCAGTTCGTGTTTTTTAGTTGGCGATTAGTTCGGCTTGTTTGTTTATTATTTTATGTGGTGAGGTATGACTATGGATAAAACTTGTTAGTATATGTGTGAAAGGTAAGTAAATTATGTTAATTGTAGTCTAACCTTACACTAACCGGAAATTTCTAACAAAATTTGATAAAAATTATGTACCTATGTATAAGTTTTATTTGAAAAGCATTTCTATTATTTCATATTTTATGCAGAAAATTTATACAATATTTTCAACTTTTGGATATTCCCTTTTAGTTTAATTTCACACGAATAACATTATATATATATATATATTCATAGAAAGAAAATCAATTTATTTTAAAATATTCCTATATACATCTGGTGAAGTCAGCGTTTTTTCGGATATCGGTTAAATCGTTGAATTAAATATGTTCGACTATATACTTATGAAATAAGTTAAATTTTTTTCTGAAATAGGTATGCATATTTATTTGTTTTAGGGCAGTAAAGTGCCGCATTGATGGCTATGAGTAGATCAATTATATCAGTTTGTTTGTTACGAATTGTACTGCCGCTATGTTTAACATCATGTAAGTACAATGTGTCTCATTTATATTACATAAAATTTCATGTTACTAAAAATTATTCTATTGTTTGATTTGAATGCTTTTATTCGTTGAAGTAATATTAATACAATTAATACATATTATGAAATGACAAATTATATTGATATAGTGATGCAATTTACAAACATTTTATTGTCCTAGTTAACAATGTAGTCACTTTGCTAATGAATACTTCCATTGAAATATACTCAAGATGATATTAAAGTTAATATTTATTATTATATTATTGTTAACATCAGATTCATAATTTATTACTTTAATGTTATTCCTTCATATAGTTTCTTCGACTTTTATATATGTTGTAAACAATTTCTTCTTGTTATAAAATATTAATTTAACAAAGTTTTACCATTATATTGCCGTGTATCTTGCTTGGTTTCTCATTTACATTTCATGATGTTCTTATATTATAGGTATATTGTGTGGTAATATAATTCGTATTTTTTCAATTTTTTAAATGAGTAATGTAATTTTTTATCACTTTATTTATCAATCTTCTTATCAATATTTGATATTTAGTCTACTGCTATCTTTAGTTTCGTTCGTCCGTAGTTAGTTACCATTTTTAATTGGAAGAAATGCGATTTATTGTCACATTTTGATGTTAGTTATATATATTATTTTGGGAATACAGTGAAACGAGTTTTTTTTATTTATGTAACGTGTGGGTGTTCATTATTTAATTGTAGTTATGACTAAAAAAATTGTCATCCATTTCGCACCCTGAATTAATATTTTTTGTTCAATTTATATAAACTAATGTGTAAGTCAACAATTAGTTGGTTGTAACTAAAGTGCAAATTCTAAGTCATTACATTCCTTTTGTTATATTGTGACGGTCGTTATAAAATGTTAACGAAACTTTAAAATTTCGAAATGTGACTGATTTCAGATTATTGTGTTAAAAATACCAAAATCAAATCTGTTAAATTTATAAGATTTAACTTTATAAAATCCATGCGTTGTCATTTAATAACATTTTTACATAACTGAAATCCGTGTGAAATACTTTAATAATTTTTATTTTCGTAATTATACTGTTCTTGCTTTAATCGGCGTAATATTTTAGAAATCTGTTATAGAGTACTTCATTTTCTTTATTATAGTTACTTGTAATCAAAATTGTTTAGTTTCTGAAAGCGGTAAATAATAATGCGCCCTGTATCAGTCGTACATTTTTATAGTACCGAGAAAGTTTAATTGTATGCACATTTAATGTATTATATTATTTTATTTGACATTTAATTTAATTAACTTCATATTTTTTACTAATTTCAAGTGAATCACTTTGATCTCTTTTTTTATATTTCTTACACAAGGTTATAAATTAGCTAGATATATCACAAACAATTAAGCCCATCTTTGAATTATTTTCCGTGCACTTAGGCACAATTTCTATTTATTTCATAGTTTATATTGAAATTTCGTACATGAATTTATAGATAAACTACGGCCACTGTTTACGAATACAAATTCATATGAACAAAGAAAGATATTTCAAATAATCACAAATTATTCCGCAAATTTCATTAATAGACGTTTTTTTAATAGATTACACAAAAAAAAAAGCTTCCTTATAAACACAAAGTATGTTCGTATTAGATGTTATGAATTCTTGATATTATTTATTGAATGCTAATAATTAACTATGTATAATTCTTATATAAATTTCAGATGATATATTAACGTGTAGTCAGAAATTTGTTTGATAATAATTATACTCTTCATTAAACGTACGAAATTTGACATTTCGATTATTCAAAAACTGCTTCTAAAAAAATTATCCTATCAATATGATTCGTTTTTTTATTACTTAACCGCAAGGTGATAGCTTCATATAAAAAGTAAAAGACGTGGTTTCCTCACGAACGTTGAGAAAACGTAATATACGTTCAAACAGTTTGCCATTTAGCTTTCTTGTCAGCAGGGGATGTTCTTTAATGATAATAATGACTAGTTTGTTTCATTCTATCCTTGTAGGAGTTATTATCGCGGTCCTTTATTTGCATTTACCCTTTTATTCCGAAATGTTGACCTTATCAGCTATATTTTGTCTTTATCCGTCATCGCCTTCTCATAATTGTATTTACTTCGAAACCTTGGCCCTTATTTTACGCGTCATTTCGGTTCTCCACTATACACTCCCTTATACGAACGATTTTCTATGTCGTTATATTTTATATAACTGCCAACTTGGTTTGAATCATTTAATATTACGAAATATAATCTACGGATATGTAATAAAATGTTATAGCCACGAGCTAATGGGTGGAAGCGTATACAAATTTTGACTGTAGCATTTCATAGACGTAAAATGTTTAAGTTATTTAAAGCCCCACTTAGCTTAAGATTCGAATAGTGTTTCACGATTAATATTTACAAGTATCGAATGTAATGATACGAATAATCGATTCAATGTTACACTGAAATGATGTAAGCCTATATGCCAAGGAAAAAATACAATAAAGTTCAATAATGCTCGCACGGATTTAATATGCAGATAATCACTGTTTTCTGTTGTTAATTGTATAATCATAAATATTGTGCTAATTTATGTATTAAATGTAATAACATAAAAACTTGGCTAACGAATTTAAAGTTAGAGTTCTGATGGGAATTTTGTACAATTATATATAACCGACGATTATACGAAAAATGTAATAATCAGTACATTTAACGTTACGCAAATCTTGAAATCTAAGTTAAGTACGCCTATATATTAATCTTACTTATTTTTATTTTTAATCTGATCATGTTATATACCATATTCTTTTATGCCATTAAATGGGCAGCGATAAACATGTGAATTTAACAAAAATACAAAATTTGCCGTATTGCTCTGTTACTACGGATTCTCCAATCACACACACATATCACAATATACACGTAAATCAACATTAGAAATAAGATTAATCACACATTGCATATTTATACGTATGTCCTTCCATATTCCGGTTGATAATACGGTACACATGCATAATTTCTGAAATTTTATATACACGCATCTACACAACACTGATAGTGAGAAATTACATTCGTCGTAATTATTGTATGATAATGAAATATGCTGTATTTCATGAAAGCTATATTTATATAACATTTTCTTTCGTGATTTGTATATATATATATATATATATATATATATATATATATATATATATATATATATATATATTACAAGATACCTCGTATATACTATTATTAAAATTATTATTTATTAAAAACAATAAAGTATTTATAAAGAAAAATTTTATTTTATATTTTCAAAAAAAAAAAAACTATTATATATTTATTATAAAGAAATATTTTACTTTATATTTTAAAATAATTAATATATATTTATTAATGAATTAGTTATAAAAAATAATAATTTAATTTACTTGAAAATAATAAATAAACTAACCCGACTGGATTTGTAATTACTGCCTGGCTATCCTTCTTCATTAAATCGTAACTGTTTTGATTAAGTAACTGACAACTGAACTATTTGACGGAAAAACTCGAACTCTCTTGAAAATGAACAACCATCCCTTTTTATACATTTTTCTTCATTATTTACTGGCTGTAATTTATTTTTACTGGCTAGATTTATTTGGTCAAACTAATTTACTGTTTTTTTTTTCATTGACTAACTAAAATTAATTTTAACTATTTTATAATAATAGTTTATCTACTACAAATCCGGTTTGTTTATATTATAATAATTTTAATATATTTTACTTTAATTAAATATATATATATATATATATATATATATATATATATATATTTGAATCCCTGAACACTTTACGAGTGTTGTTTATAGTAAGTCATCATCTTTCTGTATTTATAATATGTGTTTTATATATTTGAGTCGTATTGTATTGATGCGAATGTTTGTTTAATATTTGATATAAATTGATTCATTGTTCTATTTTTTCTATATTACTCTATGCCTATTAATATAACCTCACACGTGCTTATGCTTATATATATATATATATATATATATATATATATATATATATATATATATGTGTGTGTTTTATGTCGTAGTGGCATAGTTGCTAGAGTGCTCGACTGTCAACTTGACGGTTGGGGATTCGAAACCAACACACGACATTGAAAATTTTCATCATTATTTAATTTTTAATTATCACGGAGAAGACAGTAGCACCCCACTCCTTATAACACCATATGCGCGCGAATCTACGTCGCATATAAATAGTGCCTAGAATATGCTAGCTCATTTAGTACGTAAAGTAAACGTACACAATAGCTAGTCACGACGTTCGGCAACGAACAATACGACGACAATGATATGTTTTTACGTGTATCTTACAATATTAACGGTTTCTATATTTTAATTTATCTTATTTCCGTTGTGTTCGTTGTTATTATATTTACATTTTCACTTGCGTTATAAACGTAATATATATGTATGAGGCTTAATAGAATAAAAAGTTTTTTAACATAATAGCTGAAATTTTGTAGTTTCATCCAACACTGTGCTCTTCTACATGGGAAAACTAATCTGTAGTTTTAGATTTACGTTGTTTTGCTTCATTAATCTAAATAGACGATTTCTACGCGGCCTAAGTAGTTAATACGCCGGTAATAGTGAGTAAAGAATCTCGTTAAGCATTAGCGTGACCCAGAGAAAACGGACGGTTTTGTTTTTTGAATAAAGCAATCGGCAACACTGCACAATGCAAACCGCTTAGTGTACACACTAGAGATTCGGGACGTTATTTTCGGCGTGAATCGATCACGACATTGCTGGGTTTCGAAAAGAATTCAGAACTACGCGGTGTAAACCTGTACCACCTCACAATTCGACTTTAAGGTGAGTTGTAAACTTTCGAGAGCCAGCTTCTACAACGAATAAAAAAAGTCGTGGAAAAAAATCGGTTCTTACCCCTCAAACATCTATCAAGTTTGGGCAATATCATTCGGAGTCCTGGACGCTCTGGTCGTCATGCTGCTTCTTTAAACCTGTCGAAAGAATCTGTTCTTCGTATATTGTTGGAAGGTTTTAAATTTCATCTTTATAAACTGGTAATAACTCAGGAATTAAAAAGTACCGACCATACGCAACGAAAACTTTTTGCTGAAACGATGCTGAAAAAATCAGAGATGAAAAGATCGATTTAAACAATAGTTTGATGAGCGATGAAGCTCATTTTCATCTATACGGATTCTTAAACAAACAGAACTACCGCTATTGGTCCGAATCCAGTCCGATTTAATCGAACAGAAGCCGTCACTTAGCGAGCGAGTGACCGTTCTGGACTGAAGTGGTGAACTGGGAAATAGTAGGCGTTATTTTTTCGTTGGTACTGTCAACGCAACGCGCCAGATCGAGATGATTAACTCGTTTTTGCTTTCATCGCTTCGTCGTCGTCGTCTAGGCCGTACATTATTTCAACAATATGGTGCGACGTATCACTGCTCGGCAGTAGAAATGCTCGCACTACTAAACGAAGCGTTTGGTAATCGTATATTGACGCATCGCACGGATTTCGCTTGGCCGCCACGCTCGCCACATTTAACAGATCCAGATTTTTTTATGGGATACCAAATCTGTGGTCATGTTTGTCATTTTAGAAATATTTGGAAAACGAAATCCGAGCTAATTGTTTCGTTGTTTATTCTTCTTCTGTATGCCACGTCTTCGAAGAAATCATCTGCATGATTTTATTTTTATCCAAGATCCTGTTGAATATTTCAGTTTTGTCGTCTAACTTGAATCATCTCTTCAAGATCGTCCAACGATATTGTTCAATTTTTTTCTTTTTTACTTTGTTAATAATTTCAGGTTTCTTTTTCTTCTTCAGATGACGGAGTACTTTGAATATTTGTAACATTGCCCGTTCAAGGAATTCTCAATATTATTTGGTATTATCTTCGAGTTTTTTTTTTCTTTCAGAAAGCCACTCTTACCGTCGAGTATTCTACTTCATACAGCAAGACACTAAATACGTAACACAAAAGAGACGTATCATGAATATTTTACTCATTTTCTTAAAATATATTTCTGTTCAATCCGGCTTCTTATTTGGATGTATACTTTTCTGTCATTTATACGGGATCTTAAATATTTATTCAAGCCTTGCTCTTTTCGATCTTTTCATTATCACGCCACTAATCGTTTTCGTACCCTACCAGTATTTTGTTTTGCATTTTTACGTGTCTATCGTTTTATTGTTTGAATTAACCGCATTTATAAGTTCTTATTAAGACGCACCACTATAATTAGTATGTTATTGATAACGAGTCGATTAATTATCGTGTTTACTCGATAATTGTTTCGGAATAAATAAAAAGTGAGAAAGAACGCATCATCGGCGTACAAAGGTCGTTATCGTCTCCTTTCTGACAGTTGTCCATTTATTTACACACATGCGCTTTGATTCATGTATGAATTGGTTATGAGGGTAATTTCGAAAATCGAGTTGTATTTTTAAAATGTTTTCTTCACACTTACGATGTATTATAATTTTCAGAACTATTTTAAAACATGATTCATTAAATTAATTGTTATATGTATATTTTTCGTTGTTTGGTTTTTCTTGTCTTATCGATTTTTTATATATATATATATATATATATATATATATATATATATATATATATATGATTGTTGAAGGTATACATAAATTTAATTTCATATTTGGTATTCTTTGAATTAGCTAATATTTCTAAAAAAATTTCTTGTGATTATCTACACTTTCGTTTACTGTCGTTATATATATTTCGTTTCATTTACCATAAGTAATCAGATTTGCCGCTTTTGTAAAATAACTTTATATAAGCAACGTATTTTTAGGCGTTTAATCGATTTTATTGAATTTTACTTTTTATATTTAAAAAAATCATTTTCGTTATATTTGGAAAAATTACTAAATGTAGTTTTAAAAATATGAACAAACTCTTTTTACCCATCTTTTTCGCTATTTGATAAGAACTCCATTTAAAAATAAAAAACGATTTTCACTATATCCTGTTCGCGCGAATATGACAAAGGTGTGTACATGTGTGAATGTTATTATGAGTCTATATACGTGTAATACATACTAGTTTTCTAAGATTCTTGGAAGTTGCGTTACAACATGTTGTTTTTTTCCAATTCGACCTAACGCTAAATATGAAATATACGACTTATTTATTTATTCCTTCACGTTAAATGGCTTATTAAGTATTATATTATACCGAATTATTTTTTGCGAATGAACTTTTAATTCTGAAATTTTGTTGTTACCGATATTAATTTGAAATAATAATAATAATAATGGTTATAATAGAAAATAAAGAAATATATGGTTGATAAGATTGGTCACGTTATCTTTTACTGATAATTATATGACGCAATCTGAACATTTAAATTATGTAGCAAGTATATGAAAATAGTTTTAAAAAATTTCGGGATTACTTTGTGAAATTGGTGATTAATGATTTAATTATATTAAATCTGGGTAATGTTCATTCAAATTTTACATAGTGTATGCGCCAAGTTGTGGTTGAGTTTGCAATATATGTATATATATATATATATATATATATATATATATATATATATATATATATATATATATATATATACTTTTCATAATATTATTATGAAATTATGTCGTAGGATATTTCACCATCCGCGGGAAGAAGCACTTTATTTTCATTATATACAGTTTATATAACACATAAGTAATATTACAAAATAAGATAAAAAATTATCTCTACCGAATACGTAGGAAATTGTTATCAGATATACAAAAATAAAATGAAATATAGGAAATACGCTGATAAATACATACGATAAACATTACAGGACAAAATTTTAATAAATAAGTAGAAAAACTGCTCACAAAAACCAGAATAAAAGTTTGAACTTACACGATCAGAAAAAGTACATGTTTGCAAAATTTACATTTTTAGTTTACATTTGCATAAAGCTAAAATATACACTACATTCGATGTTGCGAGAAATAATTGATGGAAGAATGCAAAGGACTCGTCCACGCGGCAGATCCGGAACGTTTTAAAGAAATCAATTACAGGCTGCAAATCGGACAGAGTGGCGGAAAGAAATTGAAGAGGCTGTTGTGTAATGGTTACGGCATTGCTTTTTGGAATTACGACCACAGAAGAAGAAAATATACACTACAGCTATTTTCATACCAAATTACGATTCTTATCGGAAGCACAATGATAAATAATAGCCTTATACAGTACTACTTTAAATGTAGCATGACTATATGATTTTTTTTTATCTCCACATCTAGAACTGACCAGTATAGTCATTTACTAGATATTAATGATGACAGGATCATAATTTTCAAGATCTGCCCATCAGCACGATCTCGATTTTATTTATTGAACCTTCACACTAAATCAACAACATTTCTCCTTTTCAACCTTTTCCTTTCCAATCTCGACAAGTAATTGGAGGCAGATAGTTTTATTTCTTCTGTAACATATTTTGCTTGTATATCTTGATGTAGTGTATGGTTTGATACATACCATGGTGCTCCCACCAGCGACACGTTACTGTTTTTTTTTTTTTTTTACAGCGTTTCTTCAATCTTGTTAACTAGTCGATGTACTTGTTTCACGGTTGAGTGCCAAGTTCGAAACCCAAATTGGTGATTTGGAATTATATCTTTCCTTTCTATGCACTTTTGTATTCTTTTTTTTACGAGTTTTTCAAGGAATTTGACTAACATTGGAAGGAGTGAAATCGGCCGATAAGAGGAGACACTTTGTGGAGACTTATCTGATTTTAATATCATTGTTACATTAGCGAATTTCCACAATGGGACATATTGAATTCGTAAAAGAGCATTAAAAATATAGGTTAGCATAACTGCGCGTTTGTCGACAATTCTTTCAGAATACGTTTGTTCAACTTCATCCTGCATGAGTTGTCTTGTCTGGATGTAGAGTCCAATAAGCTGCGTAATTTGATACTTTTATATAGCTTTTGTCAGTAAAACGTGCTTCTGAAATAAGTATTATGTCGATATTATTTGCATTCAAGTAATGCTGTAATTTTTGTTTATGTTGTAGTAACCCATTTTCATTCCATAAGGCAATTTTGTATGACACTTCCTGTGTATTGTCCATCATTTTTTACTGACAAGAGCAGACATGATAGTACTAATTATATTACTGAACATTTCACTTTGTTGTTGAATAATTTCTTTAAATAGAGATTTTATTTCAACAAGAAAAGGGTTTAAAATTTGCTCAACGCCACTGTTAGTAGTGATGGCAGAGGTAGTGTTTTAATTGTTTGAGATTACCTGATCGTAGGTCGGTGTTCTTGGAGTGCCATCCATTTGTTGTCCTATCGTAGTTCAGTTTGCAACTTTGATTTACTGTTTGCTGTTGTTTATAAGGGTCATTGAGTTGTGGGATCCGTTACTTGCTCAATGATCTACTAAGTGATTTGATCGGATTTGCAAGAAGCTGTTGTAACTGTTTGTATAGTGCACAACCTTTGTAATTAGCAGGATGACTGTCCCCGCAATTTACATATTTTGCGGGCGTCTTTCGTTCATTCATTGATAAAATGTGTTTCCGCAAATTTAAAGCAAGTAGCTTATCTATTTCAATATTTTTTTGTATGTTCATATAATTGATAGCGTGCACATTGGACAATTTCATTTTTTACATGGGGAGCTTGAAAATTGATTTTCATATTTAGTAAGTATTGCAATTTGTAGATTTCTTTGTTATTGGGATGTGGTTCGATATCGACAAAAGAGATGAGTAAAGGTTGTTTAGTTACTGTTAATAATATTCCTGACAAAATGTCCTTATTTAGGTAATGCGTGAGTAACATCTTACAGTTCTAGGCTGCGATTGAGGTTCTGATAACAAGTCGGAAAGGTCTTTCGCTTTTATATGTGTGGTATTCTAAATCGCTAGATTTCAGGTGCTGTACTAACTTACGATATTCATCAATCTCATTTGTTTTAACTTCAACACGTTTATTACATAGAGATCTACATTTTATTTTATCTATTGATAATATTTTTTTAAAGTCGATGAACATTTTAATATAGTTGGTAACTCCATAAACTATGACAGGAGGAGGTTTTGTAATTTAATGCTTGTCACGTTATCACTGGTTTCGGCATTTTTACTTTCACCTTCGAGAGAAAGGTTTGGGAATCGATTTCTGGTTGCTATAAATATTTTTCTCGTCTTTGTATCAGTAGAGCCGCTCGGAGTGCTTGTTGCTCTTATAGAACTGTTTTCTCATTTTATTTTGTTTATTTCCTACTTCCTGTCAACCGTGTTTTAAATCTGTTTCTGTGTAGTGACTATCATTTGTTTTGGAACAATCATTTGTGATGATTTCATTATTTTCGGTATGTTGTGAGGCCATACTTATATCAGTATTTTCGAACGACCTATTTAACGGAGATAATAACGGCACATAAACATACGTGTGTTGTGTATTTTCAGACACCATTGTTGACTGTTTATTGTTAGTAGTAATTGTAGGAAAAAATTTAAACAGTAAAAATCCTACACATTTTAACAGTGTGTACTATTTGCCAGAACTTATAAGTATCTTAGCTTCTGTTTACTGACATTCGAACTAGAATTTTGATTGAAGAAGAATATGTTTTATCCGTTCGTGCTTTCCCTTTGAGTCGTACAAATTGGTAAGCGTAATCCCATAAAAAAAAAAAGGAATGGTCCCGATACTTTTTTGCAGTACTCCTACTTTGATTTGATGTACCTCATACCACAATTGTAGTTTTTTAGTCCCACATAAAATTTTCTATTCATTAGCTTAGATATAATAATAAATACAATATATGAAGGAAAATTATATTTAATGTGATTCCATCATACCAACGGTTTTTTTATGCGCATCAAGACTAATCCAAAATGTTTCTTCTTTTTTGTAAATATCAATAGTAAATTCTTTATGGGATTACGATTATCAATTTGTACGACCCAGGTTTCCAGTAAAAACTCAAGTTCTAATGTCAATAAATATAGCTAAAATACTTATAAGTTTACATTTTGGCAAGTAGAGAGTGTACACACTGATATATTTTAAATGAAAAAAAATATAACATGAAAAAATATTAATTTAAGATTACAATTCACAAAAAAAAAAAAATCAGTAAAATGGAGAACAGTATTAATGAAACAATCTAAGGATTTTATTAATACTGTTCTTCATTTTACTGATTTTTTGTGAATTGTAATCTTAAATTAATATTTCTTCATTTTATATTTATGTATTTTTAAATATTCACTTGATAATGGCCTAACAGTCGAAAAGTTGTGTGATTTCTCATAAAGTCAAAACTTTTAGTAATTTTAACTTCTTTTTTTGTTGCTGCATTTTATACGATATATTGCGAAAAACAATTACAACCAATTAACGTGTTTAATAAATAAAAAACACATATATTATTGAAATTGGTTTATAAGAGAATAGGTAAACGGGGTTAGTGATCAGTTAAACGTAAAATAATTATTCGGGATCACGTGGATGGTAATTCCAAAAATACGTAGTTTTCATCAGCAATGATTTGGAAATACCAGCGACGGTTTAGGCTGAGATGTAAAGTAGTAATATTAGAGATTTATTTACAATAGCTAATGATAATTTGAAAGAAAAAAAAATATAAAATTGCTATCTTTGTATATTTTATTTTCTATTATCAAATTGCGCCTGGAAGGAGCTGCTTTTATCTAATTAAGTGAAATCACCAATGAACGTGGTCAATCTAAAACTAAATATAAACTTATGATTTGTAAGAAAAAAATGAAATAATCAGAAAGGACTCTTAATATTAAGAAATTATTGAAGGAGGATATAAATTAATTTTATTAAATGAGTAAAATTATAATTTTAAATTTTTTGTACGTAAAATATAATTATTACGTTTTATTTGATTTGTCATTAAAGTTTAGGGCGAATAATGGAACAGGCGCTATTGTCAATTGTCTCATTTTATGGATGTATATGTAATGTGTGTATGTATGTAAATTCTACTTAATAGTTCTTTTTAAGCCGACATAATCTATTATATTGATATTTGTGTTTTTGTTTTGTTTTTTTTTTGTTTTTTTTGTCAATATTTAAAGATCTAAAAATATTAACCCGTTCAGTCACACATTATAAAATCTTAACATTAAATTATAAATGTTATAGGTGTGTTTATTATACAATAATGCTTTTTGGGTGAAAATTGAGACATTTCACGTACAAAAATTTCAAATGTCATGTCCCATATTGTGGACCTTGTGAATGAAATGGTTAAATAAATCTGCCATCAGTTTTGAAGGTGAACGAAGAAAGCGTCTTCAATTAACCCTTTCAGTCATACATTATAAAATTTTGACGAAAAATTATAAATTTTATACAGACGTGTTTATTATATAGCACCGTTTTCAACGTATTATACAAATATTTTTAAAATTGATACATTTCACGTCAACCAGAAGATGAAAAATTTTTGTTATCATTAAAACTCCTTGTACCATTTAATGGACATTATGTAACTGAATGGGTTAATTACGCGTGTAGGATTAAATTATTCGATTACTGACGCTAATTTTAATTTACGTTAATTGAGTTATTTCTGCGATGAATGGACTTTTTCGCCGCCTTGTGCGTTAGTTCGAAATAGCTTGCAGAGTTAAAGTTGGTGTAGTTATTAATTTAATCTACCGTCCATTTTCATTTTTAGTTGAATTCAGTTGCACGCGACACTGAATACCATTTCAGTTTACGAGATAATGATATCGAGTTTAATTAACTTCGAAACACTGAATACCATTTTAGTTTACGAGATAATGATATCGAGTTTAATTAACTTCGAATATTATTTAATTTCGAGAAAATTTTATTAAGTACGTTTTGAACGAAGGAGAGATTTCCCATGATAATTGCGTGTTGCACTATTATTTCGAAATATGTCCACCGGGATTATTTTATCTGTGTGAAAAACAAGAAAAATAAAATTAATGCGTCCGTTCAACACGTATTTTTACAGTTTGGCACGATTAATCGTCGAAATGGCGTTTAAAATAGTAAAAAATTAAAAAAAAAAATTATATGGGTTCCGCCTTAAACACACAATGGTACGAAATTAGTGTTATACTTGATTACTAAAAATAGTTAAAATCACTAAATTTATTTTTAATTATGCGAAGCTTTTCGGCAATTACGCCATTGTCAAGCTATATACAGTTAAAATTAATTAATATAAAATCATAACATATTAATTAATTTTAACTGTATATAGCTTGACAATGGCGTAATTGCCGAAAAGCTTCGCATAATTAAAAATAAATTTAGTGATTTTAACTATTTTTAGTAATCAAGTATAAATAAAAATCACTACATTCCACAATCAATAACTTTACGAAATTAGTGTACTCATATAAAGGTCTCTTCGGTGAATTTAATACAGAAAGTTGCCGTTATTTTTAATTTTACTTAGGTTTTTGTTAATATTACATATTTTAAAAATATAAACCAAATTTAAGCGTTCAATTTTATACAAACGAATTACTTCTGTGGAAGGAATTATATATTGTCGAAAAAATCTTTTCCGTTATTTTTGAACGTCGTGGAAAACAGATTACCATTAATAGATAAAGTAAATCTAAATTGAAAAACAGGACTTGAGAATCTGGATTTAATTTTTTGAATTTACCTCTCGAAAAAACGAACATACTTTATCTGAGTTAATATTTCTATGCGAAAGTAACCGCTGAATACTTATTTTAAATCGTGTGATTTAAATTATTTAATAAATTTTTATTGAAAGGGTGGAATCTTAAATGATGGCATAATTAGTCGCGTTTAATTGTTTTTTTTTTTAATATTTCGGTTATAATTTAAAATTTTTTACGCGATGTAAAGATCATAATATATTTCTATAGCGCATTTATTTAGATTTCTAAAAATTCAGTGAAAAAATAACCGATTTTTAGAATGTAAATATTTTTACATTGAATTTTTTAATTGCAAAGAAGTTACGGTTTATTTATCTACTTTACTGGGTGTTACTGGCACCGATGTATATTAACGACTAAATTTATTATACAGCTTTAGCTTGGATAATTTTTGCCTTTCTTAATAATTTTTCATGTTAAAATTAGTGAGGTGTAAACTACAGGTATATGTTTATAAGAATCGTGAATATAATAATAATTTTGCTTACTTGTTAGATTCATTACTTTAAAACCGTGTGATAATTTCGAATATAACGAATACGTCATCTTATTTAGATTATATATATATATATATATATATATATATATATATATATATATATATATATATATATATATCGTATTTACGTATTAGGTATTGTTTGTATTCAATCGGGGTTGGCGGTATAATAGTATAACTACAATTGTTTAAATGTTTAGTATTGATAATTCGTATATGTCGGTTATTAGAAATGTTTGATTCAATTTAACGAATGTTTGACTTGGTGTTTTTCAATATACCAATCGTATTACGTAAAAAATTTGTTGTTCTCTGTTACGTAGTTATAAATTAGAGTGGCACACTTAATTTTTACATTGCATACTGAATAAAAAAAATATATAAAAACATATGTAAAATGTTAAAGGTGTAATATTTTGCCAGTTTATTGGAAGATGTAATTTAATCCGATACTTAATTATTCTTTTGTTGTGATGTTTTTAAAATTTTATACACGATTTGTCGAAGTTTTCGTCAATAATTATTTGCATATAAAATTTAATCAAGCGTCACCGTCAGCCATGAATACGACCGTTTAATTCCTTTATAAGATCTATCTGCTTCGTATTTGTTTTGTCATCATCGTAAAAACACACTTATTACGACAATTAAATCAATCATAGGTTCATCTTAAATTAGTCTTAATCATCATCATTAAGTGTTATCTCCGTATCGGAGGTAGGCGACTGCTTACCTATACATATTTTGTTGTACATTATAAGTTGTGTACGAGGCACTCATAATATGGCGTTAGTGTAGATAGACACACACACACACCTAGAAGAACTGATTGTAATCGCTTTGTTGGCACGATACAGTAATGCAGCCCCGTGTGTTTTTTATAATGTACTATATTGTTACTAGCGCGCATACGATGTTATGCGTGGTGGTTTGCCATTACCTTCCACACGATAATAATATTAGGGTTATTTATATTTTTATTTTCTGATAATAATTTTTGCGTCGCCGATCGTATTCGAACTCTACTTTCTGTATAGAAATTCGTGCTGTAGGCTATCCCTCAGTAAACAACATAAATGTTTTAAAAGGTCATTGTGCGATACATTTCCTATATTTTATTTTTTTGTTTAATCGATTGCTTTGTTCTGACTTGAATTAATTTCGATGATACAAAATTGTTCCTCCGTATACGTGTTATGGGAAAAGCTGTTTAATTTCGTTTTTATCTATTTACATAATTCCGACGACATGTGCGAGAAATCAATTTTTATTTCTTTTATATTTATCGAAATCTACTCAGTGTATTCTTTATTGAAATCAATTATCGCTTGTAGGAATTATTTTAAAAATCTTTAATTTCACAAATTAATATTTTAAGTTAAACTAATTAAATGAACTAAAATCTTTAAGCCAAATTATTTTTATCCCAATTTACGGATTTCAATTCTGGCGTAAAATATCATTTTAAAAGTTTGTAGTTGTTAACATTATTAAATTCGATATCTGCATTTTCGACGGTGTTTCTCTATTCATCGGATCTACTTCGTTCTTCGGACATTAATGTTTGAAACGTATGTGTTTAATTGATTTTAAAACGTTTGTAATCTATTTAGATCGTGTAATAGAGCTGCTACGTCATTTACATAGCGAACATTGTCAAATACTCTTGTCACTGATTGTGTAACACTTCAATCATCTTCGGAAGGAATAGCGCAAGAACGTAAAGGGCACTTAATACGTAACCCTATTTTATTCCGTATTCAATGTTAAAATCAACTTTTTAGAATTCGCTTATCGATTCAATAGTTCGTTTCGATGCGAATTATTCTCAAATAGTTCTTATCGGTCGCATTTATTTCGGTATCATCGTTAATTTATCGTTTTCCGTCTTAATTCATCCGAATGTCTATGTAAAGTTGTTTTGGTGAAATAATGTTAGCACGCATCCTGTTTATCAAATTGATTTAGTATTAGAACTACACGTTCATTTTTTAATCTTGTTTTCTTTTTAATTAAACCACAATAAACAACAATCAACGTAGAAAATGATATGTAAGAAATATAATTAAAATACGTAAATTAACTACTTTCAGATGTTACGTTTATAAAGCTATTTATATATATATATATATATATTTTTAATATTTAAATATTTAAATATTCTAATGAACTAAATAAAGAATAAATAATAATTAATAATAAGTACAATTCTAACATAAACAAATGCAAAGGGAATCTTATGATATAGTAGAAAAAGTAAAAAGAATTATGTAGGAAACGATATTAAACATATTTAAAAAGTATAAGAGATTTATCAATAGCGTTATTAACATTAGTAGACGATATCGCAGTAGACGATAGTGGTATATTAAAAAATCGGGCGATTTTAAATTAAATTTAAATAATTACGAAAAGGATATATAGGAACGAGCATAAAGACAATTTAAAATAAAATTTAATGTTGATTTAAATTTTTATAAAAATAAAGATAAATCGTTAAACATTGCGAAGAATTTGGTCGTAAAATTAATATCAGACGCAACAATAATATTTTAAAAATATATTACGACAATTAGAAATAATAAAGTTAAAAAATAAAAATATTTTATTAAACACGCTGATTACATTTGATGAATTAAAAACATACCTAATCTTTATTATTTTTATTGTAAGACTATTGATAATTGTAATTGGTTAGATATGTTGTTTACGACATTCATCGTTTAATATATGATCGACTGACAAGCATATTAGTTTCAAATGCGGTTAAGTTGTAAATTATTAATTAATTTCGATCACATGCATCGTTTATTATTGTTTTTATTTTTAAATCGTAACATAATTTTAAATTTCGCTTTCAATTATTTTTTTTCATCAAAATTCACCGAGTTCGAATTTTTTTTTTATTACAATTTCTGTTCTAATGTGTTCAAGTCTTTCCTGTTCACATTATACTTATACGATTTCCGAGAAGTTGCACAAGTGGAACTCTGTGCAGACAACGCTGTTATGTTTTGTAGTGCATTTAGATCAGTCGCGGATCTTCAGATAGGCATACGACGCATACTCGTATATTATACTAATCAAATTAATATTAATCCAACGACAATCGAAGCCATTGTCTTTACACGTGCGTGACAGACATTGCCAAATATAATCCGACGGCTTCGAAAAACAGTATTAACTGGTAGGATCATGTCCGTTATTTAGACATTCCCGACAATAAATTTACTTTCACTAAATACGTCAACTATCTTAAATAAGAATATTAATAAATAAATCCATTCGCGTTCTATATACCCAAAGTTCAATAGGAAATCGTTTCTTAATATATGCCCTTCATTTATTACATATAAAACGCTAATTAATCGGGTATTTATTTACGCTGATCTCGTTTGACATTCAATATCGAACGCTAATTTTAATAAATTACACGGTACATATGCATAATCTTCACGTACGTATTATTTAATTCTTTGATATATATATATATATATAATGTATCTATATTTTTAGTTATTCTATTTATTGGTTAAATTTAATTTACTATTTTCTTTCTTTACAATATTTGATACTTTATGATTTTTATTTACCAATTTCGATATATTCTTATTGTTATTATAATTATCTACTTTATTACTGTTACTGCTATTTGTATTTTTATTTTGTTCTGCAATTTTTGTATTATTATTGTTATCTTTTATTCTATTTGAATTCTCATGCGAAGTATTTTATTTTTATTTTATATTAATTTTAAGGTTACTATTTCTTTTCCTTAATGGTTCGTTTTCGGCACCAGAGGTTGACGAAGAGACCTCTTGATGTGTCCTCTTTTTGTAAGTATCATATTTCCCGTGTGAGTAGATTTCCTCTTTACTATATCCTCTTTTCCCTTTGATCTACCTTACTCTGTATCCTGTTGTTGACAGTGGAGGTTCGTTATATTCGGGGATATAGTTTGAAGTACCTTATTTTCCATTTATTTCAGGAAAATCGACATCATAATTTTCCTATGCAAGGTATCTATTTGTCCTTGTTATTGCTTTTGCAAATGAAGTACTATTGTTTTGTGTACCTAAATTGTACTAAAGGCCGCCCGATACCGCTGACATCTTCCTCAACAGTTAATTTAAACTTATATTTAAAAACTATTATATATGTTTATGGTACTATACTAAGGTACCGATCTGTATAGTGTTAGAAGGTGCGTCTATGTGTGTGTTTATACTTATGGAGTAAATTACTCGTGTACTTTGCTGAAATCTAAACGCCTTATCTCTAACAACAAAAATCAAACGTTATCGATCAACGAGCGAAATGAAATACAGGTTTACATCCGCTTGATATATATATATATATGTACGTTCTTGTTCTTAAAAAAACTACATTTTTTTTTGATATCGCATTAACTGTTCGATAATTGTCGTATACATGATAACGACTCTATCCCGCTCGATTCTATGCAATTGTTCACGTATGCAAAATATCAGCACATTAAACGTAATTTATCTCGCTTATTATTATTGTTTTAATTATTTTTTCCATTATTCTGTATTAATTATCGAAGTGTTATATTATAATAATTAATTCCACGTTTAAGTTAAATGTTTATATTGCTCGTGTAACGTTCTTTTCTTTTTTTTCTTTTTTTGCCCCCTTACGTTATAACAATGTATTCCTCGTTTGTTACTTTATTTTCTTTGTATGTTATCCGTGATCAATAAAGGAAACAATAAAGAAATAATAAAAAATAACAGAAACATATTGTAGACCAAAACACGTAGTACTAGTCATTTTTGGCGGATATCGAATCCACAAAGTCTCTGGTTATAACTTTTTAGTACACTACATCTGACAATACTTATTCCAAAATCTATAAGGAAGATTCGGTTAGAATACGGTTCCGAGTTTGAATTCTTTCCCCACAGTCGTACGCTGAATTTTCCATTTTGTCCAGCATATTTATCGCTACGAGGGTAATCCGTTCTAAACCTATTAATTAATATCCATGCGTAAATTAAGGGTGTAACTTTTGGTTCTTGTATTACATTTCCTTTTCTGGATTTTCAACTTCTCTCTAACTAGGACTTAGACAAACCAATTGCAACGTTCTCAGTCTCTTGAGCATATCCGTAACTGTATGTTTTTTAACATCGTATTCTCAATGTACTTCGTTTATTCTCTTACAGCAGTTTGTTATCGATTTATCTGAGCTGGCATTATAGTACAATGTACAGGAGCCAGGCCGTAGAAATTGATTTTATCGTATCAGTAATTACTCTCCACTTATATTTTCTTCATATTGGAGCTTTTAATTCGTATTCTATGATACGTAATGTGTATACGGGCGCTCGTCTAATTTGTATTACTCTGCTACGTATTTTTTTGCAGCTGTGTTTTCAATGTGTCGCCCATCCAATGTAAATCCAGCTATTTGGGGTTAAATCTTTTTCAGATATCTCTTTATTAATTACAGTATTATTATTTGGGAGGTTTTAAACTCATTATGTATCTTCGATATTTTTTTATTGGTAAATTAAAATTGTGAACTCGTACATATTCGAAATACTCTTTTTACTATTTGTATCTACTAAGTCAATGAAAAATATTTAATTTATGCCACACAAATTTGTGATGTGCAAACAAATCTTGATGATCCAACGCTTTCAGAACAAGGAGTTATGCTTAATTTACCGAATGCCATGATATGTGTCCAATGAATCTATACATCAGGATTTAAACATATATACCGTTGAAGAAACTATCCATGGCGAGCTCAGGAGCACTTCTGCCTCACATTCATCCAAATAAGCTAACAGCATCACTTATGCAACTAAAAGGAGTAAAAATAAATTATCTGTTTTTATAGTTTCATAGACTTCCACTCGTGATTATTAATAGATACTTTTTATTAGATAGCCTCTCAACTGGTCAGTTATAAATTAACATTTGACGTGGGGAAAAAAGTATTCTTTGTAGCCTATTGCAGGACATTATGTTGAAAAATTTAATCATTAAACCAGCTCGTCAGGCCGTATGCCGTTGGTAAGTCGATAAAAAACGCATATGTCTTCATATTTTTCAGGAATCTTCCTTCGATATATGTAATTAAATAATTTAATCTATGTACCTTTCGGATTCCCTAAAATCCGTCTGTTCGATCCAAATAATTTTTTCTACGATTGGTCGAATGCGATTATATATAATTATATTTGTATGTAGTATAAAGAACGAATAAATTAAATAAACGATTTGTATTACGTAATATCCAACTTAAATATATTTACAAAAAACAAAAACACGCAATAAAATATAACAAAACTAAATATACAGATTAGGTGTGACTTTGGAAAGTTAACTATAGAAAAATTTCTCTGTACTTAAGTAATCATAATAATAATATACGCGTGATATATATATAACATAAATATATATAGACATTATGTTCAGTCCAAATTCCGTCTTATCAGTCATCAATTTTTTCCGACATTTTTACGTCTTTGTAGATTTTGTTTTGTGCATATGTGTGTGTATTTCGTTAATATGTAAACGTAAAAACTGCATCGTCACAAAAGGGACGAAAAAAGAAAAATGAACACTGGGCGAAACTACACGCAATAAAATATAACAAAACTAAATATACAGATTAGGTGTGACTTTGGAAAGTTAACTATACAAAAGTGATAAAGACACATTCTGTCGAAGTACAAATAAAATTATTGTTAAATTTAGTAAGTAAATTAAGTATTTTTAAAGATAAATATTATATTTTATAATAAGCATATTGCGTCGCAAAAATATTATATATATATATATATATAATTATGTATACACACATATAATATATATGATTTTTTACGGCTACGTGCTTATCGAATTATAAAAGTTATCGCCATTAGTTTGGAATACACTTTTTTACATTCGTAGGAGAAACAGTTTCACGACTTTTCATTATTATTATTATTATTATTTTAAAATATATATATTTGAGTAATTTACAATTATATAAACGTATTACCGCACATATACTAAACACGCAGTAATTGCAACACACAAACTCGGGCATACTTTAACATACAAAGATCATAAAAATTACTTATCCCGTTAAGTTTCCGCTTGTCCTTAGGTATTTACATTTTGTTCGATGTAGTATTATTATGCATTGCTAATATATTTATTTATATTAAATATATAATTTATAACTTATTTCTTTACAACTCATTTTCACATCCATGTGTTTTCTCATTACACTCTCCTGTACACTCACATTTACACCTTACTGTTTTTCTCTTCACTCTGTAGTAGCGCACTGGATATCTGTATTGCATCTTCTTTTTTTAACTTCATTATTATTATTATCATCATTACTTTAAAATTTTTCGTTGAAATTCCGCCAACTTCCCATTAAATTTCTTTATTTTAGTATTTTTCCAATATTTTTCTCATTCTGCAGCGGTAACTCTTAATTCGCGTTTTAATTTACTCTCCTCCACGCTTTCGTGGTTGATTTCTTCTGGTAACGCGTTAAGCATTTCAATTCTGTCTGATTTCCATACTTAGAGTTCTATATATTTGTATTCGATACTTCCATTGTATGTTTTCGTAATTTTCGAATCCCGTTCATAATGCTATACGAAGTAATTGTTATACTCACTTTTCGTGTCTGGAAAACTCACGCATCAGCCCAATATGTAGCCGCGTAAATAGATTTGTCATTTGCCGATCACAAATTCGCTATATCACAATATTTATCCATTAGAGGACAGTAGCTTGAATATTGGCGCAGTCACATCTATCATCTTCAATAATACCCCATTCTTTTAAATTAGCTTTACAGCGTGCCATCCCGGCTCGCAGTCGGTTAAGAGATCGCCAAATCTTCCACGATAAATCATGACCTGGTGTCAGGTTCTCTTGAAGACGCTACGAGTTAGTTCAAACTGCGGTCTTCCATAATCGTTCTCTTATAGATCCTGGTTGTTCCATCGGTACAGAGGTTGTATTCCAGAAACTCTTCCTGGATTTTAGTAATACTGTGATCATAAAGCGGATGTCTGTCGTCCGGAATTTACGAGGCGTGTTCCTTATTTGCTATTTCTCTTCTTATTTCAGGAAGTGCTATTCCCACGATTGGGTGTATCCATTCTATTTTTGCCGGCTTCAATCAGCCTGATACTATCCTTAGTGTGTCACTCAGCGCGATGTCCACCCATTCCGTATGACATGAATTTTTCTATACCGACGTTGTTCTTCCATTCAAATTTTAGCTGTCCTGTGGTATAGTTCGTCATTTTTTGAAAATGATGGAAATTTTTATTATCGACGATCCGTTCTATATAATTCTATTAGGTTTTTTTCGCGTTTTGATTTGTATCCGTTATTATTAATAAAACAGCAAAGCTTAGGATTTGCCATGAATAACTTTAAAATATGAGAAACCTCTGATAAAAGTAGGTAGGACAAAACTCGATGTTACTTGCATATAAAATTCCTCCACGTGTGGAACGTGCGAGCGATGATAGAGTGTATTGTTTTAGAGGAAATAAGAGGCATCAACAATTTTGCGTAAAATAATAGAATTGGGACTGTTTAAATTTCGTTATATTAATTTTGGCTGTAGATCCATAAACTTCAATACCCTACCTCTAAATTGGAACAATAATGGTCGTAAGTCGTTTGCAGAATAAACTAATAACTGATCAGGTAGTGATTAGTTTTTTAAGTATATTTAGTCTTACGAAAACTTTATTTCTTATGTAGGCCGTATGAGATTGTCGTGTCAGTGGTCTGTCATTCCTAAATATTGACGATTGTTGAGGCAGGAACTGGTCATTTATCTTAACAGATGGACGTGAACTTTTATTTAACGTAAACGTGATTCGTCCACTTTTCGTATAGTTTAGTTTCATTTTCCATATTTTCGCGCAAATAAAAATTTCGAAAAGCAGACTCGGTATAATCACCTGCGGAAGGGATGCCTGTATTTTAAACTTTTTAAACAATACATAATATATTTCCATTCGAAAATATCTATTTATGAAATAAATGAAATATTTCATTAAAAAAAAAAAAATGTAATTTTGAATCACAAATCCAATAACGTGCTGTATCAATAAACCTTATTTTATAACAAAAATCTTTAATACACTTGTATTTACTACAATAAATTCCAGATACAGTGATATAAATATTATCTGAAAAAACATCTCAAGCAAAAAATGGAAAATAGATTACAAAATATACCACTTACAACTATTTTCTTTTAGTGTATAGCTTCTTACTGAGCATCCTGTTTAAAGATTATTTATATATATATATATATATATATATATATATATATATATATATATATATATATTACAGTAAGCACAAACTAACTAAGTAATTAAATAATTGTTAATATTAAAGTGTGAAGTAAAATTTAAATAGAAAATACTCGTATGTGGGGGATCATTTGATCTAGTGACTAAGAACAATATATAAAACTCCACATTGAGACCATTATGTAACGGGTAACTTTATGCACGTTTCAGCTGTAACCATAAATTTTTAATACTTTCGGGACTGCCGAAATAAACCACCCTAAAATAAGTATACATACACCAATCTTAGTTTATGTATACTACTGTATTAAAATATTGTAAAATAGCTTGTTCGTGCTTTCATAAACTTAAATGGATGCACTATGGAAAGAAGTGTAAGCTTTTTAATTTATTTGTACTTACTCTGAAATATATTTACCTTGTATTTACGAATTGTGAGCAAAAAATAGCAGTGCTTTCATTTAACTTCGAGTGAATGCATATAAATGAATAAATATATGATATGTATATATCACAAAAAACAACAAAAAGTAGTTAAAATCACTATATATATATATATATATATATATATATATATATATATATATATATATATCGGCTGTTATTTTGTGAAATAAAGGCTTTATTATTTATTCATTTATTTATTTATGTGTATACATACACATATATATATATATATATATATATATATATATATATATATATATATATATATGAATATCATGTTTTTATTTTTATGCAGGTGTTTTCCTCCGTCAAGATATCTTAACAGGAATCTATCTGGTGCTGTTACTCTATTTGCCGTTGGTACCGCTGCCCACACATCGTACTATGGCTGGTATAAAAATAAATACAAAATTACTGTGATCGTCATTATCATTATTATTTTTAATTTTAAAAAAATTATTTATTGCTATATTATTAATGTTCTATACGCAATGCACAATTTATTTATTTTTATATTTATATATATTGTTTACAGGGCATACAGGATTTTTTCTGAGAACAGTAATGGTGCTTAGTTTTATCTTATCTTTGACTCAGATATCATTTCAGATAGTTCTTGTATTGATGCCTCCGTATGGTTATTTTTTAAGAGAGAAATGTAAGTTAAAATATATACAACCATGTTTTATGTGCTGTACCTTATATAAAACTTTTAGAAAAATGTCAATCGTAAATTATACAGAATCCCGAATTATTGTATTATATATTCGATATCTTGTATTTTATGCGAACTTTTGCGTGTACGTTGTTCTTAAACGTATCTAATAGATTTAAAACTACATTATATAGGTTTACTACAGTAAAAACTTACACATAATACGATAGTTATATTTGAAAGCTCGATTGATTATTGTATATAAAAGGAGAAAACTTGGATCAACAGTCCTTACACCATTGCGGATATCTGCTTACAGCTTACAGCTGTAATTAAAAACAAGGAACCTGCTTTAGCTACCTTGATGGATCCGGTTTTCTCTCTCTCTATATATATATAATAATAATAATAATAATAATAATAATAATAATATCCGTTATTTTTTAAAATAAAAAATGAAGTGGCCATTCTATTTAGTAACTTTTTCCACAAGATGGCGTGCATCAACATGTTTTATATCTGACTGATTTCATTATTTCGTCAATTTTCTTGTTCTTAAAGGTAATCAGTTCGAATCTTTGCATTTTCTTTCTCAGTATTTTTCCTTGAACAACAATAGTAAATATTATTTCTCAGATTTTATGCACAAGGTATTTTTCTTTTCTTTTTTCGATGTCTTTGACGACGTTCATTTTTTCAATACCGCTCCGTTGTAATACCTCTGAATTCGTTATTTTTCCATATCCTAAGCGTCTACATTTCAAATGCGTTTAATCTTTTTACAATTTCTACATTTAGTGTCCACGTTTCAGCAACGTATTTCAGGACGGATATGACATGGGATTGGTTGACTTTCATCTTTATATTCATTTTTAGTTTCCTGTCATTCAACGCGGTCTCATAAGTTTCTGAACGCTTATTTGACTTTCCGATACGGTTTCTAATTTATTTTTTATCACGGCCATCACTTGCTAGTAATACGCCTAAATATAGAAATTCCTGCACAGTTTCCACCATTTCTGTTCCGATTTTTAATTTGAGATTTTTTTTTATTTACAATAATTGGGGTTTGAGATTTATGTTGTCAGTCGTTTTCGTGAATTTTATGGACTTTATTTTCCTGCAGTTTCCGTTTATTTTGAATCCATGATTATAAGTTTTTGCTTCTTTAGTAATCTCTTCTGAATATATGTTCAATATTCTAGACGATGATGGGCAGAGATTTTATAATTTCAGTATATATTTTTAATTATTTGTAAATATTTATTGTTTATAATTTTTTTTCGTAATGTTAATTTCGTATATTTTACTCGGTCGAAAGCTTTTTCATAATCTATGAAGCATTACTTCTCGGTTTGCGTTAATTGCTCGCTGCGCTATAGTTTCCAAAAGAGACATTGCATTTCTAGTGCTTTTTTTTTTTTCAATGGAACCATATTGTGTTTGGATGAGCGTGTGTCCAGCTTTCATTCTATCCTAGTGTTTGTGATCGACGTCAGTATTTTGAGTGTGGCTCATTAGTGTGATTGTTCGGTATTCGTTGCATGTTTGTAATATATCTTTCTTGAGAACTGAAATAAACGTGATGATCTTAAGATCTTCGGGAACTTTTCCTTCATCATATATTCTATTAAGTAATGTCAGCAAGTTTTGTTTACATCTTGGTGTAATATTGTTCAAAATCGCTGCTGGTATCTGATCTTCTCCTTTTGCTTTATTGTTCTTCGTTTTCTTAATTGCATTTTATAATTCAAACATTTCTATCTTTGGCATCTCTTCTGTTTTATTATATATTTGCGATGGGCTTTTTTTTTAATCGTCGTATAACTCTGTAATATATTCAAACTATATTTTTCGTTGTTCTTCTTCGCTGACACAGAGGTTGCCGTTTTCATCTTTGAGTTTAACAATGTTTGATCTTTTTTTCTTTATTTGTTTCATTACATTTTTTATCTGAGCATGCATTTTTATGTGTCCTCTGCTTTCCCTCTATCTTTTGCACTTTTCTTCGTGCAATTCAGTTTTGGTTTCGGTGCATTTTTCAAGTATTAGTTTATTAAGTCTCTTATATTCATCCATAGGACGTTTTTCACTTGTCTTCTTTTATTTATTAAGTAAATTATTTCTTGAGTTATCCATAGTTTGTTTGTTTTTTTTTTTTTGCTTTGCCGTTTCGGTATAGTTTTCCCTATAACACTAAATACTATTTTTTTACCTTCTCCATTGTTCTTCTAACTACTCCCTTCGCGTTCTTTATTTTCAGACCAATTTGATTGTTCAGCGTTATCCATTTCTTTCTCCACTTCAGTGTGTAGTTATTTTTATTTCTCTGTTTTCTAGACTTTGGTAATTCCATATTTTCTTTATTTTTCTTTCTTGACATTTTTTCTTAAATGATATTCGGAATTTGGCTGCTAGCAATACATCATCTAACTTACAGTCAGCTCCTTGGTATGTATGGCAGTTTTTTACTGCATTTTTGTATCATGCATTATAAAGTCTATCCGATCTTCTCTTACACCACGTGTTGCATATTCTCATATCGTTTGTTTTTGTAAATTATAGTTGTCGTCACCGCGTTCATTTCCTTCCTCTGAACAGTATTTCCATGCTACTTTACTATTGTGATTTGCGTCTATTTTGGTGTTGAAATCGCCCATGATAAATATGATGTTATTATGCTTCGTGCTTTCTAGTGTACTTTCTATCTCTTCGCAAAGTATAAATAATATTCCGAATGATGTTAATAAAGAAGATATAGAGGTAATCAAGGATGTAACAGGGGAGGAACCGCATTACATCAAAATAACTGTTGGCAACAAAAAGAAGGCATTGTGCGAAGTGACCGCAAAATCGTTCGACATCTTACTTAAAATGAAAAAAATAAACATCGGATGGACACGATGTCCAATCTATGAAAACATCAACATTAACCAATATTTTCGATGCTGGAAGTCTGGTCGTAAGGCGGCAAATTGTGAATCTGAAGAAAAAGAAATAGAATTAATAAATAACACAATTAAAAGCGGGCTGTGCACTAACCACGTTAATAGTAAGGTAAGAAATAATAGTAATAGTAATAATAATAATAATAATATTAAAAATGTAGATGTACACCATCATCCAGGTAGTTATAAATGTCCACATGTAGTAAAAATAAAAGAAATGCTAAAATCCCACATAAATTACCGCTATGAATAAGAAAATTAATTTTATATTAAACAATGTTAGTCACTGCTTCACAGCGCAAAATATGTTACACCAGTATGCATTAAGAGGAAATTATAAACTTGTTCTAATCTCTGAACCTTACATCATTAATAATAAGTTAAACGGATTTTCTGGGTACAACATCATAAACAATAGTCTAGCTGCCATCTGCATTTCATCAGACATAAATTACCAAAAAATTCTCATTGATAAAAATCATAACCTTATAGCAATCCTCTTATCTAATCTCTTAGTCATAAATGTATATTTCTCCCCAAATAAACCATTAGAACCATATATACAAGCTTTAAATGATATCCTCACAAAATTTCCCTATAAACGAGTACTTCTTACAGGGGATATGAACATTAGATCTACTATGTGGGATCTTAAAAACTCTGGGAAGAAAACAAAACTTTTTCATAGTTTCTTAGTATCCCATAATCTAATTGTTCTAAACCAAAAGAATGTCTTTACCTTTACTAATGCAAATGGAAAAAGTGTAATAGACCTTGTAATTACCTCAAAAATTGCTCAACCACTTGTAAAAGAACTAAAAGTCCAAACTGGGGAGGCATATTCAGTTCATGAATATGTAACATTCAAGTGCTGTATGGAAATATCAAGAAGAAGTCTTATTCGAAAAGTAAATTACAACAATATTCTTAATAATTTCGAACAGAAAAGAAATAACTTAGTACAAAGCTGCAACTTGAAGTTCAAAAGTGGAACTTGAAAATATAGCGAATGATACCTTAATAAAATTAGGAAATTGGTTAGATAGTGTCAAACTAAAATTGTCAATTGAAAAAAGTTTTGTCACACTTTTCACAAATTCATTTAAATTGAAGAGAAACAACATTAAAGTAAGATTCAAGAACTCTATTCTTATGGTAGTTGAATACTTTAAATACTTAGGTATTATCATAGATAACAAATTAACTTTCAAATACCATCTTGATAACATAATATTGAAAATGGATACCAAATACTGCAAAATGTTACGAGCCTGTCAAAATACATGGGCTTCAGTTACAAGTACAGAATTGTATTATACAAATCACTAATTGAAAACACTGTAGCATAGTGCTCCACCGTCCTACTAAACCGGCTAAAAGTTAAAACAGTAAAGAAAAAACTTTTTGGTATGCAGAGAAAACATCTAATAAACGCTTGCAGGGGATATAAAACAATTTCACACAGCTCATCTGTAGTTATTGCTAATGTACTTCCTGTCGATCTTCTTATACTCAGAAGGGCAGTCATGTTTGCCATAAAAAACGTGGACTTCTTTCCATATCTTAATGAGCAGTTAATAGAAGAAACAAACGCCATAATCTCAAAATTCAACCTAAATTCTCGCAGTGAAACCAGAACTCAATATATCTATACCCTGAAAGCTATAAAACGACACTACTTAGAAATTTGGCAAACAAGATGGGAACAAGATAATACTGGCCGACACACCCACAGCCTAATCCCCAATATATTAAATAGACACAATATTAAAATTACTCCTGATTTCTACACTACCCAATTATTAACGGGGCATGGAAAATTTGGGTCTTATTTATTTATTCTTAAGTTAAGTAATGATGACAAGTGTGAATGCGGCGCAGTAGAAACTGCGAACCATGTACTATTTGTATGCCCCACTATGGACCATTTAAGATTTTACAATAAAAATAATTTTAACCTACAAGACAAATACACTGCTCGACAATTCCAAGTATTCGAATTTAATGTAATGCATAAGAAATTCCATGGTCACTGAAGTTTTTGCGTTGTGAATCCGTGATAAAACGTTTACAGTAATATGTATAACGAGTGTATTTCTGCACGCGTACATGTATGTACGGGAGTGTTTGTGTGGAATTTATGCATATAATGTTTAAGTTCTGTATTTGTATATGTGTGTGTATGTGTCATTATGGATAATTCGTACATTTATGCATCTAGTATACCAAGTTATAATTTTAATTATTAACTAGTATAAGAAGTTATAAGAGAATACATGTATACTATGACTGTGAGTGAAACTGACGCACAGCCCGCGCAAATTCGAGTGTAAAAGTGGTTACTATATTATTGTTAACTATAGAGTATTGTAAAGGGCAGCAATACACTGATTAAGCCTAAGCGGTGGTGCAGGGTATTGTTCCTCTGTAAATGCAACAAGTTGTGCATTATTAATAAAAAAATCTCTTCGTAAAAGTTTTCTAATTCTTCATAATTGCTGTTGGCAGTGTATTACTACAGCAAGCTTCGATTTTATATCAAACTTTATCAATATTACACTTTCTGAAGTTAGCACTATTTCTTTAATTGTGTCTGATATATTTTTCTTCACTAGTATTCCTACTTCATGTTCGTGCTTATCTTTCCCAGAATATATAAATTCGTAGTCATCGCCTGTGTTAATTCTTTCATTTCCTGTCCATTTTTTTCGCTTCTTCAAAATATGTCCAAGTATAATCGTTTGACTTAAATGCGTTTATATGCTAATTTTCTCCCTTGATATAGCTCTTACATTCCATGTATCTCTATTTAAATATTTTTTCTTTTTTCTTTTGTACGTTTTATTCTTATTTGCATTGTTGTTATCATTAATATTATTACCATCGTCTTTGTTTCTACGATTATCGTTTTTATTAGTATTCTCCAGTCAACCCCATCTGGGATCCATCGTTGCGTGGCCAGTCACATATTTAACATTGGAAACTCGATAACGCCGGGCGCCAGCCTGATCACATGGCATATCAGCCTTATATTATTTTCCATATTGATATTCTAGGGACTTAATAATGTCAGCAGTATCCCGTTGCCTTCTACCATGATTTATTTAGGGTTTACTCCCTTAGTCTTTGGCTAAAAACACTGACCGCAAGGCAGCGGTTTTGTCACTACTGGTCGTCTATAAGACTTTTCGTCAGTAGCCGTTCTTGGTTGCGACTGTTTAGTTGATAAACGTCTTATTTGCTCTTACATATCTGTAGCCCGTTCCCTTATCCGCCATCTGTGGACGCGCTCTATTCTGATTGAGCTCCGGCCCAGTACCCTCGGTTGGGGACATAGTGACATCATATTTCTTGTATGATTCTCTTCCATTTTACCCGCCGCCACATTATATCTTACTGGCAAACCCGCTACGTAAACTTAGAGGTTCGGGCAAAAATGTGATTAAAATCCCTTAAAATAGGAAAAATTTGACTAAAAAAAGTATTAAATCTTTTTCAAAATCCACTAACGCAGTACTTCTACAAATAATTAAATAATAATAACGAATTAAAAATAAAGTAAAAAATTAAAATACCCTATTAATACCCTTTCGTAGATTTTAGACATTATGCTAAATAATAGAAATATGCTATTTTAAATTAAGTTTATGGCACGGATGAAGTGAAATGGACCGGAATGATAAATGTGAAGTTAAATCCGTAAGTAATGATAAATTTTTATTCGATTTCGTCAATCAGCTATCTTAATCGTGATTTTTGTAACATTCGAATTATTTACTCGTTTAAAAATATAATGTGATATTTTAAATTTATTATTGTTATTTTTAACATTCGTGATGATTATTTATGCCCAAAGTTCGTTGGTTATAGTATTGTATTTTGTACTTTTTAACAAATAAAGAGTAGAGACATGTGTTAATTTCTGAACCCTGTCAACGAGCTGCATAGCTTGACGGGATACTTGAATGCAACGCATAATCTGTCCCTTTTCATCTGGGAACCGGGGTAATTTACCTCCAGTTGTCCCCTTGTGTGGCTGGCCTTCTTGTTAGTGTATTCACTCGATGCGTCCATCGCAATTTGGGTAATTTCCTTTATTTTACTCTGAATAATAATGCTTTCTCCAAATCTGCTTTTCTCGCTGTGACCAAAATATCTTACTGCATTTCTGTTTATTTCCACAAATCCATCTCGGGGATCATTTATACGATTTTCATCTATTCTTTTCCGATGCAGCTGAGTGCATTCACTAACTCTAACTCCCTTTTCGTTTTACATCACTCGCTATCACAAGATGCCAGCGGATTTTTAAAAATATATACCGTTATTTATAACTAACAATCCAATGGAATTAAATTCGTTTACTACAACATATCCTGTAATGTTTTCCATTTTCGGTTGGTTATTTTTGGCCCTGTCAATTACATCACATTACTTTTTGATTTGTTCATTTGTAAATCATATTTTTCACTTATATTCTTCAGTTTATTAATTAATTTTATTAATTCTTCTTTAAATGATCTTAAAATTATTATATCAATATATATATATATATATATATATATAACTTCCAGTGAATTAACAATAAAATTTTTACCAGTTAGATCAAAGCTAAAGTTAGTTCGCCGTAAAAAAAAAAAAGAATTATTGCAGGTAAGTAAAGAAATATGAATCTGTACGTAATTATAACAGTCTGGTTGAACATAAATATTTAAATTTAAAAGTTTTATTCTAACAAAAGAATGTAGCTTTACAAATGCAATTTTATATATTTCATTTGTGCAAATGTCGATAATGTTATTAAAACTACTTGTTTTTAATAATTTGGACTAAATCTGAATCTATTAATTACACGAATATACTTTTCTTTTATTTTTAATTTGTTGTAATTAATTTATCCTGTCAGAGGTGATATCTTTGTAATCATGAACATTGCATGAAGGTTACTCGCTGTTAATAAATGTATTCAACATATAGGTTTTCAAATTAGTAAATTCCCCAAAATATAATTAATTCGCTTTTTAGTACGAAAGTTTAATTACGAGAAATTAAAAAAAAAAAAAAAAAAAAAAAAACTATATATATATTTATACTAATCCTAATGTGGAAGGTAATGCCAAACCACCACGCACTACACTATATGTGCGCTACTAAACAATATAGTACACTACAAAAACACACGAAGTTGCATTGTGTCGTGACAACAAAGTAATTACAATCAGTTCTGCTGTATGTGTATGTCTGTCTGCTCTAACGCCATAATATGATTGACTTGCACGCTATTTACACTGTACAACAAACTGTATAGGTAAGTAGCCGCCTACCTCTGATACGGAGACGGCGCTTAATGATTTTGTATTTATATATTACGATCAGTTATCTTAATTTTTGTCAATAGGCCATGGAATGGAAAAATTATTACGGCTGATAGGATTCGTGAGATATGATCGGTTACCATTATTGGACTGTAGCCTGCATCTCCTGCCGGAAGTGATTATGTTATTCGGGTCGATATTTGTTCAACAGATATGCGAACGATTAAATTCTAAATCGGAAACAGAAAGCGGCGGTGAAGGAGGATTACTGATAACCGTAATTAGTTCTTCTCAGCCGATAAGAGAAACTCAACCGACGCTTTCGCAGAAAAAAGCTTTTATGATTCTCACGATTGTAGGTTAGTTAATCGTGTTCCATAATCAATAATTGTCCAAATAGTGAAAACAGCGATTTTAAATATTATTAGAATGAAATAATTATAATTACGCGTCAATGATATTTATTATAAAAATATTAATCACAGTATAGAGCAAGCACGCCGAATTGTGCATACTATTCAAGGAAGTATTGCAAGTATGCACCGGTGGTTTCTTAGATATTCAGGCAAGTCTTTTAAATAAAATATGGCTTAATGTTGTATTTTATAAATTGAAAAAACAGTTATCGCATCCTTTCTATCTACTCTTTAAATCTTCGTGAAGATCACACTTGCGGGTTAAAATTTTCTAAATCAACATTTCGATATTTGCAATCTATTTGCTGGACTGACTCGAGCAAATATCTCAGGTTTGGTTCTTCATTTACTCTACACCGCCGATTTTTAAGCTGCATTTTTGGACGATACTGCTACGTAGCTACTAGTAAAAATAATAACGTCAAATAAATTACAAAAAACATCGAAACTTGCAAGTTGGTTAAGACGTTGGCGGTAAACGAATGTAAATGCGCAGGTTTATTTTGAATTTTAGGCTTGGAAAAATTAACGATGTAACTATTAACTAATCAAATGCAGTAAAATATTTGATCATTCACTTAGACTTCAAGGTTAACTTGATAGAAACACACCACAAGGAAAAAGGAAACTAATATGATATAAAATTAACAGTATTAAATTTGCTTCTTGGCAAGTATTCCAACTTATCAGCTAACTAGTATTTAAAATAAAAAGTTCATTTTGACGTACAGTTTGATGTTATGGGATTCTATCAGTTACAAAACAAGTTCATCTAACTTATTTGTACATATCTAACTATACTTTGACTTAAATATCCCCTACATAAAAGACGATATCCAACGAGTCGTCAAACATAATATATAATTTGTCTAGAGTCTTATATAAACGATTGGCTAATCAATCTGCATGACCACGTTCGCAAGTTACACGTGTTAGACAATTCTAAAATTTAATGCAGCCAGCCCATCACTGGATGCTAACTCCCCGACAAATAATTTAGAATTCCAAATTAAATACCGGATGGCTAGTCAGTTGTAATTTACAAAAAAACTAAGTTTCTTCTTCAACGTGGGCTTGAATCTTAATTTTCTGGACTTTGCATTGCCGCGAGTTTTTGTTCTTGAGCTTGTCATTTGTTTAATTACATATGTGTATCTATGGATGCTCTTCCTTGTTTCCGTTTTCCTTCGACCATGCCTACCAGAATTAGTTTTTCAGAGCTATCTTACCGTATAAGTGGGTTCGTTTCATCACTATATCGCGTAGATACATTTCGGGATGGATTTTTTCCGGTATTGACGCGTTTTTTCTTTTTTTGGGTCCATGAGACTCGAGGACCCTCCAGCAAAACATTTCAAACGCATTTATTCGTTGGATATCTGTTGCTTTTAACTTCCAGCATTCTGATGCATATATAAAGACAGAAGATCAGTGTTTTCATAAGACGTATTCTGGTATCCACCGTAATGTCGTGACTCTTACAGATTTTTGTAAGTTGATCGAATGTGAGCTTAGCGACTCCTATTTTTTTTTTTTAATTTCCTCTCTCGAGTCTCCATCTCTTGTATTATCGATTCCAGATACAAGAACTTACTAACTACACGAAGCTTGTCGACATATTGTAGTATAGGTTATCAGATTCATTTTAGTCGATGACCATCACCTTGGTTTTTATTAATCCTACTATTTTGCTGATAGTTTCCACTATTTGAAACAAAGCTTTCAGATTTTTGCTCGATGAGGCAAATATGGCAATGTCGTTAGCATATAAATTATTGACAAGTTTTCCTCCTATTTTTACTCCTTTCTTCCCATGCAGTCACTGTTTCTTTAATAATCCAATTGCTGTATACGTTGAACTAAATGGGACACAGTATACAGCCTTGTCTTACTCCTTTTTCCGGTAGGAATTTCTCAGACAGTTTATTATATCTTCCCACTCATATTGTTATATAAGGATTCATTTAGTTTTATTAGATTGCTCCACTGTACGCAATCAAATATTTTTTTGCAATCTATGAAACATAGGTAAGCTCTAATATTAAATTGTTGACGTTTTTCTATCATTTACTGTACGTTAAGAATCTGTTCTCTTGTGCCTATTTCAGGCATGAAACCGGCTCGTTCCCAAGATATTCGTAGTAATACATATGGTTTTAATCTCTTGTGCAGCATTACCCTACTAGCATGTAACATTAAAGCGATCGTTCTGTAATTTTGTCATAGGTCTCGTGATCTTTTTTCTGTAGATTCTGACGTATATATCGACGTTGTCCAATCATTCGGCCACATATTCGTTTTCCAAATTTCCTAGCATATTCTAAGTAAAGTTTCGATCATTGTGTCACCTAGGTATTTAAACATTTCTGCGACGATTTTATCTTCTCGTCCAGCCTTGAATAGTTTTAAGTTTTGTAGGGCGGTGCACACTTCATCCTTAAGTATTGCGGGTTCTATTTCAGTTGCTACAGTATAGACTTTGCTTGTCTTACATTGTTCTTTCATAAGCTTTTCACAATATTCCTGCCATCTAGATCTTACATAATGTTTTCTCATTTTCGCTCTTAATTCGTAAATATTGTTATATATATATATATGTTTCTTCAGAGAAACTAAGGGTCTTCACGAATAAAGAAGCGAATGGGATAAATACGATACTGCGAACATTTGCAAAAATAGCGGGAGGATGCGGTTTTAATATATTGTTTAAAGACATCAGTTAATAATGAAGTTAATATCGAGCGAATGCCGATATAATAAATGTTACGAACAAGAGAAATATATTTAGCAATCTGCCATAATAATAAGTAAATCAAGCGGATGATGAAATTATTAATCGTGAATTTTTGTCTTGATCTTTTAGGCAAATATCTTACGTTGACGGCTTTATGCGGAGCTAGTATACTGGTACCGTCGATAACGAGCGCAGTTTTATTTTTCGTGTTTCTTATATCGGTTACGACGTGGGCTTGTTACAAAGATTTAGGCAAAGGTTTCGCTTACGTATGTCGATTTGTAGCGGTTATTTGCCTGTTTTATTTAATCGCCATATATTGCTATCAGATACAATACGTACGGGAAATCATCGAAACGAACAACAGTTTAATCAGGTATTTTAATAATTCTTTGTTGTTGTTTTTTTATTACATTTTATTTTTTCTAATACTCGAGATCGATTATTTTATTTGAATGGACGTATTTTTCTATTGCGCAATTGAAATGGTAAAATTGAAATAAATAAGTCTGAAAAATTTGTAGTCTAATCAACGAATTGATTATTATTTATGTTCAAAATGAATTCGCCGAATATGTTCGCGCAAGCAACAATTTACTGCCATGTGAAACCGGATGCGGCCCAACCATTGTCAATAGAGAGACTATTCCGGTACAAATCCAAGCAGGAATAGAGGTCACACTGGTCTTCTCAACGAGTCTTTTAACCGGTGGTGGCCACTGGAGTGTATGACTCGAAACGACTTTACGATAATTAACCGTCTGAAAATTGAGCGCGTTTTATTGTTACGGCATTGCGACTTTCACAGTACTTAATCTTCCACAACTGCTCTGTTTGCTTCCAATTTTCGGTTCACTATGTACTCTTAACATGAACCAAATTTACAACATCCCACTCATTTCTTAATATAAACTTTCTTCTACAAAATACTTTCGCCAACATCCCTAAACTCAAGCTTATAAGAGACAGAGAAATTATTTTTCAGAATAAAAATCATGAAACGGTGTATCAAAGGATAGACTCATTTATTCAGTTTATCGTCCTCCTGGCGCCTTTCGTAAATTTTATTACGATCTTCACATAAAAACCAACTCAAAAGTCTTATTTTTTAGTAATCTTAATGCAAAAAATGTAATCTGGAACGGTATTCAATTATATAAGTCTTCCCATAAATTCGATCTTAACATATACACCTACATATTATCCGCTTTCTTTGCATTCTAGCAAGTCAACATTTTGTTTCTGATAATATTCGAATTTTGACCATGTTTGACATCCATAAGTTAGGGTAGGTAAAACGCATAGGTTTAAAATTTCTACTTTCAGTCTATTACTGTAAGGTGCCTTAAAAATATATTTAAGCGACCAGTATTTTTTCCAACTGAGTGCAATTCTACGGTCTACTTCTCTTTTTGTTTTATCCTTTAGGGTTACCATGTGTGTCCTAAGTAAACTATACTCTCTACATTTCTAATTTCCTTATTATCTATTAAGACTCCTGTTATACTTTTATCTGCTGATATTATTTTTGTTTTATCGAGGTTTATATTTAAACCAGCTTTTTTCCCTACCTCATTTAATTCATTTAACATGACTTTTAACTCGTTAATATCTTCCGATATAATCACAACATCATCAGCAAATCTAAGCTTGTTTAACCTTGCTCCGTTTATGTTTATACCTTTATCATTTCAAGCCAACTCTCGAAATATTTCTTCAAAGCTGCTTTAAATAATAATGGAGATTCTCCTTCCTTACGCCTTTTTCTATAGCAAAATATTCCCATTTTATCTCCGTAACTATTCTTGCCTTCATATTAGTATACATATCTCCTATAAGTTCTCTATAGTTATCTCGCACTCCCTGGTTTCTCAATGCGCGGTCTAGAAATTTATGATCCAACGATTTAAACGCTTTTTTATAATCTATAAATGCGAAATTAATTTCTAATTGAAATTCTTTACATTTCTCTATAAGCAGATTTAGCACATGTAGATAATCAATTGTAGAAAATCCATTCCGAAAACCAGCTTGTTCCTGAGCTTGCTCAAAATTTAATTATTGCTTTAGTCTGTCAGTCAATATTTTAGAAAATATTTTATATACCGTGGACCCTAGGCTTATTGGGCGATAATTTTCTATTTGATCTTTACTTCCCTTCTTATAAATTAACACGATGTCCGCTTTTTTCCATGAATTAGGGATTTTCCTATTCTTTAGAATCAAATTAAATAAAGCTTTGAGCAAACCTACCATTCTTTCACCTGCGAATTTAATATGTTCATTTGTTATTCCATCCGGTCTAGGTGCTTTCTTGACTCTTAATCCCTTAATCACTTCCTCTATTTCTACACCTAAAAATGCAGGTTCCTCCAATACACCTTCTTTTTTTGTAATCCGTATCATTATGTATCTTTTTATTTTTATATACCTGTGAGAAATATTCCGTCCCAATATTTATAATGTCCATCCTATTGTGTTTTTTTCTTCCGTTTCTATCAGTGAGGCACGTATGCTAACTTTGGCCTAAATACAGATTATTTTTTAATACTTTCATGTTCTTCGTTGACTCGATTATTTCATTAATCAGCTCTTCCTTTCGTTTGTTATATTCTGTTAATTCGTATTTTATTATTTTGCGTAATATATTTAGTTCTATTTTTTTCAAACCAGATTTATACTTTTAATTCAATAGTTTCTCCCTAAATTTTATCTCTTAACTGAGTTCGGAATTGTGCTAATCCTAACTTAATCGCTCTTTAATCTATTTACGAGTAGAGCAGGTTTATTAATTAATTTAATTTTTACATGCAAATCATTTCTTTTACATTAATTATGCTATTTTCCTCTTTTACTACATCACTAAAAGCATTACAGTAGTCTATCCTATTAATTTTTGAAATATTCGGTATTAATTTATTATTCGCCTAGTTGGTTTGATTTTACATCTTATTAGTTTATGATCCGAGTAATACAAGAAGTTATACATTACGTAACAATTTCTTATATTTTTACGATAGCAGCTATAATGTAGTCCAGTTGGTTATTATATTTTCCATTTGGAACGGTCCACGTTCATAATCTACCTTTACGTTTTTTTAAAGAAACTATTCATAATCTTGAAATTCTTTTCTCAACAAAAGTTAACAAATTTTTCGTCTCTTAAGTTCCTATTTCCGTAATTATATGGACCCATTACTTTGTTTTCATCCGCTTTCCTTTCCCCTATTCGACTATTAAAATCTCTCATTATTATAATTTGGTGATTAATTACATTTTTGTTCCCTTAAAATTTCATTAATATACCTATAAATTTCATCACACTCCGATTCCTCAGAAACCGCCGTTGGGAAGTAGATTTGTATTATTGTTAATATGTGCGTATTATTAATTCTAATCTTATGCTAGTCCAGTAAATTAAACCTTCATTTGTTACTTATTTAAAAACCAACACCTCTCTTTCCATTTTCATTTCCTTTCCAGCATAGCAATTTCCCGGATTTTAACTGAACAATATTCTCTCCCGGTCTTCTAATCTCCACCATACCCAACAAATCTAATCCGCTTTTATCAAATGCCTCTTCAAGTTCCAATAAATTATCATTATTTATTAAAGTTCTTACGTTTAGGCTGCCTATATCTACATATTTCGTAACCGTAATATTATTCATATTATTAAAATTATTACACTTACCTAATTTTACTTTATCAGGCTGGTATAAGGGGTTGGGTACTCCTTTGCCGACCAGGCATTACTGGGCGATCGGTTGAGGTCGACCTTACATTTCACTTATTTTTAAACGAACGTGTTTTTAGGGACGAGATATTATTCGCATTAGTATTAGTATAATTATTAATCGACAATTGTCTTATCTGTTTCCGTTGCGATTACAGCTGTTGCTGTTACTATTCGGGTAGTCTACCATGTTTGTTCCCGCTAACGTTACGATCATCCCGTACCCCGCTTCCATCCACTCTTCCAATTATTTGGTCGAGCTGTTCCCTACTGGTTACAATCATCGCTTTATCGTTCTCCGATACCTTTACGAATATCTTCTCTTCTCTGTTCCACATGTGTATTAACTTATACTCGTTACGTGCTTGTTTCGCTACAGCTAACAAGACTCGTGTGTGTGGCGTGAAGTGTCCTTGTTTACGAAAATTTTTGTTGCTGCTTTTAGCCCAATATCATTTACCGATATTTTCTTCCTTCTTACGTTAAAATCTCCTCTTATCTCTATTATTTCGTTTCGTTATAACCGCTGCAGCATTGTTTCTTATACGTAATCTGTGTATCGCTTTAATATCATAATTTTCTAGTTTAACTTCTAATTTCTGCGTTATTTTTGGTATGTTCGATTTTAAATTTTCCCCTTTTTCGAAAGGTATACCGTAAATTATCGCGTTATCCCTGCGCGAATATTCATTAATTTTATTTATCTCTGTCTTAAGATGTTTATTTTCTTCTTCCAAACGTTTTACCTTTTCATTAGTCGACTAGTTTTCCTTCTTCAACCAGGCTATTTCTGACGATATTATACCATCCTAAGTTCTGTTTGTCCTATCGCACGTCGATTTAATCGTTTCGACATTAAATCATTAAACTTCTCGAAAAAAAAAAAAAAAACCATTCATTATTACGATAAAGTAGAAAGAACACCATTAAAAATAAATTGAACGCGATTCGTGTGAGTGGGCCCTGATAATACTCCAACTGTTCTGTTAAAAAAAAAATGTCACGCAAAGGTATTATCTTTTTGACTAATCGATAATAAAAGAGCTATATTTTCCAAACCTACGGAAATGTTCTGTTGTTGTACCAGTTCCTAAACTTGGATGTGGTACGTCTCTTACTACTAATAATAATATAAGACAAATAAATTTACTAAGCAATATGAGCAAAGTATTGGAAAAAATAATAGTAAACTGGCTCGCACGGCATTCGGTAGAATATTTTAAATGATAGTCAATTTAGATTTAGAAAACATTTATCAGCTGTTTATGCTATAGCTACCTTATGTGACGCTGTAATTTACAATTTCAGTCTTAACAAACATACCGGTCTCTTACTTATTGACATGGAGAAGACTTTTGATACCATTTGATGCTATGGTCTTATTTATAAAATGATCCAAATGAACTTTGATCCCGTATTAATACTGCTTGTAAAAAACTATTTAGATCACCGTAACTTCTCCAGTCTTGGTCCGTTTCTATTGATTTTACGTATCAATGATATTCCTACACATTTAGGTGTGAATACGATATTCTAGTCTATGCTAATGACATTGCTCTACACATGTCATCTTATAGAATCAGTGCCATAAAAAATCGACTTCAAACGGCCTTTTTCTGGACAAATGGAAACTTACTGTAAATACTTCTAAAACTGAAATTATAATTTTCTCCAGAAGAAGGTCCTTAATTACTCGTGGAATTATGTTGAATAATTTTTATTATAAACTGGAAAAGTCAAGTTAAATAATTAGTTGTTATCTTAAATAAAAGAATGAATTTTGAAAGTCATATAAATCATAATATAAACAAAGATGTTTTCCTTATTTATCCTATTCGATAAAAAATCTACACTAAACATAAATAATGAACTAATCTTATATAAATTCTTTATTCGCCAAATACTTGTATCCTGTTTGGAATCATATGTCTAAAATTCCATACAAAAAACTTCAAATAGTCCGAAATAACCGTTCCCGAATTATATTAAATGCATCTGGATTTAACAAAGTTCATAAAATGCAAGATGCATTACATTTAGCCTGTATACAAGATACTACGTATATATATTCTAAAAATTTCTACAACAGATGCAATAGTAATTTATCACTGTCAGAACAATCAGAGCAATAGTAAACTATAACTATGAATCATTATCATTACGACATAAAAATACAGACATAAATGACTGAAGCATAATCTGCTTTATTAAGATATTTACTATACATTAACTTAATTAGAAACATTCTTGTTGATATACGTTATCTATAATTTTATTTGTAAGAATTTATTTGACTACTTATCTATATGTATCTATCCGTATGTGTGCGTATATATAACGGTTTGTATGTCTTTGTTAGCACGTTTTTTATTGCTACTTTAATTAATCCTTTACTTTTACTTTTGGTTAATAATCTTATTAATATATATATATATTATATATATAGTTCAGATATGAGGTCCGGATATATAGTCTTCACACTTATATATATATATATATATGTATTTACTTAATTTATATACAAATTCACGTTCTTGTTATTGTTCTTATTTCTAGTTTTTATTAATTAGTTTTATTGTATTTATATGTTCATTATATAAAAATATTGTCTTATGCGTAGGTTTTCATGTGTATATGTATATGAACGTGTGTTGTGTGATGTATTTATGACGAGTTTCTTTACCATTCGCGTATTTTATAGGCGTTTTATTTTACATATATAAATTACTTCGAATCAAGCATAGACTTGAAATAAATTTGAAAAGAAAGTAGCTGTGTTATACTGCTGTATTTATGATATTTACATGTATATTCAATTATTGGTTTCGTGTATTTTTGCATAGATTTTTCGGCTTGCAGAAGTTGCGCGTTATCAAATGCATACCGGATCCGAGATTGTTTTTTATTAATGACAAATTAAATTGGCCGTCTTTCGTTCTGCCTTTAGCTCTTCTCTTCTTATACTATTTAGTGATATTTGAATCGAAGATGTTATTGATGGTTACGGTAAGTGAAATTTTCAATTGATACTTCGATGTTATTTGCATGACTCGTATATATAACGTTCTTAATTTTGTAATTCGTGTGTTAGATTGGATTTAATTTTGAGTTGCAAATTAAAGGCGCAATATTTACTAGTATTAATTAATGATTTTACGTAAACGGTGTTGGTTGATTGAAATACGAGATTAACGTTTTTGATTTTAACGTTGTATTTCTAATTTATTAAAAATTAGGGATAATTCAAACGGTATTTAAAATTATAAATTCTTGTTTTGAGTCCACCAAAATACTCGTCATAGTTTAAAACTAGGGGCTACTAATCGAGGATTAATTATTAAGGGGGAAAAACAAAAAAAAAAAGTTTTGCAAAATCCGATCATTATTGAAATGAACTTCTCATAGAAATTAGGATGTAATTGTCGTTATTTACCATCTTATTCGTCTTAAAATTTGAACATGATAAAAATAGGTGATTTAATTAGGTGAATTTTGATATCGCGTAAACCAGAGTTTTTCTTCGTAAAACGTATAAAGTGATCGAGTCTGAAGAGTATAAAGAACACAGTCGAGGAAGTATTCGACAAATTACGATATTAATTTAATCGATCAATGGTGGAAAAATACAACATAGTCGATGACATATTCGACAAATTACGATATTAATTTAATCGATCAATGGTGGAAAAATACAACATAGTCGATGACATATCGTAGCTAAGAATTATGACGTTATGAAACGAAAATTACTGCAAACTCATACATGAAAATTATCGATAGTTTTTAAATTACGTTATTCATTTTAATTAATCCGTGATAGAATATATAGCCAAAAGTGTATCGATATAAAGTGATCTAACGGAAAAGAGGAAAGGATGAAAATCGTCCTTAACGCTTATATAAAGTTTTTGTTTCGTATATCGTATATCGTGTAATATTTGAAATCTGAAACAAATTACTCGTTCTTCTTTAAAAGGTGTAAACACCAACGCTCAATTATGTAATGTATAAATTTTTCAAAGTCTGTTATTGTAAGTTTTTCCATTGTGTTGGATTTTAACATGTTGAAAACTATGTTGATATTAATATTCTTAACTTATAAATTCGCTCATTATGTATTTTGAAATATTGGAATATATACAAATTATTTAAATGTTTAAAAAGAACAACAAGTAAAAATCCTAAATGACTAGCATCGTTATCATCACCTTATTGTACATTATTTTTACGTATAAAATGGACTGGCGTTTAAGATATTAATATACTAAAACGGATTTATATATGTAAAATTACGTTATAAAATTCGATTATATGAAAACGCGTGCTTTCAAACGACTAATTTCTTACATTAAGACAGCTTCATCGATTTAATGCTGGTATAACTATATTTAAACTCAATTTATTTTAGCTTATGTTTCGATTTTGCGAGAGAAAAATTTGAAAATATTAATCGTCGCGTATACGATGTATTTCCATTCTTAGAAATTATTAAATATATCCAGGGTTTTTTTTTTTAATTTTTATCTCGTTCGAATTTTATTAACTATTAAGAAATTACGATAACCGATGTAATTGTCTCTAAATTTTAACCTTATAAAATTGGTTTACGTAGATGATTTAGCGAATTGAATAAAATTCGTTCTATTAATGTTGCACGGATTAGATTCATATTTTTAATGACCGGGTCAGAAAAAAATATGTCACTTCGAACACATAAACCGGTAACATTATTAAAAACTATTTCGTTCATTTTAAAAGACATCGCTTGGATATGTCGTTTAATCATTTTCCTAATCAAGTTGATACAATTAGCCGGCTTCGAAAATATATTTATTTATTGTTTATTTATTTATCGTAATGGAACCCGTAATACAACAGCTAGTAGTAGACGGTGAATAATTTAAAAATTACAAAGAATGAAAAAAATTACAGATAAAACTTCACGCATTCACAAGTCTCGCGTACATTATGTACGCCTCATTTACAAAATCCTACTTCGAATATACGCACCCATATTTTTCGATAAATTAATAAATACAATATAAACTTTTACCGATATATTGGATGTACATAAACAAAGGAACAATAACGCCAAACACCCGCCACATAATACAAATCTTGAACGAGCAAAAATGTAATGTATTAGCAACATAATGTAAACATTGAATATTTAACGAATATTAAATTAAAAATTAAGTTTAATTTTAAAAAAATATATGTAGTTAAACAAAAGCAATACTTGTATCCTTATACTGAGAACTTAAAGGTTAGTTCGTGCACGCGATTCGCTGAAAAATCTATTTGATCGTCTATTTGGTCTCGGTACTACGTAGGAGATTGTTGATGTTAGATTCTCAGTTTACCGTTAATATCGCGAAGTTAATTTGACTATTTTCCTTCTGTCGTGTAAGGACTTCACATCCGTTACATTTTGCAATATATCGTAACTCATATATTTAGGGTAAGTACCCGATATAGGGTGATATAGATATTTTAAAAATTTACGCTGAATTTTGCCTCCTAACCTAACGTATTTATTATAATACAGATCGGAAATAATTTAATAGTATTCTAGCCCAACACGCACTTATACAGTGACAACAGCATCTCTCTAGACACATATAGCATTTTATAAGAACTAACAACATCGCTTTTACACGTATATTCATCAATGCAAACTTCCACACCATAGGTTTCTTATTAATCTATTTAATGGTATAAGTGAAAGAGAAGTACAAATGGGGAAAATATATGGATGATGACGGTGCAATTAATAAATAATACAATGTTTTAAATTACTTCAACCCGCACACGACGTCTCGGAATTCTCCGATTTATTGGGATAAAAAGCTTTAAACGTATCCGAACGTGTAAATATGTAATCGATTTTATTTTAATTAATTGCAATCTGGATAAAGATGTCGTTATTATTCTTTAACCGATGGCAGATTGTTTTTTTGATAGAAGAAGAAAAAAATATTTGCGATATACAGCGAGACATAGTGAAGTAAATAATTTCCGTGAAATATTTCGTTGTTCTAGGAAATGAATCACGCGTGAAAAGTTCTCGAATTGAATTTATAAACAATCAATCTATCGATTCGTATACTTCAAACTATCATTTCGTATATTTAATGATTGTCGAGGAATTATTTGCATGTATATCTTTTTCGGCCTGTAACATTAAAATGGAGTTTAGGCGTACAAGGTGCTCGAGGTATTCGAGCATTAAAACGGTTAGAGCTCGTTTGGCAATTTTTAAAATTTACATATTTTTCTATCCTGCTCGTGGATCTTTTTTTGAATTCTAACCGGTTCGAAAGTGATCATTTCTTAAAAATTATTTAATATCGTATTTAAAGACTTCGCATATTTTTAGCTCTTAGTAAAGAATATTGTTGTATTCCCGATTCGTCAGCTATTAATATTGTCTGCTTATTGATTTTTTGCATTATTCCGATCTTGTGCTAGTATTTTCGTTTAATTTTGTAAAATGTACTCTGATTTAAATTACATTAAAGAAGTTTACACATTATTATTATGTGTGATCTAGTTGCTTGGGTATTATTCATTACTCCTATATACGCTTGCGGTTAATGTATTTTTTCTTTTAGTTGTGCTTTCAGTTTTTCGTACCTTCTGTAATTAAATAGTATTATTATTTTTTGTTTTGTTTTTAATTTGTTCATTGCGATTTATGAGTTGAAGAAGATCTTTATTATGTAATTGTTTACATTATAAAACTATTAAAATTTACCTCGGCAATAAATAAAGTAAGCAAAATATATATATATCAAATATTGCTGAATTATAATTTGACTATTTACAATGTGCTACATTAATTAACACTATAAATAACTCAATATACAACATAAGAATATAATGCATTAATTTATAAACCCATATTTAAGACAACGGTGCTTATAACGAGTGTATCTATTTGGTATACTGACATTGGCTTGAATTATTTTATTGCTGTGTATTTTGCAATTTCATAGAACTTTTTCGATGTGTGTGTAAATAAGTAAGTTAAGTTTAATGCGAAATGCATGCTAGTAATTTTTTTATATATCTTTTGGCAATTAGTGAGACTCTGCAAGTGTTGCATTTTCTTATATGTTCTGTTGGAAACTGACCTCCAGACAAGTCATGTATAGGTTAACCTAGGCGGAATGATAGTCGTATGTAATAACTTCTTATTTGTGACCAAGTGGGATCTGAAATTATCCGAAATAGCGTTATGAGTATTATCTATGACTGTTAGAAAATAGACAGGAATCCATAATGACTCCTAGGTACTTAACTTCTTTAGTCTATTTAATGCGGTGATAATTTATTTTTATATCTGGTGAAGGTGGCTGGTGCCTTCTAGTGAAGAGGATGACCTCAGTTTTTTCAATGTTTAGTTCTAGGTTCCAATGCCTCTAGTACTTACAAATGATGGAATCGCCTTATAAACTATTAAATATTTTGTTTACAAATATTTTTAAATGCCGTAATAATATGAATGGCTAAATATTTAATTTAGAATAATTACAAATTTTAACGAACGTACTATGAAACGTTTATCAGAATTTTCTGTTTTCGTATAATATCAAATTTTGATAGATAACAAATGTCAAAAATTTGTTTTCATTTAAATAAAGTATTGTTTAGTGTTGATTTTGCTAACGTTGTAGATATGTTAATTTTTAGAAATAAGACAGAAATAATCAATATACAAACATTAAACATTATATACAAGTTAATTAACTCGTGTAATTTTAAGCTTAACTTGGACATTTTATTAATTTTTAAAATGTCAAAGTTAAGCTTAAAATTACATGAGTTAATTAACTTGTATATAATGTTTAATGTTTGTATATTGATTATTTCTGTCTGATTGAAATTCTAATAATTTAAATTGTTAAGTCGGAAATTTGTTTAGGTTTAAAATGTAATATTTTTATATTCTAAAATGTTTACATAAGGGTGTATTCTTTTATAGATACAAGAAATATGTTTTTCTATTCTTCATTTGATTAAAATTTGTGCTTATTCTATTTTTTGTTTACTATAATGCTTGTAATAGTTCGCTATATCCGCTCACATATTTCGTATGCGCGTTTTCGGTTACCAAACTACAGTAACGGATTATTTACATCGTTTTTGGTAGAGCTTTATTCATATCTCCATAGAACAATTATTGTTCTGAATTTAATGTGTACGAAATCAGAACTACGATAAATTATAGTTCAGTAGTCATGGGTCTTGTTTAATTTTTATAGATTGTTGAGCTTATTTAACATTTAAATGTATCGTTAAGGGTTTTTTTACGCATATAACTTGATGATGATAATAAGTTATTTAATTTTATGAATCATAAGATACAATTATTTGTATTTTAAATTGTACATTTAAGAAGTACCGTCTCTATAATCTAGTAAACACTTATACATGATAAGCGTACTTCAGAGCATGTAATACTTCGGATATAATAGTGTTATATATTTATGGTGCGTGGTACTGCGATTTGAATATAGTTAATATTATTATACGTCGGATGTGGTTAGGGTATGCATTTTATTTATTAAATTAAATTAAATTTGTGCTGGAAGACACGCGTGTTATATTAATGTTTGGATTATTATACATGTGCTGATTTTTCTGTACATAGTATTATTCATAATTTTGCACAACATTGATCGGCATTTTATAATCGAGTAGTACCATTTCTGACAAATTATCGGAAAAAAAACCTTTCCACTAAATTGAATTAGTAAAATTTGATTTATTTTTAATTAAAGGGTCAATAATTTGTGGAATTATGTATCAAATTTTTAAACACGCTGTATTTGAGCCTTGTAAAATCAATTCTTGTCTTGTATAGACAATTTTACAAATTTTTTGGTGTTTCATCAGTAGAAGCCGCCCAATGGAGAACTCCAAATTGGACTTACGTTGAAAATGAAAAAATATTCGTAAATATCACTATATTTGGGAATTAGGTTAGAATAAATTAGAAATAATTATTAAAATAGTAAAATGAATTTTACGTGTTTTCCGAATAAATAAATTATTAAAATATAGTTTCACGCGAAACATTTAAATTGATACGCACGTTTAACTCTATTGATTAATACGTTCATATTTGACTAACGGGGTGAAAGGGATATGGCTTTAAACTAGATGCTATAATTGATATATTATAATAAATTTGTATATTTAATATTAAAAAATATTATTATTATTATTATATATTACTGAGTAGGTAATTTATTTTATCACTAAATAATTTGTGATTTTTTAAAATAATGTTCGATTATTTCGAATGTTCGTTATATCAATATAGATAAATTTTTCTAATTATTGAAACTTTGCGTAGTCAATGTGAGAATTCATATATGTATTTCAAAAAAAAATATTTATTTTATTAACGTGTTTATTTTCAGTATAGTCGTCTTTGATCTTATTTGTGATTATTATTTAACTGATTATATATCGCTTTAATAATAATTTTGGATTTCTGTTCGTGGTTTATTAAAAACGAAATTTTTATATATTAATTTAAAAAACGTATAAACGATTAAATTATTTTTCTACAAATTTTATAGGAATTTTTAAAGAAACAACCGGAAGGAATGCGACGACAGATGAAGACTCGTTTGTCGCAAAAAGCTCCAAAAAGTTCTTTATTTCGTAATAAGACTAATAGGTGGCGTTTAGCTACTCGCCAAGTTAGAGTATGTGAAAATATATTATTCTTTTGCAAAAATTTAAAAAAAAACGTAAAATAAAAACAAAGGTTTTGCTTTATATAATACCGCTAACGGCAGTTATCAAATTTTACCTGACTGTATATTTTATTTATGTATATACATATACGTATGATTTAAATCAGTTTTAAGAATGCTAACGCTAAGGAATTACTTCACCACCGTAAATCACAAGACAGCACTAAATGGCTAATGTTATTTATTGTAGCTTATTTTATTTTATTTTTTTTATGTGTGTGTATATATAACGGATTATTACGTTCACCGAAGTTCTTATAAGATGTATATTTATATCAGAGTTTCACTAATTTCTTTGCAGACGAATTAATTGTTTTGTTTTAGGATATATGCACAATATCATCTGATACAGCTAAATCTGTACGATCGAGTTTGTTGCCAACCCCATCGGAAAATACTCCTGTATGTATTATTAGTCTTTCAGTTAGATTTTTTTTTTCTTTTTTTTGTTCATATATTCGCGTTATGTAAATAATTTACCCGTGTCTGTATATTACGAATTTCGTGAAAGGTACAGATTTGTTTAATTAAAATATAAGTTCTATATTGATGCTAATATTCGCAGATAACCTTTATCTACTAACTACGCGGCTAGTATTAAAATAATTTTATATACGGTGATTATTTTCCTTTAGTTATTAATCTGTCGAAGAAAACAAAAATTACTCTTCAATAAATATGTTATATTTCGTGGTTGTAAAAAATGAATAGATATTTCATTCGGGAAAGATGGATTTGTTCAAATCGTTGTATGATCGGAGTATTAATTTTGTGAAAAATCATCGATTACTCTTTTAAGGATTGAATAACAATTTTTCACAACATAGGGGTGATTATTTATAAATTTTAAACAAAATTTGAAAAGTGTTAGTAATAGAAATAAATAAGCGAAATTATTCCAATTTAGTCAAACTGCGGTTGAAAATGGAGATGGATTCCATTTAAATTGTTTAAAGTGTTGATTAAGAATGTTTTTAGTAGAGTCGTATTTAAATATCGGGTAAAATTTTGTTTTGATACGTTTAAAGTAATTTAATTATTCGTGAAAATTGAATAAAACGTATCTCGTTTAATGTTCTTTTTAAAATTATCGCGGATCGAATATATTGTCAACATCTTAATGGGTATCCGCCAGATTACGTGTCGTCGGAAATAATATACGATTAATATTGTTAATTGAAGAAGAGAACTAAATTGTTCGATTTTATAATTAATCTGTACGTTGTAGTTGTGTCTAATTTGGGTTTAAGTTTAAAATGAGTTTTTTAAATCGAGTGTTATGAAAGTCGCGTTCGTTTAAACCGTTAATTTCAGTGTGCATTTTTCGTTCATCAGTACAATCGGCGATAACTCTGGTAGAGGTTTTCGTTGTAAATTTCATTCAGTAAGGATTAGTGATGAGTGTGGTGATGTTGATGGTCATTCTAAAGTTCATTATCAGTTACTAACCAATGTATACAAAATTTCGAAATTATTATCTTTTGTAATGTTGCAAACCGGACGATTTTTCAAATTCCTTAAAAAAGTACTAGTTTTATCTTTATAATTAGCAATTGTATTGTAGATTTCTGTAGTCTTGTTTTTATAATAAAAATGTGTAGTAAAACAGTATTAAACGTTAGATAAATAATTAAATTAGTTTAGAAATTTAGACAGCCAACCGAAAACGGTTGATCTTGGTTTTCATGTTCCTCATAATCACGAAATATCTATTATATGAAATAGACCGTCTTGTTGTGATCGTTGTCTGAAAATATCCGTTAAAGTTGTTGTGAAATTATTAATAGTAATTATTTATACATTTTTCCCTCTCCTTGTAATATACAATTCAAACAAAAAATACCTATTTATGTGTTTTTAATATCGTTTATTTACCTATTTTTACAAATACACTTGGGAGATAAAATTTAACGATGAAAATGTTTGTACAGTGTATCGTGTTCTTTGTGGTGCATGTAAAGGAATACACTTTTTTTAATTTTTTTTTTTTTTTGCATTGTACGCCCTTATTCTTGTTTACGAATCCATATAGGACAGTTTTACTTCGTTTCTTACGACTTCGTCTCAGTAATGTATATTTAATTATTTGTTTTGTAATATATGATGGTTGGCGGTGATATAACTATTAATAAATTCCCATGATTATCAACAGTTAAAAATTATATAATAATAACATAATTGAAAACTAGAAATATAAACAAGTTGATATAATATATATATATATATATATATATATATATATATATATATATATATATATATATATATTACTGTACATGTTTATGTGAACGTATAAAAATATATGCTTTTTGTTATAATCATTTTCATTTAGTAGCTGTTGAACTAACATTATTACCGCTAGATGTAGGTATGATTCATATAATCCGTCAACAGATACATTCATGTACGGTTGTTAAAACATTTCTAATACAATATGCATGTCTCTTCGTCGCGAATTGTTGCATGGTTTTTATTAATTGAAGCATGATTATTTTGTTTTACGTTAATCGCTTGTAAAATAGCTTTTTAGTGTTTGCATATGTATATAACGCATTTTATATTTGTCGCATGTGTGGTTTGTATTTACGTTGTTCGTACGTTGTACATCATTCTGATACGATAATTTTTCTTCTGGCTCGCTGATTAAATGAAAGCCAACAAAAAATATATTTTTAGATTATATCTATTTTGTTTTTTTAATGAAAAAAAAAAAAAAACTCAATCCGAGGATAATATTTGCTTTTTCTTATTACTCGTACGTTTCACTAAATAGTACATTGTTATCTTGCAAAATTTCTCCTAAACCATTTTGTTTTTAATCTACTTTCATTTCGTGTGGGGAAAAACTATCGGAATTTAATTTTATCGTGAAGTTTATTAACAAATTAAGTTGTTGTGCCAAATTCGTAAATTATCGATACAGACTTCGTGACATTTTGATAAAAACTACAAAACGCCACTATCATTTATAAAAATAGATGTGACTTTAAAAACACATCTGTTCGTTTGTAATAATATTTTTATAATTTTTTATTAATATTGCCGATATTTTTCAAACGTTCTTCTATTATCGCGATGGAAAATATTATAGTCGCGAATTTTTGTCTTACTTATTAGTATATATATATTTCCTATTATAAAATATTATGTTAATGTAAACGATACACTTTTAATTTCCTTCTCACGCCTTCTATCCTGTATATGTCATGTCATATATATATATATATGTGTGTGTGTAGTAATTTAAACAATAGTATGTATTTTTAATAGCGTAAAGTAAAACAATAACTCATCAATAAAAGTTTATAATATTTTATTTTCATAAGTATGGAGCAGATTTAAAAATGTCAAATTTACAATCGATTATAATTTACGATTTCGAAAATAATCTTCGACTGCTATTTCTAATTGTTTTGAAATATTCATTCCCTTCGCTTTTAGCAAGCAAATAACTATAAATATAAAGTCCATTGAACTGCGTATTTATTTTGGCCATTATCGATGTCGTCTAATGGTAATGTTTTGTCGACTTCGTTGCGCGGCTATATTCTACGTTAAATATAAACCCGATTTTAAAATAATATGTTATTATTCAAATTAAATCGAAATATAAAACTTGACATAATTCCTGTTATAATTGTCCCTAATTATTGCGAATTAACTGAATCGAATTTTGAGCAGAGGATGCGACACAAAATGCACGTCGTGAAAATATTTAAAATATAAAGTTATTAAAATAAGTATTTAAAATTTGAAATTCGAAGCAGGTACTAATAAATTTTTAGAAAAAAAAAAAATGAAACCGTTATAACAAATTAGATATGTGAAAAATAAGATTGATCGATTTCGAAATATTTGTTACTAGTATAAGGATTAAATGTTACATAAGCGTCTTAACGATTATTATTTGAGTTAAAACGTTTTATTAAAGTAGGAAGCGTCAATAATTTATTATTTTTTTTACATGTACAAAATTATTAACGATAATTTATTAACTGTGATAGTAATTGATGTTTTATGTTTATAGCTGATAAGAGGAAGAGAATCTGTATATCGACGTTCCGGTAATCAAGGAATCGTTCAGGATAGCCAAGGAAGTATAGTTTTAAATAAAATTCCGGACGAACTAGATGAAAAAGAAAAAGGTAACTCGAACCTATTTTTTTAAAATGCTTTTAAAGATAAATTTGGCTTTAATTTTTTTCCCTATTCAAAAGTATTATTAATTTTTTAGTTTTCCACTTTAACGTGCAAAATTATTGTTATAATTATTGCTAGCTTTACCGAGTTCCCGTCATTTTATTTTGCTTTTATTCTTTGTGTTATATAGACGAATGCGTAAAACCGGATATATTAGATTATTTGATGGATGCGTTGATTACTGTAGTTTGTTTCATTACTCGTACTTCATATCTGGCTACTAATATAATTATGATGGTTAGTAAATTATTTTTTAACTTTATAACAAGATACACGAAACATATCTATTAAAAGTGCTTCATCACAAATTATATTTGCTTATTATTTCCTTCCTGATTTTTTTCTTACGTGAAAATACTTTTTCGTTTCAGTTTGATTTTAAGTAGTTTTTGTAGCTGAATATATATATATATATATATATATATATATATATATATATATATATATATATATATATATATAAAAATAATTTATATATATGTATTGAACATCGTGGCCAGCCATTGTATGTTTATTTTTATACAAAATGGGCTAGCATTCAAGACACTAATTACATGTAACGCTAATACAGGCGCATATTATGTTATGCGGAGTGGGGAGCATGCCTTTTTCCAGAATAATTGAGTGTTACGTAATGACGACGGAAACTTTATAAACTTTTATGTAGCCAGTTGGATTCGAACCCTCGACCGTCGAGGTTTTTTTTTTGTTTGTTTTATGTTTTATTTTATTCACAATCTCGCCAAACGTGGGTGGCCATTTAGCGATGATTTTAGTGTGTATTATCTATAACGGATGGAAGAAGCACCCAGTGGTGCTCACTCGATAGCTGTTACCCTAAACTAAACTAGGCCCAGTTGTTTACTCCGTTTTAATCGTCTCACGTTATTGGAAGTGTCCAGCGTGTGTTTAGACAAGCTGTTAGGATGCTCTTCCAGTTTATCTGCATGTTTTTGAGCATACTGATAATATCAAATACGTACGGTGTATTTAAATCTTCATGTAAAGTTATATGTACCATAGTGCGTTCGTAATTCTCCTTAAGATTTTATTTTGAGCTGTTTAAATTATTCTAATATTTGTATCTTGAACGCAACATCACAGTTCAGTTTCGTAGGTCTAGCTTAGCCGAGCAGCAACTCGTTTATATTTAACTGTCAAAGGACTGTTTTTATCTGTGAACCAGTTCATTTTCTGAAATCGGATATTAAGTTCATTTCTTTTTTAACTATCTGATGCATGTCAACGGACTTTCCAAGTGCACACTTAGACATCTAATACTAAACTAAATTGTTATTATTACATTGTTGATTTTAACAGGTGAGACTACAACTTCCCTATTAGTAAACTGCACATCGACGAATTTGTTCTCGTTAATACTTATTTTCCGCATTTTGAACCAGTTATATACTTTATTTAGCAATGTCCTCAAGTTGCTACTAGTGATATTGGGATCTGTGTCACGCGAGAGTAGAGCTGTATTGTCAGCAAACGTAGCTACATGTATATTCTCGGTTAATGGAAAATCTGTAGTATACAGTACATACAGTACGTTTTCTATAATATTTACTACTCTGTGCAGTTGATCTATCGTTGAATGTTATTTCCTAAAGCCGAATTAATTGATCAGCTGGTATTATATTATTTGAACATAAATAAGGATGTAATCTCTTCGATATTGATTTTTCCGTTTCTTTTGACAAAATTTGTAATATAGATGTAAGTTGATAAGAAGATATGGTGATTTATGCAGATTTCACTTGCATTGGGAAATAATGCAAGCGAATCATGGCATTACAAATGTATGTAAGCAACACAATAGCTTTACTAAAGCTTTAAGTAATTTCGCTGTTTAGATCATATCCTGGACTTTTGTTACTCTTCAACGACTTTATATAATACACTTCATCTATTGAGGTGATGTAAATTTGGTGGAAAGATTTATGCGACGGTAACATATATATATATATATATATATATATATATATATATATATATATATGTTGTGTATTTATTTATTTAATCGTCGAGGATGTGAACGGATAACCAATAATTTTTAAAACTGCGGTAAGAAAATACATCATAATACATGTAATTTTGAATTAGATTGTACAGACTTGAAATAATAACGAACGCTGGAAATATATCTTGGAATACCTCAAAAATTATAATTTTTTTTGTAAATTTGAAAATAATAAATAATATGAAATTCGATCTTTCTAAGAACATTTGTTCTTTTTAATTAATATTGTATTCCTACGTTATTCCATCCCTGCTATTTTTCTGGGGTATTTTGGTAACAAACATTGGAATCTATTCTTAATCTAATGATGTCATACTATTCCCAATAAAATATGTGATTTTTTTGTAAAATTAATGCAGTTTACGTAATAATTAAATTCTCGATTGTTAATAAAATTTTCATAAATTAAAAAAGGATTAACATTTTTATAATAATTTCCGTTAAATATGAAAAAAAAAAGTAATGTATTTTTTACTCGGTGCCGGACAAATATGGTACGATTTTTAAAATAATCGTTGAAAATTGGTTGTTTGAATCGGAACATAGTGACCCTACATAAAGACGTTATTTTACGTCAATTGTTCTCTCTCAATCGCGTCTCTTCCACTGAGTGATTATTTTGAATGTAAAACTAAACATATTTTGAACATCGTTATACCGATAGTTTATATAATAATATAATGTTGAAATAAAAAATTTCGTTAGTATTCGAATCTTATAAATAAAAATATTCTAATAAAGAAAGCAAATACACGTGAAAAATGATAATTTTAGTAACATAGACTATTGGAAATTGAACATTTGAACTGTCTGCTACTAATTGGTAATGTTCATCTTCAAAATATAGAAATATATACGTAATCGTTTCATGTTAAATTTCTTTTTCGTTATAGACTTGGAGTATTACATATCACAGTTGGCTAACGTTTATTTTACTATTGTGGGCGAGTATTTTATGGATGGTACCGAATCAGAGATCATCTATGTTACGATCATCTCCTTTTTTGGTCATGTACGCCGAATTCCTGTTAATCATACAGTTTATTTCCGGAATGAATTTTAATAAAGAAGAATTTCCAAAATCAATTTTCGGTATCGGAAATTTAGATCAGATCGGATTTGAATTGACGCCATTCCCGTTCAAACCTTTGCTCATAAAAGTAAATATGACGCTCGTAACATATGTTTAATATTATTTAATATAACCGCTACATTTTTTATCAACTATTTTTATATATGACGCGAAATAAATTTCAAGCGAATTTTGGTATGCTTACCTATAAGCGCAACAAAACACGTATGATTTTACGTATATATATATATTTAATAAAAACTTATGCTATTCGTTGATTTTAGACACTTTTTACTACGATGTTTTGGATAACATTACGGCAGTATATGCAAGAAAGACAAGAATCGAGTAGTACGTCGACTGTAGAACGTATGATGGCCCCGGTACACGTAACTGTTGGTACCGCAGCTGGTAAATTCATTTATATAGTTTTCAATTTTATAATTAAGTCTCGTTTTTACTTTAGATCTTATTTATTCATCGTATACGTGTTTGTTTCGAACCTAACAATTATGGATACATAATATATAATAAATTGCGTCAGATACACTGATTTCATTCATCCTGTTTGAAACGTAATCATCTCGAATTCTTGGACATATTTGTGTATTTCTTATGGGTATCGGGACATCGAAGACAATGAAATTATAAATTCATTAACTAAAACGGTATCTTCTAATGGTGTTTGGTATTCTCTTTAGTTTCTGCACATAATATCACAGTCGGAACATATGAAACTTTGGGAACAAACATACTATCAATTACAACCGTCTCTTCCTGAATTCCCATGGTTCTACGTTTTTAAAAATAAATAATCGTAAAAGAATTGTACTTACCAGTAGAATTCGATTCGGGCATTACTGGTTACCGGTTCGCCTGTTTCTTATGCAACCTAGAAAAGCTTCATACTGTTCTCTCCATACTGGACGTGCAATGTGTTCTTCGAATGTCCTTCTTTAACGTCCTTAACTATAATTTAAATTATTGCGCTCATCGCGTAATGATCCTCCATACAATGTGTTGTCCCTTCTTCATTTTTGAGAATTTACAACTGTTTACAGACAGCGATATTTCTAGAGAAGTTGTCCACCTTTATAGAATCGTACACGTTGGTTAAGCTATAAAGGCATCCATATTTAAAAAAAAAATAATAGTACTTATTTTCCAACTTGTATCTTATCTTTGAGTTTATTATTAGTTTTATTAATATTATCACGTTTTTATTGATGGCTGTTTACAACGATTTTTCTTAATTTCGTGTTTGATTCCACAAATTTTACTCGTATATAATTGATTTTGTTTTATGTTTTAACCACTAACTTTCGTTATAAAATGCATTCGTTTTGAAAAGTAACTTTTTTGTCGTGGAGTCACACTTAAATTTAATTAATTGAACAAACGGTGATTATTATTATCAGTTTTGTAATTTTTCTTTTTTAAGCCGGAACAATTTATTATCTTAAAATTTTAAATTTGATATAACTGCTAATATTATAATTTTCTTTATAACTATCGATTAGAATCTATTGGGGGAAACTAATATTTTTTTATTTTCAAGATCAGTGAAATGATATTTTGGAAATTGTATTTGTAATTTAATATTTATTTATTTTTTGATTGTATAATAATAAGCGGGGGGTTTTAAATTCGTTTCCAAAAATTTCCGATGTTTTGAGCATTCCTTTTTGTCTCATGGGTTATTATATAAGTCTAAACTGAGCCTTCGTTATACAAAAGAACCACAGATCAGATTACGCTAGTTGTTGTTTTTTAGTCCTGTCGATTGTATAGTCAGTGTAACTAGTTGACTGTGTTTATAAATATAAATAATTGTGATATTGTATAAAGAGTGTTTTTTTTAAGTATATACATGTATGTATGGGTGTGTATATATATAATTATATAAGTATAAAATCACGCTCACGCGCGTACATAAATCTTTTTTTTCCCTTCTCATTACCAGGTTTCTGCTACAATGTTACATGCATATATATATATATATATATATATATATATATATATATATATGTATATATAAAATTATATTTTTTATTCTCATTAACCAGGCTTGCAGCCACATATATATATATGTGTATATATATATATATATATATATATATATATATATATATATATATATATATGGTGTGCATATGAATAATATATATAAGTATAAATTCTCTCACACACGCATATATATATACATAAATACGTACAAAAATGTATATACATAATAAAATTTTCTTTTTCTTTTTTCTAATTACTAAAACTCGATGCTACATTTTCTTTTTGGTTTGTTAATATGGTTAAACTGCGTAGTATTATACATTCGCGTAATTATGTATATCCGCTTTATTGTATTGCGTTAATCATACCTTATCTTCCTGTCCGTAAAAATGGTACGATTATCCTCACGTTCATTACTAGTAGTATTACTAATGTTTGTTATTATTATTAAAAATTCTCCACGAATCGTATTCATTTCTGCGCGTTATTATACACGCGTATGTCACGTTATTTTAACCGGACGTATTCTGTGTAATTAACATTTAGCGTGTAAAATTATCGGTTTTTCGTAAAATGGAGTTATTGTGTTTTCGTCGTGGACATGCGTCACGGATGAATCGTTTAAATTAGTGTACGCGACTTAAATCTTAACGTGTCGATATTAAATGACGATGCCGTACTCTTGTATTGTGGATGTAATCGAGACTTTGCGCTTCGATTTGCGTCATCCGTATACGAGTAATTTTTAAGTCGACTTGTTAAAACTTATTTCTTATATATTAGATGCGAATATTTAATTCTCGTATATTAGGAATGTAATCCCCTGTTTTTGTATTTTTTTTGTTTTTTTTTTTTTTTTTTTTTTGGTTGAATCGTATTGAAAAAGAAGGATACGAAATTTATTTTCTTTGCGCAGAAATTTTTATTAGTCTTTCAGCCGTATTACAAATTTCCAAAAGTTGACGTACGCCGTAATTTCTCCGGCGTTAAATTTATAAAATTTTTCGATAGTCTATATATTTATTTAATGTTGGCAGTCGTAACAGTGAATTTTCAACATTTGTGAAAGGCTACTTACCTTTCACATTTTTAATTGTGTTCTATATGGATTGAGCGTCTGATGTGAGATTTATCGATTTCGCCATATCCGCTATTCGTTTGCTTACTTCTTGATGATATCTCTTATGAGTGCCTAGGTACCATCTGTTTCGTCACAGTGTTTTTATTTTACATTCCCTCAGTTCTATTTTTACTTCGGCAGCTTGGTCGCTACCACAATCTTTGCCCGGGCAAGTTTTCACGTTTTTAATTGATGTTCCCACCTTGTGTTAGTCAGTATATAATCTATCTGATTTCGATATCTGCCACCCGGTGACCGCCATGTGTACAGACGCCTAGGATGGTATTCGAACCCAGAGTTGCATACAAACATATTGACGCTGGCGCAGAAAATACCGAGGCCAAATTTCCCTACAATATTACGTAATTCATTATCATGAATAGTTTCACCAATTTTGGCGTTGAAATCGCCTATCATCATAGTGACTTCTCGGTTCGGCGCTTTTCCCATGGTCTCTTCTAGTGTTACATAGAAAATTTCCACATATTCTGATATGTATGTGTATACAGATTTTATTCGGGTGGCAAACCTATTATATGATTTCATTAAATAAAGTAAAATTTTTCGTTAACGGGCGAGAAAAAAGAAACATACATTCATTTAGATTATATTTTTCAGCCGTGTGTGAATGGATATAGTTTTAAACAACTATCTGTGAGAAAGCTTGCATAATTACATTTCCTACATACTACCTATTAGATTTATAAATCGTAAATTATCTAAAAATGTGTATTAAAATTAACTACACTGTAACGTTTGTAACGAACAAAATGAAAATCATATTGAACATAAAGATATCAATGATAAGTTTTTAAATATTATTTTTTTTTCTAACTCCAGCTATGGGTGGAGAACCAGTATCGAAAGGAAGTCAGATAATAAAGAAATTTGGTGAAAGACTGCGAAAATTTTTAACCAAATTTTGGATATGGGTCGTAACTATAACGTTATTCGCCATAGGTATAATGGGCTCCAAAATGACTCTGTTTCGAATCATATATACAGCTTTGGCCTTAATTTTTATTCTGACTTTTCAAGTAAGTTTGATGAAGATATACGAGATTAATAGATAAATATTTTCGAGTGTCATTCATGAAATACGATATCTCATAAATATATATATATTTTTTTTTTTTTAATTTTAGCTCTCCTGGATAATTTGGCGAAAAATAATGTATGGTTTCTGGTTAACTGTAATTATAATATCAATGGTAATTTTAATTATGATATATACCTACCAGTTCAACGAGATACCTAAGCTATGGGATAAATTAGGACTCACCACAAATTGGTAAGTTTAATAATTATTAAAAAATTATTAGTATAATTTTTGGGATACACTATAATTCTAAATAGCTACAGGAAAAAATTAAAATTTTACTAACAGTGATGTTCCTTAGTTTATTATATATATATATATATAAATCATATTTCGCGTGTATATTATTTTTCCTATGTTCGTGTATTCTTATTTATTTTTACTTCTAATTCGAGGGCTGAATGTTGATAACGACCATTATCATGAGCGAATGGGTGCGACAATGGTTATGGAGCATATTAGAAAATACCCAGCAACATAGAGGGTTTTGCCTTTTTACTCTTTAAAAACTCAGAAATTTCTCAAAATAAAAGTGGAGTGATATACAATAAAATTGGAAAATAAAATAAAAGTAATATGTAGGTAATAAAAAAGTGACAAAAATGTGTACAGTATGGAAAATTGCGAAACAAGTCATCGGGATTAGTTATGAGACATAATTCAAACTATTAAAGGCTATAAAAACATACTTAAATTACTATTTACTCGCTCTTGATGTAAAGAAGGCCTTTTGATAGCTTAATTGTTGGTATTATTAAAGAAATTACAGCTGGATAATGGAATGCTAAATCAATATTTTGACTACAGATATACTGTTGTAAAGATAAACAACACGCAGAGGGGAAAACTGGAAATGGAATTACTCAGTCTTAGGACCGTTTGAAGTTTAATTAGTAAAGATTATAGTCTAGGCGGAAGGAGATTTTTTTTTTCTTTTTTTTTAAAAAACACCTAATTATCAGACTTTTTATTGTCTGATATAACTTTATTGTAATACGAAAAATTTTGAACATCTTAAACGATTTTCATTTTTGCTAATGTAAAATGTAAAAACGAGTATATTTGACATTATATTAAAAAGTTATAATGATATTTAATAAATGTACCGGAACAAATGCCCTCTCCATTTATGAAAGTAAAAATTCTAATAATACAAATTGATAAATAATAAATATACAAGGTATAAATAGTATTGATGGAAAAATCAGACAAAATACCATCACAAATGAAAAGCAGTAATTTAAAAAATAGTAAACATAAGTTTAATTATGTAACGAATATGCAATATCATTTATAAGTACTGGAAACGAAAACAAACAAATTGTAACGCTATGAGAATAATAAATTATGTTTAATACGTCGATGCTTATACTTAGTGTATCTAGTACTTAGTTATCTGGAATGTATTTCCTATTGCTGGAAATAAATTATTACGGTGCGCACTACAACTGAGAAAAAATTTTATGTATAGTTTGAAGATATAGTCTTTTACATATGGTACCTGCAGAGCAGTATACATATATAAAATTTTAGTATATACGGGGACATTGAGGATACATCTAAGACATCAATTTTGGACTAATTGCCGTCTATTAAAACTAGCATTTAATACTGAAGAGCAAACTGGGCAAGAATATGTTAAAATAGGCCTAATGATTGACTTGTAGATTATTAGTTTATTATTAATATTTAAGTGAGACTTACGGTTGAAATGGGGTAGATTGAACAGATTGCTCTGTTTGTCTTCAATGATGCATGGTCAATATGCTTGGAAAAGGTTAGCCTCTTGTCTAAAATGACACCGAGGTAGCGTATCTGGTCAGACCATTCTATATCAACGCCACTGACGTGAAGTCCGGTCAGTAAAAACAGTCTTCGACGAGTGAAGAAAATTATTTTCGTTTTGGATGGATTAAGAGCAATTTGTCATTTAGAAAAATACTTAATTACACGATTAACACCGGATTGTAACTTATTGCTAATAGCGCTTGGTCTGTAGGAACTGCGAAACAACGCTGTATCATCAGCATATAAGGTAACCTTAATGTCATTTATATGCGGGAAATCATGCATGAAATATGTAAATAAGAATGGTCCCAATACGCTACCTCGAGGTACGCCGGGAGAACAGGATTTGCTACTTGATTTCGCATTATTTATAATGGTATAAATTTTACTTGAATAACTATTAATCAGTTTAATTAGATAATTGGGGAAGCTGATAGCAATTATTTTGTATGGTTGTGTCGAAAGCTTTTGTCACATCAAATAACACCATTCCAGTATGTTTATTGAAGTTAAATAGATTTCATTGTGTAATTATCTTATTTAAGAATATATCAAATGGACGTATTTTTTTGTTTATTTCGGATAGCAATTCCGATAAGCGGTAGAGATAGATAAATGAATTTATTAACGTACTGAGAAATTTAAATTATTTAAGATGCTAACATGCATGTTTCTCTATAATTCAACTACTTCTTATTTTAGGCAAACGGATATCGGATTAGAGACGTACGATACAGGGGAATTATTAGTTCGATTGATAATACCAACATTTTTTGTAATCATCACGGTTATTCAATTGAAATATTTTCATAAAGACTTTTTGTTGATATCGGATATCAAAAGCAGGTAAAATTACTTCCTTTTACGTCATTTATTTATATCATGCTCCATTAATTCAGATGTTTACATATTTTTTATTTTAATCTAGGGCGTATGGTTTATACGACTGGTTTTGCATTTAAAAATAATTATTTTTATGTGTAAAAGAATGAAAGTATGATCGTGTTCGATATCGCAAGGTGAATTTTATAAAATTTAAAATGGAGTACTTTTTAATCTTTAAAAATGTTTCTATAATAATGAATGTGTTATTTTTTATACAGTTTTCTGTTGTACGAATTACTTTAATTACTCGTGTGTTTATAAATGAAAATAAAAGATTTGTACGTAATGTTTCCTCTATATTCTGAAACTAATTTTATTATTAATTTTGGTTTACATTCATCGAAATTATATGCCGGTAAGAACTATTTTTCTTTTTTTTTTTTTTCATGATTCAAAATTGTATTAGCAAATGTGTACAAAAAAATATTAAATACAGACTTTACCGCCTTGTATAAGCAATATATAGGGATTTTTAAATATTCAAGTCTAAATCAATCGTCTATTATAAAAATCTACCTAATCTAGTAAAAATAAAAACATAAAAATAAAAGAACTCAAAGTAATTAATTAAATATGGAAATTATCCAGAAAAACTATGTATAATGTATAGCAAATAGTTTTCATATAGATGGTGTAACATGACTATTTTGACACGACATTTTTAGTGTGTGTGTGTTTAAAAAATTATTAATTCTCTGTCGCATTTTTAATAAAAGATTGATTTTATTACATTAAAGTTTAGCGGTTGTAAATTTTGTCGTCGTAGATCTTAGAATTAAATTTTTAGCCCTGTAGATTATCGCGATATGATGTATTAATTCATAAATTATCATGATACTTTGTAGTATAGAAACGTTATATTGAAAATAATGTTTAAAAAAAAACATATATTTATATTAATTATTGTAAATTTTCTGGGACCATAAAGAACTATTTTAAAATATCTGAATTTTAAACAGGAATAGATTGGAAAATTTTCTCTGTAACGTATGTAATTTTTATTTCATATATAATATTTGTATACATATAACATTATATTATTTATTAGTTTTGCAAAAGTCTGAAATTTATATATAATTTTGTTTAAAAATGTTTTTGCCGTGTAACAAATTATAAGATAAAACTTTACGATTAATTGATTATTTAGAGGTACAAGTACTAGTAGGCCACAGAGGACAAGATATTTTATTTCAGAAGACGAAAGCGCTTCTCAAATAGAAGACGAATCTTTGAAGACGGAAGCTACTTTAGCTCCTCCAACGAGTTCGGCTACAGATGAAATGAAAACTGAGGAAAAACCCAACGACTCACAATCTACACAGTTAGACGCTGGTAGACCTTCGTTTCATTTTTCAACTAGTAAGTGATGTAATTTTTGAAAATTTATTCAATTGTTATTATAAATAATAATTTAATTGCATTTATTTGTAATATTTTGTGAAATGATAATTTGTTTTAATATTATTCTAATTTGTATTCGGTTGTTTTTCTGTAATACAGTTATGAGAAACTTACGAGATAACCTTTTAGAAAATAGTTTAGCTTAACAATCTTATATTTCACGCATTGTGATGATATATATATATATATATATATATATATATATATATATATATATATATATATCTTAACAACATATTTCATCCGTTTTCAAATTTTTTATCTGGCTAATTCATTTCCGTTTATCCCAGAATGGCTTAGTATCCAAGTTAGGCTTATTTTTATGGTTGGAACCTAGTTTTGAGAGGAGTATCGCGATCTCTTTAGCAGTGAGATGCTGCTCAATGTTTGCGCCACTACTTAGTTACCTACCGCTGAATACGAGTCAGTAAGGATGACTGGTCGCATTAAGGTATTATTTGTATCCTCCAGTGTGTACTGTACAGCCAATCTGATTGCATACAATTCCGCCGGTAGGACCGTGAAGTACGGCGGTAGTGAATAACGAATAAGCTGTTCGTCCCCAAATGCGACCGTGCATCCTACACCAATATATGATTTAAAGCCATCTGTGAATAGTCCATCGAACTGTTCACGCATATTTGCTATGTCCTTGCGATTTCTAGAAAGCAATGCAGCATAGTTTATCTCTAAGCATGTTGATTCCCACGGTGGTGAGACCGCCGCGTAGTTTTTATATATCGGGTATGTACTCTCTACAATGCCATTTAAAATTGGGTTTATATCAAAAAGATGCTACTATTTGTGTTACTCTTTAAGAAATGTATAATATGATTTCGAGTTACATCAGGAATAAAAGAAACATGCCGCGTCACACTAAAATTCAACTTATTTATAAAATTAAAAGTATTTCATATTTATCGCAATATTCATTACTAACTTTTCGATTAGCTAGTAACTACTACTTTTATACTTTCCATTGTGCGATGAACTTAATGATAAATTTTTTAATTACAGAATCTTCAGAATTTCCTCCAGAAGAACTGATAGACACTGTGAAACATTGGTTTAAGGAAAGCACCGAATTTGTTTGGCTGTTTCTCGAATATCACATGAAAAAGATCATATTTCTGTTGGTGATGGTTGTTTGTATACATAATGTAAGTTTATTTCGTTATGTAGCAAATGTAATGAAGATGCGAAATGTCTTTTTAAAACCCGGTTAACGTGTTTTTGTTGACAAGATGGCATGTAATATTTTAGTGTAATGAAGTTCTCCGGATTAATTGCGTATTTCGAAAATTTATTTTTAAAATTCCCCCGTGTCTTAATTTTTAAAAGTACTGTGATTTGAATGATGTGTACTTTATTGCGAAGTTTAACGATAAACAAACTTTTTCCTATGTATCTATACTAATGAAATCAGGCACAAAAATATTTTATTATATATGTGTAATTTTATTATTCTTCTATACGATGGTTTTTAAATTGAACTTTGATTCGGGTATATTTTCATAAATTACATATTTATAACGTTATCTCAATCGCGTACAATACTTTTTAATTCAAAAGTTGCTTAATGAAATAGCTATATTAAACATATTTTTATCTAGTACAATCGTTGCAACTTTATTATTAAATATTAGTCCTATACCGTTTCTTTTTTATAATTATTTTTTTATATTCTTCAAACATAAAACATTATTACGATTTTTATCTTGTTTTTAAATGATAACTTTTGATTACCGAAAACACCAGTCACACTAATTTTGTACACGTTTATTGGTTATGTTTAAGTCTCTTCACGTGAGATTATCAAGAACATAAAATTATCTAAATGTTGTAATTTTTCTCTTGGATTAAATTTCTGCGCGATAAAAATAATTTTTATGTTTTCCCAATTTGTCCATAATCCAGATCTTTTTCTTTAGTGCTTGAGAGTGTTACGTCATTTGTGCATTGTCTTTTATTAAAATGCAGTTAGTTTATTCGTTTATATTATCGATCTTGGAGCTATTTATCATTGCTTTTACCTGGTATTTACTTAAACCTCATCATATTGATATATTTTAATTTCTTTTTCAGAAACAATATTTGGAGCGTGTACTATAAAGTTTTTGATGCTGATACATATTCTTGTAATACAAAAAATCAGTTTTTTGCATTGCAAGGAACGTTTATTTTCATTATATTTAGTAGACTGTGTTAACCGAATTTAAATAAAGTTTGTATATCAAATTATTTTGTTAAACCTACCGAAACTTTTTTTTTGTCCTTCCAATTGATTATTATGTTGTGGATATTCATATCAATATTATCATTATTGTTAGTCATATAGTTAAAAGAACATAGTATTCGGTCTTTTAAGTAAGATAACTTTTTAATGTTTTAAATGTATATATATATATATATATATATATATATATATATATATATATATATATATATATATATATATATATATATATAATATACTACTTTTATTTATTACAATTTAAAATCCTATATCCAGTTGTTCTGTTAATAATGGATAAAAAATATTAAAAGTCGAAAGTTCTTGACATTTTGCGTATGTATAAATAGTGTATTATAAAAATGATATCGTATGCTTATTTACAATTTGAAGTTATTTTACGTAATATAAACATAATTGAACACGAAATTTATGCTAAAGTTGTTATAATATATTATACGTTTGCGTTGGCAACAAAATTTTTTAGGTCTGCGCTATGCACTTTGGTTTCGTTATTGCTGCCGTATTGGCCATGTTTTTCAATTCTAAAATACAAGATATTATAATACGATTAATGTCGTTATCGGCTGCTATCTTATTGCTGGCAAAAATGATATATCAAATAGAATATTTTGTTGAAAGTACGTGGAATTCAACGTGTCAGGTAGGATATATTTGTTTTGAATGCGTGACATATCAAATTATCTTAAATTACTTTAATTTATCGTTTGACAAACTATCGACGTATATCGAAACAATATAATAGTGCATTTAGTAACGATACAATGATTAATTATAAGAACTATTTTCATTAAGTTTCTATTTAACGTAATTATAGATTTTTTTTAAATGTATCTAATAATATTATTTTCGTCGAGTGTGTGATTGAGATTACAACACAATAGGGCAAAAAAAACTACAAATTTAATACAAAGTTGAGATCGTATTTTTTTATCTAAATTATGAAATTATTGTTCGTCAGAAATTGGATAAATTTTAAGAGCGGTTTCTTTTATCTTATATTTCTGAATGATGTGGCAGAATCCAAAGAATGTTCCTGAAGGATAGCATTTTGCTAACTATCGCTGTGGATTAAATTTAAATTAACAAAACAAAGTTAATCACTATAAAAGATACTTTAACTACTATCCAATACATCAATATTAAATTTAAATAATAGTGGTTTAGTTTATACCGTTGAAATAAGAATACGCGCAAAAGAAAAGAAATATGATATTTCCTGCTCTACTATTACATAAAATGACGCATTTTAAAAACTTATTAAATTTAAAAAAAAACAAAAAAAAAACAGTTAATGTTAGCCATCAAGAAGACCGCTCAAAATATATGGGAGACAAAATTGAACAACAAGTTACGACAAGTTATACTAGAACATTGGGAAACTTCACATCGCGTAAACAGGCGAGAAGAGATTGTACTAAACCAGAATCCACATCGGCTACACAAAACTAACACACGGACACTTATTCCAAAGTGAACTTTCACCACCATGTATGTTTTGTGGGAGAAAATTTGTCCATTGAGCATATAATCTCCGTATGTCCAAAACTGAACAAGGAACGTGAAGAAATCTTTTCATTCGAACAAATAAGATCTTTCACAGAAGACACACTTGGAAACGACGAAGCTGGAGTACAAAGTACTTTCCGATTTTTAAAAACTACAAAATCATACGAGAAGATAATAATTGTTAATCATTCTACGATCGTTTTTATTTCTATTTTAATTCACGGATCTATGTAAACTTATAGAAGACATAATAATTTTCCGTTTAATTTCTATAGAATTATCTATAAGTATTTTTGATGTAGATATGGTAGAATTATTTGTATATTCATTCAATTACTAAGTTATCTATAATTATCTAAATTGTATTGTATCGTAGACGCAAATGACCTAGAAGTCGAGTGTCTTTAAATAAATATATAATTTGAATTATTACATAAAATAAAAATAACATGTTTACTATTTTTAACATTACGGAAAAATATAATTTAATTTTCTAGGATAACCTTAATTAAATTATTTATTTTTTGAACTCATAACTGTCATACCGTAAATGACTATAATCACGTAGATTATGTTTGTAATAATTTTTTTACATTATAGTACAATACTACAACTTACTCGAATAATACAGCAGTTTGGCTCGGTTTTGAAAAGACTACGGATCGTAGACCGATGACGAATCTATTGACCGGATACATATGTTAGTTTATCGTGAATTTTTCCTATAAATGAACAATTTGAATTTTGTATTATTTTTCCATTAATTTTTGTTACTATTTTACAGGGATCATATTGATGGTTACTATTTACGTTGTCACTATAACTAGACAGAAGTATATGCGTCATTTAAAAGGTCGTCCATTATCGAAACCTCACACGCTCTTTCCTCGTATAACGTACAAAGATATGGACAAAAATCTATTACTTTGTATTAAGTATCTTTTGAATTATGGATTTTACCGGCTTGGAATTGAGGTACGGTTATTTTGTTTTGTTTTATTTTATTTTGTGGCTTCTCCGAAGTTTGTTAAAAAATGGAAGTGATAATAAATGTAACGAATAGAAAAATAATAAAAATATTGTATTTAAAAATATTGTTAAAAAATTTACTCATTTCTATACAAATTTAACTTTTGTTGTCGTGGGAGAATATGAAATTTAAAAGAGTCCATAGATTTGCCATATTTTCAAAGGGGAGAGAAAGATAGCAAAACAACAACAGAAATAAATCATAGATCTTATTTAATATAATCTGTGGACAGGATACTAGTATTTAAAAATAAAATTTCCTCGTACATATAATTGGCAAAGCTCGATATTGTTGAAAGAAAACTTAATGAAAAGATGCTTTTTTTTTTAAAAAAATGACCGATTTATTACAATAATTTACTAACAATTTTATAACTTCTTTAATATTTTATTTTACGTACACATTTTTATACTCACCTGTGACCATTTTGAGTCAATTGAAATAACTGACGCGTATTTACAATACGGAAATAGCTTATAGTTTTTGTAATGTCATTAAATAAAAATGCTCGCCATTTCGTATATGAGAATCCATTTTTATGTACGAAATTTTGAATTTTAATTAAGTACGCTCAATAAATTCGCACGTATTAATTATTTCTTTTTAAATTCGTTTTAAATAAATTTTTAATGTGATATCCTATGTAGGATATCAATTTTTAAGAGTTAACGTCCAAAGTTGAAATTCTATTCAGGATAAAAATAAAATTAAAAACCGAATACTCCGGATTAAAGTATTACAAATTTAAATTAATATATAATAATAATACGTTAAAAACAAATACTGTCGAAAAATAAAATTCCGTATTTCATGTAAAATAAGTTTGTTATTGACTCGTATTCGTTAAAAAAATCGATAAGTTTAACAAAAACACATCAAATAATATATCTTTACTCTCGTCTAGCGTTTTTATTTAATAAAATTACTGAATGCTTTCAGTTTACATTGATAAGTATGGTACTGTTAATTGGAACGCGGTTAGATGTTTACGCTTTGATATATTCCATTTGGCTACTTCTTTTCGTAATAATATCCAGAAATACGTTAAGCCGAGTATGGTATATATTCAATGTGTTTGTAGCTATTACCATTCCCTTGCAATATGCTATAGTTGTCGGTCCACCGCCGGATTTATGTCTCGGTTAGTTTTTAATTTCCGAAATTTAATGATAATTATTTTATCCTTAATTTGACCATTTCAGTCACATTATACGGTACATAAACTTTTAGCGATAATACCTACTTTTATAATAAGGAGAGCAGTTGGTGGATGTAGAATATTTCAGCGCGTTAAAATTTATCGGGTCACCTGAAAATCGATATTATACACAAAATATTACTTTATACTTTCACATTCTAGAGATATATTTTTTAATTACTTCATCAAAATGTATAATTCTGTACAAAAAAAAAATGTGACTCAAAGAATTAAATAGTGGTTTTCAAAATTGATCCACTTTAACAACGTATGTTAAACTTTAAGAAATGGTTTCGTTTTTAATATTTGCATAGAATTAAATATTTACGAGCATGTTATTTAATCGATCATTTTCATCAATTAGTTACAGATCGAGAAAGTGGTTAAGCAATTCAAAATTACGGTTAACCTTTCAATCATACATTATTAACTTTCGACGTAAAATTATAAATTTTATACAAGTTGTTTTAATTCGGCTTCATAGTTGATTCTAGATAATTTCCAATGTGTTTATATATAAATATTTTTAGAACTGAGAAATTGCATGTACTATATAGGGGTTAGAAATAAAATAAAAAGTTAAATTAAAGTTAAAGAGAAAAGTAAGAAAACTTTGTTTTGTTTCGTTCCGAAATTACACTAAAGAATAAATACTTAAGTTATTAAATTATTATATAATCAGGGGCGATCATAAACTTTTAAATATCACATCAATTAACGTGTAAATTATAAATGGAGAAAAAACAGGATTGATCAAAACCTGGTTAAGTATTAATTGTATGCTGGGAACGATGAAAATTATAAAAAATAAACCGTAAAGTACATTACATGTGCTTATATAACGAATCATGGAATGACTATTATACACCAAACATTTCTTGTATCATTTTTTGTATATTTGCTGTCAGTGCACGTGTATTTGAATTTGATATGATTTTTATTTTTAGAATTTTTCTACGGTTTTAATATACAAAATTCTTTCGAATGGTTGTATTTACCACATGACGGAATTAAACCAGATTCGCACCGATTAATATGTAGGTATATATTATATGTATATATATATATGTGTGTCGTACAAATAATTTATAAATTATGAACTGAAGGAAGCCTGTCCAATTAAGTTTATTGTAATCTGATTAGTCCGTTTTGTAATAATAAAAAAGCTTATACAATAAAATAAATAAAGTGTAAGTCAGTGGCGGCTTGTGGATTTTCAAAGCGGAGGGGCTGAAAGTTTTACCTAGTTGAAATTTTTTAAAATAAAAAACATACAGCTAGGCTACCATTTCATAAAAACTTAAAATTCTAAATTTTCTAAACAAAAATAAAATTTAGAATCGGCCATTCTAAGAAAATTTTAAAAAATGTGTAATTTCAAAGCACTTACTTCAAAATTTATTTGTATATGAAGTCGATACGACGGTTTTTCATTTTCGCGAACCGGTCAGTTACCTTGCTGTGGAAGTTAAGAATTGTATCGATAAGAGTTTTCTCAATACTTATCATGGCAAGCGCAGAAACTCTGTCTTCCAGTATTGTACTCCGTAAATATGTTTTAATTCTTTTCAAGGAAGAAAAACACCTTTCCGCTTCAGCAGTTATCATAGGAGACGTTAACAAAATTTTCATCAAAACATATACTTCGCCGAGTGTTTTGTAAATACCGGTGTTTCGAAACAATTGGTGGAGTTGCGCAACTCCCGGTGCAAGGGAAAATACTGAATTTCTTTCGTATAGAACAGAAAGTTCAGTTTGCGAACGATTTTTATTTAGCATGGGATATGCCTGGCAAGTTTCGTTAAATTCTTGAGAAGGAAATTGCCTGCAGTACGTTTCAAATTTCTCTTGTAACAGCAACTTTCCTGCAGATAGATGACCACTAAATTCGAATCTAACCCTAGCTTGCATACATATTGTGTCACAAACTTCTTTGACAGCGGCGTTTCGATTTTCATCACATTTCCTCTTACGAAATACGGACATAGAATCAGTATTTGTGGACACCAAGTTTTCAAAATTCGTTTCTTTGATTAAAGAAATTGCGCGATAAAAATTTTCCAGTGATGAAAAAGCGCTCGAAGAATTAATATTGCGATTTTAAAATGCATCGTATAGTAAATCAACGTGTGGCATAATAGGATGGAAGACGCCAAGCCAAAATATAAAGTTGTTGTCATTGAGAAGACGAAGAAGACCGGATGCTTCATTAACCGTTTGGGTATTATTTGAATTCTGCAATTTTTCGAAACATTCTTTCAGCTGTTCAATGTTTTTAAAAACTGTATTTACGACTCTTGAATTGAAATTCCATCTTGTATCGGAACCACGTGGAATTCTTCTTGACATACAATTTTCAAGCTCAGCTAATCTCTGAGAAGAACGCGAAAAAATGCTGGAATTCCTGACAAGCTACTAAAAAAGATGCGTACTTCTCTATTAGTTGAAACTGATTTACTCATTACTAAATTTAATTGATGAGCATAGCAATGAATGAAATGGGCATTTGCATAAGTTTCTTTTACTATTTTTTGAACACCGCCAAGTTTGAGCAACTAGTTTCCCAGTATTATTTTTTAAAACAATTTTCAACTGCTCTAACATCTGTTTCAATAATCCTTCTGCATCTTGTTACTCAGGGTTATAAAATCCCCAGAATATTTCGTATATAGTTCCATTGAATTCGTAACGAAAAACAATTACCTCCTGTGTTTTCTCAGAGATATCAGTCGTATCATCGGACATAACAGCCAAAAATTGAGCTTGTTCAATTTCATTAGAAATTTCAGTTCGACAAATGTCTAACATACAATTCAACAATTAATTTTGAATTGTTTTTGAGTTAGCTTTAAACACTGTAGAATTTTCAAAATGCACTTTCAAATTTTCATCCAATTTCCTTGCGAAATTTAACAGTCCTCGAAAAATACCAGGGTTATCGGAATCCGCTTTTTCATTATGTCCTCGTAGCGGAAGTTCAAAAATTTACCGCAAAATATCAGGCAGTCGATGATTTTTGATAAAATATCCCTATTCTTTTTGATGTTTTCATTGAACTTTCTGATATTTAATTTATACGCTTCGCTTACCTGTGTCGCGATATTAATTTTTCCCAGCATACCAAAATCTATCGAATTTTTTATATGTTGTGCTGAATTTTCGTGTTTCTTGATTTTTTCATTCAAATGTTTCAAGTCTACCACACCAGTTTGAGTCCAAGAAATTTCACCGCCAAAAAGTAGACAAGGGAAACAAAAGAAAGCGTTTTTAATTTCACAACCGCAAAGCCATAAATATCCGTTTTAAATTTTCTTTCAAAAGTATTGTTTCGGCTAGATAACGTTTGTATAATATTCAATTGCGGAGTCGGCCTCCTACGAGCCTTAACGTTACACTTTTCTGCAAACGATAACCGCGAAAATTTGTTATTCAGCAAACACGAAACCGAATTCAATTCACTTTCACGAAAATCGCTATTTCCAGCCATAATTAAAGTTAGCCTTTCTACCAAAACAATCGAAGTAATAAAATCCTTATAAATAAATATATTTATTCAATCAATAAAACATAATATATAAACTGAAATGTCTATTGCCGAAAAATTTTTACCTGTTGTTGAAATCATACATAGAAAATCGCCACTTTCAAGTGCGTTATAAACATACCTATTCAGAAATATCTATTATATAAACTGAAATGTCTATTGCCGAAAAATTTTTACCTGTTGTTGAAATCATACATAGAAAATCGCCACTTTCAAGTGCGTTATAAACATACCTATTCAGAAATACATCCTCTTTTAGCAGGCGTTCCCCAAGGTTCTGTGCTGGGCCCCACGCTGTACTTGTTATACACGGCTGATTTCCCTACAATTGAAAACGTACAACTGGCTACATTTGCGGATGACACTGCACTGCTCTCAACACACACGGATCCGAAGATAGCTAGCAGTAACCTACAGAAATCTCTTAGTAAGGCCGGAGATATGGTTTAAAAAATGGAAAATTGGAATTAATGAAAACAAATCTGTCAATATCCATTTTGTGTGATCAATGGTCAAGTACTTAGGATTACACCTGGATAGCCGATTAACATGGAAACATCACATACAGATGAAGAAAAAAGAATTAGATATTCGAGTTAAAAAAATGTACTGGCTGATAGGTAGAAACAGTGTACTAACGACAGATAATAAACATTTAATATATACGGTGGTTCTAAGGCCTGTCTGGACCTATGAGGTGCAACTTTGGGGTTGTGCTAGACCATCAAACCTGAAAATAATACAAACGTCACAAAATAAAATTCTTCGGATGATAACCAAGACCCTGGTATGTAACAAATCTAACGTTGCATCAAGATTTACGTATAGATTATGTGGCCGAGGTCATAAAAGTTTACGCTAAAAGACACGCAAGAAGACTTGATAGCCATCCGAATACTTTTGCTAGAGGATTGCTTGATACCACCGGTGACATAAGGAGACTAAAACATCAGAAACCGCAGGATCTCTTTTAGGGTCGTCGTAATCGGGTAGGTATCGCTGGATACTTGTCCCCTCATGCTCAATTCTTTTAAACGTACTGCTAAATGTCCTTGGTGGACAGCTCGCAGTATTATAAATAAAAAAAAAAAAAAAAAAGTAAATGAGCAACAATAATAGAAGAACACGCGCGTCAACATTTCATTCTGCAGTTGGAATATTAATCTTGAAATACAAGTCTACTGGCTGGGCTGGTTTTCGTGCAGCCCGAACACGGGAAAAAAAATAACTATTGCGCATGCGCCTTTAACATCGTTTTCTCGCGGAACCACGCTTTTTATGTTTCCTAAACGTGCCAACAAGAGCTGCATCATACGTAGCCCTCACCAACGTTCTAGAATGAGCATCCGAAGAGAAAAAATTACTTTTTTAAACGAAATTTCAAAATTTTGGATAATTTTAATTGATTTTTGAATATGAAAAAAAAAGTTATACTGGTAATTTTGTAGGTGGGGCTGCAGCCCTTATGCACGAGTCGCCACTAGTGTAAGTGTATTTTACGGTTTTTAGTTAAATATTAAATTTTACAAACTTCTTATTTACTACATTAGTGGCATTAGTATTTGTGAAATCAGTGAGTTGCATCCTAACAACGAATATACATTATTGTTGATCAACGATAATATAAGGTGTTACACATTTATTAATGGTATCTTTTGCTTCGATTATAAAGTTGCGTAATCATCGAAATCTTAATTATATTTCCAAATTAAATTATTCGCCTCTCATTAAAATAATCATAATTTATTTATTTATGGATTTTGGAATATTTTAGTGTATTTTTATATATTTCAAAGTAAATTTGAATCTTTTTATTAATTTTAAGAAATTAAATAAAAACTGTGGTAAGAAGGTAAAACTAGTGAGAAAGCTATTTGCTAGTTTATTGAAGATGAGAAGCAACGGTTAGTCATAAGACAATAAATTATTAAAAATACAACAAAATTAAACAGAAATGTAAATTAAGATAAATTATAATAATTTGCCTAAAAAAAGACGTGGTTTAAATATTTATGATAGTTAAAATATTTACGAAATGTGAATAAATTAAAATTAGTCAAGCATTCTAAGAAATCTGCTTTATAGAGAAACTGAACGTAATCTAAAAACAACAACCCACTAATTTATTTTTAATTATGAATTAAATATTAGTTATTAATTTTCTAACGTTGTTAAATTAGCTTTTGTGATAAATCAAATTTGAAGTACTATTTTTAAATATCTGATTTATGTAATTATTGACTACTGCTTAAGGGTATTATATTTATAATATCAGACAAAATTTTTCAACAAATCTATATTTTTTTGTTCTCGAATAAAGTCGTATTTTTATCAAGTAAGTTAAGAGAACACTCGAGATGGCCATAGAGGGGAATAGTATTCCGAACCATACAACAATATTGGTGAAACCAGAAATTTGTAGATGATTAGCTATAGCTTCCACCACTGTCGCGTAAATATACCTCACACATGGGGAAAACCCAATCTGTAATAGTCTGCATCTGCATATGATTAAATTTCACGAGCTTTTTTTCATCATTTATTTTTCGATTTACACGATATTTATAGAACTTCTGTTTTAATTTCCGAGAACTTTCATTTGGCTTCCTCGTTGTGCAAATTATTCTGGCAGTTAACGAAGGTTTGTCTACGAATTATTAGGTGCATAATGCCTTTATCATATTCATTAAACCAGTCGTTTTCGTAAAGACCTTCTTGTAGTTGCTGCTTGTTAATTCATCACACAATTCGCAGATGTTTATCTGTCGCAAGATTTTTAGTTATCGATATTTCCTGTATTATACGCTAATATGTAGTTATTTATCTAGTATTTTATAAATCTTTAGCTTGTTGCACTTATATTATTGTTGTCGTATGTTTTTGCTGCTATTGAATACACTTACTTATTTCATATGTACATATGCAGGGGACTTCATTGTACTTCTGTTAGTTACAAGACAAACAAGAGTGTTTCATATCGAATACCAGTATAAAAATAACGAATATCCTGGCGGTTCCAATAAAAGTATTATTCACGAAATGGAAAGTCCGTCCTATGTTAATCCTGTTCCAGATTATATATCCTGCAAAAAGTAAGTTTATGTTTTATAATAATGCATACCTATTTAATAAATAGAAAAATATGTACGTGATTTTAAAATTAAAATATCTAAATAAATTTTCAATTTTTCCAAATTTTTAATTAACAAAAAATATACTTGTCTTTATTCGTTTTGAAATTATTGTAATTTATTTTGTTTAATTTTTAGATCCTATTTAGACATCGTAAAGCATGCGGTGTTGTGTTCGTTAATGTGGCTTTCTTGTGCAGCTGTATTCATGGCCGGTACAAATAGTGTAACATTATTTTCGCTCGGATATATTATTACATCATTCTTGCTTCTCTGGCAAGGGAATGATTTTTATCTACTTCCTATTAATACTATACTAAAGACGTAGGTGTCTCTTTAATTTAATTTTATTTTATATATATATATATATATATATGTAATATGTATATGTTTAGCGACAATATGCAGACAGTCACTTCTACCTTAGTCTGACAATCATCATTGAGGGCTGTGTCTGTATTGGGGATAGACGACTACTTGCCTATACATATTTTGTTGTACAGTGTAATTAGCGTACAAGGCAATGATAATGTTGCGTAGCGTAGATAAACACGCACACTCGGAAGAACCGATTGTAATCGCTTTGTTTTCACAACATAATACGGCCCCATGTATTTTTGTAGTGTACTATATTATTACTAGCACGCATACGATGTGCGTGGTGGTTTGCCATTCCCTTCTGCGCGATAATATTAGGATTATTTATATTTTTATTTTTGTGATGATAATTTTTGCGTTGCCGATCGTATTCAAACTCGGTACGTTCCGTGCTCTAGTCACTAGGCTATCCCGACGAAATAGCAGAATTACTTGAATGTTAGAAACTTGATATTGCTTGCTTGTAACGGACAAGATGAAAAACAAACATTCGCGTAATATTGATGAGAGTTACATATTATAGCAAGTACGTGATTAAAAAATAATATATGTAATTAATAAATTCTCTGATAGATTCACACAATTGTTATAACTCTTTTTCTACTTAACAAAGGAAATAGTTTAAAATCAGACTATTTAACAAAACTTCATGACCTGATAACAGCAACGTGTCATCTGACATTCTTAGTCAAATGAATTTGTGCTTATTAAGTAACGTGAAATCAAGGGCTTATTGGATGTGAAAAAGGGAAATTGTTGACAAAAACTTCAATATCTGATAACAGATTGATTTGTCCTTATCGAAGAACGTGAGATCACATACGTTAGTACACAACATAAATAATTAGTGACTAATGGCACTAGGCAGGCTCGTTAATAAGAAACATTAATATAAAGTGGCAACGGGAAACCACCACTATATTTATTCTTCCTAGTATCAACATGGCGTGTAAAGTGAAACGTATAAATGTGGGATACACCATAAAAAGTGCATCAGACAATAGGCGGTCACCTGCGGTAATGCAGACTGATTTGAGTTCCCCTGCATCCTCGTTGGTGCAGCACTCTGCAGCAGGAGGGAACATACATGCTCCGAACATAGCAAAAATAACAAAAAATAAATAAAATTGGAACCTGGAACGTTCGATCGCTAAAACAATGCGCAAAATTAGAAAACTTGAAACAAGAATGAATATTGATATCATAGGAAGTGCCAAGAAAGTGGAGATATATGCAGTGGAAAACACAGATTTATCCACAGCAAATCTTTAAATGGAAATAGAGTAGTTGGCTTTCTACTAAATGAAAATACAAGGAATAAAATCAAGACTGTTTCGGCATACAGTGATAGAATTATCCTGATTAAAATATCAGTAATACCTAGAGACCTCGCGGTAATACAGGTTTATATGTCAACATCAAGTCATAAAGATGAAGAAGTAGACAACACATATGAACAACTAGAAGAAAAAACATTGAAAATCGAGAAAATCTAATAATATTAGGGGACTGGAATGCGGTGGTAGGAGAAGAAATAACAACAGCTACAGGAAAATTTGGTCTTAGAATAAGAAACAGTAAAGGAAATCGTCTCATTGAATTTTGTATCAGCCACAGCCTGATAATCTCCAACAAATACTTTGTTAGAGCAATCAAAACGAAGAAGATACACTTGGATAGCACCAGGATACAGTGGAAGATACCAACTTGACTACATAATGGTTAGAAAAAGGTACAAAAACTAAATCAAAATATGCAAAAGCTACCCAGGAAAAGATATACAATCTGATCATAATCCAGTAATAATGACAAGTAATTTACAATTAAAAAAGATAAAAATCAACAAACCAAATGAAAGATGGAATATTAACAAATTAATAACGGATAGAATAAGTCAGAAAATATTTGGAGACGAAACAAATAAAGTAATAAATACTGAAAGTATAAATAAGAAAAGTACTAACGAACAATGGGAATATATGAAAGGAGAGATAAAGAAGGTAGCGGAAAAGCATCTAGGTAAAGAATACTCAAATTGATGGAAATTAGAATGAAATATGAAATTGAAAATAATCGAATTGAATATAACAAAATACGAAATTTAATAAATAAAGAAGCAAGAAAGACAAAAGAGTGGTGGATTGAACAAGAATGTGAGGAAATAAACACAAATTTTAAGAACAGAAATATAGAGAAAACTTTCAATAACATAAGAAGACAATTTCCGAACAGAAGAAAGAATTTTAGTAACGTTAAAAATCATAAGGGTAAAATACTAATCAATAGCGAAGAAATACAAGAACAGTGGAAACAATATATCGAAAAACTCTATGATGATGAAGAACTTAATGGCTCTGCTATAGAAGAAGAAAATCACGTACCTGATGATAATATAGGGCCTGTGATATTAAGAAAAGAATTTGAGAAATCATTGAACAAAAAAGCCAGAGCCAAAATAAAAAAGGGGACATGACAAGGATGCTGCTTATCACCATTGCTTTTTAATATATACATAGAGGAAGCAATGAAATCGTTTGCAGAAAGGAAAAACATCGGTACTAAAATCAGTGGAGTCCTATAGCACTATGCGGTATGCCATATTGTTTTGATAGCAGAAGAAGAGGAAAAATTTCAACATCTTAATTACATGAGTGCGCTATTAATAGAAAAATGTAAAATGAAAATAAATGCAGATAAAACAAAAGTAACATGTGCAAATGACGTCGCAAAAGATATAGACATAGTCCTTCATGGAAAACTAATATATCAAGTAAAAGAATTTTTTTATCTTGGCAGTTTAATAACGTATAACAGAAGAACAGAAAAAGAAGCAAGAAAAATAATATCGCAGGTTAAAAACGCTTTTATTAAAAAAAGAAGAACGCTTATTACATCGAGAAATATTCCATTACGCATAAGGAAGCTGTTCGTTAAAATTTTTGTCTGGAGCGTTGCACTGTACGGTTCTGAAACATGGACTTTATGTTAAAAAAAAAAAAAAGACGGTTAAAACTTCAAGTTTTTGAAGTTTGATGCTATCGAAGGATTCTATGAATATCACGGATAGATAAAATCACAAATAAGGAGATATTCAAAAGAGTAGAAGAACAACCAGAGATAATAAACACGATTGAAAAGAGAAGAAATAGTATGATCGGTCATCAAATCAGACATATGACTAAAAAACTTAATAGAAGGAAAAGCAAATAGAAAATTAAGAAGAGGAAGACCAAGAACCGATTTATGGACGTCATAATAAAAGAACAAAATTATGTGAAGATAAAAGAAGCTGCTTTTGTCAGGAAATTATTTATTTAGCTGCAGGTCATGTTGATCACCAACCTAGCGGTTGAGAAGAAATGATGATGAATGATATTAAGTGAACATAAACGAACAGTAATTAATGCAATATTTACACTTAGGACGTACGATATATACAAAAAAGAAATGAAAATTTAAACTGTGTCCTAGGATCATGGGGTTCGAGTAAAATTCGGAAAATTGGTACATTGCTTTTGAAGAAAATAATAGTGTGAAAATGTAGTGTACAGCTATTAGAGTTCGGTTATTTATTTTTCATCTTTTTGTAATGGAAATTATTTTTGTGACTCCGTAAAAGAAGACTGCTTTCCATTTCAGTAAAGGTTGGCATTCTGTAAAGATGTTGGTATACAGGGGAATAATTGTAAATTATTAAGATGAAACAAGGGATGGTACATTATATGGAAGCAAATGACAGCAACTCTCGTAAAGCTCAGAATGAAATTTTGTCAAATAAGAATACTTGAACAAGACATGATCTCGGTTGCAAATTACAATTCCATATGAAGCAGACACTATGTAGTTTCTTTAAGCTGCATCCGGAGAATGCGATCAAGTAATAAACTTTTCAGCAAATCGCAATCTACTGACAAGTACGATTTCTTACGATTGGTCTTTTTAAAAATGTAGAACCTGGGCATTTTATGGCGAAATGGTTGTAATTGACTAATGAGAGATTAGCGTTCAATGTTCTTAACATACATCTGTTCTCAAATTATGTTTACGGTGTATAAGGCAAATGATATCATTAATGGAGATCGAAGTGTGGTCGATACCATTAATGTAACCCGGTATTCATAAGAAACACACAAATATATATTGAGCTTAAGCACGGGTGTATGTGTCACATTCCGGTTATTACTTACTTTGCGACTCGATAATAATGAGGTAATTTCCGGGACACTTCATATCTTAGTGAACTCAACAAGAGTTGTTTAAGATAATGCATACACGTTAAACAGTCCTCAGAAGGCTGAAACTGCTACTTGCTATCGTCGGCTTATAAATGTTAAGTACGTAATAACAGTGGGAAGATCGAAGCTGGTATGAAAGCACTGGCATTTGCCGAGCGTTATATGCAATTGGAGAAGGTGGGTACGTTTAATATAAATAGCTGATCGTACCTGAAGAGGAAATTACTATTAATGAAGTATGTTTTTGTTTTTTTAAATTTCGAATATTATATTGGCCGATATGTTAGTCGCTATCAGTTCGGATGTTACGCTCATTTTTAAATATTACAAACTATCGTTATTACGAGAATAATATATGGTTCTTAAAAACGAATGAAATGTGATAGAAAAATGATTTTTTCTGTTTGATTAATGCTGGTAATTATAATGCAATACGTCGTTACATATTATAATTAATTTTGAAATAAGTTATTAAACTAATGCAGAGAACTGTTGTAAAACTATTGATCAGTAATAATTTATACGTTTGTACCCGATATATATACGTGTATGTATTCTAGTATATGTGTACTTTTAATCCGGTTTAAGGTGGAATCGATTAATCATGTATAATGTGACGGTAATTTTTTGCAAAGCTTTATTACAAGTTCCAGGCTGTATATTCCAGGAATATATACAAAAAGAAGCATGCTGGTTGATGCAACTTTTCGGGATTGTTTGCATAAAAAGTTTCTCCGGTTTATCGAGTATGTTTAATCGTATTCTATGTGTTGTTTAAAGTATATTTCTGTCTTATTTTTTACGTACACGTTATACTTTGAAAGATTAAGAGCCAAATAATAAAAAAATAAATTACGCTTTGTGAAAATAACATTTATATACATTTTTCGATATTATGTATATCGTCACACAATAGTATGTTCGGTTCGATTTAAAAACTTTCTTTGTATAGTTGCAGAATCAGAAAACGATCTCGTGATCCCTCGATCAACAGTTCCTACAGCAGATACTTGTCCTTTTCCGGAACAAAATGCCGGTTTAGCTTGGGATACATTATGTTTTGTGTTGTTGTTATTTCAAAGAAGACTATTTTGCAGTCATAATTTCGTCAGAATAGTCGATGAAGCTAAAGCTATGGCTATTCTTGCAGCTAGGTATGTAATTACATTCCCAAGATCTAGGTGGCGTAAACTAAAAAACTGTATCAAGTTTAAATACATTTAAAGAATCATCTAAACAAAGTTTTTGATATAAAAAAAAGTTATCAGCGGAAATTTGAAACCTATTGAAACGTTGTTTCAAATTACGTTTATCATTGATCTTAATTTGTTGAGTAAGTAAACAATTGAACATTTTAATGTTCTATTTTCAATAATTACAGCCCAATTGGTCAGATATGTGTGATGATATTATAAGATTTCCTATTAATAAATGGTTGTTTTATATTTTTTTAATTTATCAGTACAGATATATTAAACAGCATAAATATTTTTAGATCTGATCTCGTCAAGACATCGTATATACGCAATACTCTTAATTTTTCAGATAAATTTATAAAACATGTTTACGATGACAACGTTTATTTCTAGACTGCGTGTATTATTTAAACCGATTGAAATATAACGCAATACTTCGATGCTTAAATTTTTCTTAAAAATATGGTGTATATTTTATTTATTAATGTTAGGGGTGCCGAGTTGATCGCTGAACTGAGTCAAAAGAAAATTCAAAAACAGCAAGTAATCGAAAAGACTGTTTTAGAAAAAATCAAGAACAAAATGGATAGCATAAAAGCTGCGCAAAAACGTATACAAGGTGTTCAAGCGAAAGAACCGACAAATCATCATATAGGTAAGGATTTCTTTATACTAAGCGTCTGAACTTCATTTTTCTTTTTCGTGATGCATACATTCCATTCTATGTATTTTGATCTCTTCAAACGCGCATAATGTCATACTTGTACGTGTTTGTGTAATAGCTTATATATTTATTAATATTTATATAGATCGGCATTAAAAACGTAGTAATTATTATTATTATTATTGCGCTGGAGCAGTGGAGTACAATACTTTGCCTAGAGGACTAAAATCATCAATACCGAGCGTATTTTATAGTAGGGATAAATTCATCCTGTTCAGTTCTCTGCAGGTATTGCTATTAATTGTTCATCTAGCAAGATCGTGTACATGTTTGTTTATATAAAGACTACGGATTTCTAATAATTCAGTAAGTCTGGGAGAACATTTGAATTATTATAAGTTAAAATTATAATAATAATCCAGCACCGTTCGCGCAATATTGCGCATAGGCGTTTTTTTTTCTTTTATTTTAATTTCATATACATAATTAAAGAAGAAATATATACGATATCATGTAAGTGTTGTCATTATTATTATTAGTAGTAGTAGTAGGAGTAGTATTACTTTATTTTCTCAACGATTATTTATCCATTTTTTTATTTTATTTTATTATTCATGAATTTATTCATTTTTTGATTTGTAATAATTTTTATTTTGTATTTCTTCTTTTCATCGTTAATTTTTAAAATGTACTGGTGTTGTATTGAAATTGAAATAAATTTGATTTGATTTAATTATTATTATTTTACGCGAACAGAGCCGCAAGCTCCGCTAGCACGGGAGACATCGGTTAGTATATCGTCTACTATATCGCAACAAGGATTTCACACCCCTATCGAAGAGGATTTTCCTACTACTACTAATACTTTTCCTTCTCGTCCTAATTCTTATTTACAACCGCCAACTCCTACATCCGCTATTATGACTATGTCTTTAGAAGGTTATCTAGAACCACAAAGAATGTCATTCGGTTCACCTCCTGCCTTATTTCATCGTACGTCCTTATCGTTCGAAGAAGCCTATCCAGTTTTTTCTCATCCTGATTACCCGCATCATACGTATGTTCGATCATTTTCTCATCGGAGACAGTCTAGCTTCGGAGTGAGCACTTCATTGTTAACAAGAAATCGACGTTCGCTCTCTGTTTCATCCCATCATACATGTATCGTAACAATTTACTTTTTTGTTGTTGTTTTTTTTTAATCACGCTTGTCATCATTTCTTGTAATATCGATCACTTCGTTTCGACGTTTTATTGAAATACAAAAACACGTGACTCCGAACGCTACACATCAAAATTATTATTTACCGAAAAATATCACCTCGTGTTTAGTAGCAAAATCATGTAAATATTTCGTCGACTTTACTATTATGTATATATATTAAGGTGTGTTTCGCAAATAAAATAAATCCGTGTAAATACGCACACGTGTACATATATTACATGTGCAGGAATTCATGTTTCGGCGAATAATGATTTAATAAGAAAATGTAGTGAGTTTTTACATTTTTCTTTTAACTGAATTTTTCATTTTGTTAATAGAATATAAAAAGATTTTAATTGCTTTTAACGAATATATATATATATATATATATATATATATATATATATATATATATATATATATATATATGTTACGTTCTTCTCCGTTCGCGTTGAAATTTACAATACATAACGTATACGAATTCAATGCTTGTAACTGAATGAATTTGTGTCATTTTAACGCGATTTAAAATTACCTTATAACGATTAATCGCATCCAGATTTCTTCTTTTAACTTTTCAATTTAAATTTCTTGTCTTTTTGATGTTTGTTAAAGCACTGTCATTAGACCCTTATCTCTAGATACTTCTTTAATTATGTAATAATCGACCGAAATTAAATATTTCAATTCTCTAGACTCTAGAGCATAAGAAATATTTCTACATAACATTATTTAAATGTTAATTTCTATGATATTAAATAGCCGAACGTATAAAATAGTAATCATAATCAAGAAAGACCAGCTTTAAAAGTGGAAACCGCATTTTTTTAATTACAAACTAGTTTTACGTCGTGGCATTAATACAAAGCATCATTTTAAAAAAATAAATATGGTATTGTCAATTGTAAAACAAAACTTGAAAATGAACGCCACCTAAATTTATAATATAACTTGAAAATGTTGCATAATTAAGAAGTCCGTGATAAAATCGGTTAAATTTTAATATAAAATGTTTTACCACGCGTTTCTTAAAATTCGGTGACTACGTATAAACTTTAAAAAAAAAAATAATTTATGGACATATTTTTTAATGTTTTTAAATTAATTATATATATATAAAAAAACAAACGGTCTTCGTAACGTAGCGATAATGTTTTTCTGCTCGCACGATCTGAGTTATCATGGACGAGAATTTTTCAGTCCTGTCTAGGAAACTCAACTATTCATTCAGGTTAGTCTGTAAATTAGTGCCATCTTGTTGAGAAAGTTAAAAAAGTGAAGAAGATAATGGCAAACCACCATTTTATTGGTTTATACGAAGAAACCGTCGCTTGGTTGGTCCTCTATAAATTTTTAGCTCGATGAGGTTCGTCCGTGTCCGCACCACTTTTCTAGTTGTTGGTACTTTACTACTTATTTTAACTATCGTAAAAAGAAATGTTTACCTACAAACTATTCGATTGTATTTTTAAGCTCCATAATAAAATACACTCGTGGCATTTCAAAATAAAAAAATTCAGTGGTGCTTTAATTTCATTTCGTAATGCAGTCTTAAATGTAATAATTATGAAATGTTTGTGTATAGGATTAACATAGATATTTTAGTTTGTGAATGAAATGTTTTGATCTGAATAGACTTTACTCGTGGAGATATCGTGATTACGAAAAATCCATCTCCTGTACAAGATGCGGTGAATCTCTGTTGTGACCTATCCGGATGCGTTCTGCTAAACTTTCTTCTACTGCAATCCTTACCATGTCTGACCACTTTGTGGGGACGCGATCGCGTCTTATTTTTCCTTCTACTATTACTTCAAGAATTCTCGCCTGAAGTCCGTCTGTTCTTATTATATGATCGAAGTATGTTACTATTCTACTGATTACTACCGAGGATAATCTTCTGTTTGTTGGATCAACGTATTGTAATATCGAATAGTTCGTTTTCTTGTTCGTCCACGGAATTCTTAACATCCGCCCCAACAATACATTTCTAGCGCATTTATATTTTGTCGATTACATTTCCGTAGTGTCCGCGTTTCTGCGCCGTAAGAAAGACTATTGACTAGTTTTATTTTCACTTTCTTCGATACTGGGCATCAGCCCACATACGTTTTAGATGCACCATAACCCTTTTTGTTATGTTTATTCTATGTCTAATTTTTGCTTCAGAACCCCCTCGATTTTCCACTATCGAATCTAAATATTCATATTGCTTCACAATTTTCACCCCGTTAACATCACGTAAACCCGTGCAATTATTGTTCTGTTTGTCAACAATCTTGATTTTCGTCTTGTCTTTGTTAATTATTAAACCATATTCAGTGCTGTATTTTCTAGACAAATTACAGTTTGCATCATACTACTTAAGTTATTAGTTATGAGCGTTGTGTCGTCTGTATACCTGAGGTTTCATATCTTAACCCTCACCAATGGAGAACCTACTGTCATGAATCTGCAAAAACTTGCGCATAATGTACTCTCCATAGAGGTTGTACAACAATGATGACAGAATACAGCCTTATCGTACTCCACGTGATATGTAAAAATCTTCCGTGTGTATCTCTTTGTTTATTTGGACTTTAGCCGTACTATGTTTGTATAAATGCATGATTAGGTATTCTCATTTCAACTAAAATTGGCTAAAATTTGTTCCATTGAACACAATCAAATGTCTTTTTGTAGTTTACAAAGTAGAGTACCAATTCAACGTTGTATTCCCGTGCTTTTTCTATTAACAGTCGAATGTACCAGTTTATTCCCATGGAAGTTCATTACACATTACACTATATAACCGCTCATATATGATCTTTAATATAACTTTGCTAGTGTGTGAAATTAAGGATATTGTCCTGTAATTTTCGCATTTTTTGTAGGACCTTTCGTATGTAAGATAATATATGTAGATCGTCACCAGTCTTTTGCCTAAATATCGGATCTCCAAATGCTATTGCAAATTGTATGTATAGCATGTTCTGTCTTTTCACCTGTCAGTTTAAAAATTTCCGAAGGAATATGGTCAGGTCCTGGAGCTTTGTTCTCTTTTAAATAGGTTATAGCGTTTTGAACCTCTGGGAACGGACTTGAATGTTCCATCTCGTCCATTTGGATGCTATCATCAGTTTCTCGAAGATCTTCTGCGCTGTAACGCCACGTTTCTGCTATTTCAACCGTATCCGTTTTTAATTAACCATTCTCATCTATTACTTTAGTTTTCATTTTAAATTCTCTTGCCTAACGTCAGTCTTTTTGATATAATGATATTGTATCCGTTCTATCCGCACTTTTTTGGATCGCATCACATACAGATGAGATATAGTCATTTTTATCTGTTCGGCACAGTCTTTAGATCTGTTTGTTTATTAACTTCTTCTTTTCTATATAATTTTCGCTTCCATGACTTAGGTCTCTTCGTTCTTCTATAACTGCAATTATTTCATTTGAAAACCAGTGTTTCTATTTATTTGTTTTATGGGGCGATTGAGAGTCTTTATATGCGTTTTTAATATTTTCTTTCAACCGGTTCCAACTTTATTCCGATGATGTGTTTACATTTTCTTGTGTGTAGTTATCAAGTCTTGTTGCCATGACTGTTTGGAACTCTTTTGGGTTTAAAATTTTCATGTTTGTTAATGGCAAACTTTTATTTCGAACTTTTAGTTTTAACCTAATTTCCAATCTATGATGTGAGCCGCATAATATTTTAGCATTTTTACACGATGAAAACCAACGTCTGTTGATTAGTAGAAAATCATTTTGATTGCGAACTCTATTTCCCGGTGATATCCATGTTATTAGTCTGCGGACGTGGTTTTTGAACATTGTGTCCATTTCTGACATCTGGTTGACGAATAACAAATTATACTAATTTGTTTCCCCTCGCATTTCGATCACGGCCTATATGTTTCTGCATATGTTCATATTCATCATTATGCATTTTACAAATTTTGGCATTAAAATCGCCTATAATAATGTCGATTTCACGTCGTGGAAACGATCCAAGGACGTCGCTCACTTGGTCATAAAATAATTGTGCATCCGTCATCGGTGCATATACTTGAATTAAATTAATCACAACTGGACTGGTACCTAGTTTATTAAGATGTTGCGTTCATTGATGGCATGATAACCCTTTACTATATGGGCAATTTCCTTATGTATCATAAATTGTTCACCGCTGTTATCTGAGCTACATATTCTATAAGTAATTTGCGTGGAAATGACCGGATTCGTTATATCTAAAAAAGTTGAGTTTACCAGTTACGTTCCACGTAGTTATCTTATTTGTTTCAAAAGTCTTTAATCTCGTTTTAGATTTTTTGGTCGCATATTTTACATTCTGACCCCGAATTTCAGGATGCCGGTTTCCAACTTATCCGGATATGTCACAATATACGCGGAAATATACTACAGTAGTTTCCCCTTGCTTATTATAGGATTTCAGACTGTCTCCTATAATACAGCCGCTCCTAACCTGGAGAACAGACGCCGACCAACAAGCCATTCCGAACGTGGGATATAGACGCCGTTTGATTTTAATTAGGATTTAGGCTTATAGTGGTCATACTCGCTTTGGCACGGTGCCTTTAACGGGTTTATGCAGTATTAAAAAAAAAACACTGCACCCTCATACATGGTCATTGTCTTATTCGCGACTAACCTCCATATCTTGAAGTCATTCCACACCGCCCGTGGACACTCCCCCTCCCCTGAGCACGGGTTCCTAGTTTACACATATCTATTTACCCTGAAGGTATTACGTTTTCATAAAATAGTAAAGGGGATAATTACAAATAAAAATTGGTATGCTGCACTCTATAAATGGAAAATGCACATTTTGTCAGTTGTAAATATCATTGAACAATTTATTATTCAGATTAAATATATATAAACGTTTGGATTCACTGTATAATAACATCACACTTCGCAGTCAGGGCTTGTGTTCAGTTTGTTATATTTCATTAATCGTGTATATACATAATAATGGCAGATGATTTAATTATTCCGAATAGGAAAAATATCTGTATGTATGTAAACGATTTAAAGTGTTACAATTTCAAATAAATCGTTTATAACCTTTTATTCTGCGCGTTGTATTAATGTAATAATACCATAATTTAGCTGCTTACTTATCAGTAATGATGTATTCATGTTTATTCGTTCGCTGTAATAATATGTTTTAATTAATTAGTTTAATCAACGCGATTGTTATTTGTTTATTTACGTATTGTGTATATGCATGCAAACATCTTTATATTTATATACATAATGAACACTCCAAATTTTGACCCGTTGTAATAAATTATAATTTTCGAAGAAAATAAATAAGTTTTGTAATTTTAATGAAAATACGCGTTTTTAAAAACTAATTCTACATTTTCGTCCCCTCTTGTAGTCGCAATTTAAGTTGGTTTAAAAAAAAAAATAGTTTTCCCATATGTAATGTTTCTAATGAAAAATAGTGTAAATCGATTCGAAAAGTTGAACGCGAGAAATAACTGTGATTGTCGGAGTCTACACTATTTATGAAAAATATGATTTTTCTAGTGCATACTGGAATAGGTTGAACGATAAATGAAATGATAAATTTCAATATTTCTTCTGATAAGATGTAATGTACAATTCTGGCAAATATTATACTGCAACGTTTCTAGTTCGCATCGCTGTTGAACTTTTTTTTTTATCGCAATGAACCATCCCACCACATTCTTAGAGAGAAAATTTTTGTCTTTAAGTCTCTACATTCCTTAAAATATAATTCAAGAATAACTCTGATTTCTTAGTTTTAATATTGTTAATTTTTCAAATTAAGTTATTTGATGATATTCCGCTGTATGACAGAAACATATATTATCATTCCCGTTGTTGTATAAAATTATAGTTTCGAGTCATTCCCGTTGTTGTATAAAATTATAGTTTCGAGTATTTGTGTCAACAATGATGACAATTGTAAAATTGCTGTCTTATCTATGCTGTAATATATATGAATAAGACAGATGCGCGTAAATTTTCTGTATTATATTACAGTTTGGTGTAAAGTTTTTAAAATAAACTTGCTAGTTGGTAAAATATCGTTTGTATTATCAAAAAATAATTCAGCGCAATTTGCAGTTAGGTATCACTATGGTTAAGAAATTACACTGATTATACGAAAATATGTTTTTTAACGGTTTCTTGTGGAGCAAAATATTAATCGCAAACAAAAAATTGCAGCTGTACGTTCTGGTGATTACTATATGTTCGACGATAATGAAGAAATCACCTTCTTAGAAAGTACGAAAGAAGATTCTGAAGAAAATTCCGACGACGCTTGTAGCGGTCAGAATCCAACACTTGGAAAGGTAAAGTTTTGCGAAATGCTGTTTCCATTTAATTGAAAAATGTGATCTGCGTTCGTATTGAATTCTCCCGGAATTTTCGGTTGTGAATCCGGTGTTTAAACTTGTAGCGAATTATAAATTTTCAACAAATATAGTTGTGTTTTTATTTTGAATTTTTGATTATTGTTTATATTCTCGCCTAACGATATTTATTTAAGCGCGAATAATAAATTATAGTTAATGGAGACCGTACTAAAAAAAGACATAAAAGAAGCGGTAAAATGTTCGGAGCAAGATACCAGTTTATCTGACACTAAAGCGATTGCTAAATCCAGTAGAGACACAACTTCACAAACTGCCGAGTATAGTGACATTACAATGTCTGAAGACGAAGATGATGTAAGCCATTTTTTTCTTCGTAGTTTGTATAAACTGTTTTACATTATTATTATATATATGTATTTTAATTCAACATGTCGTGGACATTTTAAAATCAAATAAACAGTATTAAGTTTGGTGTATTCAACGATAGTTCTTTTTTCATAATTGCTATATAAACTTAATTAAACGAGTATATGAAATTTTTTTTTTTTTTTTTTTTAATACATATACGGTAAATAGAAAGAATGTTCAACCTGTCAATATCGTAGCACGGATGCAACGTCGAGTAAAGATGTAACAGCTTCATCGGGAAAAGAAAGGTAATATTTTTAAAGTGTTTATTTATATTCTACATGAATCACAACTTTTTTGCCCCCCCCAAAAAAAAAAAAAAAAAAACTAATTTTTATTACGACCATTTCTAGAGTAAGAAAACTTAGTAAACGTGGTAAAAAAAGTGATAAAGATGGAAGAAGAAGTTCTGAAAGTTCTTATCATGGTACAGGTGAGGAACATCATATTATATTGATATATTACTAATGATTTTAAATAATATGTTGCTTGTCGTTACTTATAACATTTAATCGATTGTATGTAAACTTATAATTTTACCCGTCCTCGTGTGTTACATTGTCACGATAATTGTATTGTATATAATTACAAATTCCTTGGTTTTTAATTGAATTTAATCAAAGTATAACAAAACTACATCTATTATATAATTTCGAAATTCGTGTAAATGCGTTCTGCAGGTTTTAAAAAATATTTAAAATTTTCAAAGTTTAAAATTATTTATTGGGTGACGTATTGTTTAAGATAAATAACAATTCGTTAAAATTCGTTCTGAAATAATTTTGTAATAATATATGAAATTTCGAACAAATGTGTTTCCATTTATATAAAACACCGTTTTTTATCATACCAATATCTTTCTATTTGCAAAGTTATTCCCTAGGATAATAGGACAACATTTTATTTTTATTTGAATTTATAATTTATTTACTTACGTTAGTTATATTCGTCATCTTCAACTTTAATTAAATACGTCCTATTCAAAATTCCTTAGTTTCGTAAACTTTTTGTCTTAATTTAATGTGCGTTTGAAAACTTCGAAATTTAAATTTAATAGATAGGACGATTATATAAAAAGCGTTGCGGTAAGTATTAAATTAAAATTTATTTAACCGACGTTCAGTTATTTATATAGGGTGACTCAGAGAAGACGAACGGTTTTGTTGTTTTTTAAATAACTCAAAAACTACTCGACCAAAATTGTTGAATGAAACTTTATTTAAAAATAGGAAAACGAGAGATTAGCTTACTTCCAATCGTTCAGATGACCGCCATTAGCAACAATACTCATTCAGGCTTTACAAAGTTTTCGAAAAATTTTTCGTGCATAGGTCGCTGAATTTTTGAAATTTCTTCAGAAATTCGAGTTTTCAGGTCTCTCCCAGATTTCGTGGACGTGTTTCGTAAACGCTGCTCTTAGAAACCGCGTAACTTTGAATTCTTTTCGAAACTCTGCACTGTCGTGATTGATTCACGCCGAAAATAACGTTCAACATAATAATCGAAACTGGACAAAACGAATCACTCGTGTGTACACTAAATGTCGAGCACGCGGTTTGCATATTAGCCGTGTTACCAACTGGACTATTCAAAAAACAAAACCGTCCGGTTTCTCTGGGTCACCCTATACATGCATATTATTTATTTAATTTGAACTAAATACAATAATACAGCGCTTCTCCTGATTAACCATTTATTAAATTTAAAAAACCGTAAGTTTTTCTTTTTTTGTTTCGAATATTTAAATCCTTCATAAAAAAATTATTTATATACATAAACACACACACACGCATTCATATATAAATTTCGACTGGTTAAAAAATACCTTTGAAATTCGATGACTTTAATTTAGTTAAAATATCCTTATAATTTATACTATTCTTTAATGTTGTGCTGCAGAACCAAAAGACGGTGCGACTAAGTGTTGGGATAAATTTGTAACGTATGTACGATTTTCGATTGCATTTATTAATAGTGCGATGGAGTCTATTATTCGGTTCTTAAATCTTCGTTCCCGCGACTATCGATACGTAATTAAAGCGTTAGATAAAGAAAAGAAAGCATTAAAGGTAATTACCATTTTTTCCTTACGTACATATTTAAATGACTCTAATTTTATAAATTGAATTATGTGACGATATTATTGATAAGATTAATTAAAATTTGCCGAATATAGACAAATTTATATAAATATAAAATTATAAAATTTTGTTTTCAGCAAATTATTATTAAATTTTTGTGATATTGTATTCTGCGCCTAAAATTACTTTGCCGAATCACATCGTTTATAACTGTTAAATTATCGAGAATACACAGCCCTGAACAATTGCGATAAATTTATAATGAACATGTTGCTGCGTGAACAGCCAATTCCGATTGACAACAAACATCATAGTGACGTATTTATAAATTCAGTATACTTTTGACAATGTGCGACTTCGTTGCTACTTAATGCATGAAGTGAAATGTTGAATTCGAAAATTTTTACATCACATGCAGTTTTTTGTGGTGAAAATTAATGCAATCACTCAAAATATAGTAATGAACGGTTTACTACATGAATCCAATTTTGTTAATTATATATATATATATATATATATATATATATATATATATATATATACGTGTGTGTGTGTGTGTTGTGTGTACATGTATATATATGTGTGTATATTTCAGATATTCTGATTTATGAAAGCATTTCAACATGCGCTTAATCAGTAAAATACACTATTTTGTTAATATTTTTTGGATTATTCTATTGAAAATACATTCTATATAATTCTGCAGTTAAGCCCCGTTAAAATTGCAATGTTGTACGAAAAAAGAATAATGTAACTCCTGATAAGAGTAGCTTTGAACGCGTGAATACTAATCCATTACTAAAAATATTTATACTTATAGTTTACATTTTATTAGAGTACACGTTACATATATGAATGTCGCGGTGGCCTAGTTGCTAGAGTGCTCGACTGTCAACTTGACGGTCGGGGTTTCGAAACCAACATGTGACAGAAAGTTTTCATCATTATTTAATTATTAATTATCAGGGAGAAGGCAGTGGCTCCCCACTCCGTATAACATCATATGCCTGCGCATCTGCTTCGCATATAAATAGTGCCTTGAATGCTAGCTAATTTTGTACGTAAAAATAAGTACAATAGCTAGTCACGGCGTTCGGAAACGAACAATATGACGATGATGATATATATATATATATATATATATATATATATATGTGTGTGTATAATGTGACAGCCGTCTGGGTCCCAAGACTGCGCCACGCAAGACGATCACCTGCCGTCCTCTTCAAGTCTTCATAATTTTGCATTCCGGTATCTTTTAATACAGTGTCTGTAATCGTCATTTTGGGTCTTTCACGCGGTCTTTTTCCAACAATTTTCACGTCTATAATTGTGGATTTCCCTCCAGCTTATAAGTTGCAGCTTCCAACACATCTCAAATGCTTCAAGTCTGAGAGACCAAGTGCAATAGTTTCTACACTTTTTAGGGATTTTGTTCTTTGAGATTGGTATCATAACCGTTATATAATGATCATTTAGTCATGTTCCTATCAACATTATTTCACAAATTATTTTGAATAATATCTTTTTAATCTTGGGGACCGCTATTTTTCCATAATTCTGCGGTTATATTATCGAATCCAGCCGCCTTGTTGTAATTTAGAGACCGCTGTATCAAATTCCGCTCGCAATATCGTCTTCTCTTTTCTCGGTTTTTTGCTTTTCGGTTTCCAAGGCTGAGTTGGTTGTTTGTAAAGAGCTTCTACATATTTTTTCCATGCACATCGTATTTCTTCTCTCGTTTGTTGTAATGTACACGGTTACACAGGATGTTAGCCTGCGTTATATCTTCAATTTATATATATTTCTGTTTCCATCATTGTTCTTTTAAATGTATGTACTCTTGATTTATTGTATTTCTTAGCATGTGGTATTGGTTTTTTCCTTCTCCAGTTAATATATGTTTATAACATCTTTACTCTTTCATCATTTTCAGTACATCGTTTGTGATCCACGGGTTATGTTGTATCTGCCATTGTTGTATACCTATAACTTCTGCAGCTTGCTTCACAATATTTCTAATCGCGATCCATGTCTTTTCGATGTTTTACAAATTAATGTTAAATTTTTTAACTTTTCCGTTGATTAGTTTTTATCTTATTATTTTTCAACGCTAGTCTGTTTTCAATATTTACTATTGTATTTTCTATAGGGTCCTTCAATACACTGAAAAGTCTCCGTTTCTTCCTTTACTTTTTGAATGTATGACATGTACGTTCCCGGTTTTAAATTATCCATCATCTTGTCGTTTGGTTTCAGAAAGTACTCAAATATCAATATTGTTTCATAACATTTCTTGTTTTACATTTTCCAGTTTGCCTATTTTTAAAATTGTTCTTATATTCCATGTTCCGATCCTATATTGGTTTTAGTTGTTAGTTTGGGACTTCGCTGGCTGAAGGTCTGAGATGCCTAGAATATTCTCCTACCTTGCTCGACTCCGTTCAAATGAATGGCTCCCTGACTACTAATTTCATTTTTGTCGTATCACCTTATTGGTTTGCTTCAGAATTATATAGCGGTGATTTCTACTTGACTTCCCCCGGATTTCCTGACAACGTTTACTCCATTGGCCTTTGGATAAACATCCTACCCGCAAGACAGCGGGTTGTTACTGAGGAGATGACGGCTTAAGATTTTTACAGCTACCTAAACCTGTCAGTCCTAGGATATATGCAGACTTTTGATACGAAATTCCTCAAATCTACATCCTAGTTCTCCTAACGCTGTCACTACTGGAATCGCCTGCTCGAGGCTTGCACCAATAGCCGCTCTTGGTTCGTGACTGCTATTTCAACTGAGGTCTTATTCACAGCTATCCTACATATTTGTAGGCCGTTCCACTATATATGTTCGAGCATAGATTATCCTGAATTGTTTCAAAGTTTCCTGACTTATTAAGGATCATACAAAAACAGCTTTTGGATGTATTTCAAAAATTTGAATAATTTTACAAAAGTAATAAATCGTTTGCAGAACACACATATGTATTTGTGTGTATATATTCTATGAATAATCTTTATTATGTTACCAGTCTTCTTAATTTCAGAGCTTACAAAAACGTTATAAATAAAAGTGGATAAATTATGCGACTAACCACATATCAAATCTGTTAAAACCTATCCAAAATGTATCAGTAAACTGCTGTTTTCAAATGTAAATAGTACAACAAACGTGAAGAATATGTGTTTTTTTTTTCAGGATTATTTAATCATTTTTAATAATCAGATTCTTTAAAATAATTTTGTTACTTTCTGTGCGAAATTAGGAAACAAAAAATTTAAGACTCGGTATGCGAATTATGCCAGCACTAAAATGGCATCCAGTACCTCCTGGGACATCCACGGGACCAGCAACGAGGTACAGCCATTAATTTGGATATATGTTTAACATATAATACGTATGTAGTGAAATTAATTATATATATAAGATTTGAATCCATTTTTTTATAACATGTTTGTATTGTAGTCCCTTAAAGATCGAAGAATTCGACGAAGAAGGACTGGTCGCATCTCAGCAACCCACATTCTTTCGTTTAATTATAGCGATATATCTTGCTTTAATGTCGCATTCCGACATGGTGTGCTATTTTGCGGTATTTATATTGCAGATAAGGAATCCCTCTATATTATCCTTACCATTGCCATTGATGGTATTCCTATGGGGAACATTAAGTATGCCTAGACCAACAAAGACTTTTTGGGTCACAATGATCGCCTACACCGAGGTAATCAGATGATAATAATAATAATATTTTAATTACCGTTTTTTTTTTTTTGTTTTTTTGTGAAACATTAAATTTTGATGGCAAATTCAAAAATTAATATTATATGAGTTATTTTAATTTTTGTATCATGGAATTACACGATGGCATTTCGTAGTTGCAAAACTTCGTGAAAAAATTAAATTTGTTCGCATTTTTCATTAACGATAAAAAGGGAAGATGATATGTTCACAATGTTCAAATTAATATATGATCGCGATTGTTCCCGTTTTAGTATATTAAAAAGAAGTTGTTAGAAAAATCGATGGTCTTAATTTCAGTTTTACTTTATAATTTAATGCGGTTTTTTTTTAAAAAAAACTATCAGAATATTCGTCCGAGTGTAAATCTATGTTTTCATTTTCCTACAAGTTTTAATTTTTGTTGTGGTTGTGATTTTTTCATAAACAAGAAGAATATATAAGTCCGATGAAAAAATATTTATTAAACCCTTTCAGTCACATGAAATTTTGACAGAAAATTATAAATCTTATATGTTTATTATATAACGCTGCTTTTTAGATAACTAAATGATTTTCAATATTTTTAAATAAATATAATTAGAATTAAGACATTTCATGGTCAACCAGAAAATATATAATTTTGTCGTTTTAGAATTTCATGTACCGTATAGTAGACACAGGGTTAAAATATTCGAGAGTAATTATGAAATTTCGATTTAAATTATTGAAACGAAGCCAAGTTAGTTCTAATTAATTTTGAAGTTTCTTTTGTTTTTGATTATTGCTTATGCGCTATTTTTGTTCTGTTTTTCTTTATAGGTAATTGTGGTACTTAAAAGTATTTGCCAGTCCGATTTACTTGCGCTGAATAATAAATCATTAATAGAAGGAAATCAAATTTTAATAACTATGATTGGCTTGGAAAAAGATAAATTTTACGCCATATTCGACCTTGCTTTGTTATTAGCCGTCTTTTTTCACAGGTATACATTATAATGATATTTCTGAAATATACTTTGAATTTGGATCGAGAATGGGAAAACTTTATTAGTTCAGTTAAAATGTTCAAATTTCTAAATGTGGTTTCATTTAAATTTCGTTTATGCTATTATATAAAAATATGACTTATAAAATAAATAAGCGACTAGTGTTTCTAATTAGTAAATTCTAACTTCGGATAAGACAAACTACGGTAAGCCTCTTGCTTATATTTCTCATTTAGTAATAATTAGTATAAATTGATTAATAATTACCAACATTTGTTTTTTTTTTTTATTTATTTCAACTTTAAATTAACGTTAGTTTAAAATTAATTTAAAAATTGATCCTTTTAATTTTTACATCCGCTTATCTGAGAGGTCCGTTTAAAAAGAAATTAATGAATTCGATAAATATCCGTTAAAATGATAATTTTTAATAATGTTAATCATAAATTTTTAATTCGAACGTTAAACTAAGACTACATATGACAAATAAAACTAGTTTTAAAGCGTAGTTTATAACATATATTATATTTCCTTTAAGATTATTAATTACAGTCTGTAGGTGAATAAATGTTACGTAAAGAGATTTTCATCGTAAAACGAATACGATTTAAGCAAAAATAAAACAGAATCGAATAAATTAATTTTTCACACTTTTCGGCATAATCCAAGACTATGTAGCATATACGCCGTTTATTATAACATTTTGTCGTAATGTATTGCTCCAAGTTATAAATTTTCAGAATAATTAGTTACAATTTTTTTTTTCAAATAAATGTGTTGTTTTTATTTATAAATTATTAAAATAACTAGTTACAATTATTTTTTGAAATATATTCTTGTACAATCATAACGAAAGAATGAAAATTAACTTCTATAAAACATTTTTATCCGTTTAAATTTTTATTATTAACTATTTAAAACAGAAACGGTTACTTTTGTATTTTTCATTTAATACCTAGTTCATGTTGCTTCATTAGAATTTCCCGGTTCAGTTTTATTGTTATCTGTTTCTTTAATGAGTATTCAAGCTTGTTTGATAGTTTAGAAATATAAATTATTTTTCATAGACTATTCGAAACCTGAATTTTAGCTCGTAGGAATTTGAACATTCGCAATATTTACAAGTATAATATAATATGATCCTCACCTGTAACCGAAATCGTGTAATTGAAAATGTAAAAATAATATCGTATATGTTTTCCCAGCTATGATGTTAAATATATTCTTTATGTACATCAAGACCTGCATTTGATTTATAATGTAAATTTTGTATTTATCAACGGTTTAAATTTATACAGTAAATTGTAAACTATAAATATGTTTTCTGTTTTAATAATTCCCCCGTGAAGATCTCTATTAGAATATTTTTTTTAACTTTACCTTTTTTATAAAAATCAACCCAAGTAAATGCCGATACGTTCTTTTTATAAAGTTTTTGACTAGAAATGCTCGTATATTCATTTCGAAAATCTGACCTAATGTATCATCATATTGAGCGAACTATTTGAAATTCTGTGTTTGCTGAATAAAAACATAAACGAATGTTTATATTTGGAAAACAATGTCATAATAACACATTTTTCGCATGATTAATTTCCTGGATTCTAATCCTCGTGACATTATTGTATTTTACATTTACGTCTAGATCCACGTTAAAATCTTTGGGACTATGGAAAAGCACGGAAGAATTTAACAAGTCTAATAAAGGTAATACTTTGTTAAATTTAAAGTATGTGTCACCTCAAGAAAGTTCTGGTCCGTCTGGTGTTACTCAAGACAGTGACGCGACTACAGAGATTACTACGATTAATTTAGCTGCTTCTGATAATTTCTTAAGCGAACCCGCTGCCGGTGATAGTGGGCAAACCTATCAGAATCAAGCGCCGATGCATTGTATAGATTCTGGATCTAGTAATTCGTTTTCAAAATTGTAAGTTAATTGTGTATATTTTTTATTTAGGTATATTTTTATAATAAAAACGAAGAAAACGATAACTGAAAAAAAAAAATTTAACTTATTATATATATTTTTTGACCTGTTTTCACCTTTTGATGAGTTTAATCAAGTTTTAAGTATTTAGACATCTACATTAGCATTCTTTATAAAATGATCAAGTACATACTTTTTTGATACAATGAATTGATGACTGAATAATACTCAAGGGCAGAGATCTTAATGTCGGCAATCCTTTTTCCAAAAGTAATCTTTCTGGTTCAAATTTATCACACTGTCATGTAGTATGCTCTATTAACCCTTCTAGATCACAATACTCGAAAATCGAGCTATTAATAACTCCTAAACGCCATAGGTGAAATGGTATTCTGTGGTGTCTAAAATGTAATCTGCTATATCGTTTTTATATAGTCTCTCTCTCTATATTCTAGTCTACATACCATGGATTCGTATCGACAGTATGTTTTATAAATATATGGGTTCTGTTGTGTTTATTATGTATATATTGATTCCCATTGTTTATACAACTTATCCTTGGCAACATAATCTTCCCAGTTTAGTCTTGTTCGCCTACTATTATTCTGTTCACTTCTAGTAATGGTATTGTCTCGTTTCCACAAAGTCCAACGTGTCCTGGAATCCACTTAAAAACCATCATGATGTTTAGTTTTTTTTAAGTTTATTTACTAATTTTCTAATTTTCATTTCTATGTTTGTAATCTGCTTACTGCTGAAAGAGAATCTGTCGCTATTAAAATATTTTGGCTTCTACATTTTTTTAATGTAGTTTAACTCCATCATTATTGCGTATAGTTCATTGTGAACTTTCCATACTTCTTTATTTATGTAATAAAAAGCTGAAGTATACCGTCCTACTGACTTATTTATAGAACCATCTGTATCGATTATTTCGAAATTTGCGTATTTTTCGTTAATTATTTCTGTGTGTTATTTAAATTTTTATCATTCGATGCGTGAATATTATTTTCCCCAATTTCAACGTATGTGGGTTCAAAATTTTTCCCATTCCGTTTGGAATATCACCGGTTTTGCATTGGATATTATCTTTAAGTGCGAGTAATTACGGAAGCTAATCAATAAAGGAGGAATGTTTTTATGTATCTATTATTGTTCATTTGTTTGTTCAATGTTTTAATTTGTTTCGTAACTATATGATTTGTTCTTTAATTTTCAACAAAAATTCGTTTACTATGTATTGTATTCTTAATAGTGTAGGTGGTTCAGATTACTAAAATACACTGACAAGCAGTGAATATTATAGCTCTCATTCATATTCTGACAGTCTTATTTTGTGTTGTTTGTAGTTTTTGAATACTCCTTTTATTAAAGTTGATAAATGGGGCTACATAATTTATCTGGGATGTTATTAAAGCTCCATATATCACCATGTTTGAAATATGATGTGCACCCCACTTAGATCCTGAGATGGACCAGAACAGATTAAGTCCTCTCACATTTTGTCTAAAGATATCTCATTTCGTCCGACCATTTCATTTTAGAATCAACTCCTAAGTATTTACATGACGATTTAAATTGTATTGATTTATGATTTATTCTAATTAATGGAGAACTATTATTTATTTTCCAAGTAAATAGTACGCCTTGAGTTTTTTTAACATTCACCTCAAATCATTCAATATATTTTGTAATTTTCGTGTAGTTTGTTTTGTTCTTTGATAATCGTATTTAGGTTTGCTGCGGAAGTATATAACACTAAATCATCGGCATATTGGACTAATTTGATGTACTGGCTCTGTATAATCACTGAGTGTATATTATAAATAATAAAGGACTTAGTTTGTTGTCTTGTGGCACGCCTGTATTATTATGAACATTGCGGTATAATTTACTATTGTACCTAATTGTTAGATGTATATTATAAAAATACCGAATTCCATCGATTTATTTTTGTTGCAACACCAGCCTATTTTAACTGCTTTGTTAATATACATAAATTAATACTGTCGTGCGCAGATTTTATGTCGATAAATACAAATTTTTGGTTATTATATCCACAGTAAAGGTGGTCAATGCTTCCCGAGTTCCAGATCTCTTACGAGAGCCCTACTGTACTTTGGGGAACTTATTATTTTGAAGAAGTCACCATAATAATATTTCTTTTAATATATTTTCGAAAGGTTTTATAACGCATGATCAAAAAAGTTAGGATCTATATGAATCGAATAAATCTGGATTTTTGTTTGGTTTGAGTATTGGGCAAATTAAATATTGTTTCCGTGGTTTTGGACAATATCCCTCACCCAGAAACGAATTATGTAAATTTATGAAATATTCTTTATCATCATGCGAAAGAAATTTTATAGCTTTATATAAAATAGTATCCCTCCCAGTACTTAGTGTTTTTATTGTAATTTAAACTTTTATTTAATTCTGCAATTGTTATTTGTGAATCTAAGATATCATCTGTATTTTGATAATTTAATTCTAAATGCACAATAGAAACATTCGCTGGACTTTGGGCGATAAAATCCTTTAACTATGTACCTATTGTTTCTTTTTAAATTTTTAAACCATTTTAATCTATTACACAACTCCTTAGTATCTAATTTAGGCCTGATAATATTGCAATATATTATCGGACCTAAATTAGATACTTTTATGTAATTTTACATAGACAGTTCTCCAGTGAATATTCGAAGAGCTGTCCTTAATGCGATCATTCTATTGTATTCTTCATTTCACCAAGCTTGGCGGTAACTGTTTCCAAATGCAGAATCATTCAATAATTCTTATATCGCTATCGCCAAGCAATCATACTGTTCCTTCGCAGTTGTCGAAGGCTTTTTTGAATATATTTTATTTTATCTTCCATTACGGATTCGTATTTATTCTAGTTTATATCTGTAATATTCAGAGTCTGGATGAGCATCCGTTATTTTGAAGTTTTTTCTCTTTGTCCAAAATTGATAGTTGTTATTAAAGTATAATGATCGCTTTCCATGGTATCAGTTAAAACTTTATGTTTTGGGATATTATCACTAAATCTATGTTATTATTTCTTCTTCCGAACTGTGTGGGTTAATAAAAGTTAATAATATATTTTAATCAAATTTGTTCTCTCAATACTGGTATTATGGCAACTCCAATGACGTATGCAATGCGTTAGTATCTTCCATTAATAGAAATTTAAATTAGAAGTTACGTTATTCCATTTATTCTTAGACATTTTATGTCCAGAAAATATACTAAGCAGAGACCAAGTTTGATGTAATTTATTCTAATTTTAGTACACTGTACTGTATTTTCAAGTTGTATGGATTGTATCGTTTTCGGCTCGTATTAATCGATGAAGGTATTTAAGAAAGTTATTTTCTTTTGTAATTTCCTTAATTTCGTTTCAGAGTTTTAAATAGGGCTAGGGGATTCTTTAACAAACTTACAGATACTGAAAACAAGCTGACGGCTGATGTATACGCGTATATGTTTTTTTGTGATTTTGTCAACATAATTGTCATTATATTTGGATTTTCCTCATTTGGAGTAAGTACGTAATAGTAAATTATGTGTATAAGTATTAATTCGAAATGTTTTGCGAAACAAAATCGAAATCGACTTTCTTTAACTCACACGGATGATATTTTTTTATCGTCATTATAGAATAAGATGTTATGCAAACTGCTAAAGTAACGTTAAAAACCCTTCCTTCTCTATTAAATACGATAATTCCTGTTGCATTATTTTTATAGCTAGATGAAATACCACAAAATTTTGCATATCACGCTTTCTCGTATAGTTTTGAATCGTTAATACTATGAATCTCACACACGTCGAAATTTTTGTTCTTCGTACGTTGTCATTTACTCACAGACGGTTCTTCCTTTCGTTGCATAATTTCAAAATTTTTTTCATCATTAATAAACATACTTTACAATATGCGCATCGACTAATTAAATACTTTACAATATGAACATCGACTAATAAACGTCTCTCCGCAAACCAACGAATAATTTTTTTTTTTTTTATTTAAATTTACGTGCCGTGTACCGCAATTATAGCTAGAGGCACGGAACTAAAATAGTTACAACAAAGGTATTAAATAATTAAGGTATTAGATAATTATAACGAAGATATTAACTGTTTACAACAAAGGTATTAAGATAATTATAACAAATGCGTTAATTTGATACATTTTAAAAATTCGAAAACTCTATTAATGGTATCCATGTTATCCCTCAGCAAACTTTGCAAGTCGAGCGATGCGATCCCGTACTGTTTTCGGTATTTGTCGTAAATTGGACAGTCTACCAATAGATGCTCGACGGTCAACTGACAAAAACATTGTTGGCACGTTGGCGGCGTACTTCTTTCTAATAGATGAATGTGTGTTAATTTTGTGTGTCCTATCCGTAATCGACATAATACTACCACTTCCATTCTGCTACTACGATGTGCTGAGTACCACTGTTTTGAAGATAATTTTATCGATCGTAGTTTATTCACCGTAGATATTCTCTGCCAGTTACTATTCCATGTCGATTCGAAATGCTGCTTTAAGTATTCTTTGAAGTCAGCTATCGGTACATGGATATTTAGAAGCGGATGCGAAACGGCTGTTCTTGCTGATACGTCGGCTATTGAATTACCATATATATTGCAGTGAGCTGGTATCCACAAAAGTATTATGTTCTTAAATGTAGTTTGTAACATGAGTTTTATTTCGTTGGCTATTGGATGCAAATTTTCATTATTTAATAGAGTTCTTAATGCTGAAAGCGAGTCGGTACATAAAATGAAATTTTTATTTCTGTTGGAATCTGCGTAATTCACTGCGGATCTAATGGCATATAGTTCTGCTGATAAGACTGAAAACGTAACTGGAAGAGCAATTTGAAGAACTACGTTATCATTAACAACTACCGAGCAACCTACCCCTGCTGAAGATTTCGATCCATCTGTGTATATAAATTCATATTCTGCATGGTTTTCTTTAATCTCCTTTAAAGTTTCTCTGATCTTGTTAACATTTTTTCTATTTATATTACAGAACGTTAGATTCACTTGTGTGTGTAACTGTGCCCAAGGCGGAATAACATCGAGGTTTTCGCGAGATAATATTGGGAGTTCGACGTTATATGCTTGAATGAGTTTATGCAAACTGGGAAGATCGGTATCTCCTTGAGTAGCCATCGCCAGTATGTCAAGTATTGTCGTCTTAATTGCAAGGGCAATTCAGAAGTTTCGCATAAAATACTTATTACTGGTGATGTTCGGAAGGCTCCAGTTGCTAATCTTAGAGCTGTATTTTGGATCGTGTTTAGAGACTTTAATAATGTCGAACTCGCTGTAGTATAAGCAGGGATTCCATAATCCAATTTCGGCCTTATTAGAGTGCGATATATCGTTAATAAGCTATTTCTGCTGGCACCATATGTTGTATGTGATAGTTTTCGCATTAGATTTAATTTCTTTTGACAGCTGGTCTTTAGTAATTTAATGTGTGTTTTCCATGTAAGTTTACTGTCAAATATCATTCCTAAATATCGCACTTCTTTTGCTGATGGTATTTGGTTGTTGTAAAGGTTCAAACGTATTTTATGTTCGCATTTATTTCGTCGGCAAAAATGTATTGCTGTTGTTTTTGATGTTGAGAAATATGGACCGTTATTTTGAGACCAGCGTTGTAGTTTGATAATTGTGTCTTCCAGAATTGACTCTCCCAGTTCAATGTCTGTGCACGGAAGCAAAATACAGAAGTCATCCGCGTATAGAAATGATTGTATTGGTTTCTGGACCGTATGTATAATATCATTTATTCCAATATTGAATAGTGTGGGGCTGAGTACTGATCCTTGGGGTACTCCATTTTCTAGTTTCTGAGGTTCAGACAAAGAAGGCCCTAACCTAACTTGAAAACTTCGATTCGACAAGAAGTTCGCGATAAATGTACAGAGACGTCCTTTTAACTTCCACGAGAGTAGTGTCGACAATATTTTATTTTTCCATATAGTATCGAAAGCTTTATTAAAATCGAAGAAAACAGCTAGCAGATGATGTTTATTAAAGAAAGCTTTTGATATGCATTGCTTTATACATAAGATCGGATTAATAGTACTACGCCCTGATCGAAAACCATATTGGTTTTTAGCAAGTAGTTTTTGTTTTTCAATTTCCCATAACAGTCGTTGGTTTACAATCTTTTCGAGTATTTTACATAAAATAGACGTAAGAGATATTGGTCGGTAGCTGTCCAATAATGTGGGATTTTTATTAGGTTTTAGTATCGGTACTATGAATGCTGTTTTCCAGTATGATGGAATAGCGCCAGTGAAACATATTTTATTGTAGATTAGAAGCAATGTGTCTAAAACGTTTTCTGGTGCGTGTTTTAAAAGATTAATATGAAAAGAATCCGGACCAACAGCTTTTGGTTTTGTATGCTTTATGGCTGTTCGAAGTTCATCTATGGTTATTGGTTGATTGTATGGTTCACTGTTATCGCTTTCGAAGTTAAAATAAGTGATATTTCTGCTTGTTGACACACTACATTCTGAAGAATAATCGTTACTTCCGTTTGAAGATAATGCAAAATAATTCGCGAATATTGTGTTTATTTCCTGTAGGTTGTTATAGATGACGCCATTAGATCGGATGCACGCTGGTATATATGATGATGTTGTTTTTTCGATACTTTTTATCTTATTCCATATTACTTTGGTTGGAGTACTTGGTGTCAAAGTCGAAATATATTTTTTCCAGGATTGTTGTTTAGCTTGTTTGAGAGTATATCTGACTTTTGCACGCATTTTTCTAAATAATAAATGATTTTCCATAGTTGGTTCTGCTTTTAATTTTTTTAAAGCTCTTCGTCTATTTCTGATTGCATTTAAGCACTCTTTAGACCACCACGGGACCTTTTTATTGTTTTTGTTCAAGTTTACTTTTGTAGGAGGAGGACATATTTTGGCATACGTTATTAACGTGTTTGTGAAAGATTGTATTACAGTGTCCACGTTATTCGCTATATTAATGTTCGAGTTTAACTTGCACACAGTATTATATTTTGTCCAGTCCACTTTTTTATAATTATATATTAAGACTTTTGGATATAGAGTCACTTGTATTTTCTCTGGGGTTAATCGATGTTTTATGATAACTGGAAAATGGTCACTTCCTCCAAGATCATGATGTAAAAAGAATTGTAATTTGCTTGTTAATTGAGGTGAGCATAATGCCAAATCAATATTAGACCACGATCGATACGAAAAATTATAATGGGTTGGCTGTGTGAGATTTAATAGTGAGAGATTAAATATATTTATCGCACTTTCAATAACTTTTCCACTTGGGTTGTAATTGTTGCTTGACCATAGAGGACTGTGCGCATTGAAATCGCCTAAGATAATAAATGGTTTTGGTAGATCTTGTAACAGAGAAAAGAACTGGTCCACAGTGATTTTTTCCGAGAAATATACAGTGCATATGATAACTGGTTGATTGAAATAAACTTTTGTTGCCAATGCTAGTAAATCGGTATCTAGGGTAACCTGTTCATGATGAAATTTTGATTTAACTGCTAACAATATACCGCTATGCGCATACTCAGCAGTTGTAGTATAAATTAGTTCGTAACCAGGGATATTAAATTTCTGATCAGCTTTTAAGTGCGTTTCTTGTAAACAAATTACAGATGGATTATATTCTGATAAGAGAACTTTGAAATCTTCGTAATGTGCAAAAATACCATTACAATTCCAAGAGAAAAATATGTCGTCATCCATTTCCGGTATATAATTTTACTTAAAGTAAGTTGATATGTTAAAACGGCGATTTAAAGTTAATTGAGATAAGGCCGAATTAAGTTGTAGATTTTGAGAACTTGTAGAAATAAGCAGCTGTAAATCCTCAAAGTGGGAGAAGACACCTGCGCAGTTCCAGGAAATTGGATTCATCATTTTAACAAATATCAATAGAGTCTGAGGATTCGGCTGAAGATGGTGCATTGGAATCATTATTAGGTGACAGAGCAAGATGTAAGCGTTTCTTCAACTTTGTGAATCTAACCTTTATTGACCTATTTGTCAGTGTATGGTAGTTCTGATTCAATATCCGAATGATACCTTCAGTGTCTGTTGTAAATTCTGTGACTGTTGGTAGCGAGTCACTTACACCACTAACCATGTCCATTAGAAGACAGAAATTAGTAAAGTTCAATGGGTATTCTTTGGCCTGGAATTTTGTAGTAATTATTTGCTCGATTGGTTGTAGAAGCTACTTGATTGAAGATTTAGTTGTAACACATGTGTTAATTTGACTTGTATTTTCACTCATCTCAGGAGAGTGTTTCTGAGATTGATCGATCGAGTGTTTTTTAGGTGTTGGTGTTTTCTTTTTCTTTTTTGGCCGATCATGAGGAAGGGTAAATTTAAAATTTTCTACAGGTTCTTTGTTTATGTCTTCAATTGGAGCCGGGGGGGAGTCAGAAATTTGTCTTTTAAAAGTATCTTGCATGCTTTGTTTAATATTGCGTTGGTGAGCAGTGTCAAGTGAGTTGATTGTTATCGTTGAACGTGGGTTATTAGAAATAGATGGAGAGGAATTTTCTTGATCATCAACAGGAGTAGATTCTGTATTGACCGATGTTTCTGGCAAAGCAATGATTGTATGGACGTTTTCAGCAGATACTCTACTCGAAATGTTTATCATTTCACTGGGTTGATCATGCAATGTATTTGAAACATCGATATGAGAGAGATTATTATTAGTTTGTGTTTGAGGGACAGAGTTATAAGTTGGTATAACATTGAGTTTCTGAACATCAGCTGCATGGTTGATGAAATTTGGACAGTCTGCTGCTTTATGATTTTTTTCTTTGCAAATAGCGCAAAGCGAATCATCGGTGGATATAAAGATTCTATAATCGTGATTTCTGTATGATATATTGAAATAGGGAGGTAGAGTAACTTCTTCAAAGTGCGTTATATAAAATTGTCTTCTCCAGCTTATAATGTGACCAAAATCAGAATCTGAGGGGTCAACTCGAAGAATTGAGATAGGTGATACTAGTTTTAAGCCGAGAACATGTGTGAGATGTTGCTGTAGGATCATATTTGGTAGTATAGCAGAAACATTCGATAATATTATTTTCTTTGTTGGAGAAGATAGGCGGCGGGCTTTTAAGATTTGATTATTAACTTGAATGGTTCCACCGTTTTTAAAAAACTGGTCGTAATGTCGGATGTTTTCAAGAAAATCAAGACTCTGTTAGCACTTATGCGTGAACCGGCGATGATATTTTTAGGATCGCCTATCATTGGTAGTAGAGCACGCAAATAAGTTTTTAATAGACGACCTTCAACGTAGGGAAATATTAGACCTTGATCCTCATGGGGATATTGAAATTCTGTAAGCGGAATAATTTTATTCTGCTGTTTGATTTTATCTGCATAGGATTTGTTTATAGAGTGAGTAGATATTGACGGATAAGTATTTTGGACAGAATGGCAAGTATTATTATGATTTGAGGAAGAATATATATTCGATTGTACATTTGTTAACATAGAATTAAAAGAATTTATACCTGATAAAGAGCCAGACATATTCGACGACGACGCAGCCATTGTGTTGTCGGTTGATGAGAATGATGATGATGGTAAATCATCAGTAGTAGTGAGTAAATTTGACGTTGTCGTAGATGGCGAATTATCTACGATATTCTTCGCCGGAGGAGGCCGCATTGCGGCCTAGTTAATAAATACCGAGCTTATACCACGATAAGAAAAGAGATAAGATACGCGTTCGAGAAAATAAAACCGTACGACTCGAATCGGAATTGATACGAATTTTATTTACGAAGACAATAACTAAACACGCGTAATAACAACTTTATCGGATAGTTTAATTTTTCACATCAACGAATAAATGTTATAAATATAAATGAAGAAAAATGTAAAAATAATAATTGATAATTAGCAGGAAAAAAATTAAAAAAAAATGCGATTCTTGAAAGTAAAGTTACTGAAATAAGAGGAAAATATATATATATATATATATAATATTGTTAAAGGTGTGGAACTTAAATATTGAGATTCATTTTTCTATAGTATTAACTTAGATTGAATAAAAAAAAACAACTATGTTTATATTTAGTATACATAAATTGTAGTAGCCTGAAATTACAGTTGCCGATAGCGGTAATTAAATTATTTTCACGCAAATAGTAATTATTGAAAACATTTTGGGAAAGCGAGTAAATGTAATCCTTGACGTAGGGAAGCTCTTAACTTATCGTGCATGAACGTTATTCCAGCAAACCGTTTGGCATTGAAAATAGGCAAGAGTATGTCAAGACGGGACGAATCAATATAGACAAGATCAACTTATTTTGAATGATTAAATGTGATTTGCGATTAAGCAGCGTGTAAATGGCACATATTACTTTGTTAGTTTTAACAGCTTCAGAGTTTAAATGCTCTGAAAAGTTCAGCCTTTTATCAAGAAGAACGAACAAATGTCGGGTTGAGTGAGACTACCCAATTCTTAAACCAAAAATAGTTAATTCATCAGGATATATCGGTCTCCTATAGCCCAAGCGATTGATAGCGATTCACCATTAGGTGAAATAAGACGATTTACAGAGGACTGCAAACGATTGCGGATGGTAGAAACACCTACAAGCAGTGGGATAAATTAAGTATTTGGTGCATATAACTGTAGAACTATAAAAGTGTGTTGAAATTTTATCGGTATAAATTACAGAATTATATGCAAGTTATTTATAACGTGGAAATTCACTAAAGCTATCAATTACATACTGAATTCATCTTGTAACCGTTGTCTTATCAAATATTCGAAATGCGATAGTATTTATAATAAAAATTAAGATATAAAGTCGATGTTTAAATATTTTCTGTAGAATGTTTTTTTTTTTTAGGTTTTTTGATTATTAGTCTGATGAACTATGCATTATATTTGTAGGCTGTTAGAGGAGATGGCGGTGTTACGCAGTATATCGAAGAAAATAAGATACCGTTCGCATTTTTAGCCATGTTATTGTTACAGTTTGCTTTAATCATAATCGATCGTTCTCTTTATCTAAGTAAATCGGTCAGCGGTAAAATCATATTCCAGTATGTCCTGGTCATCGGTATACACATTTGGATGTTTTTCATTTTACCTACCGTCACAGACAGGTTAATATTTAATCTTTTTTACGCATTATTGTTATTACTTTCTAATTACTCTCACTTAATAGTAATTTTTACAAAATTTACGAGTCTACAATTTTTAAGGAACATTAATAAATAATTAAAATAGACGTTTTTCCACTCCTACTGATGATGCTGTAACCGACAAAACTATTTGACTGCGTTTATAAATATAATTGAAATACTCTGTAAAAAGTATTTTTAATTCTTTTTTAATAAAATGATTGCGTCGCATTTAAAAATTCGATAAAACAGCTCTATACGTTTAGGACTGCGTTATATGTAGTTTATCACAAAATTACACATATATAATAAAAGTGCTTTTTAGGCAGTGTCACATTTATATTTATAAACAGTATGCCTGATGATGATCTTGTAGCCAACGAAAAACGTGTTCTACTTTAATTATTGATATTCGTTAAAAATTACAAACTTATAATTTTTTTTTAAATTAGTTTTTGTTTAAGTATTTTTATTTTTTTAAATTTTGTTTTCAATATGTGTGTCACACTTAAGAAACACTGTAATATACTTTTCGATAAATTATTTTATATATGTAATTTTTGTACTCTTATTTGAAAACATTGTAAATTGCAATTATTATTTTTATAATTATCTAACATACTGATAACTTCAAAATTAAAAGAAAGCAAAAAAAAGTAAATTTGTGAATGCATATTAGTGAAAATGTCGCGGTGGCATTGGCTGGACTGTCAACTCGATGGTTGGGGGTTCGAAACCAACACGCGACAGAAAGTTTTTCATCGTTATATAATTATTAATTATCACGGAGAAAGCAGTGGCACCCCCACCCCGTATAACATCATATGCGCGTGCATCTGCGTCGCATATAGTGTCTTGAATATGCTAGCACATTTTGTACGTAAAAATAAACGTACAATAGCTAGTTACGACGTTCGGGAATGATGATGATTTAAAAACATTGTAAATTGCAATTATTATTTTTATAATTACCTAACATACTAATAACCCCAAAATTGAAATAAATAAAAAAAAAGCTACATTTATGGATGCATATTTTTGAAAATATTATATTTCAATTTCCAAAGAAGTTATCTATAATGTATATTGCCCCAGAAGTACACAACACACGCACGCATGTATAAATATGTGTGATTATATATTGGGTACGTGTATTTGTTGAGTAGTATATATTATAGGGGTTATGTGTTCTGTTACATTGAGTTTAATGAACTTTTTGTGAAATATAATTATAAAAATCATATTCAGTTTGTTTTTAAGTACGATTATTACTTTTAGTAACAAAAAAAATTACATCTAACGTGTATGTTTATATTTATTCACAGGCCTTTTAACACAGTCGTACCTCCGTCTATTTGGTATTTAGTCAAGTGTTGTTATTTACTCCTGTCCGCGTATCAGATAAGAAGCGGCTATCCAACTCGTATTCTAGGCAATTTTCTTTGCAAGAATTATAATTTGGTTAACATGGTTTTATTCAAAGTGTAAGTTTATAACAATTTTAAAAAAAGGAAAATTATTGAAATTTAGATTAGTCACAGTTGTTTCCCTATTTTTGTGTCTGCATGTTATATTTTATAAATCTATCCGTGTGATAGTTAATTTGAAATATAAAATGCCGGCCATTATTAAATACCGACAATTGTTCAACTGATTTTTATCGCTTATGTTATTCGGTATTATTTTTTTCTCCTTTATGTGTAATTATCAGTAATTATGACTAATATCGTGATAGTAAATGGGACGTATCCCGAAAATTCCAGTACGTACTAGTTATATTCCAGCGCTCCTCATATCCGGTATTCAAAAGCAATTGAACTAAATGTGCTTCGTTTTCTGAAAGCAGTTCCATAATCATACGTGGAAAATGAAGTGGTTTTGTCTCGCCTGTGCATGGGTCATACCATGTTAATGCACGCTTATTTGCTGCAATCTGAGAACCATCCTCTCTGTCCTCTATATACAAATATTCGTTCCTGCCTAAATATGTCCAGTTCTTTTCTATTAATCCTTCAAAATATACCTTGTTCTGAGAAAAGACTATCATTCGTTAAGTCATGCAACCTATATAATCTAATTAAAAGTATCCTTTCTCCGTGCGTCTGGTGTACACAGCACGGTGATAAATAAAATAAAAAATAATATTTCCAAATTTAAGCATGTTTATTTCACAAATTAATTCGTATAAAAATTGATTTTATATATTTTTGAAATTGCATCTTTATAGGTAACACTAACGATAGACTAAGAACATAATTAATTTTCTATTTTCTAACCTTTTGAAGCTATGGTAATTTAATAAGTACAAATATTTTAGTTTTATGGTTATACCATTTGTATTCGAGCTACGAACATTAATGGACTGGATATGGACGGAAACATCAATGACACTTGCTGACTGGGTTAAGATGGAGGATATTTTCACGCAAATTTTTCAATTAAAGGTACTGTGATTTATTTGCTTGCGCATTTCGTAAAATTTAAAAAAAAAAAAATCACTGGATTTAATCTACATCTACTAGGAGGCAAACCTGAAAGTAATATGTATATTTAAATTAAAAATCTGAGGATTATGATTTTACACATTCTGTTACCCGAGCTTATTTTTAAATTAACATTTCTTGTATTAGTAATTACTTATACTTCGGGTATACATTCCGCCAAAGATGAAATTTATAAATATTTCTTGATTAGTTTTGTCGAATATATAAAAAAACGATGGTGGTGCGTAAATTTTGCCTCATATAAATTACAATCGGTATCCTACTGATTTTATACTATGCGTTTAATATGTCGAAATTAATCTGAACTCTAGTGCACGCGTCGGTTCGAAAGCAAGTATCCAATTCCTCGCGGTCAAGGCGGTAGGATAAGATCGAAAGTTTTATACGGCGGAGGCGGTCTCGCTTCTTTAATATTTTTAATTTGGTTTCCGTTGGTGTTGTTTTCATTGGGTAACACTGTTGGAAAGGCAAATATGCCTTGGGACATAAGTTTGTCTGTAAAAGTTGGTTCTTACCAGCCAATATTTTCAACAACTGCCGACAATATTAGCAGGTAAAAATAACATTACATTATATAAATTCATTTTGTTATTATTGCTCTAATATAACAAATGTATTATGCTGTATTTATGCAATTTCCTCATTTTAATTATTATAATATGAATAATTAAAAAAAAAATGACAAAATAGACGAAAATAATTGATACGTGTAACAATTTGGGTAATCTATTTAAACATCAACAATCAATTTACACTTTTCCGCGATACTAGCGCTCATGTAATTTTTTATACGGGGTTGCAATTAATTTATCGATATGGAGCTTATAAGATATAAGAAATGGGTAATGGTTTTGTATAATTATTTAATCCGGTGTCAAATGAGTTTTATATTAAAAAAAAAAAAATTACTACTGGAATTGATCTGTGAAAATTTGCAGTTCTTAAATGTCTACCTACAGAGTCATCTGCATATAATTTACTAATATAATAAAGCCAGGCTATAGGTACTAATCAGCGTGACATTTAATAATAAATATAAACCCGTCAAAAGAAAGTTTAATATAATCAACCGAGCTCGATAAATTTTAATGATACCGCAAACAAAAAGCGGTTAAATATACATATTACAAATTGAAAAATAATGCAGCAAACGTAAATAACAAAACCCAATGTCCATTATTATGTAACTTTATGTATCGATAAATGTGATCATCATCTAGCGATAATCGTATTTTAGCGCTAGTATCGCGGTGAAAAAGTGCACAAACCTATTATCGATGTTAAATGATTATTCCAATTTACAAGACCATATTTATTGTGTGTGCGTGTTATATCGAATATTTTTTAAAAATGATGTTCAAATTTCCGAAAGTAAATATAAACGATAAAAAATAACCATATGCCTATATCAACCTACTGCTGGGTGTTGGCATTATCAAACTTTCCCAACAACTATTATCTTGTACGCCTCCGATCCAGTTGATTTCTGCCCATTTAACACAATCTCCCCACCTAGCCATAAGCCTCCAGCCAATTGGCCACTACTGTAATATCCGCTTAGTCCATCTTTCATCCTCTTGTCTTGCCAAATGTCTGGCCTATTTCCATTTTAGTCTGGCGATCCGCTCCACACCAATTTCATCTGTTCCCTAATTCATGTAACCGTCTTGCGATCTTTGAGCCTGATTGCGAGGGTAATTCTCTCGCGAGCTATTTGGATTTTCCTAATTCTTCTAGTTCTCTCTTTAGTAAGGCTGGCTGGCATCACACGTTGATTATACAGCTTACTTTTAGTACTATTCGGTATTTTCTTATTTATAAAAACGTTTCTTAATTTACCAAATACCATCCAGGGGAGCGATATTCTTCGTTTAGTTTCCAGCTGCATTACATTATTCTTATCAATAGTAATTCCAGATACACGTATCGACTTACGCATTCAATTTTTTCGCCGTCTACACTTACTGCTTATTTTGGGTTTTTAATATTTATTTTAAGTCCTATTTTCACAGAATGCACGCCAAGTTCGTTTATCATTTGTATTTCATCAGAACTATTACGTGAAAAACGTAAGTGATTCACAATCTTTCCCAATTTATTGTAATACCGATTGAGCTCCAGTTCAATTTCCTAAAGACACACTCGAGGGCAGCAATGAACAGTTTCGGTGATATGGTATCACACTGGCGTACTCCTCTTTTCAATTGTGTGACACCTGTGCTTTCCCATAACTTTATCTTCATCGATACATGTTCGTATATATTTTTAATGACATTAATATAATGTTCCTCCAACCCCGTCATATAATGACTTTAATATTGCCCATATTTCAACAGTATCAAAGGCTTTTTCATAATCTACAAATTCCATACATACATTTAGGTTATACTCTACACAATTTTTTTTTTTTTTTTTTTTTTTTTTTAAACATACATTAGTGTATTAAATTACAGCTCGTATTGCCATCATTATATGCAATATGTATCGAAATAATACTTCTCATTGTTTACAACTAAATAATGTAAACCTATACATAAAATAGATTATAGTACAACAGTTTAGCTACAATCCAACTGTCGATAAGTTAAGTAAATGTAGTTAATTCTTCTTCTTTATTTGCTGTCTACGTCACGAAGGTTGACGATCAACATGGCGGATGTATTTTCTTGACATGGCAAAACCTGAACATTTCAACAGGCGAATGGTGGAGCCAACAATGAAAATCCTTTGACCACGAGTTTTGAGGACGTCCTTTTAATATTTTTCCTAACAACTTTCCTTCCATAATGAGGCGCAAAATTTCGTATTTATGTCCCCTCATGATGTGGGGCAAATATCATATTTTCCTTTCTTTAATCAAATTTAATAATTCCAGGCGCTTTAATTGCATTCTATTAAGAACTTTTTCGTTAGTAATTTTTAGTATCCACGAAATTTTTAACATGCGTCGATACGAATATAATTCAAAGGCCTTTATCCTTTTTTTCCCAGGTAGCATCGAGCGCCCAACTCACTTCCATAAAGGATCGACAAGACGTAGGAATTTAGCATTCTAATACGTAATCCGAGACTTAATTTCCTTCTGGTGAGCAGGTTTTTCATTTTAATGAGCATTACTCTTGATTGCTCTATACGCGATCTGATTTCTTTTTTAAAGTTGCGACTATCATCAAGCAGGATACCGAGATATTTCATAGTTTTGACTTGCTCAAGCTCTGTCCTATCTATTTTTATTTTACATTGTACACGTTTCCTGGAGAACACATTACTTTTGTTTTGAAACTGTTGATAATTAATCCGTAATCTTTACTATCTTTTACAAGTTTATTTATCATTTTTTGTAGTTCTCCTTGACTGTTGGCTACTATAATCAGACAGTCATCCGCATATCTTATATGATTAATTATGATTCCGTTTATTTGGATATTCCCATCATTTTCATCAAAAGTCTCTCTAAATATAAATTAAAAAGTAAAGAAGACAATACGCGGCCCTGTCAAATTCCTTTTTTGATTTCTATATCCTCTGATGTATGTTACCAATTTGTATCCCAGCTGTTTGTTTTCAAATTTCCATTAATATTTACATCTCGACAGCGTTGTATAAGTAAACGAATAGGGCTTCACGTGTGCTCATGTCATTTCTGAATCCGAACTGCGTATTTCCTAACCGTTCCTCACATCATTTGAATAATCTTGTACGTATTATTTTCAGGAATATTTTTAAGACATGTGACATCAAACTAATTGTACGATAGATTGCACAAAAAAATTACTATCAGTTATACAATAAGAAAACTAAAATTTTAACAAAATAACTGCAACATTTTTGGGTTCTTTAAATATTTTACAGTAAACAATACTAATAATTAATAATAATAAATTACACGTACGTATTAGACGATCTTTAAATTTTAAATGAAAACCGAATGATGAAATTTTTCCAGCTTGACGGAAGAAGAATTTTCTCAAATGAAAAAGGTATACGATTTTGCACCGGACGCGCAGACATTCTTATCGGAATATACGGCTGATGACGTTGCCGTCATTAATTTGCCGTCTTATTCGATTTCTATATGGACTATTCCGCCACCCGAGGTGAAAGATTTTATTAGTGGATTACGTAATCCCAGTAAGTTATATAATATTCATTATTTTTTTTTTTTAAATGAATTTAGTAAGCACCGCTGTTTAGCTGGATATAATATTATAAAATAATTGATCGTCGACTACACTCGAAATGTATGTATGAATGTATTGTTACCGATATATAATTGATAACAAGGTAAAATCTGAAGTTTACAAATTTACACGGATATACCGACGCTAAAATCCGGTTATCGATGTATAAATAAAGTTACATCATAATGACATTCCATTTTGTTATCTGTGTTTCTTGCATTTATCGTGGTTTATTTTCACTTTTTTTTTTTTTAAATATATATAATATATACATTTATCTTTTTTTTTCGCTTGTAATAATATTTTTTTGTTCGTGATATTATTTAAAACATACCGAGGTAATTAATTTTTAAATAAATTTCGTTAAAACTATTTTTTGTTTAAGGTATAATTTGCTTTCGGTGATTGATATTTTCGGAACATTTTTAAGTATATTACACGAAAACTATGATTTAATGTAATTCATATGATTCTATATATACCAGCTTTGAGGAATCTAAATTCTAATCGTTTATTGCTAGTGTCTTCTTTAATTTTAAAGTTGTTTTCATTTTTACTCTTCAACATTAACTTTATTATTTCAAACGTTACACGAACTTCACAGCTTTATCTCGTTTGTTGATGATAAATATAATTATAAAATCCATCGTCTATCTGTTATCTTACAATCGCAGTATCTTCCCTCACAGTCACACGCATACTCCATTGTATAACATTTTCTCAACAACGCCGCCACTTTAAAACTTTTGCTGTACTCAACAATGATAATACCGTTATTAAAATTACATTACAGTACATCCTTACTAGTGGCATAACAAAATATATATTCCACGGCGCTGTAATAGTCTCGATAGCTAAAAACGGCAACTCGAAACATATTTATAAATAAATAAATATATCGACTTTGAACTGTTTGAGCTGGAGATCGCTTATTACTTCCGCCATATCAATAGTGCAATCATTTCCGCGCAGATATACTGATTAAGCTCATCGTACATACAGATAGATACGTTACGGTATAAGATTGAACACATATCACTTCCTCATGACCATCTACTCCAACGTACCAAGCCCCCTGATTTTTGTCCCTTTTGTTTACTCCCAGACCTCTCTTTTATTCGCCATACTCTACTATACTGTTCTACACTTCACCCCTACCGATCCCATATTCATCCGCGTAACCTATCTGGTTTCTACTTCTAACAGTTCTTCAACTATTCCCTCAATTATACAATTCTTTTCCTCTTCTAACTTCATTTACTACATCTAACTGTTTTAAATCACCAATGCCGTAATAGCCTCGGTAGTTTTACACGTGGTACTATAAAAATTAGGATAAAATAAACAAACTGGAGAAAAATCTGAATATAATATATAACCCAAACATATTAAGGTAAATCAAACATATTTTTAAAAATATGAATAATTGATTGAGTAGAGTACTGTAACTTTAATTGGATGGACTTTGTTCAGTTCATTATTTCAAATATATTTGTCTCATAACATTCAGAAACAAATTTCCATGATTGCGTCAGTAAAGGAAACTTTAGACAGTGGCTATAAAAAAAACATGGTATCGATAAAAGTATCGATTTTAGGCAATAAAAAATAGGCGTATTGTTCGGTAGATTGTAACAGTATTATTACACATATATATATATATATATATATATATATATATATATATATATATATATATATATATATATATATATATTTGTTTCTAATCGTAGATTTCAACATATCTATACAAATAAAATGGATTCTAAATCGACGACCAGGTAATCAAGAAGAAAGGACAGAAGTAATAAGTACTTATTCGTACGATTTACCTCAAAATGTTAGCACTGAAATCGCCGATCTACTAGAGGCGAAGAGAAATAACGTTACTATTCCCCATTTAATGCCAAAATTCTTAAAAGTAACTAGCGTAACGCCGGGAGCTGCCACTGCTGTACCGCAACTAATGGCGAATGATAGTAAGCGCGTATATAAATAATTTTTACGATTAATTCGAATTAACTAAAATAAGCTTACGATATCCGGACATGAAATTACATTATCTTCATTGGCGTCGTATTTATTTCGTTAAAATAGCTGTTTTACGAGAACCTGATCCGTACGTAAATGTCACGTTGAAGCTACAAAAGGATACTGTAAATGGTAACATTACATTGAGCATGTGGTGGGATATGGTTGAATGCGAACCAACTGGCCCTGATACGTTTTTGAATAACTTACCGCGTAATGATTGGTCTCGTGAGATAACTATATTCACGTTCAATGATAAAGCTTTCCCAGAAGGTTTATTATCGTACATCAGCGGTAAAGGGTACGTTTATAAGAATCTATATTATTATTTAGATAATTTTCGTCGCTCTAATAAATACTTGGCCCTGTATTTAATTATACGCGGAAATTTTTGAATGCAAACCACGAATGAGTTGTATTAAAAACTAAAATATTTTTTAATAAATATATATGTATATCGTAATTGGAAAAATTAAAGTTAGTCAGACGTTGTTAAGTGCCACCTGCATTTAACGGTGTCGATTCAGCGTTACATCTACCCGATATTGTTCTGTAATATAGAAGCAAGTGTATTCGATAAACGGCGAATAGAACGAGGAATAAAAATGCGGTACAATAAAAGAATGTTCAGGATTCCATAAACTACTAAAACGTCAAATGGCAAATTTCCAGAGATGTTGAAATCAAAAAGAACGCTGATAAAATAGATAACGAATAAGAAAATTTACCATTTAGGATACATCAGAGGATAGAGTTACAGAACTTTATAACTTACAATTTAAGAAAAAATTAATGAAAAAGAAGTTTTATCTAGAATAAGAAGGTGTGTGGACCAATATCACGTTAGTACAGAAACTTGTGCCTCGTGTAGGAAAATGGATGCTATAACTGGGAATTATGATCTACATCCTTATAGGATACAGTACATAAATAAAAGAAATACACGTTAGTAAACAATGGAACTCTTATGTATGTTACGCAAGAACAATTCAATTTAGTACTGTTATCGAGATAACATAATTTTAAAATTCTACACATATGCTATTAAATCAAAATTCTCATTTATTTCAAAAAATTCAAAAATCCTTTATATCGTTAATTGATATCTAGTTTTTTACACAATATATTCCCTTATAAAGTTTTACTGATTTTTCCATTAAAATCGAAAATATCGTTATATAAAATTAATAAAATGCAGAGTTGAAGTGAAGTCCTTACTTGTACATTTAACCCAAATGATATCCTATCAATATTGTAAAATAAAAACTCGGTACTATGTAATATTGATTTCTATTATTTGTCATAGACAACAATAAAATTGTTTCATATTTAAGAAAACATTCCGATTAAGTAGCATAAAGCGCGAAAAACTGGTCGCGACTAAACATCTATAATTCTGATCACATAATTAATTTTGAGGATGTTTCTATTCTTACTTCAGTATAGGAAGCTGTAAAAAATGAAAAATATTGGAACAATTTCAAAAGAGAGGACTAATTTCTTTCGAGCTATATTTGGAATTCTATAATTGACCAACTCACGAGGAAAATATATAATAGGAATAATGTGGACGAACAAAGTGCAAGATGTGTATCCACGGTACGAGCTAATTAAAAGTTGTTTGGAGGTAGCAGATACCGTGTATTGAAAGTGGTATAAATATGAGTTTTTCAAATGTAGATATTTTATGTCTTATTTACGCTACGTGAATTATATGTGTCTATTATTTAAATTCACAAAGAAATAATGTTGTATATATTTTTTTGTTTAGTATTATTGGTCTATATACAACATTCGTCATTGTGGCAAGTGCATATATACGTTCATTTTTCATTGGCACATCGAATCATATTATGTTTGAGGACATGCCGTATGTTGATCGGATATTACAGGTATGTTGTATATATATATATATATGTATAAAATCATCATTTCATTTTCCAGTCAAATCTGATCGTTGTGACTTGCTTGGACTCTTCACTGAATCATTATATATATATATGTGTGTGTGTGTGTGTGTTGTATATATTTATATATTTAGTAACTGACATTTCATTAATTCTACTTATTGCGCTGCTGATAATTCAAAATTCTTTAGTTACACTTTTTAATGGTGTCTCGATTCTCTGCTAAGTTCCTATTTCACATTTAATACATCCATCTTTAAACAACAACAAAAAAAAAGAGATAAACTCATTTGTTTACGTTATAATTTATGTTGAAATTCAATTTAATGCACATAAAATAAGTATGATGCAGATTACTCAGTGTTCCCGCATGGTCCGAAGAGAAATATTTACTTTTTCCTGCTAGTTTTCATCTCGATTTGACACCTGGGTTTTTCCCCTCCTATTCGTGAAATACGATGGAAGTTTTATTTATAAATATTATAATACAAGTACATTTGAAACAGAGTCCATTCAATTAAGTTTGCGGTACTCTACTCAATCAATTATTCATTTTTATTTTTTATGCTTGATTTACTTTAATATGTTTGCGTTATATATTATATTCAGATTTTTTTTCTAGTTTGTTTATTTTATCCTTAGTTTTATAGCTATTACGGCACTGGTGATTTAAAACAGATGTAGTAAATTAAGTTAGAAGAGGAAAAGAATTGGATAATTGTGAGAATAGTTGAAGAACTGTGATAGGTTACGCGGATGAATATGGGGTTAGTTAAGGATAAAGTGTAAGGCGATATAGTAAAGTATGGTGAATAAGAGAGGGGTTTTGGAGTAAACAAAGGGGACAAAGACGTTGGAACAGATAGTCATGAGAGAATATGTAACCAAGGCAGAGCCTGCTGAGTGCTATATAATTGGAACGGAATAAATTGGCAGGTGCTTTCTCTAGAAGCCTACATTGGGTTTAATAGCAAGAAGGAGGTTATGGTGGTATGAGTTCCACTTCTTACCAGTTGTGGTGAATGAAGTATTTAAGGGCTGTGTTTTCTCCAGTACTAAACAATGCTGGAGACGGTGGGACTTTATAGTTTGTAGAGGAACATAGTATAGAATGGGCTGCCCTATCCACCGCCTCGTTTCCCACAATTCCCCTATGATCTAGAACCCATAACAAGAATACTAGATCTGTATCTTTTGATAATTAGTAAAGAAGGGACTGTATGCGATTAATAAGATTTTTTGATTTTGTGTTCTTGAGGGCTGATACAGCAGCGAGGTAGTCCATTACAATTAGTGTTTTGGAGTCACTAAGATTTAGAACTGAATGTGGGACAGAAAAATATACTGTATGATTCTGCATCATACGTAGAGCAAGAATCATGCAGTCGTATGGGATAGTATAAATAAAACAGTAATAAGGTATTCTGATTTCGGACTACCGCGAGCGAATTAAATATTTACATCGTACAAAAATTTAAGTTCAATATTTTGATGTATATCGTAGCCACGCAATAGTTTATCCGTAATAACAAACTACAAAATTATATATACTAACAATTAAAAAAAAAACCTGGTCCAATTAAATATTCTAGACTTATTCGCAGCTAACCTCTTACAGGCCATTCCATCATCCGCAACCTGTGAACGCGCCGCGTTCTGGTTAGAGCTCCGGCTCCCGAGAGGTATGAAAGTATCATCCGAGGGATATATATATATATTTAACTCGTCGTTGGATCTGTGCGAATGACTCTAAAATAATTGACAATGAATTAAGCACAATATTGCTCATCGTTTAGGCGACAAATTTCTGACGAAATTATTATATAAAATTTAGAAAATATGCTTTTTAGATCTGCCCTTATTTCCACGAAATCGCGTTTTTTTGTTTTGTTTTTAACGAATGTACTTATTATAATATTATAACGGAACATATTTTTCTTTTAGCTGGGTTTGTTATCCTTACCAGGGCCGTCTGTGTGCATAGGTCTAAAAGTCACGAGCCTAGAGCACCAAGCTATGAAAGGGGGGCCCCTTGAGTAATAAATAGTAGTAAAAATAATACATTTATTAACGAATAAAAACTTATTTTTTATACAAAATAAAGATTGTGTAAGTAATTACAAAATAATATAAACCAATAAAAAAAATTATATGAATTATAAAATAATAGAAAACTAATTTTATTGTATTTTATTAATTTTTTTTTTGGGTGCTTTTATTTTACAACTTGTTTTTTGCTTTTTTCCGGCAAAATCAATTAATTGATCAATAGAAATTTTACCTACACTAAGTGGCGGGAAATTCAAAAATAAAATGTGTCATCAGCTTTTTTCATTTTCGTCAGCAGACGACATCAAATATTGTGTGCTCGTGAGCTCTGGTAGAAAAAATAATATTGTTAGGAGTCAAACAAGATTTTGTTGAAAATGGATTCGTAAATGTTACTTCAAAGTGTGTAAATACGATTTTAGTAAACACAAATAAAGGGCCTTTTTTGTTCGAATGAAATTTGTTAAAAGTTTCGGAAACCTTTTATTTTTCTCTTTGTAAAATAGTTTGGCTTCTTGAAATAAAAATTATTAATAACTAGCGTCGCCCGATCGCTTGGCTGGCGAACTCCAAGTCAATTTCTTTGGGGTGTGAACCCTGTTGCCACAGTCGGCTCAGCAATTCTTCGCCAGTCATTGGGAGTCTTCTTCATACCTAGGCAGCGGCCTTAGTGGGTCTACGACCCTACATTTTGCAAGCTTATTACACTTGGGTGGACATACCCTTTCTAAAACTGTACATCTCAATGAAATCGTCCAATTAGATTAGGCGCAGCATAAAAAAAAAACACAATTTCTGGCAATAAGTGTACAGCTACAACGGCTGGACTGATTTTTATTTTTGATAGCCTAAAACCTTCCCGGCATTGGTGGTAATAAGCTTGTAAAATTTCAGCCCAATCGGATAAGCGGTTTCCTGATCTCCACCCATTATGGATGACGGTAAAATTATTCTTTCAACGAGGTATTTATCCATGTTTCCGAAGTATTATAGTTTTATATATTTCAACAACATCTGATATAATCTGCGAGTATATGAAGTACGAATTTCGTTGATTGTATTATATTCTTGCAGTTATGTTTGGACATATACCTGGTTCGAGAAAGAAGAGAACTTGATTTGGAAGAAGATCTATTTGCTAAATTAATATTCCTGTATCGTTCTCCAGAAACTATGATAAAGTGGACTCGCCCTCCAGCTGAAGAGGATATTGGAAATGAAGATGGATAAAATAAAAACAGATATCGCTAATAACGTGAATGACAATGGTAAAAATAAAAATTTGATATAGATCTGTCTTTATTCTAAAAAGAAAGAAAAAAAAACCATGATGATGCTCACGTCTATTATTTAATTTGGCGATTGTTTGGTACTGTGTAATCTTTGTAAACTAGTCCGTACGAAATGATTCCAGTTCCTCCGTTTTTTTTTCTTTTATCTTTTTTCCTTTATCTTTTTTTTTCCTTTTTGTCGTTCCCGGTAAATTTAAGCTAATTCAGCACGATGTATTGGACGCTGCATCGTAAGTCAGGTAAGTTCTTACATATTATCCTATATTAAAGAGATTACGACGCGGTTTGCTAATTTGATGAAATAAAGAAGAAGGTTGTCTAAAGCTTTCATTTACCTATGACATATAGCAAATTTTTCGTTAAAAATATTTAATACTTTTTACTTATTTTAATATATGTTTAACCTACGCACTTTCACATATATATTCATTCAAATGCGCACAGCGTTGATATATAAAAAAAAAAAAATCGATTTAATGTATTATTTCCGTTAATAATGTTCAATCGTATAAATGTGTTTTTTCTTTTTAATTCGATAGATTATTTTAAGTTGCATTATAAGCGCATAAAATATGTGATTTAAATATTGTATTATTATCATTAATTGACAACGATTTAATAAAATGGTTTTTTTTTTATTTTTTTTGTTTTTAGTAATTTTATTATTCATTTATATAAAGAGGGTACGTATTAATGGAATTTTAAAAGTGTATTCTAATCGGCTGCTAATGGAAAGAATAAGACCCGGATGAAAACTACTTAGAGTTTAGATGGACACAATAACATGATCGATAGGCCAAACTCGAAATAAGACAAATAAAAGTACGTAATTGAAGAGATAGCTATCATTATCGTACAGGGGTTACAAGGAGTAGACTTATTTCGCAAGTAAATATGCAAAATCTGATACGTTACTCAAATTTTTAATCATCATTTTATTTACAACGTATGTGATTATAACTTAAAAAGAAACATTTACGGACCTACATATTCAGTTCACATTCTAACCAATTCCGAACGTAATAACGACGTTTAAAATAAATCAGTTCAGTCGTTTCATTAGAACTTTCTCAACTCTTATCCTAAAAATTTTATACGTGACCTAATGTAAACCTGATTAAAAAAAAAAAACACATCTGTGCCTCGGAGAGCAGGGAAGAAGTGAAACTTAAAAACATTTTAACTAAATTCCATACTTTTTTTTTTAATTTTTAATATATATATATATATATATATATATATATATATATATATATATATATATATATATATATATATATTCAATTCAATAAAGTATATTTATGTTTTTATACATCAGCAAATAATAAGTAAATAAAAAATGCGCATACCGAGCAGCTTTAACGCTCTTACTACGCGTCTTAGGAAATAGTGTACAAAGAAATCTTAAAATTTATTTTATAATTATACAATAATTATACAGGGAAAAACATACAACTAAAAACCCTGCGTAGCCGAAAATAGAGAAATTAATTAATTATAGTTTGATCTTAATAGTACAATAAGGATATGGGTAAAATTATACAAATTATATTAAGGTTAAACAAATAAATAAGAGGATGGAAGAAAGAAGTACTGATACAATAGATTACATGAGGATAGTGACTTATTAATAACGACTTAAGTAGTTCGACAATCTGGTGCTAGAGAAGCGAATGTTTAATTCTTTTGTGTTTATATTTTTTATATTTTCTGGTCAGCGAGTCGCGAGTATAGTTTCCAATTCGCTGTACGATAGGGTAATGGCTAGTCAGGCATTTGCTGTAGAACCTATCTGCTCGTTCCTGTACTAGCTCAGGAATAGTACGCTGATGAAGAGCTGCATGCATGTCATTTATCTTAGTATAGTAAGGGGCATCAAGTACAATACGCAGACATTTATTTTGAACAATTTGTAATTTATTTAAGGTGGAATTACTAACACCGGACCAAATTGGGCAAGAGTATAATAATATCGGCAGTATGTATGCTTTATATATTATTAGTTTGTTTTTAATACTAACTTTAGAGCGTTTGTGAAAAATGGGGAAAATTTTATATAATCGGGAGTGCGCTTTGTCCGTGATGTGTTTAATGTGTTCATGGAACGATAGTCGCTTGTCCATTGTAAGACCAAGATATGTTACACGAGGTTTCCACGGTAGTTGCCTGTTGCTTATTTCAATGTGGTGAGTTATTTGCGGCCTGCGTCTCGTAAATAGTATAGCTTCCGTTTTTTCGGTGTTAATTTTAATTTTCCACTTTGTGTAATATTTGTATATTTTGTAATAACTTTTGGTGAGTCTGTTTGTTATTGTATCGATTCGATAGGAAGCTGTAAATAGGGCAGTGTCATCGGCGTAAAGAGATGTATCAACATCCCTCAGCCGAGGCAAATCATTAATATATAAAATAATATAGGAAGGGTCCTAAGATACTACCCTGTGGAACTCCAGCTGTTAGTGTTTTAGTACTAGAGTAGGTATCATTTACCTTAACAATAAATTGCCTATCAGTTAGATACGATTTCATGATCATTATAAGTTGCTTGGGAAAGCCATAATAAATCATTTTGTATATTATGCCATTGTGCCACGTAGTGTCAAATGCCTTTTCTACATCTAATAACAGTAGTCCAGTATGTTTGTTCAGGTTAAACTGATCAAGAATGTGATCAGTAAGGCGCGCTAGCTGCATGACGGTTGAGAGTTGGGGTCTGAATCCAAACTGGGTTTCGTTTATAATACTATGTTCATCTGAGAATTGTTTTAATCTTTGAAGTATTACTTTTTCAGCTATTTTACTAATGTTACTGATTAAACTAATAGGCCTTATATTTTTGGGTAATGAACTATCTTTCCCCACTTTTGGAATGGGAATAACAGTTGAAGTTTTCCATATTTTAGGGTAATGACCAGTGATTATAATAGCATTAATTATATTTTTCAAGTATACTATGGCTATTTTAGGCAGGTTCTTGAGCATTAATGTGTGTATTAAGTCTTGCCCTGTGGATGACTTGCATTTAAGTCTTTTTATGAAATAATTTATTTCTTTTGGTGTGGCGAGCTTAATTAATGAGTCAGATGCTTGTGGAGCGCTACAATATTTACGCACAGTGAGATCAACTTTTTTTGTATGAGATATGGTGGAGAGGGTTGTGTTTTAATTATGCACTTGATAGTAATGGTGAGCTAAGAATTCAGCTTTATCTTTATCAGAATATGCAATATCTTTATTGTACGTTATTGGCGGGATATTAACATGTACGCGCGCGAAATTCTTTGTAATGTTCCAGAGGCTTTTGTTCTCGGTAGACAATGATTTTAATTTGTTATTCCACACATCATTACGATGTTCTAGGAGCTTAGTTTTTACTAAACGTGTTAAGAAGTTTAGAATTGATTTTAGCCGAGTTGTTTTATACTTTTGGTGCTGCTTACGAAATAGATTTTTAATTTTTATTAACATTTTTATGCTATAAGGAATAGTCATGGGGTTAGTGTCAAGTGCTTTCTGCGGGATGTGTAGTTGTGAAGATCTTAGGATAACATTATTAAGAAATGAGACAGTATTATTAATCTCGCTGGGAGAGTGAGGACGTGTAGATATTTTTAGTGTGTTGCGTATATAATTTCTGTAATTATTCCAGTCCGCATGCCGAAAACTATATACATATTTTTCAGGCACCTGTTCGAAAGATTTATTAATTTCAAAATAAATTGGATTATGATTGGAACTTAGACAGGTAAGAGATATAGGTTTTGTGACATATGGAAATTGCTTGCATAATACATGGTCTATTACACTGGGTCTCATTTGATTTTTGTTAAATGATTTATATATATATATATATATATATAATCATCTTCAGTCGTAATCCCCCTAAGGGATGTCGTGACCATTTTCATGCTACAGCCTCTTCAATTTTTCTTCTCCATTTTATCCGGTTTGCAGCTTCCCGTTTACAATCAGCCATTGACTTTGCAAGTGCTTTTGTGATCGTGTCTGTCCATTTGATGTGTAATCTACCAGGAGGACGCGTTCCTTGTATTTTCCCTTCAATTACTAATCGTTGCATGGAGTCATCGCTTCGCATGATATGTCCGAAAAATCGTAATATTCTGAAAAGAACATCGCTGGACAATCTACGCTTAATGTTGAGCTTGCGTAATATAGAAACGTTTGTTTGCTTTGCTGTCCAGGGTATTCGTAACATACGCCTCCAAATCCACATTTCGAAATTATCGATACGCTGCCTATCTTTGGCTTTCAGCGTCCATGTTTCCGCCGCGTATGTGAATACAGAAAACACCAAACACTGCACTAAATTTATTTTTTACCGCATTTGTAATTGATGCGTCGCGCCATATTCTGTTTAATTTGATCATGGCATTTCGAGCCAACTGGATCCGTCTTTTTATTTCATCCGTTGAAGTGCCTTTATCATCAATAAGGGATCCCAAATATATATACTTGTGTAATGTTTCGTAACCATCGATTTGTGTTTCAGCCTCCGGTATTAAGTTTCCCCGATCAACCACCATTAGTTTTGTTTTATCTTTATTTATATTTAATCCATATTTGGCACTTATCTTATTTAGTCGGTCGAGTAATATTCTCATGTCATCAATTGAGCTGGTTATAAGCGTTGTATCATTCGCAAAGCGTAGGTTATTAATGATTCTTCCACCAATGGAAACACCAACGCTGCAATCGTTCAAAACCTGTCTCATAATATATTCATCGTATAGATTGAAAAGTACCGGTGATAAGACGCATCCTTGTCTTACACTTTTTTTCGTCTTAAATTCTTTTAATTCTATATGGCCTTCAATACGCACCGTGTTTATATTATGTTCGTATAGTTGATTTATTAAATACACTAGATGCCTTGTATTCCCATTTCAATAAGTACAGGCCACAATTTTTCCCAAAGAACATTGTCGAATGCCTTTGAATAATCAACAAAGCATAACACTAACGGAATATTATTTTCAATCAACAGTCTTATGTTTAAAATTTGTTCTCGAGTTCCTTTTCCCTTTACAAATCCTACTTGCTCATCTGGAATCTGCCTGAATGAGAATTCCGCTAGTCGATTATTTATAATTCGGAGCATTATTTTACTGGTGTGCGGTATTAATGAAATAGTTCTGTAATTTTGGCAATTTGTAGCTTGTTCTTTCTTAAATAGAGGTATGTAGACCGTCTTACACCATTCTTGTGGCCAATCTCCGGTTCGCCAAATTTCTTCACATATTTCGTGTATTTTCTTAATTCCTGTAGTACCCATTTGTTTATTTCCGCCGGTATTCCATCGCAACCTGTAACTTTATTCAATTTTAAATATTTTATGGCCTCTTCTATTTCTGATTTAAGTATATTCGGTTCAAGTTCGGACAACGGATTTGGTGTTATTGGTTCCTCTGTATATGTATTATCGTATAGTTCCTGACAGTATTGCCTCCAGACTTCTGCTATATCCAGTTTTTCTGTTTTAATACATCCCTGTTTGTTTTGGATTGCTCAACATCTCATCTTGAATTCTCTTGTAATCAAAGCAATCTTTTTATATAAATCTCTGGGTTCATTTTTTTCTGCATGTATCTGAATATCTTGACAAATAGCTGCATAGTAATTATTTTTATCTTTGCGGCAAAATTTACGAATTTCTGACGATAAACTAGTTACTTCCTGTTCATTTGCGTGAGTACTGTTTCTGAGTTTTCTCCTTTTCACAATTAATTGGATTGTCTCGGATGATATTCCACGGTTTACGTTTCATTTCTTCTTCATGTGGTTGAGTTTCTCGTACTGCCAAAATAGTTTTATTTTTAAAATTACGCCATAGAAGGTCAACTTCCCGAATTTGCGTGTCTGTATTGTCGTCTGGTCCATATTCTTCAAATTTTTGCTTAAAATTTTGCGGATGTGTGATTTTCATCTTGGATCTTGATAATGCTTGCAATTTGCTTTTCAATCTCAACCGAATTGTCATAACTAATGGTCTATGATCTGAACCACATTCTGCTCCAGGATAGGCTATGACATTATCACAAGATGTTTTCCATCTTTCTTGTATCAAGATGTAATCAATCTGGTTTCTACATCGATCACCAGGAGCTTCCCATGTACATAACCGTCGTATATGATGTTTAAACATTGTGTTCATTATGCTGAGATTATTTTCAACCGCGAATTGAAGTAGCCTTTCACCTCGTTCGTTTCTGTTGCCTATTCCAAATTTTCCAACTGTTCTTCGTAACTGTACGTCAAATGAACTACCAATTTTAGCATTCATATCCCCCATTACGACTGTGATTTCTCTATTTGATATATCATTCATAAGTTCTTCTACTTCTTTGTAAAATAATTCAACTGTTTCATTGTCCGCTGCGCAAGTAGGTGCGTATACTTGAATAATATTAATAGGAACCGGTCTCCCCTCTCGCCTGATAGCTATGGCTCTGCCATTCTTTGTTTTATAACCAGTAACCATCTTACTGAATTTGTTTGATACCCATATAGCAACACCACTAAAACTTATTGTATCTGTACTCGAAAAATAAAGTGTTCCATTTTCTGTAACAAAATGTCCAGATTGTCGGTAATGTGTTTCCGCTAAACCGCATATTTCAATTCCTAACCTTTCTATCTCCATTTCCACAATGCGAAGCTTACCGGTGTGTAAAAGTCCTCCAACATTCCAAGTAGCTATTTTAGTTTTTACTTTTGCGAAATTCCCAGTCATATTTTTTCCATGAAGTGGCTGGTTTGCCCCACTCACAAGACCGGTTGCATACTTCTCATTCCGACCCCGGAAATCGGAACGCCGGTTGTTAGCCGGATCGCATAGCAAAACATTATTGAGAACTGTAGATTTCATAATGGTGTTCGTGAAAAAATACTGCAGTGGTTTCCCGTTGCCTTTTGCAGGATTTTCTGTCAGGGTTTACTCCCTTAGCTTTTGGATAAACATCCTTACTGCAAGGCAGCGGTCTGCTACTAAGGAGGTAGCGATTTAAGGATTTTACGGCGACCTTAACCCGCCGAGGGAGAGACAGTCATAGGATTTTTGCAGACTTTTAGTGGACAGGTCCTCAAGCTGTCCATCTGCATCCTCATGTCTCCTTGCTCTATAACCTATGTGTATAAGTCGACGCACAAAACGTGGTTTGAAGACAGTGCTGGTATATATATATGTAATATAAAAAAAATATATATATATATATAGAGAGAGAGAGAGAGAGAGAGTAAACACTAAACAAATCCGGCGGAAGACAGCGGGAAACTACCGCTGTATAAATCTCTAGTAAACCATGTAAATCGACAAAATGAAATAAGTAGTCACGAAGACGTTCAATTAATCGGAGTCGGACAAGATAAGAGACGGCATTATAGCGAGGCTTCTCGGATCTTCAGTAAGCGAAACCTCGGCATCGAACCAGAATTTAATCTGGCAACATGGAATGTGAGAATGATGATGAGAACCGGTAAATTAGAACATGTAAAACAAGAAATGTCAAGAAATAGAATAGACGTTTTATAACTATCAGAAAGAAGATGGCCTGCAGAAAGAGAATTCAGAAGTGGCAATTTTACTACAAAAGCATGTAGCTGATGCTTTAATTAATGTTAATATAATAGAAAATAGACTTATTAAAATTGAAATATCGGCAAAACCAGTTAATATATCAATAACACAGGTTTATATACCAACCATTGCAGCGACAGATAATAATACAATAATTATGGGCGACTGGAACGCAACGGTTGGTGAAGGAGCAACTTTGAATTAGGCAAAAGAAATAATCGCGGTCAATGCCTAGTGGATTTCTGTAAACAAGAACGGATGGTAATCATGAATACTTGGTTTAGTATGCCATACTGAACACGCTACACTTGGAAATCACCAAATTGCACTAGAAGCTGAAATAGATTACATGTTAATTAAAGAACGTTACAGAAATCAAGCTATAAGATGTTGCGCATACCCCGGTGCTGATGCAGATACAGATCATTAAAACTTACATCACATTTCAAACGTCCTATATTAAAAAATAGATTAACTAAATAGAACATGATAAAACTAAAAGATAATTCAAATAGAAGCAAGTCTGCAGATATAAGTGATAAACTTATGGAAATAGATGGAAAAAGAATGGATATAGAACAAAATTAGTCGATGGTAAAGAACTCGATAATTCAAGCAGCAGAAAAAGTAGTTGGGAGAAAACAAAATAAACAAAGTAAACCATGGATAACGAACAAAATTCTAAACATGGTAGATGATAGAAGAAATTTGAAATCTACAATGAACACATCAAACGAAGCTAAAGAAAAATGGTGGAAAACACAATGTGCTGAAATTGAACAGGACTTAAACAAAGACCGTATAGATATAGCATACAGAAAAGTAAAGCAGACTTGTAAACGGGATACTGGTGTACAATAAAAAGTTCTACGGAAATAGCGCTAACCTGGAAACAATATATGAAAAACTTATACGAACAACCAACAAAATAGTCATGGACAAAATGTATATGCAAGAAGAGGAAAGTGATACGCTACTTTGAGAAGAGTTTGAAATTACAACAACTGCCAAACAACAAAGCTACAGGAATAGGTAATATACCAGCAGAATTATGGAAAGGAAGCAGCCAAAAAAAGTAAAGAACATATTATTTCATATGATACGAAATATAATGAAGGGAACATGGCCTGGAGAACACTGCCAATTTATCGTCCCTATACAACAAACAAGAGATGCAAAATATTGCAAAGATTATAGGACGATTACATTAATACCGCACGTGTCTAAAATACTACTTAAGATAATTAAAAAGCGATTAGTACCTGGATGACAATAAATATGGTTTCAGGAAAGGCCGCTCAGCACGGGATGCAATTGCTCTATTACGTATAGTAGGTGAATGCATGATAAACTGTGACAGAAATTTATATGTGGCTTTCATAGATTATGAAAAAAGCTTTCGACAGACTTGGAGCGATCTTTTTCCGTTGTTAAGCCGAATAGGATGTCCAAAAACATTAATTACATTAATCTATAACTTATACAGGAGACAGAAAGTGACTGTCAAATTCAATAACATCAAGTCGGAAAAAAAAGTTATATGTAAAGGGGTAAGGCGGGGATGTTTACTATCTCCTGACCTATTTAATGCATTTGCGGAAAATTAAACTTTCAGTAAATTTAAACAAGGAATTAAAATCGGAGGCAGAAGATTACAGGTGATTAAATTCGTCGATAACCAAATTTTACTAGCAGATAGTCCCAAAACACTTTCAGCAATGATTAAGAAATTAAATACAGTAATGAAAAAATATGGGATGGAGATTAACATCAAAAAGACAAAAGTTATGATAATTGACAAGATTTGTCCCCAATAAAGATAGAATTAAAAAACGAAATAATAGAACAAGTAAAAACATATAGATATTTAAGTCAGACCATAACGAATAATATGGATTGCACTAAAGATATTAATCATCGTATAGCAATGGGAAAAAAAGCTTTTAACGATAAATATACACTTATGACACAGAAAACAATGTCCGTCAATATACGCAAAAACTTCGTAAAAACTTTTGTATGGTCAGTGGCACTATATCGTGCGGAAACATGGACAATGAAGCGACGTGACTGAGACAAATTAGAAGCTTTTGAAATATGGTGTTGGCAGCGCCTACAGAAAATTAGCTGGGTAGACAAAATAAAAAATACAATTGTACTAGAAAGAATAAATGAAAAAAGAAGCATATTACAAAGTATAAGAAAGGGGCGCCTAAGTCATCCATTACATCAAAATCAAAATATTCTGAAAGATGTTATCGAAGGAAAGGTAGTGGGGAAAAATCACGTTGGAGACCACGAACAACACTTATTGATGCATTTCTAAAGGAAAGTGGAATCTTATCCGGAATTAAAGAAGAAAACTCACGACAGGCTACAATAGAAACGGTTGATACATGGTGCGAACCAGCCTACAGGCTGATACACTGATGATGATGATGATATATATCCGTCTTATTTTCGCTCGCTCGTTTTGTGGGTTAACTCCCATTATATATCGCGCCAATAGGAGTTTCACTTTAAAAACTTAGTCCCAACATAACAGAACCACTGGGAGAGAAGATATATAGTGTCGTTGAGGAGCGACATTTACAACTCGCTGATTAAAAACATAACACTTTTACCACTTTACCGGGGGCTAAAAATAACATAAATATACATAAGAACGTTCGAATAAAATTTAATTTAAAAAACCAAATATATTAATATAGTATACTTCAATAAAAGTAGTGTCGTTCTACATATCAAATGAAAAGGTTAAGAAATTGTTCAATGTCTACAAGACGTGCGTATATAAATTTTCAAGAAAAATATAAGTCAATAAAATATGTAAATAATCGACTATACATCAAATCAATTATTTGTCAAATATGATAAAAAGTATTTATTCCGATCCGTGTATATTAATTATATTTTAAACAAATATTACGTTGAAAAATACACAAAAGATTTTCCTTCGAGAGAATAAACAACAAGCTTTAATAACGACTAGTATCAATACGAACACAAATAAAAGTTACAAGAAATAGACGTTCTATCGTAAATTATCCCCGTTATAACGTAATTGTTTATTATATATATAGTGTGGACTGTCGGCAGATTCGGTTTTTTTTTTTTTCATGGCTTGATTTATTATGCAGAACGCGGACAAAGATAAAAATTCAATTTCATTAAAAATTATATATCAAAATAACAAAACAAAAAAAAAAAAAAAAATAATTACGCGATTTCGTTGTCGTTTGCAACTTCAGTTTCATATTTCGTTTTGTCCAAGTCTCGTCCGGTTTTATATTTATGTAAATATCGTCGACACAATGGTATCGGATATAATATTAAACCGCTAGCGGCGAGTAAAATTCCGCAGAAAAGGAAAGCGGGGTCGTAATTCTGAAAATAATCGCAGATGGCACCTTCGCAATGATAAAAAACAAAAAATTTTAATTATTGTGAAATTATTATTTCAGCGTACCAACGAAAATAATATTTTGAAAAAACGAGGATTTGTATCGGTTAATATCAATATTTCCGAGAAATTGACGTGAGAAATAAACGTGAACTAATGAAGAGACAAGGTCGAGCGCCCGAATACTATATCATCATTTATGTAACTTTTTTTGTATCTTTGTGCACTCAAAAACTGTCATTGCTCCATAGTTAGAAATTCTATCAACCTCCAGTCTTCACTAGACATTGCGTGTTTTAAATCTATTTGTATTGTACTAACCTCCGAAACATTCCGAGTCAACAATAATCGTACATGTCCAATTTCTGAACGTAAAAGTTTTCGGCCCACATCATTAAACATTTTTAAATTCTTACCTTCTGACCCGTACAAATTTTGATAGAACTCCTTTATCACTACAAACGACGAGTAAGTTTAAATACATTTTCCCCGTAGAGATTTATGTAATTTTTAAAACTATTTTTTGCGGTCGATATTCATAATTCGATACAATAATTTTGAAACAGCCGCGTAATAAAACCGAGTTTACGTTTTGAGCAACATGCCGTGCCCATCATCAGAACTAAACTAAAATAACTCTGACATAAAACCTGCTACCTTAACTATATTGACAATACTACATCCTGATTGGTTCCCATTGTCCAATCACCATTCTTCACACTAGATCGTCGGAAGTAATCCTGTCTGTTGAAATTTTTTTTCAATTTCTAAGACTTCCCTACCAATTCTTTCACCTAGGTCTACTTTGGCCAAATTTTACATCCTCGAACCTTATTTCATGCCTTGTCACCGCTTGATGCTCCGCCACAGCTGACTTTTCCACACGTCAATACTTGCAGTCCGCTACATGTTCCTTAATTCTTACAGCAACAGTTTCTACCTTTTTGTCCCACATAGCTAAGACCACAAGAGTATGGTATTCTGTACACGCCCGCTACTTCCACATCCTTTACATTTTTCAGCATATTACGTGATTTTATGCACGTGCCAAACACCGGCCTAATATTATTCCTGTATAATACTTTGCCCAAACGATCTGTAATACCCTTTACAAATGGGAGGCGTATCGTAGCTAATACTTCTCTGTCCAAATTCGAATTTTATGTTTACCTTTTTTCCGCTAAACTTTTTAACCAGAAAGTTTGCTTCCTTCTTACCATACCCGTTACACCGTTACAAACAATCACTTCCTCTACTCTGTTCAGTTCATTTACTTAACTTTACTCGTAGTATACTCTCGACTGGATGGTGGTGGATAAAATTTCTAACTATGGAGCAACGACAGTTTTTGATTGCACAAAGATTAGGCAAATTAAAAAGTTCGATAATTTGTATCATAATAAAAACAAGAAGCTCGATCATTTATATATCAGTACAAATAATGACTGGAGCCAGTCAGATGGGATCTGTCCAGAATTATATATCTGATTTTGCACAGCAGGATTCTGAAGATTTCCAAACACAATAGAAGAATTCTGGCAAACACACAAAGAAAGCTAATTAAATGGACAACATATAGGCAAGATATTTATTTTAGGCGCATTATCAAAGTACGAAAATTTGATATCCTAAAGCTGGAGAAGATTGGATACAAAAATATTAAGAACCGAAGTAGTACCAGCTCAATTCAAAATCTCATCCAGTGATTAAAAAAATGCACGTTTTCGTGGTTATATGATTTCTAATGCTGTGGAAACGTATAAGAAGAAGAAAATTTAAATTTGAATTATGTTAAAATTTTCACAAATAGAAAATTATGAAATTGTATTTCTGGTTTACAAGATGATCGAGCAATTACTTTAAATTTGAATATTGTCGCGTACTCCGTGATTTTTTTCTTATATATCATGTTACTTTACGAAATCGTATTCGAAAGAATTCACTCTTAATTTACTGTTGTTTGCGGATAAATCTTTTCAAAAGTATTTTAAATGATACTTACCAGCAATCGGTGGTCCGAAAAATGCTGCTATTCCTTGAAACAGTAAAATAATTCCTAAAATATTTGTCACTTTGTCCGATCCGAATAAGTCGACCGTAAGTGCGGACGAGAAACTAATATAAGCACTGATTAACACACCGTAAATCAAACAAAATATACTGAAGCTAATTACGTTCTCACAGTAAACGCTAAAAATCGTGACTAAAATCATAAAGACGAATTTATAAATAAATTAATAAATCGCATAAAATAAATAGTTGGTTATTTGTCTATGTATACGTATTGAATATGAATATATATATACTTACCAGCTAAAGGTCATTGTAACTATAGGGTCACCTTCCTAGTAACTAGTCACTCCACCACCATATAGTGCTAGTCCCACCGGTGGACTTAGCGCTGATAGAGAAACGGAAGAAAGTTCGTTTGCTGATAGTGTTCTTACCAATAAATATCAGTTTAAATGCAGTTACAACTAACATACTATCAGCAACTCACTGGTGACTATGTGCATCAGTCGGAAAAGAAGATTGTGCACATGGGTTAGTCTTGGAGATCGAACCAGAAACCAAATAGATTATGTGCTCATCAGGAGGTCTTCAGGAAAATAATAGAAAATCATAAAAACATAGTAGACGATATTAATAAATAAATTAATTAATTTAAAAAAAAAAATCACAAAATTAGAAAAAACGACTTTTTCATGCTCTCAATACAAGGAAGAATATAAGAAAAACCAACCGGGGGAAGAAGGCGAGTAGTAGAATTGATAACAACAAATTCACCGAACAACCACTTTGTAAGAACTTTAAAGAACTAATTACAGATGTCAGAAAATGATGATATATACATGCTTTATATTTTGGTATTACATTAAAAAATTTATTTCGATTATTTATCATCTTCATATCAGTTTTTATAAATCTGATTAAATTTTATATATATTTAGATCGAACACGCAACATTGTCTTTTTTCAATAAATCAAAAAAATACTAAACATTCAAATTAAATGTGAAACGCGCTTCACTTATATAAAATGTCACTAACAAGTTTGGCCGTCCAGCCTAGAACGTAAACTGGTTTTAGAATATGAATATACTAAAAGAAATCATTACATTAGACGAACGGAAGTCGTATTAGCTATCAAGCTTTTTAAAAGCTATTCAATAAAGTTGATTGAGTTCAATGTCTTTAATACTTGAACTCCGAACTGATCTTAACATTCAAGTAAATAATAGTTATTTTCCTTCTTTTTTAAAAAAAAAAAAACAAAAAAAACATGAAGATGATATAAAAGAATTAAAATAGTGTTTCTTTTCTATAATGCGCATTATATTAATTTACTGGATAAAAACTTGTTATTAAATTTCTGGATTCTTAATTAAATGTGACAATAGCGTTAAACTTCTATTGAAAAAACATACTTAAAATAACGTTATAAATAAATTTCTAAGTATACACTCACCGATGCCAGAAACGAATAAACAGGAACTATAAAAGTACAGTCTATTCAAACCAAAATAATCGCAAATATAAGTTAAAAATATCCTGCCCACAACATTACCTGCACCAATTATCGATAATAAGGATCCAGACAGCTGTTGATCAATGCCTTTTTCTTTACACAGTATCTAAAAACACAATACGATTATTTAATCGCACAATTTCTCTAATACAATATTGTTAAATGAACAAAAATATTGGTTCGCATGTTTTCGATTTACCTCGAAAAAATTATTCGATAAAACTGAATCACTTATTTTAAAAATAATAGTTTATGTCGTTCTCTAAAATAATAATTCTAATACATTATTATTATTTAATACTTAAAAAACGTCCTCGGATAAAATTTTCATATAATATTAACTAGGGGCTACCTATGGGGGGTTAAGTATTTATGGGATTATTACGAACAAAACCAAAAAAGGTTTGCCAAAATCCGACCAATATCTGCAGAGTTATCAATGAATATCATCTGTGCATACTTTATCTGCGAAAAAGCGTAACAAACGCTTTTTGCTGCATACATAAAACATTACAGGCGCCAATGGATATGTAAGATGAGTAAAACAAAAAAAAGTTTATCAAATTGCGGTCATTATTTAAGGAGTTATCCCCGAAGACCCATCCTTAAAGATTGCAGGGACCAGATAGGTTAAAAAGCCTCCACAAGTTGGAAGTATCTATAAAAAAACACAAATATATATATATATATATATATATATATATATATATATATATATATATATATATATATATATATATATATTGCTACTAACCTACCCACGATATGTTATTATTATTTCGAATTCGCTACTGATGCGCCATTTTTCTTCCTTTTTTCCCATACTGCTTTCATCCTTTCACTGTGTCTTTTTTTTCGTTCTTCGGTCCACAAAATACCAGTTCTTCCTCCTTTCTTTTCTGCGAATTCTTTGCAATCAAATAGTTTCTTCTTTAATATTAATCGCTATTCTACATCTTCAGGCATAATATTCAGTTCCGCCATGTCATTTTTAATCTCTGTGTACCATGTACCGCTCATTTTTAGTTTTTGCATGTACTTAAACAATCTTCCGGTGAGCCTGCTGGCCTCCATCCTTTGAATATGTCCATAAAATCGAATTTTTCTTTTCCGGATCGCGGTAGTAATTTTTTCCACATGTTGGTATATTTCTTGATTACTCACGATATATATTAGCACTTAAATTTTCCATTGAGTATGACTATGTTAGTCAAGTAACAATATAAAATATGGTTTTCTACTTGTATAAAACAACGTTCCTTACAAAAAGTATTACGCATATGAATTATTATATCAACTACTATTGAATATTTTAATTACTTATACACATATACTGACATATATACGTGTATAAGGTTTTGCTATATGAGGAGTCGATGTTGGCAGTTTTGACAATTAAAAAGAAAAAAAACACTAGGATATGACAATATCTCCAGCGAGTTGTTACTAAATTTAAACGAAGAAGCTAAAAGTTATCTACACAGCTTAATATCGGAAATCTATGAAAAAGGACAGATTCCAGATGATTTCAGAACTAGTATTATGGTTATGATACCGAAAAAGAACGGTACAGTTAAATGTAAACAACATAGAACGATCAGTTTAGTCGTGCAAGCATCAAAAATACTAACAAAAATTATACTCAACAGGATTAACAAGAAAATAGAAGAAAATTTAGATGACAACCAGTATGAATTTCGTAAAAATCGAGAAACAAGGGAAGCGATTCTAGGAATCCGACAGATAATAGAAAGAAGGCTAGAAATAAACGAACCAACATATGTGGCTTTTATCGACATGGAAAAAGCCTTCGATAGAGTCAACTGGAAACTTCTATGGAACACTCTAGAAGGAATAGGAATAGAATACAAAGATAGAAGAATAATAAAAATATTATATGAAAATCAAATAGCGACAATAAAAAATAACGAAAACGAAGAAGTTAAAATAGAAAAAGGAGTGGGTCCTGCATGTCACCAGGCCTCTTTAATGTATACATGGAAAACATCATTCAGGAAGTTATAGAGAAAGGAGAATGGGGGATCAAAGTGGGAGATGTAAGAACGTCGATGTTCCGATTCGCCGATGACACAGCAATTGTGAGGAACAATGAAAAAGAATTGGAAACATTGATACAATGTTTAGCAGAAGTAACCAAAAAATATAATATGGCAATAAACGAAGAAAAGACGGTGGTGATGAAATGCGATAAGAAAAGGGGAACAACAGTTAAAACAAGTTTAATAGTCATAGATATCTCGGAAGCTTAATAACCCAAAATGGTAGAAGCGATAAAGAAATAACGAGAATCAACCAAGAAACAACGGCGTTTAATAAAAAAAAATCCTTACTAACATCAAAAAGTATAAAATTGGAAACTAAGAAGCATTTCGTGAAAACATATATATGGAGCATTTTACTATACGGGTCAGAAGACGATAAACAAACAAATGCACAATAGAATTGAAGCGTTTGAAATGTGGTGTTGGCGTAGGATGCAAAAAATTAGTTGGATAGAGAAAATAAAAAACGAAAAAGTATTAAAAGAAATGAACGAATCGCGAACTCTAATAAATACACTAAAGAAAAGAAGAACCAAGTGGATAGGACATTCATAATCAAACGCTGATTCAAATAATTGAAGGCAAAATGGAAGGCAAACGATGCAGAGGAAGACCTAGGATACCTACAACAGATAATAAAAGACACAGGAGCAGCAAGTTGCGCAAATTTAAAAAGAAAAGCCGAAATAAGGGAATTCTAAGGCCTAGTTCGATAAACAGGTTCGCAAATCATAAAGGTTATCCACCAATCTACGGATTGAGGACAATAAAAAGAAGATATATATGTATATATATATATTAAAAAAGTACAATTTTTCGTTTGAAAACTTTTTCAAATCCAACTATTACCAATATATCGATCAAACGTTAATGGGCTTCGTAAAATGATAATCGCGATGAATCCCTATTGCAAACCATCTGGACGCATTCTGCAAAACTTTCTCCTACTACCGTCCGTACCATGTCTGACCATCTTGCAGGAACGTGACCACAAATTATATTTCCTCCTGATTACTACAGAGCACAATCTTCTGTTCGTTGTGCTAAACCGTCCGTACCACGTCTGACGATCTTGCAGGAACGCGACCACGTTTTCCTTCTAATTACTACTGACCAGAATTAAGTCATCCAGACGCATTCTGCAAAACATCCTCCTACTGCCGTCCGTACCATGTCTCACTTTTTTGCAAGAACGCGACCACTTCTAAATACTACTGAGCGCAATCTTCTGTTTTTTGCGCCAATTTCTTATAATACCTACGGCTACCCAACATGATAATCGCGATGAATCCCTACTCCAAGCCATCCGGACACTTCCTGCAAAACTTCGTCCTACTACCGTCCGTACCATTTATGACTATCTTGTACGAACGCGATCATGTACTTATAATATCGAGTAATTCGTTTTGTCGGGGGGATTCTTAACATCTATAAACAATATATTTTTGATTTCCATGGAAATAGACATTTATTTAAAATTTAATAATAAACCGAACAAAATATAACACAATCACTAAAAGTTTTTAATCGCGAAGCTTTTCGACAGTTACGTCATTTTCAAGCACGCACCAAAATTATTACATCTCTTTTTTTGATATATAAGATGTAATTAATTTGTTGCGTGCTTGAAAATGACGTAACTGTCGAAAAGCTTCGCGATTAAAACTTTTAGTGATTGTGTTATATTTTGTTCGGTTTATTATTAATTAATAAAATCACTGCTCTCCAATATATACAACATTTATTTAAAATTTATTCACTTTTTGTTGGCCGTAGTATAATTTTAATGTAGAATTTGTCGACCAAAAATCGCTGGAAAAATTTTTCAAAATCGAAAATTAAATTTTAAACTCGCGATTGCTCGCTACCGGTAAGTTTTGGGAAAAGTTACGTCATTACATAAATGATAGATCTCAACGTCCACTTTCGCCTAATGTCAACCCGAAACTTCTATGTATCATAGCACCCTTAAAAACAGCCAAAAACCCCTAAACCCTTTAAGCCCAATTTTCTCAATGGGCATCATGTATAAAAATACGACCGCGTAACTTTTGTTTAAAGAATTTTTCCAAATTTTGAATCGTTGGCGATTTATAGCGAAAAAAACCAATTTTGAAAAAAATTGAAAGGTGTGTAACTTTTTCCAAAATTTACCGATAGCGAGAAATCGCGAGTTTAAAATTTAATTTTAGGTTTTGAAAAATTTTTCCAGCGATTTTCGGTCGGCAGATTCTACATTAAAATTATACTAGGGCCAAAAAAAAGTGAATAAACTTTAAATAAATGTCTATTTCCATGGAAATCAAAAATATATTGTTTATAAATGTTAAGAATCCCCTCGACAAAACGAATTACTCGATATTATAAGTACACCCTGTCGAAATTTACCGGGTTTGGTTTGATATTTTTTTTTTCGGTTTTTTCGCTTTATACGATAGACGTTATATAGAAATGACTATTTCCCCAGTACACGGTTCAAATTTACTGGCTGTTGTAAAATTTACTATTTAAATTATTGGCTACTATAAAGTTTTTCATATAAAATTTGCATAAATTTCCAGCTCTAACGATAAAAACACAATGTATTAATTAAAAACTGCAAGATGTTGCATATAGAAAAGAGATCAGGTAACAAGTTATGTCCAAAGCGCAATCTGCTGTGCGATTAATCTTCTTAAAGAAATAGAACCATGGAAGTTTGGGGAGGGACGGTTGAAGTTGATAGTAATAGGTGAGAGGTGATTAACTAATGCTCTCAGTGTATATCAGTTCCCAATATTCTTTATGCTCCAGTTGAACAAAATGAATGACATCCTTGAGAGAGACTAAGGAGAGTTCTACGTCGCGTCTTCAACTAATGAATCAACAAATTCATTGTTTGGAATACCTTCATGGCCCGGCATCCACAAGAAAGACATAAATATTCCCACACGTTCCAAATTATTTACTTTTAGCGAAACTAATCCAATTAATGTATCTGATACTTTCCATTAATTGTCTGTAGTCGTCACCATGCTTTTCGAGTCTTTAATAATAAGGTAATTTCCGTGAAGATTTAAATCTATTGAAGTTGATAGGGTTTGTAGTACTGCTGCACATTCAGCAGTAAATACTGAACATTGTTGACGAAATTTGTACATGTTACTAGTATTGAAATCTGGAATGAACACCGCTGCTCCGGTTCCTCAATTTGACATGGATCCATCTGTGTAAACAAGGGTGTGTAGTGGAAACCTTAACAACTTAATTATTTATCAAATTTAATTACCGGTACAAATATGAACGGACCGTCGAATCCGATGCTTGTTAAGAAATTAGACGCAGCAAATAGAACGAATATCGGATCCTTCATAAAGGTGCAGTCTGTCAATTCGTTCAGTGCATTTTCGAATTCTTCGCGTAAACGACTTTTCTTCTTAGTTCCAACACATCTTAGTGAACTGCGTAGAAAAGATAATTAACACAAATATTAACGAAAGAAATTTGGTTTGTTCTCAACAATGGCGCCGATTACAATTTTTATGTAACTGCATGTAAAAGCAATATATTGAGAATACAGCGACATCAATCGAAAATACTTCCTATCATCACATCTGCACCAATATATATATATATATATATATATATATATATATATATATATATATATATATATATAAATTAACCCTCCATAATGAACTAAATATACCATATGTCAATGAAGTTTATATCTGCGAGTTGTAAATCTCTCGTGAAGATATCGTGATTATAAAAAATCCATCTGCTGTACAAGATGCCACCATGAATCTCTGTTGCGAGCTATCCGGATGCATTCTGCGAAACTTCCTCCTACTGCAATCCTTACCATGTCTGGCCATCTTGTAAGAACGCGAGCGCGTCTTCTTTTTCCTTCTACTATTCCTTCAAGAATTCTCGTCTGAAGTCCGTCTGCACTTATTATATGACCAAAGTATGTTAGTATTCTTCTAATTACTACCAAGGATAATCTTCTGGTTGTCACGTCAACTTCTTGTAATATTGAGTAGGAAGTTTATATAAGCCCGTATAAAGTTTTTTTTTTATATAAATTGCAGTTTAATATTAACCCACATGTCCGCAGAGGTGCTCTTCCAATAAGTTAAAAAAGAAATAGTTCACATCACAAGAGTAAGCGACTTTAAATAATTCGGAATATCGATTAAAAATTGAATAATGGGTATGGCGCTATAGTAATCAAATAACCTAATAATTCAATGCTCCAACTTTAATGATACTGTCACTGAGAATCTAATTGTCTCACTGGAGACGTTTGATTAATCACATTTTTATTACTTTATTCATCACCATTATTTATGGTGTTTTGATGCCGGTACAATGGAAGCAAGATATATATTAAAGATTGAAAATTTAATACTATCAACGATTATTGAAATACAGTGTGCTCACGTATACGGTACAAAATGATTAAAGGATTGAAAACAATAAATAATATCGTGTTTTTTAGATGATTGAAGATAATTTTTAATGTGTTTATATAAACATTTAAAGAATTTAAACATTTCAAATTATCTAAATATCTCTTATTATGAAAATAAACCATTTTTTTAGCATTAAAAGTTTACGTAACATACAGGGAACAATGTGACTGAAAGTGTTAAAGGACACTTATAACCGTTACACAAATAGTGCTAGTAATATGGGTCAGATATCTCTCAGAAAACGCAATGCTTAAGTATTATTGGACACGATCGCCTATATATTCATATTTTTTACAAAATCTTAAGAAAAACTGAAGATAAATTTGATATAATGGGAAATAAGCAAAATAGAACAATGACAATCTCGAACTCGTCTCATACCGATATATATATATATATATTATATAAGCAGTTAAAATGTTTTTTTTTTAAACAGACTTACTAAAGGGATAATTTTCGAATTTTAATTTGACTACACATTTTATATATATATATATATATATATATATATATATATATATATATATATAATCTGATCTCCCTTATAGAAGTTACTTTAATTTTTTTTAATAGCTTCGAGATTAACATTATAACAGTAAATCAATTTGATCAGTATTTTTGATTGGTTTTCGTGTAACATTATTTTGTGTTTTTACATTATATACGCACCATTTGTATAATAATTTAGATTAATCAGCAATAGGCGAGTGTATCGTGTACTAAATTATGTATAGATCAAGCGTATATAGGTAAATCGCACGTGTCATTAGCATACGTGCATTTCCTCGAAAACGTAACTGATCATTGTAACTTTTATATTTTCTACTAACATTATTTACAAAAATTGAAACCGGCCTATAATTCTTCAAATTGATAAAATGAAACGAATTTACGTCAAAAATTATTTAAAAAAACAAAAGGTCGGCTATAAAATAAATATTATGTAATCAACAGGGAACTGGCCGTGTTAAATGATACCTACCCATAAATTAATAAAAAAATTTTTATCTAACGAAATAAATAAACAAATAAATCGCTTACTCGACCATCGATTCTAAATTATTATCAGCGGACGATGACGATGATTTCAATTGTGATTTATCATTTGAGAAATTTTTTTGACTTTTTTCTTCGTCGTCATTTATACCGATAACCTTTTGAGAAATTTTCGTCGTCGACAATAATGTAATTTGTTGAGTAACATTTTTATTCGTAATAACCGGATCATCTCTCGGTAATGGCTGGAAAAATAAACTGAACAACATGCACGTTAACACGAGAAGTGACGTCATCAATAAAACACGTTCAATTTCAAATTTGCTTAATGCCAATTTGTAAAACGAAGAAAATACTATAGTTCCAAAACCTGAACCACATACAGCAATGCCCGTAGCTAATGAACAATACTTGTCGAAATAGTAAGTGATGCATATCAAAGCTGGCAAATAGGATATACCAAATCCAAAACCTAAAACAATCGTAAAAAATGAACAAAAATATTAAACGGTATCTTCATTATTATTTCTTATTGGCATTGGAGATGCTTCAGAAGTTAACACGTAAAGATTTACATGAAAACGAAACAATTGAAAATGAACAAAGTACATTATGCACAAACACACATTGCGTGAATGCAAATGCGACTTGTGCTTTATTATGGCTTATCCTCGTGGGGCCCGGGGCTAGTGTGGCACACAGAGAGGCGACAAAATTCGGAGGTATCAAAAAATCTTAAAAGCAACTTAAATTTTACAAAATGAAAAAAGTGTTAAAAATTCAAAATTACACGAGTTGTTTCGTCGATCGTGAAAACAAATTTTATTGCTTTCTCTCTCGCTATTACTACTCAGAAATGCTAATATTTTGAAAATATCGTTACTGTGCAAAAAAATGCACTAAAATTCATAATATTCAAAAAAAAATTAAAAAATCATTTCAACAAAGTTGTCCTTTTTGCCGAAATTTAATTATTTACGTATTCTACATTTTATTTGTAAAAATATAACACTTAATTACTTTTAATAATAGGAAAAAAGTATTAAGTCATGTTTCATCACACTTTTATAAGATGACCTAAAAATTCGATTTATGTTTTTATAAAAATCATTTTTTTTACACGATTTATTATGATGTATATTTTTATAAACATATTTTTAAAAAATCGGTATCTTGAATTGGGCTTAGGACGTAATAGCACTTAAATTTGCCACTGAGTATGACTATGTTAGTCAAGTAACGATATAAAAAATTATAGCATATATGGTTTTCTAATTGTATAAAAAACGTTCCTTATAAAAAGTATTACGCATATGAATTATTATATAAACTACTATTGATTTAGAAGAAGAAGAAGAAGAAGAACGTATATTTTACTTCATTTACATACATTATACAAAACAATAAGAAAAATCTGTACCGGAAAATATATAATCTCCTTATCAGATAATCTTAATATATATGTATTTAAATATAATTTATGCAAAATAATATGTACTTACATTTTTTTAACAGGAAAAATTTTAAAAACCTGTCTCAGGAAAAAAAATAAATAACCTTAACAGCTATATATATAAAAAAAAATTTTGATTGTGCCAGTTAAATGTTAACTATAAAGAAATTATGAAGGGATGTTTATTAAAGTAGTGAGTGTTTAATTCTTCTATGTTTGTAATTTTTATATCTGTGCTTTAAGGATTGATAATCGTAGTTGCCGATATTATTTATTATACGTATGTCGGACATATTACAGCAATTGAAGAAATTGGCTGTACGCTTTTTAGTCTTTGATATACGGAAAATGGAGGCAATCGTGCATTGTTTTAATACGTGTATATCGTGGCTTATTTAATATAATTCTAAAGCAATGAATTCTCTGGAGTTTCTGTAAGTTGCTCTGGTTAGTCGAGCACCAAACAGGTGCAGCATATAATAATTTCGGTAGTATTACGGTCTTATATATCATGAACTTATTCGAAATTGTTAATGAAGACTTTCTATTAAATATAGGAAATAAGTTGCATATTTTGCGTTGAGTTTTATAAATACTTTGATTTATATGTTTAGTAAACGTTAATTTTTTTCCCTGGTTAAGTCCTAAATGAGTCGCCTCATCTTTCCAAGGAATTATATTATTTCTGATAGTAACTTAAGTGGTCTGCGTTTTGTGAATATAATTGCCTCTGATTTGCTTTCGTTTATGTTGATTCTCCATTTATTAAAGTATTTGATTAATTTATTTACCGCATTAGTGAGTCGTCGGCAAATGGATACGATAGGATGTTGCGACGATTGCAGTGTCGTCAGCATATAGATTTAGACTGACATGCTTAGTCATTGGGAGGTCATTTATGTATAAGATAAAAAGCTAAGGACCTAAGATACTTCCTTGCGGAACTCCTGCATTACTATATTTTTTACCCGATTTTATATTTTTTAATTGCACATAAAATTGTCTGTTGTATAGATATGTTTTGATTAGTAAGATTAAATAATATGGGAAACCAAATTTAATTAGTTTAAAAATAATTCCATCATCCCATGTAGTATCGAACGCTTTTTCAAGGTCTTCTATTAGTAGCATTCCTGTATGTTTATTTTGATTAAAATTATAGTGATAGTATCGCATAATGTCGCTAGCTGCATTGTCGTACCAAGTTTAGGTCTAAAACCAAACTGAAACTCTTTAAATATCGTATATCTCTCACTATGTTCATATAGTCTAATCAAGATTATTTTTTCAAAAATTTTGCTTATATTGCTTAGTAAGCTGATTGGCCTGATATTCTGCACCAGAGAAGCGTCCTTTCCAGGCTTCGCGATTGGTACTGTTACTGATGTTCTCCATGCGAGGGGAAAATAGGTTAGATTACTTATACACATATACTGACATATATACGTGTATAGGGTTTTGCAATACGAGCGAGTCGATGTTGGCAGCCTGTTGCGGTCATATTGTTTTGGTCGCGTGTGGCTAATATGTTATTTATTCTTTTATAAATGGCAAAACATCATATAAAGTTTGATGGCGCTACACGACACACAGCAGATGTTACGATGGATATTTTGTACGAACGATCTGGGACAGAGTTACCTCTTACAGAGGGTGACCTGACCACTGTTTATATCATACCATTATCTAACACAACTTGGAATAACTTTTCACCTCTCTCATTTCTGTTACTAATCCCGAATTTGCAAACAGTTTTCCGATGATTTTGCTCACAAGAATGATTTTAATTGCTTCATCGTTAGCTACACATGTAGGAGCAGATATCTCTATGAGATTAAATAGGAGCAGATTGGCACCTATCCAAACGTGCATAACTTTATAAATTTATGTTGTATAACCGCTCGCCAACATATTCAATTACTTCGAGATTCATGTAGCTAGCCCCTATTGTAAGTTGATGCGCTCTTTACTCGAGCAATATATAAAACTATTTTCTGCTGAGAAATAAGTTCGCCTTTTTGAAGCTTTTAATCTTCTGAGTTATATTTTAATAAAACCACGTTTAACAATTTGTAAAGCATATGATAAATAAAATATAACCGAATTATTAAAATGTTTATCCGATAAACGGACAGGCTGTGTTCTAGTTTGTTCTCCCATTATTCATTCCCCATATTTATTAAATTCGTTCAGCTAACATCTTTGTCTTCCTTATCAGTTTCACATTTTTCTCTAACTTCTTACGATTTTTCTCTTGTAAAATCGACTATATTAAAATTTCCAGCCCCGTTTCAGTATTTTTTTTTCGTAATTTTCCCTTTGCTCATACGTTCTTCGTCTCGTTTTTCAGAATTTTGTTTGCGATTCTTCTCTTGTTTAATACTCTTTCCACTAATACGTTGTATTTCGTCATTTTTACATTCAAACGTTTATCTCTCTTGTATTTTTATCACGTACTTCAGGATCGCTCGTACATTCTTCTACATCTCTTCTGTATTTTTTAAATTTTCTATCGCATTATGATGCGTTTTAGAAATCTACTGTTTATTTGAAAATTGTTACATCATTATTCATAATAAATCCTGGTCTTTGTTTACTATGTTACTGCTCATCATGTCCTCCCCATTAAATTCTTTCTTCGATTTTAATAATACTTTAATAATGTTCCGTAATATAATAAACTGAATGTATTATTTGGAGTTAACTTAGTCAAAAAGGTTTTCCTTTCCTTATGTATCGAAAATTTATCTTTCAAACTTTCGAACAGACGAGATACCCTAGATACTGCACAAAAATCCGCTTTGTTGAGAAAGCGTTTACCCGCGAGATTAAACTTTCTAAATATAACTCTCTCTCTCTCTCTCTCTCCAAATATATTCTAACGCTCACTATGATATAAAGTCAAAAGTTACTTTGAAATGGTAAATAAAAATTATGGGCTTACTTAAATGATGTCGACATTTTACTACCGAAACTGAACTTGGTAACATTATTTATTTGTAAAAGTTTGTTTCTCTTTATTCCGCTTTGATAAATTTCCTTTCTATGGATTCAATCGATGTTCTTCGTGTTATATTCCAGGCACACGGCACACAAATAAATCTAAATTATATTTATTCTAACGTGACATCTTTTCTATTTTATACCTTAATTAGTTTATATGACAAATATATTTTTTTCTGTATCGTTCGTCCTTAACATAAAATGTATGCAGCACTGATGTTCAAATTTTTAAAGAGTCAGTACTATTCTTCTATCCGGTATTCTAAACTTGAAAAAAATCTCATTTTCAAAATTTAAAAAAATATTTATTTTAAAATTAAATACGTGTATATATTTAATCGATTTAAGATAAATTTTCGCGACGCATATTTGAATATAATTCATTTTTCGACAACCGATTTTTAATTAATCAAGAAAAAACGAAAAGTCAAAAAATATAAAAAGGATGAAATGAATAATTAAATGGACTAAAATTTTAGACTTTCAAAGAAAAGAAATTATTCTTGTCGAGACTAACTCGTACAAGGAACAAGTCTTCAAACAAAATCCAAGGATGTTAAAGAATATTAAAGGAATAGCTAAGAAGCAATTGAAACAGATCAACATAAATATAGGTATATATTTTGTAGAACTATCTTTTTTTTTTGTAAATCCCACGATTACATTCATTTATTTCTTACAAATATATTGAAGATAACTTAACATGTAACTGAAAAGGATGAAACATTCTCATTTAACCCATTTCTTTCGCACATACAGTTTTTTTTTTTTAACAAAATTACATTACAATTCATACCAATTTAGTTTATATTAAATCTATATTTTAGCTTCTCCACAAATTATTTTTTTTAAATTAGTGCATCATCTTCTAGTGCCATATTGTATTATACATGAATTATAAGTTGTTTTCGTAATTTTAAAATAATACAAATAAATAATTTCTTAAAATTTTAATAATAGAATAGATTCTAACCTACTCCTTCTATTCTCACGTTTTTTAGATCGATCGTCAGGCTCACAAATTGGAAAAATCACAATTAAACCCCACATTAACACAATATTTTGAAAAGTAACTTTTTTATTTAAATTTTTCGCATTCACAAGCTTATAGATATCTCTGATTAGTATTTGGACAAACCTTAGATTTATACAATACTTATGATTAAAACTATATATATATATATGTATATATATATATATATATATATAGATAGATAGATAGATAGATAGATAGATTAGATAGATAGATAGATAATTATATGTTTATTTTAAAATAACGTTTGGTTTTGGTTTTTAAAATAAATTTCTCTTTGTAATTTGTCTTATTTTTATTTCCTTACTACTATTTCGAAATTCTTTCAACTATTGTCCTTGTACACAAACGGGGGTGTATGTATCAATTAAATCTCTCAACACGCAAGCACAGGCGCATATAATGCATATATATATATACATTTAATTACAAAAATTAGTTAAAATCACTAAAACTTTATTTTCTTGAAATTCACAAAGCTTTTCGGCAATTACAAGTGATATTTAAATTTATATAAAAATAAAGATTTAAAAATTAAAACACAAAATATAAATTTAAGATCACAATTTTATAAATATAAAATGAAGAATAGATAGTCGAAAAGCTTTGTGAATTTCAAGAAAATATAGTTTTAGTGATTTTAACTAATTATTGTAATTAAAGTAATAAAAAATCACTACATTCCACAATCTAGAAATTATATATGTACAGATAGGCAAATAGATATGCATACGATGTAATATTACATACCTAATGAATACACGTGTCCTTTCTATACTACAATACCGTCAAATTTTAATTTCAAATTTGAAAATATTATTGATTTCTAAGAATACAAATATGTGATTTGCATGATAATTTAGAGGCGAATAATAAAGTTTTTAATTAGTTTACAAAAATTTAAATTTAAGTGAAAATCGTAAAGTTAAAAAAAAAAAATTATATTGTTAATCCAAAATTTGGAAAGCACCAACATTTCGATTATAATGTCGCCATAGTTGTTGATTATAGGGTACATTTTATAAGTTTAGAAAAGATGAAAAATTAAATTAAATCAAAATCATGTGTGAAAATAGATAAACGTCAATGATGCGAATGTCAACGGAACGAATATCAAATTGTCACAACATTAAGCAAACATTAAATTTATAACCGAATAAATCATTACCTGTTCCGAATCCCAAAGTGAAAGCCAATACGGTAATGTTTGTAACATACGAGCTCAAAGCAATAAACGCTGACGCAATCAAACTACCAATTATGGTAACAGTTCTACAACCGTATACATTAATCAGCGCGCTGCTAATTGGACCTGTTAATTAATAAATTAGAATTATTATTGTATCCCTTCATTGGACACTGACGTATCATATTAAATTATATATATATTAAATTACATTTTTTTGACAACATAATACAGTTATTTCCACGATTAAAGTTAAAGCTAAAATAAGAATATGAAACAATTATAATTATTGAAATACAATAAACCACGGAGCTATCCTTCGTAAAGTTTATTTCCATTATTTTTTGTATACCACTTTTAGAAAAAACCTTTAGCCTTGTATGGTCATATGGATTTCACAATATAGATAACATCTACGCAGATGGTCTATATAGAAAATTAAATCCTACGTATTATTCCAAAACACGTATTAAGACTGATGGTTTACGAGAGAACTAGCTAGTAACAACGATGTTGTTAGATTAATAGTTTAACGATTTTTCTATAAATCGTGCGTTATTCAAGTTCTCATTCTACAGCGAATGTTTTTTTTTCACACATACGACTGTGTTATAACAGTTGAAACGTAACTTTTTAATTTTTATTAGATATTTAAAACTTTTTGTAAATGAAAATATCTACCGTTAGGTTATACTAAATAAACTAACAAACACTAAACTAACAAAAAAAAAAAGAAAGAAATTACCGTATGCGTTCAGAAATTTAATTTACCAGTACATAAGGATGTGCCGATTATCACGGAAAGTATACTTGACGTCGTTCCACTTCCGACATCGTACTTCTTCATCAGTTGTTCGAATAATTCTCCCATAGATAGCGCTACTCCATCATCTAACAGAAACAAATAATCTATTGAGTCGACTTTAAAATTTTTACAAAATTATACAATATATTGAAAAAGATAACGAAATACACGTTATCGGTAAAATTAAATGTGCGGAGGGTGCGACAGAGATATTTATCGTGCTTCAAAAAAAACTTATCGAGTTACGGAAACAATATTGGTTGCGTTGAAAAGAAGAAAGGTTACTCGATCTTTCGGTTTGTTACTTTTTTTTTTTTTTATTGCGGTCGTATTTTAATTCGAAAACAAACATAAAAATCTGAAACGGTTAAAAATGGAGATTCAACTCTATACCGGAACTATTTCGATTACCATGTTTGTTAAAATTTACAAAAATTTTATTTCGAAACTTCGCATTGAAAATAAAGATCGTCATTTAAGCGATGTGATCAGTGAGAAAATGTCGAAATAAACTAAATATACGAATAAAAAAAAACCTTCCTTTCTTTATCTATAAGAACTTTCCTCGACTCGATTAGAGAACGCCAAAATATATTTTTGAAATACGATACACATCTTTGTCGCACTCTGTACATTAATCCTTTCAATCGCGATGTCTACTATACCGTATGTTAAATTTTAATGCTAACAAATTTTTTATTTTTTGGTTGACACGAAATATCTCCATTTTATTTAAAAATTATCTACAGTTCACCGAAGAAGCGATAAACATCTGTATAAAATTTATAATTTTATAAAAAAAATTTTAGAATGTATAACTGAAAGGTTCAAAAAAATATGCGATTACAATCGTATTTATAACATTTATCTATTGTCAACCTTGAGACTCTAGATTTAGTTTTTTATTTTTTATTTTATTTAATAAGGTAAAAATAACGTATAAATTATTCGAACTATAATTTATGTTAATCCTCCCAGTTACCCATTATCGATATTTTTGATTAAAAAAAATATATATATAAATTTTGTGATAGGAATTAGTTAAGACTCTTTAAAATTAACTTTGTTTAGATAGGTACTTTAGTTTTTGAGACGCAGGATGTGGATATATACGATACAAAATGATTTAAGGGAATGAAAACTTTAATGTACAATATTATTTTTGATAATTATCGTAGATAGTTATTAACGTTTTATTTAAATATGTTTAAAATTAAGACATTCTATTTAAATTGAATACCCCTGATTATTAAAATATTGTGTCATTAAAATTTTATATAAACACTGTGACTGAAAGATTTAAATATAATAAACTTCACAGCACGATATTAATAATATAAAATGAATATTTAGAAGAATTTACTAGCTGTAAAAACGTACAATGGGCTAGTCACAATAAGGAACAATACGACGATGATGATAATTTTCGTTACTATTTTTACCGTTATTGTGGATATATAACATGGTCACAATTATTACTAATCAATTTGACGTATTGTTTTTCGTATGTCCGTTTGGTCACATAAGCATTATCTATAAATACTAACGAAAACTTTCTGATAGATCAAACGTGGGATTATGGGTTTAAGATATTTATTAATCTTCCGTCGATAAAATTAATAAGTTTTCTAAAATAATAAATTTCGTTATCGTCGAAAAAATCTCCATAAAATATCTTAAATCTTCGACTTTGATATAAAAAAAACTACCTTCTTTAAAATTTCTATATGCCACCCTTTCAATTTTTGTTTTACTTTTTTCATTCTCATAAATAGGAAAACATTTAGTTAATTCTCTATGATAAATGAAAAAATATATCAAAAATAATAGATAAGAAAAGAATAACATTCCTCGTCGGTATATTTTTATCGAACACTTTCTTATCAAATAATTAACAATTTTATACAGTCCGCTTTTTATTTTCTCAATATTTAGAATTGAGACATATGCTAAAATTTTTAAAATTTCGTTAGCATTAGAATTTCATGTACCGTATAGGGAACACCGTGACTATATAAATAAATTCACCCACTTGTATCCGATGTATATAATATATATATGAGCGTGTGCATATATCGTAATCATCAAGATGAGCATATTCCATCTGCTCGCTTCTATTAAGTAGATGAGGTAATTTATGACTTCGCCATCAAACACGAAAAAAGACTGTGAATTCCTATAGTGCCATCATGCGATTATGCATGACTTTGTTTAACAGCTTACTTGTATGGGAATATGTGCATGTGATTTTTTTTCACTTGTGAATTAATATGTGTTAATGTTCACGTCTTGAGGGAGAGCTTGTTTACATTGGAACATGGATGTATGATTGGTATTTCTGTTTTTTGTTCTGTTCGGATATGTACTTGTATATAGGTATTGTATTTCATTAGAAACATTACTCTTTTTCTTTTTGTATTAATAATTACTTTTTCAATTTTTAATATTATTTATGTTAATTTGAGTATTGTGTGTAAGTGTGGTCTAGTTTTATTCTTTTTGTAAGTGTGTACACCGTAATTGGCGTCTTGTTGTTGTGTACGCCGTAATGTTGTGCCGGATATTGAGGCAACCCATTTACTAGACACACTACCAGATATTGAGGCAACCCATTTACTAGACACACTACCAGATATTAGACGCCTTAAGCGAATAAATCCAAACACTTATATAATATATATATATATATATATATAATAAAAATTAGTTAATGAACATACACGTTTAATTACTAATTAGTAGTATATATTGATTATTTAAACATTAGTTTGACATTGCAATGCCCATTTAAAAAAAGCAAAAAAGTAACTTCTGTTTAAGATAAATAAACTGACTAGAATCATCGTTTTAAAAAAAAAAAAAAAGCATTTGTATAAGTAGCTGAAAACATTTAGTCAAATCTCTTTGATCAATGAAATTAGGAGAAACGCCAACATAATAATAGGAGAGATACGAAACGCGTATTTTCACATACACAACACATACACAAAAAAAGTGATTAATCTAACGAAAAGTTTTTTCTTAAAAGATGAAAAATAAATTATATTTCTCCGGCCATTTATTTACATTCATTTAAACGAAACTCCGTTCAGATATAACGTTATTTTTCTATTTCACATATCCGATTTGTACACCGTCTGTAATATGATCAAATAATAACATTCCATCAGCACACTTCTACTTAAGATACAATGCACGGATATAAATTCACCTACTTACGTTTGTCTCTTTCGAAAAGTTTATTTTAGTCAGTAATTATTTACAAGTTTTTAATTTATACTTATTTTCCTCTGTACCTCCAGCCATTAGTTGCTGCATATGGTACATTAATTTAAATAATAATAATAATAATAAAAATAATAATAATAATATTTACAAGTTCTTTAACCCGCTAGATATACATAGGGCGCGGTCAAGGTCGACAAGAACCTACGAACTCATTTCGTTACGTAGAACGAGTAAATTAAATTTATAATATTAACGACGGATGATATTGCGCGTTATTTCAAAAATGTAAACATGATCCAACTAATACCGTGGACAAGTTTAAAAAATTAACACACCTTACGCGTATATTAGGCTTACAAGAAGAAAGAAATCTTTTATAAAATAATTAAAATACAATCAGTAAACATAATTTATAGATATATCGTGTACTAGACCTTACCACCAATAGCATACAAGATTCATTAATCAAGGTAAGTAACAAACAAACAATATGCACGACTATTAAAACGCAGGAGAAAAAATATAAAAAAAGCACAAACAAAGCAAGCATAATATTAGATAACGTTCGAACTAGCGATTAAATGAAAATAATTAATGTTACATCATACTAATAATTAGAACAATATTAGTAAGCGAATAGCTCATTACAATAAATTATGTTTAATACGTCCTATGCTTATAAACATTAGCTGCCTATGATCATAATTACCTATTAACGAGATAAACTCATTATCATGTATACGCAATCGTCGAAAAATTTACGCGATACGTTAAGAATGTATTAACACGAGGTAATTTCAGAATATTATGCATATAATTTATTGTAGTATAACGGGGAGCATTTAGTATGCACGTAATGTTCTGGATGAGAGCTGCAATTTATTATAACTAACGTTCGATATCGAGCACCATACAGGCCAAGCATTAGGCTTACAAAATTATACTCCGTTACTTTACAATAATCTAGATATTTTTCGTACGAATCATCAATTTATATTACCATACCGGAAAATTTCGTTTAATTTATAAGAAAAATTTATAGTATTATAAAAAAAAATGTTTATTATCTAAAATTTTCATTTAACAGCGACAATCGTCACTGTTTATTATTATGAAATAATTTCAATTTACACGTTCTTGATTTAAAACATAAATAGTATCACCGGATAGGTTATGACAGACTAGAATGGGTTCTGAGGAAGGTTTTTGTCCGTTTTCAGAGCTACTAGTTATTTTTAATATAATGTATAATTATTTCGTTTACCGCTAATAAATATCTGGTAGATATTTTAAACAATGGTCTTATTACGAAAATAAATTTATTTAAATTTGTTTCGTTTATTAAAAACTATTTTAAAAATACGGTAAAAAATAAACCAAAATCGAAACAAATTTTATTTGAAATGTGCTAATTTATTGCGTGTAGTTCATATTTCTTTTCTTTTTTTCGAATAGGTTAACTTAAGAACGCGGTATTTCAATTGTTTAATTTTTTTAGCTTTCTTCCGCGTGCAAAATTAAAGCGTTCGATGTGGACGTCGGCCCACGATGTACCTATACGTAATTCGAGCTCGTCTTTTTAAATTTGATATATTCCGTTAGTTTGGGACTCGATGTCATTCAATGCCAGCTTCTTTCTAATACCGCCTCGAATTCCCTCCTGTTTTTTTATATATTCGATTAATTAGCATAAATTCGAACGCCTTATGTGACCATAAAACGTAATTCGCCTTCTTTTCATCGCATCTATCAACTAGCTTTTTCTAGTTACAGACGGTAGAATTAATTAAAAAATAACGCGTACAGATGAAAAATATATAGCTACGGTTTTAGCCTAATTTAAATCTATAAATGTACTTACTAATAAAATGAATCATGAACGAAGCGAATACAACCCACCAGCCCCATTTTCCGTCTGGAACGAATTTCTTCGCATCATCTCGTCCTATAGTCAACACGCAATCTTTCCGAAGACGTCGATTATTGCAACAAGGGCTTGGGACATCAGACTTGTCGTCCATTTAATTAGACAAAACGATTTTTACTGAAGAAACAACTTCGTTATAAAAATTTGCCCGAAAACCGAACGCTATTTCTCGAAGAACAAGAAAAAACGAAGGATATATCGACCTTGACGACTTGAACTCGACGCAGCAAGTAACGTATCAACGGTGATTATATATATGTGGATATAATAAAAATAAATAAAACGTATAGGGAGGGGGAGAACTTCCGAGCAATGTACGTCGCTGATAATAAACATTATTATTATTTCACTGATAAAAAAGCGCGCATATTACCAACGCAACAACTCTCGCGCTAAAGTCAACAACGGACGCGTCTAATTTAATAAATATACATTCTATTTCTAACTTAATTTATTTAATCTGAGTTTGTATTATTCCCATAATTTGAACGCTATTTTAACGCCTTCTTTATTATATTCAATATTACCGCCGTGCTTTTTGTCGTAAAATATAAAACTATTCCAATACTCAACTCAGCGATCAGTGCATTTCAACAAGCTAAAAAAAACTGCTTTAATCGAACAAACAACGGCTACAGAATGCGCTGTCTACGCGGTTATATACATTTGACATGATAAAGAGAGATGATCGCTGTAGTTCGAAATAAGAAAAGGTATTTAGAGAGTTTAGAGATTGCTGTAATGGAATCGGTTTTTTTGGTTTTTTGTCCCCTCCCCATCCGGACATTACGCCGGGGGGATGTTTATTGCTTAATAACTAGGTGTAATATTGTAGAGGGGCAGAGGACTAGAGTGCTAAAATGAAAAATTATAATTATATAGAAAAGTGCAGGTGTATCTGAAAAGAAAATAAAAACATGGTGTATGTAGTAATCCTCTACCAGTGTACTTAATATCTAGGGTGGTGACGGGATGAACTACATAGTCCCGTCATCCACCATGTGTGTATGTATGTGCAAAGGTGAATTTATGCGTGATAGAAATTAGAACAATGAACTTAAAAATATACTTATTGCTAACAAATTTGTACATCTTATATTATTCAAGTGCAAATAAAATTATAAAGAAAACTTCTTCGTAAACAAAACAAAATAAATATTATACAATAAATACATACAATTTTTACAAAGAAAAACAACACGATGTTAAAACAAAATGAGTACATGGAATTACAATTATTTTTTTTAAAAATAATATCGATACTTATAAAAATAAAAGAGCAAAATCATTATTAATAATAAAGAGGGAATTACATTAATAGTTATAAAAAAAATATAAAAAAAATAAAACTTAAGTTATATAACAAAACTAGTGTAGGCGTGTAGTAAATATTGTGTGAGGAGTGCATGTTTAGGAAGTCATTGAGAAGCATAGACCACAATATTGTTGCGGTTTCACGTTTGAATTAAGCGTTAAAAAAATAATTTACTATTGTCTGGATTTAAACTTCTTACACATGGCAGACTCCATATACAGCAGGAGATTTTTGGAATTAGACTTGTTAAGGACCACTGGTTCTGTGGAATTAATTCCGAATTGAGACCGAAGTTCGGAGAAATAAGGGCAGTGATATAATAAATGCTCAATGTCATCGACGGCACCAGAGGTACACAAGGTGCAACAATGGTCACTTATAAGATGGAACCTATGTAAATAGAAACCAAATTTCCCATGCCCTGAGAGCACCTGCACATTATAAAAATTAATGTTTAAATTTTTCAATTTCATTCGATCGGAAATTTTCGGAAAAACACATAGGTCTTCCTTCCAGTTTTACATCTATCCCACCTCTCTTGTCATGCTGCAATAAGTGAGTTTTTAATGAATTTTTTTAGAATTTTAATATTAGGATTGTTCCCTAAGCTAGAGGTTTCAACATTTAAGAACTGGAAACTCCCAACACAGGAAATATCCCCAACCACCCTGTATTCAGAGATGATTTAGGAACCCGTGACAAGCAGATCCAGTGGAAGAATGTTAGAGATAACATGCCGGGAAATGAGTCGAAAAAACGTCGAAAGTGTTACGACACCCGCAGGAGATTTGTCCTTTTTACGAAGTCGGACGCGGTCTTTCGAACGGTGAAAACCGTTTTTGGCTATCTAGTAAAATGGGCACGTTAAATGGGTTCAAAATTCTGGTAAAAAATCGACTTTTTCCCAGATAAACCGGTCTAGACGATCGCCCGTTCGAGCGAACGCGTTAAGGGTGGACTTTTTCGAAAGTAAACTCCCGACGCTATAACGTTCGTAGAAGGTGATTTTTCGAAAGGTCCGACCGTTAGGCCGTTAGCAAAAATCAAATTCGAAATTTCGCTTTTGGAAATTTCGTCCATTTTCTGGAAAATCCGCTTTTTCCGACGTTTCTCTTTAATTAACCGCGATCGAATTCGTTATCGATCGAAAGCCGACTAAATTCTCCGTCGAAATGATATGTATGAAAATTTTCGCCAAACGTCAACAACCGACCTTTAGGCGATGTCGAAGTTGGCCATTTTGACGTAGGCGAAATTGACTTTTTTTACCGAAATCGCCGTAAAAAAAAACCAGCCTCTAACTCGAAAAAAGCCTTCGTCATTTTTTACTAAACCCTATCGGCTATCTTTTCGGTCTCTTGGTCGATAGTCGTACGATGCACCCAACTTCCGGAACAATTCGGTTTATCCGGCATTTTCCTGGTAGCGAACTATCGCCACCTTTGGCGAGGCACATAGCGAGCGACGTAAACATTTTTAAACGATTCCGACTTCGGAAATAGTCGTTACTGTATAAGGTGTATGGTAAAAAGCGAAAACCCCGCGAAAAAAAATTTAAAACCGAACCCAAAAATTTCAAAAGGGGCTTTCGATTTTTTCGAAATTTCGATTTTTCGCAATAATTCGCGAACTATTCGCAATTTGAGAAAATTATTCCAACAAAAGTTACGGGCGATTAAAATACGCGTCTAACGACGGTAGTCGCGTATTTTTATAGCGAATACTCGTCGAGAAAATTGAGGTTAAAGGGTTTCGGGGTTTTGCGCCCTTTTTACGGCCCCTATGATAGATGGGGGTTCGGATTGGACTTAAAAAAAAGTAGACGTCGAGATCTATAATTTGTGGTATGACGTAAATGTTTTAAAAATTAACCGGTAACGAGAAATCGTGAGTTTAAAATTTGATTTTCGATTTTTAAAAATTTTTTCATCCATTTTTGGTCGGCGGGTTAGTAGCTATATATGTATTCATCAATATATATTAGGTTTTTTGCGCGATAAATCGCTTAAGAATGGTGATATTCGACGAATTTAATTTATATATATAACTCGCGCGTATATAAATAACCTTTTATAGCGGCGGGCGTGTTTTAAGTTCAACAGCAACTGCAGTATGATGTCATTTCGACGAATTTGGTTTTATCCGATGGCAAATTTCTTTAGAAAAAATTAATCTCAGGAAAGCGGGCGTGTCTTAAGTTCAACAGCAACTGCAGTATGACGTAATTTCGACGAATTTGGTTTTATCCGATGGCAAATTTCAGGAAAAATATATATAAATTAGCGATATTTTTGTTTTATGTAGACTTCCCACTTGCGGAGCCCATTCAAAGGGCGGGTTTGGCGAATTTTAGTCGGATTTGGATGAAACTTTTTTTGTTTTACTCGTCAGAGCCCCTGCACTATTTGAACGGTATTTAATCACAATTAAACCCCAACATCTTCAGGCACTTAGCAACCCCCTTGCGTAGCAGAGGCGGATAGAACCCCTAGTTGATATATATATGAGAGAACCATACCTATACAGAGACTCAATAAGCCCCTTATAAATGACGACTCTTTCCCTATATCGCAGACCGAAAGTATTAGGTTGAAGGCGTCCAAGTTTATTATAGACCCCATCACATTTACGATGGATATACTCTACATGTGGTAGGAAAGTAAGTCTATAATCCAAGATGGGACCTAGATATTTCAACTGTTTAGTATGAGAAATTTGTTGGCCAGATATTATCCTAAGTTCTTCTACTTTTTTTATTATTCTCTGGTCACCAAACACAATAAATTGACATTTGGGAGCAGAGAAAGCAAGACCTAATTTGTTAATAATGGATTCCAGTTGTAGACATACAACTTCAATTCATTTGAAATCGTAATGCCTAAGGAGATGCATAAGTCGTCTGCATCAAGCTGAATACATTTGTTCGTACAAGAAATGAATTTATCTATTTGAGAATGAACACGAGAATAGAGAAGATTCCAGAGTGTGAATCCTAGGACAGATCCCTGAGGAACACAACATTGTAATCTCCTGTCGGCGACAGAGTCATTAATGTTAAGAATCGCATATCTGTTTTGGAAATAATTAATAATTACGTTAATGATGAAAGGGTTAATATTAAATTGTTTTAAAATAGCAATGATTGCTGACCACCTACAGCTATCAAAAGCTGCCTTGATATCAAAGGAGATGACAACTGCATAATGACCAGCAGTCAGTTGTTTTTTTATTCCAGTCATGAGCTTGTAGAGGGAATTCTAAGTAGAGAATCCCCTCCGAAAGCCAAAGTGGTTCTGGTGAAAACTATTAAGGCTATCAGCTTCTTTTAAGAGGATTTCATTGATAACATTCATAAAGTCTTCTTCTGTGACGACGTTAATTCAAGATCTATCTTAACTTCCCGGAACTAAGAAAATTGTGTTCTAGGGTTTTTATCAACGAAAATTCTTCTTGTTAATCGTTCCCTGTATTCTTTTAAGTGACCATAATAGTTTAATCTTCTTTTTTTCATTGTGATTATAATATCGTCAATATGACCGTACATTTCTTTATTACTCATTTTTTTCCAGATTTCCTGATCAAATCTCGATCCTAGAATTTTGAGTACTATTTTCATTTCCTTTATTTTAATTAATTTGTTCCAGTTCTTTACTTACATCAATTTTTAAACATTCTGACGCATAGAGTCCTTCCGGTTTAATCACCGCATTATAATGCCTTAATTTTGATTTTATGGACATCGATTTTTTATTACATATATTTTTTAATTGGAATGCTAATTCCATTTTTCTTCTTTCTCGGTTAGCTGTTTTATCTAACGCGTTTGTTTGTATAAATTTCTTCGAAGGATTTTAATATGTTGACTTTGCTAATACGTCCATATTTGGTGACCATATAGGAGCATTTTTTACATTAGTCATATATTTTGTTTTTTGCGATATTAGATAATAAGCATATTTATGTAACGGCGCTATCTTCACGCAGTTATATGTACTATAATATTAGTAATGTAGAATAATCCGTCCATACAGAGAGTATTTGTTTGATAAAAATAAACACAAGCCGATTGCGCAGTAATGTATCTCATACCGCCATGCGAGTTTCTTTGAGTAACCTCCTTAATCCACTGAAGAATTGAAAGTAAAAATTACAGCGACAATCCAACGATGGCGGTGAAAGCAGAAAATTTTAACATTTATCGTAGGTTTACGTAAAAGTACCAACAGTATTACACAATAAAAATAATACCAGTAAGTAAATGTCTTTTTATAAGGAGAATTTCCGTTCATACAAGTTTCATTGAAGTTTTTAATGGGACACCTTGTATGTTGACGACGCTCTATTTTGTTTTTAATATGGACCGTGCAATACATGAAGCAAGTTATAAGAAGATGTGTCCAAATTGACGTTAATATTACATTTATAGATTTACGCGTTTTCAGTTACCTTTGTGTTTCGTGCTATTTTTATTATATTTTTATTTTCTTCGATTTTCTAATCATTGTTAATTACATAAATGCGAAATTCAATTTAAAATCAGTTTATCCGTTTAAATTGTTGAATTTCTGTTGTAATCATTTCTTCAGATTTCTTCATTTCTTATTGTATGTTATATTCGATGCACATATATACATGGTACATACACATATATGCATACAGATATCAGATCATGATCATCATTATGAAGCGTTATTTTTCAGAAGACCGTCCACTAAGGACTTTTTCGTCGACTCGTATCATGGCTACATTTATTACGTTTACCGTTACATTATTATTCGTTATATTTGTTATTATTAACTTCGTTTTTATTTTTTGAAATTTGTTTCGCATTTCAACAAATCGCAACTTTTCTTTGTATTTTAAATATTTTATATCCATTTTAAACTTTTTCGTTAAAAATTCCAAATTTCTCTATGATACATTAATTAAACATCGGTATGTCCCTATTCATCTTCATTAGATTTTGTGCCGTTCGATATTGTTAATTCTGATTAAAAATATATATAAATTGTGCTAGCCGTTTCTAGAGGCACTCGCGCTGCAAAATTCACTTTTCATACACTTAGGATGAGTCTACACAGTGCCTTCGTAATACTTAACACAACTCATACCATATCAATGCTATTCTATTTCCAAATACTATTATCTCATCTTTTTTTATTATTTTCTATTGCATACGACTAGGAAAATTAGTACATTGAAACTTTACACACACACACACACACACATACATATATATATATCCCGGGGGCACTTTGTACCTTACTGGAACTCTAACCGTAAGGGGCGTGTCCACAAGTGGCGGAATTTAGGTTAGCTGCGAATAAGACATTAGTCAAATAAGCAGTCCCGAGCCAAAATCGGCTACTGGGGGAAAAACTCAGGCAAGTGATTCCAATAGTAACAGGGTAAGAGACACGACGATGCAGATGGTCAGCTTGAAGAGCTGGCCATAAAAGTCTGCATAAATCTTATGACTGTCTCTCCCTCGGCGGGTTCAGATCACCAGGAAAACTTTACACTGTTACCTCCTCAATAGCCCGCTGCCTTGCGGTTCGGATATTTACCCAAAGGCAAAGGAAGTAAACACTAACAGAAAATCAGAAAGCAGAATAACACATCCTTACCACCTCTGCTCCTGCAATAATTCTACTTATATTATATAAATTAGAATGAACTAATTTTAAAAGTGATAAATAAACGAACAAATTAACAGATAATAATAATAATTACAATAATATTGAAACAGAAGAATACATACAGTCACATTGTAAATAACCTGGCAGTAGGGATAAAATACATCTTCCAATTTGCTTGGCCAGCACGGGAGATCTTTATTTTCCCCAATATGACAGTAAGAAAAAGGAAAGTCTGTAACAGCCAAGGCCATAATGGGCACCCGGATATGACACCAGATCCTTTACTGCCTAGTACAAATAAAAGGAGCAAACCTCCCAAATGTGACAAACAACATCCTGAATATGACCAAAATAAACCTCAAATTACCAGATAGGGAACTTTTATCAGATGTACATAGATACATATAATGTCAGAACTCTATCAACGGAAGATAAATTAATTGAATTAGAAGAAGAAATTGTTAACATCAAATAGGATATACTTGGATTGAGTGAGGTGAGAAGACTAGATGAAAGTGTAACAAAATTGCGATCACAACATATACTGTATCACATGGGACAGGATAAACATTGTTTAAATGGAGTATGATTCCTGATAAACAAGAAGTGGTCTGACAATGTAGAAAAATATGTCGGAATATCGGATAGGGTTGCATACTTTGTAATGCAAATAAATAAGGAACAGAAGCTCAAAGTTGTTCAAATATATGCACCAACAGAAACTCACGAAAGAAGAAGCGAAAAAATTATACGAAGAAATACAGGATAGTTTAAACAGAGACAAATGTCAGTATCTTATTATAGTCGGCGATTTTAATGTCAAAACTGGGACCCGTTCGGACGAAAAGGAGACAGCAATTGGAAAGCATGGTACAGGCATCATAAATGAAAGGGGAGAAATGTTAGGCTGATTTCTATACATTCTTTTGAAAAAAGAAAATGGACATGGAGACCCCTAATTACGAACATAAAAACGAAATTTATTTCATAATTTCGAATAAACTGCATATAATACAAGATGTCACAGTACTAAGCGCTGTAAACACAGGCAGTGATCACAGATTGGTAAGCCAAACTAAAAATCAATTTGAAGCACGCTAAATATAAATCGAAACAGATTCAAGTGAATGTAAACCTGAAAATATTGACTCAAAAAGTAGAATACCAGAAAGATTTGCATCTTGGACTATTAAACAAACCGACAGCAACAATTGAGGATGAAGCAAGATTTATAGCTGAAACAATGAAGTGTGCAATTAAAGTAGCACCGAAAAGTAAAATATTAAATAACAAACTAAATGCGGAAACTGAATTACTGTTAAAACAATGAAGAATTTTTAAAATGGACAGGGATAAAAATTTGATCCCGTGGGCAGAATTAAATAAAACAATAAGAAAGAAAATGAGAAATAATATCAGAATTTCAAACCCGTCTGGTATAAGAAACTATTGAAAACAATAATGGTCCGAAAATATTCATAAAACATTGTCCTGTGGAAATAGAAAACTAACAAAAATAATAAGATCTACTGGAAAAGTTGTAAAGAACAAACACAAAATAATACAAGAAGTGGAAAACTATTTCACAGATAATAATACAAATATACAGCCACAAATGGTCGTAAATACAAATAAAGAAATTGCAGATAAAAATATTGAAGAGATTCCTAAAATAATGAAAGATGAAATAAGGAATGCGCCCTGAAGAATAAAAAACAATAAAGCCTCTGGAACAGATGGAATTTTAGCGGAAATTAATAAATATAGTGGAGACATGATTAACACAACAAATTGATTTCAATCAGCCAAAAGAACAGGCTGCCTTCAGATCAGGATTTAATACGAACGAACATCTGCTGACAATTACAGTGCTTTTTTTTTTAATGAGGATGCCTTTACAGCTTACCCAACGTGATACTGTAAAAATTACTAGCTCATATTTTTATAATCTCAGACAACTTCTCTAGAAAAATCGCTATGTCCGGGAACAGATGTAGATTCTCAATATGCAGAAGGGACAATACGTTATAAGGAGGACCTTTAGGAGACGCGTGCAGTAATTTAAGATACAGTTCAGAGCGTAATGTTGTTAAAGAGGGGCATTCGAAGAACACGTGATCAGGGTTGCAGACTGCATGACCAGCATGTAGAGGGCAATACGGATTTTCTCTAAGCTGCATAAGGAACAGGCGGTCCGGCAATAAACAGTGCCAAAACCGCAATCTGCTGATAAGTACAATCCCTCTCCGCTTAATGTTTTTAAAAAAGTAGAACCACGGTAACCTAGGGAGAGCCGGATGGAGCAGATAGTATGCAGTAAGAGGCGACCGCTGTACACTCTCCATATACGTCTGTTCCCAGAGTTTTTTTATGTTCCGACTGTATAAAATGTACGACATCACGCGTTGAAACTGAGGAGAATACTACCCCATTAGAAGACCCCCTTTAGCTAATGCATCTACAATTTCATTGCCGGGGATTCATCGATGTCCCGGCACCCACAAGACAGACACAAATATACTAAAGTTTTCCAGCTGATTAAGTTTCAGCATGATGGATGAAATCAATGAATCTAACACCTTCACTTTGCTTTCAATAGCCTTTAAAATACTTTGTGAGTCGGTGACAACGAGATAATTTCCTGGAAGATTCGCATCAATTAAGGACGACAAGGAAAGAAATACTGCCACACACTCAGCTATAAATGCGGAACAGAGATCAGATAATTTGTAAGTCATGCTAGTATTAAGAGATGGGATGTAAACTGCTGTACCCGTTCCCTGAGCCGACTTCGATGCCAACAGAGGCATCTTGTTATTTGAAAACTGCCAGTTGGAATAAACTCGGTAGAACAAACTATATAACGAAAAGCGATCTATGTTCATTCTACCGATCAAGAACTTTAGTGCTAAATAACTCCGTTTAAAGTGGAAGGGAGGTATCTTACACTCTGCCATCAATGCCGGTATCGGAGTACTTCTAACTGCACCAATACATAGCCTCACATACTCGTTTTGTACACGATCAAGCTTATTTAATAATGATTCAGATGCTGATCCATAAAAAACACAACCATACTCCATTTTAGATCGAATTAACAATCTATAAAGAGTTAACAGTATGAAAGGAACACCCCCCCAACGAGTATTGTATAAATTACGTAGAATGTTAACTGCGCGATTAATAGTTTTTATAAGATTATCAACATGTGGCCGCCATGTTAAACGCGTATCCAATGTAATACCCAAATACCGAATCGATTTGCAAAAGGGAATAACACTATTTTCTGTTGTAATAGAGAAGTTATTGACTGTGTAATGCCTGTAAGTAAAAACCACTTCCGCACTTTTCTGGGCACTTAGAGTTAACCCCAACTTATACAGAACTCGTTCAATTAAATCAATATCCATGTTAATGTTACATAAGGCGTCGGAAAATGTTGTATTGGAACTAAATACTGCGATGTCATCAGCATAGAGGAGAGTTTTAGAATACATAGGCACGTGTGCCAGTTCTGATATATAAATTAAAAAGCATCGGACTAAGAGAAGAACCCTGAGGTATTCCCCTGTATACCACTCGATGGTATCTGATGGACAATGTACTTATTAAAATGTGGCATTGCAAAAATAGTCTACTAATGAAGTGGCAGCAATGCCCCGGAATGCCTAGGGACAACAGTTTCTGCTGTAAAGTGGGCAAATGTACATTGTTAAAGGCGTTCATTATATCGAGGAAAACGGTAATATTGTATTCTTTGTTAATGAGACTATTATATATATTACCAACTAAATCACCCACGCAGTCCAATGTGCTGGTGTTATTTCGAAAACCATACATATTAGTTGGGAGGATTTCATTATGCTCTAACCACCAGTTGAGACGCAAAGCTATAACGGATTCACAAATTTTCCTGAAACAAGAGGCTAATGCAATTGGTCTAAGTGATCCATTTTTCTTAGGCACAGGGACGATAACAAAAAGCATCCAAGAATTTGGAATCGATTTAGTTTGCCAAACTTGATTTAAAATGTGAACGAAGGCAGTAAAAAAAATTTCCGGTAGCTTTTTTAATGCTTCAAAAGAAACACCATCGTATCCTGGCGTTGTTGAATCTTTTCTTGATAGAATGTAGGCTACCTCCTTTTCAGTAAAAGGAGCATCTAAAAAGTGATCAGAGGGCTACTTTCAGGTGTTATAACTTCCTCTAGTTCAGGTACATGAAGTGGAGCCAATGACTCAACAAATGAATAAAAATTGTCCTCTGACAACTGTCTAACTTGCTTATATGAGGAACTCCTGAATGATTTAGATAATTCCCATACCTTGGAGATTGATGTTTGCCGATTGAATTGCATGCAAAACTGTTGCCACTTCTTCCTTTTTGCTAGTTTAAATTCCCGCTTAGCTAAAGCATTAATTTTCCTCCAGTGCAGATAATTTTGAACAGTGCTATTTTCCTTATATCGTAGAAAAGCTCTCCTTCTATCACACGCTGCGCGTTGGCAGGAATCCAAGCACCAAAGGCCTGAGTTACTTTTCCTCGTTTTATTATCTTTACGCTCCTTTATAGTTGGTGTCGATTTTGATAGGGCTTCGCTGATAGCTTCATATAACAACTGGAACTGGACCCTAGGGTCAGTCTCATTGCATATATTTAAATCATGCTTCTGAAGCTGCGAAGAAAACAATTGCCAGTTCGTACGTTTGTAGTTCCACCTTTTTTCTAAAGACTGTTAAAAAAATCTGTTACTATCCTGTACATCATTTATACCTATTTCTATTAATATGGGGCAGTGGTCACTCCCTGCAGTGTCGGGAATAGTTTTCCAGCTAGCTATTAAACCTAATGTAGGCGAACAAAATGACAAAATCTAAGGATTGGAAACAGTTCTAGGCCTACCAAAATGAGTTGGACTGCCATCATTCAAGATGCAGCAGTCTGCGTTCAAAAAGGCTTCATATAACACGTTCCCCAAATAATTATTTGTGAAACTACCCCAGGCTACATTATTCGCATATGCGGTAAGTTCCTCGATTGTAAGGTCGATCGGAACGTCCTTTACAATACCAAAACGAAAGAGTAACGTTTGAGGGATAAAACAATGTATGTTAAGCTCTTTGTGGATGACTTCTGCCAGGAGAAACATATTAGCCTGAACTACGGAATTGAAGATTAGTCTGACTTGGTTACGACCACTCCTTGTCATGCATTTAACACCCGTAACTTCATTATGAATTAACTTGGCCAACGTCATAGGGTGAAGATTGCCTATATTATTATTTTTTCCTTCTATCAACACTATAATTGGTCCCTGAAAATCATCCGAAAAATTGAAAGTGACGGAGGGGATATCGTAACTTGTACTTGAGTATTCTTAAAGTTCGTATTAATATTACATAAGGTATCTTTAACAATTTCAGAATTCGGTTCTACGCGAATATTACTTATCGACGTAATTTCGTTTGAACCGACGTTATTACTACAATCAAGTTTATTGTTACTATTATTATCATTGATATTATTATCATTATTATCATTATCATTATTACTATTGTTAATGAACATATTCCCGTTATTACTATGTACAACATTATTATTATTACCTCCACCGCTTTTAATATTACGCTGTGTATTACCTCCGCCGCGACCGACGGTGCTTACCTGGTGGGCAGGGGACGAATCTCCCCTGTCCGCTACTACCACTTTTGACATTTATCGACTATATGCGTAGTCGATTTGTTAACCACAAGGATTTGTTTTTACCAACGTCTGACTCCGCGACGACCGAATAAAATAAAATAAAATAAAACGAACACGACGAATAAACTACAATACACAACGACGTAGTTAACTCAATTGGAGTGCTAATACAAAAATATGAAGAGTACAACATAGATTTCTACATGACATTTGTAGACTATGAGAAGGCGTTTGACAGAGTGGAGATCTGGACAGTACTTAATTCATTAAACCTAATTGTTATCAGTGACAAGTACATACAAATTATAAAGAACATTTATTGGTCTGCTACAAATTTATGGAATAAAACGAAAAAATACAAATAAAACGAGGTGTTAGACAAGGAGATACCATCTCACCGAAATTATTTATCTGCGCTTTGGACAACGTGTTTAAAAACTTGAATTGGACTACAACCGATATTTAAATAGACGGTGAATATTTGAATCACCTCAGATTCGCGGACGATATAGTTCCAGTGGGCAGAAGTACAGAAGAACTATATGGTAAAAGATTTAAATGTACACTCGAACAAAATAGTACTGAAAATAAATTTACATAAAACAAAAATAATGATGAACACAGGAAAAAGTGTACAAATAACAGTAAAATCAGAACAGATAGAGCAAGTAGATAGTTACATATACCTAGGTCAAAAATCACAACAAATAAAGACATGAGAACGAAAGCAGAAGTGGCAAGGAGAATATCACTATCGTGGGTTGCGTTTGGAAAATTACGCACAGTATTACGCAATAAACAAACACCGATTAATATGAAACATAAACTATATACTCAATGTGTACTTTCGATTCCTATATATGGTTCGGAAACATGGCCATATACAAAAACAAATTTAAAACGAATAAGAAAAGCTCAGACGGCACATGAGAGAATGATGCTGGATATAAGATTATCAGATCATAAAACGAATGCATGGATACGTGAACAAACACGGTTGGATGATGCAGTGGAGCAGATGGCTATAACAAAATGGAATTGGGCTGGCCACATGGCTCGAAGAGAAGATAATATATGGTCAAAGCAGATCTTACAGTGGTGGCCAATTGACAGAAAAAGGAAACAGGGAAGGCCAATGACGCGGTGGTACAATAGGCGTTGGAGAAAGCCTTCATTCAAGAATGGATAGACAAAGGGTTATCGTGATCATAATATATATATTTTTTTATTCATTTATATAAGAAAATAATAAATATATAGTAGCCTGTGAAACTAGCTTATGGCTACCGGTAGTGACTATTGATATCTATGTTTAATCTTAAATAATTTAGAGATAAATGTAGGAAATTGTTGTAATAGAATCATTTCACTAGGATTAAGTGAGCAAACGATATTATACAATTTTTTCAGATGGTTATATTTACTACATGTGTATATTAAAAGTTTTCGCTACCGTGTTATGTGTAACTACATCATATAGTACATCGTTTGTGTTTCTCGTGTTCACGATTCGCGTAATTGTGTAGTAATCGTTCGTGTTTCACGTGCTCGCGGTAGAAACTGGTTGTATAAATCTTTTTCTTTTATTTCTACTTATTCTTTTATTTTTATTTTACATTATTTCTAAATTATTATATTACTTACTTCACGTATATTATTTAAATATAGCGCTTATCCATACGTATTTCTGATATGGAGATAGATAGTCCAGGGGATAAAGACCCCTCCGGATCGAATAAATGGCAGCTTGAACAACAGTGTTGGTTGTAATAGTAGTAGTATTAATAATAGTGTTAGTAGTGGTAATAATAACGTTGACAGTAACCTTTACAGCAGTGGTAATAATGGTAGTAATAATGATGATAACAGTAAGATCGATAATGAATTTATTAAGAATAATAATTTTAGTAGTGATTCCTTTAATAATAGTAATAATTCTATCGATAATATTCGCAGCACTGTTAATGAAAAAATTCCCGTATACTCGCCTTCAATACATTCTGGTCCTTATGTGGTTTTGATAGAGGCTAAAGATCAAAATATAGGCAATTTCAATCCCTTGGCCATTTACAAATTACTAGCATCCTCTGATGGTCTCAGCTATTTTACTCGAAGTGGTCGCAACTGAATTAAAGCTACTTTTTCCACATGTTCTGCTGCCAATTCATTTCTTTTAAATATCAATGGTAAACACAATTTAAATTCGTTTATTCCTAACAGTCTGTTATATCGTTTCGGAGTTATTCGCGACGTGCCGAATGATATTTCAACCCAAGACTTGCAGGATGGGATCGAAAGCTCCGTTGAGGTTGTTGACTTACGCCGGATTCATAGGCGTCAAGATACTACTCTTATTCCTACTCGTACGGTCGAAATTAAATTTCTAGGAAACATTTTACCCGAGTTCATATCTGTGTACAAGTTGAGGTTCGAGGTACAACCAAGTATCAAACCTCCCGTATTATGTAGAAATTGTTTCCGTTACTCACATGTTGCCTCTCAATGTCGCTCTAGACCAAGATGTCTTAATTGTACTGGAAATCATTTTATTCCATCTTGCCCGCACCCCAAAAATGAATCAGCGCCTTGCTTAAATTGTAACGACTCACATTTCACCACCAATCATTCATGCCCATATTACCAGGAACAATATAAAATTAATAAAATAGTAGCCTTCGATAATGTATCCCGAACTGAAGCCATTAATATTTCCAAATCCAGCCTAGTCAGTAAAGCCTTTACGTTTGCGGATGCAGCCTCCTCTATTGCTCATTCTGTAAACAAGCCAGCTTTACCTAAAAATACCGATACATCTCGTCATCACTTCACCAAATACCCCTCTCCGAATCGTTTTCGCAGCCCAATTATCGTCACCAACAAACAATTTCCAAGCTATAATCACTTACTTTCCTTCCCATCGGGACAGTCCCCTCCTGTCTACCTCCAACAATCTTCTTCAAACATACCAAGTCAAAGTAACTTCTCTCAATCTAAATTTAATCAAGTTGACATATCCTCTCCCACCAAAGTCCCCTATCCGGATCATGCTACACAGCTTAATCTTAACACATCTGACGGGTCCCCTCCTACAAAATCCTCCTTAAACAATATCTCTTCACAACATAACCTCAGGGAACCTAACGCTGCCTTACGTAGAAGCGCTTCCTTTGCCTCATCTTCCTCCGATTCTAATTCCGATACCAATAAACTTCCTCATCACAATAAACAAAGTAAAGTCCGTATCGTCCACTCTGCTCCTTCTAAACCTTCCGAAATTAAATCGCAACCTACATCAACTCGTATCAAACAACTCAAAAATTAAAGTATACACCCTTAATGCTAACTCACCCCCACAAATTCATTATATCACCTACAACTCTTGCGAACGCCTTTTAACCTTCCAATCTCTTCCTCTCTCTATTTATCCATTTGAAGATTTATGTTTATATGTATATATGTATGCGTGTGTGTGTGTGCGCGTGTGTATATATGTGTGGGTGTGCATAAGAGCTCCACTATTCATATGGGTGTGTGCGTCCACATGTACATATGTATATGTGTGGTGTAGTACGTGCGTGCATGTATGTTATGTTATATATCTCATTTTCCTCTTACTCTACCATTCTACCCATCTTACCCTTCGATCACTTCTATTCTCACCTTTAAGCATTGCTCGACACCATATTTTTGGTTTGATCCATGCTATTCCACGTATCTACATGAGCTCCTTTTTTCCCTATATATCACTGCTCCTTACTTCTCCCATTGTTGATGATTAAGATTCTGCAATGGAATGCTCGTAGCCTACCTTGCAACAAACCAAACCTAGAAATATTTTTACGAGACAAGAACTTTGACATTTTACTTATCTCTGAAACGTGGTTATCTCCATCCACAGGTTTTTCCATCCCCGGATTTTCAATCTACAGACAGGATAGGGTCGACGGTTATGGCGGTACCGCCGTGCTAGTTAAGCAACGCATCCCACATCATCTTCTACCCGACCATTTCGTTATTACTCAAATCAGTTGCATAACATCAACTCAAGGCATTCCGCATCTTTCAGAAAAATAAAACAGTATCCAATTTTATCGAATTTAGGAAGATCAATGCCCAAACCCGCCTGTTATTAAATCAGACTAAACGGGATTCCTGGAGACGATTCTGCTCATCTTTTAACAGATCCACACCGTTATCCAAAATCTGGAAACAATGTAAAGCGTTTAAACATCGATCTCTTTCTGCTTCTACTCCCTCTACTGATCACGAACATTGGTTTGACGAATTTGTCAACCACGTTTCTCCTCCGTACGTACCTTCCCTTCATCAAACCAACCCTTTCCATTTCACATCTGCTTCCCCTCCAAACATGTTGGATATGCCTATCACGATTAGAGAGCTCACACATATATTAGAAAATAAAAGGGATACTGCCCCAGGCCCTGATTTAATATCATATAAAATGCTTCAAGCTTTGTCAACCCGTTCTTTGAATTTCCTTTCCCAAATGTTCTCCAAATTTCTACAAGAAAACTTTATTCCTCAGGACTGGCTAACCTTTAATATTACCCCTGTTCACAAATCTTCAAAACCCAAACATTTGGCTACTTCGTACCGCCCTATTGCTCTAGCTTCCTGTGTTCGAAAACTTCTTGAATCTGTCATCCGCTATCGTTTAGAGTGGTGGTTGGAAAATAATAATATTCTCCCTAATTTTATTTATGGCTTCTGCCCCCAATATTCAACTGCTGATTGTCTCTCCTTTCTGACATCTAACATATACAAAACATATATAGATAAAGGTTTCTTGTTAGCCACATTTCTGGATCTCACCGCAACTTTCGATAACGTCAACATCAGCCTACTGCACCAACGCCTCTTATCACTTAGTATTCCACATAATCTCGCAGCTTATATTAGTAACCTATTTAAAATCAAACATTTACACTTCCGGCACCCTACACTCCAACATCCGCTGCACTGCACTACTTACACTGGTCTCGCACAAGGTTCTGTTCTTAGTCCCATTTTATTTAATATCTATATTATGCACGATTTAAAACCTCCGCTTCCCCATTCTTCCCATCTCATCTCTTATGCAGACGATCTGGTCCTCTTTCAATATAGCAATAATCTTGACCTTATTACGCAATATTTAACACATGATATCATAACTTTAAGTAACCGTTTCCAATTTTCCGATCTTTCCATTAATCCCAGCAAATCTGCAGCTATCGTGTTTTCCCTCAATCGGCCTACTCATCCTCCTCAATATATTCCATTTTATAATGACCGCATTGCTATAGTAATGCAGTTCACCTACTTAGGACTGACTTTAGATAAAAAACTTACTTGGAAACCGCATATAGACTTCCTTATTTCGGTCACCCTACAATCTTCTAATATCCTAAGATCCCTCTCCTCAACTGTCTGGGGTGGAGATCCTGTTTTTCTCCGCATTCTATATATTTCCTTAATTCGTTCCAAAATTTACTACTGCTCCTTCTTGTATGGTAATGCCTCCCGACACCTCTTAACCAAATTGGATGAAATACAAAACCTCTGTATGCGCTTAATTTTAGGCTCTCTTTGTTCTACTCCTATTTCCTTTCTTTCCTCTGAGTCTCATATTGTTCCTCTCTCCCTTCGACGTAAAAATTTAGCCTTCCGATTTATCTCGAAATCTCTCAATAAACAAGTTAATTCCTTCACTTCCAATTTTTTAAAAATTTTCAGAAAATGGCGTTTCACCCGCTCCCGTATTCCACTACTCTCCACTGCAGCTTATAAATACCGGACGTACAAGTATCTTATCCTTCCATCTCGTCCCACAATTTACTTTACTAATTCATATCATGTCAATCTTTTTAACATCTCCATTGACACCTCCTCCTTCTCCTCCATCATGTCTTCCCATCCTGATCTTAATGCTTTCATACAAAATTACTGGCCTAATCATGTACATGTATTTTCAGATGGATCCAAATTTCCCGGTCGGTCCGTTACGGGAGCATTCTATATACCGCAATATAATATCTCCAAATCATTCATTTTTCCTTTCACTGCCGAGAGTCTAAGCATCCTTAAAACTCTGCAATTCTTATCACGTTTAGATCACCATTCCTCCTCCCTATACTTAATCTTATCCGACTCCCTAAGTTTTCTCCTCGCATTGAAGCATTCCTCCTTTCAACCTAATTCCAATTATCCTCCCTTGTGCGACAATTGACTTATTTACTATTCAGCCGCGGCATCTTAATATCATACGTCTGGATTCCTGGTCATTCCGGAATTCATGGCAATGAGATTGCCGACACTCTGGCCAAGGAAGCCATTTCCTTCGGCTCTCTGGTGCCGGCAATTTCCACCACAGACCTGATATCTCTTGCCAACATTGGCTAGTTAGTTCTTCCACCCCTAGATATTATCTGGCCACATCACCTACTCCCTGGTACTTTAATTTGTCCAACATACACCTCAACTTTCGAAAATTTATTACAACCATCACCCATTTACGTTCTGGACACAATCGTCTTCCGGCTCACATGTTTCGTATTGGGATTTCCAGTTCCCCATATTGTTCCCATCCAGCCGATTCACAAATTATCGCCGATGAAAACCACATCCTTTTCAATTGCAGTTTTCACACACCTGACCAACTCGCACTCCTGAATTCCTTAATATCCATCGGTTATCGTCCTCCTTTCTCTATCACTTCCTTAATTTTTTCTAATGACTCCCGTGTTTTCCTCCTTCTTTACAAATCCCTAACCAATTGTAACATCAATATATAACAACTATTTATCAACACGTTAGTGGGTTGTGATTGCTCCTCAGCAGTGCCCAAAAAAAAAAAAAATCATTCATATAGTTCGATACCGCGACTCCTATGGTATTTCCCTCTCCTTTCCAACCACCTGAACCGGGTACTACTCGTGTCGCAGCGGGTGGAACAAACGCTTCGCACTGTCAGCCGATAAAATGATTATCTGTTACAATAACTGTAACTCACACCATCAGCTTCGTTCAGTTCAACCAACACTCATGCTATTCGCGGAAAAAAGACTATATTACATCCGACTCTGGATAATCACGATTGTGCTACTACCACTTCTTCCGCGCAGTGGTTTAATTCTACATCACACAATGGCAAGAGTACGCCAAAAAAACAAAAAAGGGACGTTATTGACACTATTTATTTATTTATTTAATTAAGCCACACAACAGCTAAAAGCCAATTATAATAGTAACAAAATAAAATAAAAAAATAAATACATTGAACACATTCACCACCCTCACACCTATTAAACACACCAGAAAAACTACACGCATTCACAAGTCTCACACGCATTAAAACATATATCATTCACACCCCATTCACACAGTCATACTCGAAATAAACGGTCGAATAATCTTTAACAAAGTAATAAATACAATATAAACCTTAACGTATATACCACATGTACATTAGCAAAAGAACACATATGCCAAACACCCACCACATAATAACAATCTGGAACCATCAGAATAGACAACAGCGAAACTTATGTTCAGGAAGCAACTTATTAAAGAAATATCTGTTATCAAAGTATATATCCATACGGGGAAATATGTTCAAAAGAGAATTATACAAGCGCAAAGCTGACAGCAACGGAGAACTTAAATCGAGGTTTTTGTTCGTGCACGCGGCTCACTAAAAAAACGATTTGATCGTCTATTTGGTCTTGGTACAATGTAGGAGACGGTTGATGTTGAATACTCACTATTAACTCTACCGTTACATACATCATGAAGAAACCTTAATTTGGCTATTTTCCTTCTGTAGTGTAAAGACCTCGCATTCATTATATTTTTTAATATATCGTAATTCATATATTTAGGGTAAATACCTGATATACGGTAATATAGATATTTTAAAAATTTACACTGAACTTTGTCAATTAACCTAATGTATTTATTATAACACGGATCCCAAAACAATTGAACAGTATTCTAAAAAAGCGACAGTAGCGTCCATGGAACTCTAAACACATATGAATTTCTTATAATAAAACCTAGCATTTTATAAGAGCGATTAACAACATCGCTTACATGTATTGAAAATTTTAAGTTGTTATCAATATTAACTCCGAGATCCGGCACCACAGATTTTTTAATTATCTGCTTACCAGTGTAAGTGAACGAGTACCTATTTATATTTCTACAGACACTCGTGTGGACGCATTTATCATAATTGAAAGGTAAATTATTTTCTTTGCTCCACAGAACCAGCTTATCTAGATCTGTTTGTAAAGATTCACAGTCAGCTAGTGAAGATATAGGAGCATAAATTTTGAGATCATCAGCAAATAAAAGAAATTTTACACTAAATCTGTTAATATCATTACCAATAGCAACTATTATGTTACTAGTGGGACTCGTGCTACTAGTAATCTTAATAATTATCATAGTCGTAATTCCATTTCTATACTTTCTATATATAAACCGCCCTCACGTATGCGTAACTTTGCCAATGACACTAGACAGTTAATGAGGGTTAATCCAAGGTAATATTAGTTGGAGACTACAATGCCAAAAACAGATGTTGGAGTTGCTTTAATGATAATTTTTCCGGCACTATCATTAACCAATTATCATTAAATAGACTTCCCCGCATAGTGGATCCGTCTAAGCTCATACATTTTCGACACCCATGTCATCCACTTTTGTATTTTTTTTTGTTGTTGTTTAAAGATAGTATTTATTTAAGAACTCACGAACTTAACAATATATTTTTGCAGTTTAGACTTAAGTTTCTATATTAACATATATTATTTGTAATTAGAAAACTTGTTTATTTTGTAGTCGCAGGTTTTTATTTGCTTTTTTCCTGCAGTGTTTAACGTTTTGTTTTCTTCTTTATATTCTTACTGTATTATTGTGGTAAGGTGATCCCGGTACATAATGTTTGTAACCCAAGTTATATTTTCTTTTATGTTTATAACTTAGGCAAACATATTGTTGTTGTTGTGTATATTATATGGTGGACATCCTCTATTTCGTTAGTTACACAATTACATTTTCCATCATTGATGATTTGTAATTTATTCAAATAATATCCGATAGAACCATGCCCGTCGTGTAAAAATTTACTTTAAAGTTATTGTTTTTAAAACGTTTAATTACATCTGGAAAAAACTGATTAATTAATTTACCATCAGTTTGAGTATTTTACTTTACTCAAACTTTTGTTCGGTTTATTTAACATTATAATACTAGCACAGAAACATATCGAATTGTAATAATTTGTTCTCCAGTGTTAATAGTAAACTTGGAAAATAAAAGAATGTAATAATTTGTTCTCCAGTGTTAATAGTAAACTTGGAAAATAAAAGAATATGATTTTAATAACTTTATTAGTTATATCATCTGACGATGGTGCTTTTCTAATGTAAAGTTTCGTTATAATAATTTTGGGGATCCGCGAGAACGGGACCAAACACCCTCACTACTCTGGCGTGTCGAGCTGTCACAACTGTCAACGGAAGCAATGACAAAATCGCAAAAACAACACCGTTGGAATTAGATATTTTAATCATCCGGTTAGTCTTACTGTGAGAGAAAGACACTGAAGAGTTTATTGTGGAAGACAAGAAAAACAAATATATAGCAAATAAAAAAAAAATCATCCCATGTATTTTACTTTTACTCGTTATGAACTTACATAATCACCTCCACTCTTCCAAGGTTGTGTGAAACAGTACACACACATACATATACCCACATATGGCTGGATATATACGTATGTTATTGAACGTGTTATAGTAAATAACAACACCAATATGAATAGGTTAATGATACGTAATACATGGAATATACAGATAATTACCGATGTAAATATTTGGATAAATTTATATTTTATATATACCATCAATATATATATCGACAAGGGGCTCAAATTTCCTGTTTTAAATATAGTGTACTACATAATATTTATTATATAAGTATTAAAATTATAATATATAGAATATTATACATGGGTATGTTATAAATAATGGAAATAAAGGCATTTGTATTTGTATATATATATATATACACATATATATACACTATAAACAATTTTCCCCGTTCTCTAACAAGCTTAATAACATTTAAAAATTGCTACAAATCTAGGCTAAAACTACCCTTAAAATCAATCATCCCTTATACCACAAATGGGGGTTTGAAATGTTATGACACCTGTCAGAGATTCGTGTGTTTGACTAAGTCGTTTAGAAAATTTTAACGCATATATATACTTACCGCCTGTGTTCAACCCACCACAGTATTTAAGGGTTGAATATCGGCCGAAAATCAGACTTTTGTACTTAGGATGTCATATAAAAAAATCAAATCAAAAATCTGTCCCAGAGAATTTTTAAATACCCTAACGAACATTTTCTGTCATAAATATCATCCCTTTATCTACCACCCAGGTCTCCGAAAAAGTCGAGTTTTAAAAGGGTTGAAATTTTTGCAAATCATCCCTTTTTCAACTTTTTTTTAATAGTCGTCTAATTATTCGTCTGACCGTCTAAGGTATTCAACTTTTTTTTGCCTTATCCTATAGCGGAAATTTTAATTATATATACCGAGTCCCTATATAGAATAGCGGAGTTCCATCGACCGGAAGCTGACCTATTATCGGGTGTCAGGGGAAAAGCGCAAATTTTTCGCAAATTTCCAGCGTCCGTTTCGCTACTTTAGATGCGATTTATCAGAAAATCGTCTTCTCTGAGGAAATCAAGTGAGACTATTTCTTTTTAAACAACTTAACACTCAGTCGTCTATACAGAACGGTATTGACTATAGCCGTGACCAAAATTTTCAACTCGCGATGTCTTTAAAAATGCTTTAACTCGTCCACGACTTAAAGCCGTTTCCCTATCGTCATAACTCTTTTTACTACCAATCATTGTCATTCGCTCGAACTTTACCCCACCCCTCTCCGATGTATCGGACCGGCTGTAGGGAAGTCCGAAGTTCGATAGATATATATTATATATACTATAAAGAATATAGCGATAGTATCGAAAGCGTCTTCAAACTGAACCCAAAAGTGTCGAACACTTTTTTTTTTCAAATTCGACTTATTTCGCGATAAATCGCGAACGAACAGAAATCGGGGAAAATTGTTTATACGAAAGTTAAGCGGCAATGAAATATGCGTCTTATGACATTACAGTCGTATTTTTAAACAAAATATCGCGAAAATGTGGTTAAAGTTTAGGGGTTTTGGGTCGTTTTTAAAGGTAGTATAATAGGTAGGGGGTTCAGGTTTATGTTAGACGAAAGTAGACGTCGAGATTTATCATTAGTGTAATAATGTACATTTCATGTAGATTAACTGGTAGCGAGAAATCGCGAACTTAATATTCCGCTTTTGATTTTTAAAAATTCCATGAGGGATGATTTTTGGTCAACCGTTTCTACAATGCTTTTAGCATAGGCAATGTTATTTATATATGGATATATTTTTTTATATATTTATATTCAATATGCATATATATATATATATATATATATATATATATATATATATATATATATATATATATATATATATATACATATATACACACACACACACACATACACATACATATATATATATATATATATATATATATATATATATATATATATATATATATATATATATATATATATATGGAGTTAATACCGCCACAAATGTCTCACCAGGCTATTCCCCAAAAGCAAACTACTGCCTCGCGGTAAAGAGTTTGGTTACCCAAAGGCCAAGGGTATTATATTCTCATGTAAACCTATCATGACAAGTCCAATACAAAATACGTTAACCGAAATCGAAGATGATAATTCAGTCGATGATGTCAGCAGGGGCAGCGGAAGGAAACAGAGGGCTTCCGAGGTCCACAGCATGCGAAACCCCTCCTTCACAATAAGGACATGGAATGTCCGAACAATGATAGCGATTTGTAAACTTGCCAATATCAAAAGAGAAATGATGCGTTATAAAATACAATTATTAGGAATAGCAGAGACGAGATGGAAAGATGAAGGCGATTTTATGTACGACTGGTATCGGGCAATACATACTGGATCCGAAAATGGACAGAACGGTGTTGCTCTCATAATAGAAAATCATTAAGTAATGTGTTAATAAACGTGGAAAGCATTGGGAGTAGAATAATTATAGCGAAGTATGGTATCACGCCGGTAAATACTACAGTAATTCAATGTTATACGTCTACTCCAGCAGAAGATGATGACATAGTGGAAGAAATTTATATGAAATTAGAAGACCAACTACAAAAACAGAAAGCAGATGAAAATATAATAATAATGGGGGACTGGAATGCCAGTGTAGGACAAAGGAAAGAAGGTAATGGTGTAAAAAATAACAGATGACAAAAATTGGCAGATTTCTGCAATCAAAAGGACCTAGTGATAACCAACACATGGTTTACGGCACCATTGAGGAGATTGAAAGCGCCAGGTGACAGACTTCAGCTGCAGATAGACTATATAATGGTAAAGAAGAGATACCGTAATCAAGTTAACAAATCTATGGCATGTCCTGGTGCAGAAGGGGACAACGATCATAGTCTAGTGAAAATGTAACTGAATTAAAATTCAGGAAATAACGCAAGAGTAACCAGATTAGAAAATAGAACAAGGAGAAACTAGATGAAACAGAAATGAAACAGAAATTCGGTTGTAAAATAATAGAAGGATTGAAAGATTGGCAGCCGGCGAACGGCATAGAAAAATGCTATAAACAGATAAAAGAAGCAGTTACAACAGCAACAACTGCGATACTGGGATATATGAAACTAAGAAAAAGTAACAACGGATGACGCAAGAGATACTACACTTAATGGATGTGAAACGCAATTTAAAAATGCTAATGATTCAAAGAGAAAGGAAGAGTATAAACGCTTAAAAAATAGCATCGCAAATAAATGCCGAAAATAAAAAGAACAGTGGTGGAAATCACAGTGTAATGAGCTAGACGACCTATACAAACAGCACAAAATGATACTACTACATAAAAAAATTAAATACATTAGTAAAGGGAAAAATCTAATCAGCACATTTGCAAAACGGCAGGATGGTACCAACAAGATACAATTGATGAACAAGGAAAAATCTGGCGGCAATATATAAAAGAACTATACAATACAAATGATGAAATGACGATACAAATGGAGCAAAAAGACAGACATGAGTAGGAAGATATAATACTTCGAGAAGAAGTTAATGCTGCAATAAAGGCAATGCATCGAAATAAAGCACCAGTAATCGATAATATTCAAGCAGAACTGATCATTAATGGTGGGCAGGAGCTTCACAAAATTTATAGAGAAGAAGTTTGGCTGAAAGATATGATCACATCCTTGCTAGTGCCAATTCCTAAAAAGGTACAACCAAAAAATTGAAGCCTTTGAAACATGGTGCTGGCGACGATTATAAAAATCTCATGGGTCGATAAAATATCTAATGAAGAAGTTTTCCGTAGAGTGCAAGAAGGAAGATCACTCTTGAAAACGATTAGGAAAACAAGGTTAAAATGGATCGGGCATGTGTTAAGGCATAATAGCCTACTAAAAAATATCACAGAAGGACGAACACCTATGCGCAGACCGAAAGGAAGACAAAGACAGATGGACACAATCAAGAAGTAATCAAAGATTAAGACCTACGTAGAATTAAAAAGACGGACAGCGGATAGGAAAAGGTGGAGAACTTCGACGATAGGGGCGAACCAGTCAAATGACTGAAACACCCATGATGATAATATATATACAGCTGTTTAGTCTGTGTATCTACCACACACGTCAGACATACAACCCGTTTAAAACGTTCTTACCTTATTAAATGTACACGTGCCCATTATGCATACTATGTTACCATCGAATTTATTGTGAACGATGTAAACATTCTTAACCGATTTTATTTAGGCTGATATTATTTTCTATCGGAACTGTATAGTATAGATGCGAAAACCGCGCAAAATATTTTAATCCGAACCTGAAAATTTCAAAAGAGCACCGACACAATCAAGAAGTAATCAAGGATTAAGACCTACGTAGAATTAAAAAGACGGACAGCGGATAGGAAAAGGTGGAGAACTTCGACGATAGGGGCGAACCAGTCAAATGACTGAAACACCCATGATGATAATATATATACAGCTGTTTAGTCAGTGTATCTACCACACACGTCAGACATACAACCCGTTTAAAACGTTCTTACCTTATTAAATGTACGCGTGCCCATTATGCATACTATGTTACCATCGAATTTATTGTGAACGATGTAAACATTCTTAACCGATTTTATTTAGGCTGATATTATTTTCTATCGGAACTGTATAGAATAGATGCGAAAACCGCGCAAAATATTTTAATCCGAACCTGAAAATTTCAAAAGAGCACCTTTATGATTTTTTTCGACTATTCATTTGTTCGCGACAATTCGCGAACAGTTTGAAATAGAAAAATATGTCTTATATTAAAATTGTAGTGTTTTTAAATACACATTAAAACACGTCATACTCACGTTTCGGAAGTGAATAGGTAAAGAGAAAACTTGGGTCGAAATTTTTAAGGGGTTTTCCTAGGTATTAATGATTCTAGGATAAATAAGGGGTAGAGTTTGACGCAAAATAAAAAAGACGTGAAGATCTATCATTTTGTTTATAACGTTTATCCTAAAGTTCTTTGGATTTTAAAAACGCCCCTCGATTGGTTTTTGGACTGGCCGCATTGCTTTATAATTGCATATATATATATGTGTGTGTGTGTGATATTGAATGGCACGGAAGAAAATTTTCGTATAAATGGATTGAAGTTAAAAATTGTCAAAAGCTTCAAATACCTTGAAAGCATAATTAGCGATAATAATGAAATAGATGAAATCAAATATACAATACAAAATACAATATGATCGCCTACAACAAGCTGGTGCAACGTGTAATTAGGAATAAAAATTTACATATTAATACGAAACTAAATGTTTACAGAGCAGTGGTATTATCAACTTTGTTGTATAGTTGTGAGACATGACCAATCAGAAGAAATCAAATTTAAAAACTTGAAATTTGTCAGATAAGATTGCTCAGACAAATCTTAAGAATAACATGGAAAGTTTATATTGTATTTATTAATTTGTTGAAGATTATTCGTCCATTTATTTCGAGTAAGATCGTGTGAATGGGATGTGAATGATGTATGTTTTAATGAATGTGAGACTTGTGAATGCGTGTAGTTTTTCTGGTGTGTTCAATGGGTGTGAGGCTGGTGAATGTGTTTAATGGGTGTGAGGCTGGTGAATGTGTTCAAAGTATTTTTTTTTGTATTTTATTTTTTTACTTTTAATTTTATAATTCAGAAAAAATTATTCATTGTATTATTTTATTTATAAGCCTACACTATAATTGGCTGTTAGCTGTTGTGTAGCTTCATTAAATAAATAAATAAATAAATAAATAAGTAAGATCTCAAATGAAAGAATTTTGAAAATGACAAATTGTAATAAAATAGAACAATATTCAAACAAAGCTCAGCTAAGGTGGGTTGGCCATGTTATCAGAATGGATAACAATCGCATACCAAAGCGATTATTACATGATATATTACACACTGATGAACGATATTGTGGAAGACCAAAATTAAGATTTAAAGATGTGTTATCCACTTCCATAAAAAAGAATGGTATTAATCCAAAGAAAAATAAAACTTGGGAAGAATGGGCATTGAATAGAACTGAATGGAGAAAATTCATCGATGACACAGCAAGATTAGCAGATGTTCACACTGCCAGAAGTCGCGCAAAAAGATGAAGGAGCATAGATCAGTATGAATGTGCACAATACAGTTATAAATACAATTATAAAATTGGATTTATATCACACATAAGATTCAGACATTGAATTATTTAACAGAAACAGATATTATTAGAAAAGGCACTCATACTTGGCAATGAGTGAGTTAGAATAATAATTATATATTATATATATATATATATATATATATATATATATATATATATATATATACTCCGATACCCCATTTATTTACTGTGCATATAATATATGTATATACTTTAGCGCACGAGCGGTAACCGTGCATATTACATGTATATACCCTCACCAAATTTATTACCACATATATTGTATGGTATGTGAGAAATATGCATCAGAGAATTTAGCATAATATGGAGGAATTGGGGTATAGCAAATTTTTATAATGAAGTTGCAATATTAATTTCCAAATTTTATTAAGGACATTAGTGTTACATATATATGCACATATATGTATATATGTATATATATCATGATATTGCAGTGGTAGCAAAACATTTTAAAATTTATATATTCACACACATGCAATGGTAGCAGTATAAATTAATTTTCAAATATGATTTGGGACATTAGTGTGTATACAGATGATATACAGTTATACATACATACATATTTGGGTGCACATTTCTCTACCATGCATTTTATATATATATATATATTTATGGGCATGTATTGTATATACCTATAAAATATTTATTCATTAATGCCTGCAAATTTTAAATCTACTTCCAATATTACTTTGGAGATTTGCCAGTGTCAATACTTCAATATTACTTTGGATTTATTAATAAATTCCTGCAAATTTTAAACCTACTTCCAATATTACTTCAGAGATTTGCACGTATTGATAATCAATATTACTTTAGAGATTTTCAGGTGTTAGGAGAGGTGTTAAGAATAAACATCTGGAAATCATAAACTTATTTGAATTACTTAGGAATTGTGCAGATATCAGAAGGGGAGATTTGCAGGTGTTAAAATTATTTATTCATAAATGACTGCAAATCTTGATATCTGTATGTATGGACACTCAATATTACTTTAGAGATGTGCAGGTGTTGGAATGGGAGATTTGCAAGCATTAGGAGAGGTGTTAAACATACATTCTTGCAAATTTTAAATTTACTTCAGATTACATCAGGTTTGACCAGGTGTTGGGAGGGGAGATTTTCAGGTGTTAAAAATATTTATTCATAAATACCTGCAAATTTTAAACTTACTTCAGTAATGTGCAGGTGTTGGGACATTAAAAATATTTATTCATAAATGTCTGCAAATTTTAAGCTTACTTCAGAGATGTGTTGGAAGGGGAGATTTGCAGGCATTAAAAATATTTATATTATGTTTAAGTTAATTATTCTTTAAATTATCATTAATCAGATTGCGGATAATTTAAGGTAAGAAATTAGATTTTAATTATATTAAAAATTCAGTTAAATGTCAAAACAGTAACAATAAAATTTATTTTATCATTATTTATAATTAATATGGTGCTTGTGCAATGATGGTCATAGCCAGTAATTACCAATATTTGCATACTTTATGTCATTTATATATAAGTGTAATTTTAAATAAATAAATAAATAAATTAATTAAAATAAATAAAATAAAATAAATAAGTAAAATGTTATCGTGATTATTAACAGTGTAAATTATGTCCATGCAAGTAATTTTATGTCTTATTCATTTTTACACATTTCTGAGCAAATGTTATTATACAATACTTTTCCTAATGTATTTTTGTAGTCCAAAATTAGTTTTACTAAATTTTTTTGGCTTCATCGGAAATTAATAATTCATTTCAAATGTAATGTATGACACGTCACACTTAGACATATTTACATTATAATTGTACTTTAATAATTCTCTAAACGAGATAATAAAATCTAAATTAAAAGGTTATTGTCATTATTATTGTTACTATTATTTGTGTTAATTCGTATTTTATCGTTTGGTACATAATAATTGAAAAACAGTCATTTTATTCTGATGAATAAAGTAATTATCATTACTGTTTTTTAGAATTTAGAAAATTATACAAAGTTTCTTAATTTTAGTTACAAGCCGTGAAATTGTACCTCATTCGATACATACAAACCAATTTTTGCAAAAGTCTTAACATACATCCCAAAAACTGACAATGCCAGTAGTACCAAAATTCCCTAACACGTGTTAGACTGGAATAATATTATGTACACACTGTATATATATAATATGTATATGTGTGTGTTCATAATATGTCTATATATTCATGTCACACTCGTTGAGACTATTCAATTTTATTCACTTCCCTCGAAATTATATCGTGAAGAAATGTGGATTATTTGAATCGAGGAGAACCTTTTGCCTTGAGACGTTAATCCTGCATAGGTCCTTTCAAAAACGGAATATTTAGAACTCAACTCTCGGGAGTATTCGAAAACGAGCAGATTTTCCTCAACAATTTGGAAAACGTTTAAATTATAAAATTCAAAAATATAAATAAGTCTTCCAGACTCATTCGTGTTTAAAGTAAATTATAACACTATGGGTTCATTATATATCATTTTTTGTAGAGCTTCATTTACACAGGGTAATATTTCACCAGTCATAATCACTATATATATAATATATATATATATATAATCGTAGGACCAATTTTCACTCGTATTACATCTGTTTTTGTTTTCGTTTTTTACTTTACTCGAGCGTATCTCATTATGAAAAAAAAACACAGTTCGAACGAATATCTATTGTACTATCGTGTCTACTTCAACAACGGCGTATGTATAACAATCATAGTCAAGCATCAGTTGTTACCAACTATTAAAAGACGCACGTTACGATTTTTCGGACATACAATACGTGCAAACGGACTGGGGGAAGTGATCCTGCAGGGAAAGATCAATGAAAAAACGAAGAAAGGTAGACCGATGCCCATTATAACATTCAAATCGCGAAAATGGGTAGATTATGAATGTAACGCAGAGTCGAAGCAAGTGGCAACATCTCGTACCTTGCATTACATAATGCCACGGCATCCAGATATGGATAACGAAGTTAATATATGGTCTCATAGTGTATCGTTTATTAATGCTTCAATTTAAACTGCTTCTAGTCTATACTTGGTAAAGTAATTTCGGAACAGCGTATAACCTGCGTCATCTTATTGATATTCAAATATCATAAATCGGATTAAACTGATATCACAACAATTTATTAGTTTATAAATTGGAAATATATAATTTCAAATTACAATTATATCTAATCATTACAAATAAATGGTACAAATTGGTTTTTACAAAATCTTTTGTAAAGTAAAAAAAGATTTATTCAAATTACTGCAATGACATTATTCGGCATAAAAATTATAACCCAGCAACTAATTTAAATTATCTAAATAAAAAAATGATCGATTACGAGGATTCATTTTTCATCAAATTATCAGTATTATGTTATAAAAGAATTTATCAAAAAAATGTGTCGCTTTTCCAGCCAGATCTAACATAAAATTAATCGGCCATTTTGTGTTATTTTGTAATAGTTGTGGAAAAGCACAATCAAATAATTGACAATATCGAAAATTCAGGATTACATCGAGTGTAAAAGTAATTATTTCATACAGAAATTCTGGCAAAAATTCGTTTAAAAATAATGGTTATATTTCTTAACACGAAGGTTTCTTTAATATATTTTGTATTATAAGGGATTTATCATTATAATAATTCTAATAACTAATTCATATTATGTTAAATATAAATTATCTATTCTTGTTTCAACTGATTCTACTTTAAAAATGCTAATTTTTTATACATATCAGTTTTATCATACGTATTTAAACACTGACTTAATTTTATTTATTTGCTGATAAATCCGAACCAATTTATCCATCACCTTGCTGTTCATTTTAATGAAGAAATATTTATCAGTTTAATGATTAACTATACAAATTTTATAGATGATCATGCCATCTACACTAATGAAACTTTAAGCAGTAGTATTTACTCACATTTACATTTCCGGTACTTATTATAAACATATATTTTAATATGTATAAAGAGTGTGTTTAGAATGCATATGGAATATATATTTTGTATATGTAATGCCTAGGCCCCAAGAATAACGCATCGGAATCTGTAACTAGATATATATATATGTATAAAAACCATTCGATCGTGTTAATCATAATAAAATGGTCGAATACAGAAGTATAACATAGACTATAAGGATTTGAGCATAATAAAACATTTATATTGGAATCAATGCGCAAACACAAATATTGATACAAACTACTCAAAAAATAAATGCGAAATAAAAATGTAAGTACGGCAAGGATGCGCCTTATCGCCTAGATTGTTTAACGCATACACGGGGGAAATTAAAAAAGAAGCCGGAATTAAAGAAATGGGTTTTAAAATAAGCGGCCGCAATCGAGGAAATAAGCTACGCAAATTAGCGGAGTCTGAAACACAAAAAAAAGTGATAGACCCATTAAATACTACAGGCGTAAAATACGGTGTGAAAATTAACACAAAGAAAACAGAAGTGGTGAAAATTTCAAGAAGCAATAGTAAAAAAGTCGACATAAAAATTGGTGATCAAGAAATAGAAAATGTAGATGAATTTAAGTACTTGGCAGTGAAAATACATAGAAATGTAAGAGATCACAAAGAAATAAGAACAAGAATCGCCGTGGTTAAAACAGCATTTAACAAACCGAAAAAGGTGCTGGGAAACCAAAACAAGAACCTAAATCTAAGGAAAAGAATAATAAGATGTTACGTCTGGAGTGTGATAAAATACGCTTCCGAAACGTGGACAGTGGGAGCAGACTGCAAAAAAATAAACGCTTTTGAAATGTGGAGCTATAAAGGTTGATGAAGATATCATGGATAGAACATCTGACAAATTCCGCTGTATTTGCAAAAGCAGGAGAAAAAAGAAGACTACTGGAGGATATTAAAAGTGGAAAACTGAAATACCTGGCACATAAAATTCGAGAGGATGGAATCTTCATGGTAGCAATGCAAGGAAAAATTACTGGAAAATCAATAAGAGGAAGAAACGGCTGGAACTAATGACAACAAACACACCAAGGGACAATTGTTTTCTTGAGAAAGCAAATAATATGAATATATGCAATCTCCTGCTATGATGATGATATATATATATATATATGTGTGTGTGTATGTATGTATGCACACAAATAAAATAGGAGAAACTGTACATTTGAATTCCATCCGGGCAATGTAATTATTAAGTGGTTCTTAATTATATAAAACTTTTAAGATTACTTAATTTTATATTAAATAGCTCAGGAGTTAGCAGTAACAACTTTTTCATTTTAACCCACAAGCATTTGCTGTTTTCATTCAGCGACTGCAGTTGATAATCGAGCAAGTCACTTTTATAGACATTAATTTATGTTTTTTAGTTTGCTTTGTACTTCGTAGTACAAATCCTTGAAAGAAGGAAAACGATTACATCGCCATTTTTCCTAGCAGAACGTGTTTCTTTTATTAGTTTTCTTATTTTTATGGAAATTTAAAGGTTTTCTTGATGTTTTTGGTCACTTGTCTGAACTTCTAAATACATTTTAGATAATGTCTAATAGATTCTGTACTGCCAGGACAATATCATATTCACACTTTAGTCTAATTTTCAGATTTATGTTATTTTCAACTATACTAGAGAACGAGTGCCAGTCTGTGTGTCTGTTGCTGAGATGTTGTTTATAGTATGGTTTAGCATTGACATATAAAATGGCTAACACTGGAACATGGTCAAAGGGATATATATGTATAAATAAATTGAACGTGATAAACAAACAAACACACGAACTAACAAGAACGATTAAAAAAAAAAAACTAGTTTAGAAGTGAAAGACGATTTAAACGGGAAAACAATGCACACGTACGAACCAGACTGATTCGAAATAAATAAGAGTAATTGTTTTTTGTCTTAAGTCGCAAATTAGATAGGTCTTAAAAATCGGTTGGTCCCTCAAAGTTACGTTATATATTAATTTATTTATGAAATTTTTATATTTGATATTATTAAGTTTCTTAGATTAAAATATAATTCTTTATTCCACCATGATTTGTTAAGTATTGATTTCATAACTTTAGATTTGTTTATATTATCGGTTAAATAATTAGTAAATTGATCAACAACATAGTTTACTTCTTGTACTGTGTTTGCTTATTTAATATTTATTTCAAAATTTAGCATCGAATTTGCATTTAAATTATCGATAAACAAATCCATGTTTAGAGTAAGTACATTACCATAATTATCAACACTTATATCAAAATATCGATACTCACATTTCTGTGATCGCTTAAATGAAATTCCTGGACCTTAACATTAGATAATTTATATATAAGGTTACAATTTACTAATACATAATCAATTAAACTTGTTCCATTGTGATTTTGAAACATATGAATGTTGTAATCATTCTTAATTGTTAAATTCCCAGAATACACGAGATTTTCGAATTGAGCATTTCTGGGTGTGTAATAAAAATTCTTATTTTCCATAAATTTTAATCGTGAATTAAAAACACCGAGAATTATTAAACTTTGTTTCCAATTTTGTTTAGTAAGTTTAAGCAATAGCAGAAATTAATGTTGCAAGTCTGTGTGGAAAATATATTCCAAAAATAACAATGTCATTAACATTAACTTTAATAATTTAATTAGAAACTTTGCTACAACTTACATTTTTAATGTTACTACTGACAGCAACATAATTAGAGTGAATTAAAAAGTTACATTTTACGTTACCATGCAAATATGGATCACAAATAATGGTTAAAAAATTACTGTTACATGGTTTATTAATAAGTAATAATGATTACGCATCTTTTTTTTTAATGTAACTGATTTCGCATTTTCTTCCAATTTTATTATTAATTGCCAAACAAATATTTCATTCTGTAGTAGTAGGATGAATACCAACAACAGAAATCATTGAATCCTTCTTTGATGCTATTTTTGTTTTGATATTTATAAAATTATTAGTTACCTATTTTTTTAGTGTTTCGAAATTGACATTTATCCTCTACACCTATTATAACTTTACTGTTTTGTTGTTTTAAGAAACCGATATCTACTCCAATTTAACATGTATTACTTTTATTTAGGTCAGTATTCCAATTCCTATTTTCTGAATTACTAGTATCCTCAATTATTAACGTTTCAAATTTGTTTTCGGTTAATAAATTACTATTAATAAACAACTTAGTTTTGTTTGTTTTTTATCTGAAATTACACCGGAAACAATGTTTGTAATATTTTTTTCAGTATTTCTCTTTAATACTTCGAAATTATTATTTAAATTAGTAAATTCGGATTTTTAATTACCCAATACTTCAAACAATTTTCCGAGGTTTTCAAATATTTCATTTAATTTTACTTCCATATTATGTGATTCATGTAATAGTTGTTTAATTACATATACGTGCTTGATAATGTCAAAATAAATATTAATTTTAACACTGGTCATTTTCACTACCAAGAGAGAAGAAAAAACATAAAAATACTATATAGTAAATTATCTTGTTACTTACATAACAAGAAATTTTATGTACTTTAAAGTAGCGTTGTGTCGTTCGTGAATGAACGGGTCCAAAGAATCGGGTCAAGAAAAAGAACTAATGGATCCGAATCCAACCAATTAATGTTCACGGATCCAGCGCCAGTTTACGGTTCCAATCACAGTTAACGTTTACAAATTTTAATGTTTCAGTTCAGTTCACAATTCAAGTTCCGTTCACATTTCATAGTTACAGCTTATGAGCTCAGTCAGTTTTCACTTTCAGTTTAATTAAGCGTTAAGGCCAATTCACACATTTCCGTCACCGATCCGTTCCGGTCCGACAAATCGAATCAACATCAGTGAAATAAAATATTATTTGGAGTAATTTAGTTAGAATGTTCGCACTGTTCCGGTTTAACAATCCGGTTTACCGTCAGTGTTAGTTCAGTACACCTTCCGTTAAAATTCAATATCGTTGCTTCCGATATTTTTATGTTTACCGGATCAGTGTTTTTGTTTGTAGTTGAGAATGGATACAGAAAAATTAATAGAACTTGTTTGAAAAAATTAAATTTCGTATAATTTGTCCCATTAAAAGTATATGGACGTTTGTTTAAAACGAAGTATTTGGTTTAATGCAAGGAATTGAAATGTTTCTGATATATTTTGACTGCACAGCGGCTTTACTTTAACATTTGTATTATTTGTGTGAACATTTTATATTAACATATGACATTTTAATTTTTAACTAGAAATTCTAGAATATGTACATTCAGGTTTCTGTCAACAGATACTTCCGTATTTACGGATATGTATGAACAGGTGATACTTAATATCACGGACACCAATGAAACTGAACTGAACCGGAACGGATCGGAACCGGAAATGTGTGAATGGACCTTTATTGTTATTGGTGTGTTAATAAGTTTACGGTGTTAATATTTTGTTGTTTATTTTTGGTAATTTGGCGTTTATTCATAAAATTTGATTTTGAGACTTTAGAAATATTGCTATTATAAAGTAATAATATATTTTATTTAATAATTCATTTTAAGAATGTGGAATATTGTGATTTTTTATTAAAATAAACAGCAAAATAATGTTAAAATCATTAAAAATAATATAGAACTAATAAATTGTTTAAAAGAAGTAAAACTTGAGAGTAATGATGATACACTAATATAATTAAATGTAGTTAATATGTATAACAATCTTCTCACTGACAAAGTGTTAGAATATGTTAAGAATAATAATTTAAATAATAATACACATAAATGTTGATTTATTGGAGAGTAGTGATTTTATGAATTAACAAAACAAAATAAAATCAAAGTTAATCACTTTGATTTTATTTTGTTTTGTTAATACACATAAAGATCATTATATAAAAATATTAGAGACAATGTTAAATTAAAATTATTTTCAGTTTCAAAAATAAATGTTCCAAATAGAATAGTGGTTTAATTATGGAATCTCCATTCCATTCTAGCTAATATTTATACCAACCAATTAGAGAATAATATTAAAAATAATAATATATTTAAAAGTAGTGTTAAATTATGGAAAGTCGATGATATCCTAATAATATGGAAAAATAATGATAATGATAATATTTTAATAATTTTATATCTAATCTAAATAACTATAAAAAAACATTCAATTTACATTAAAACTAGGAGGAAAACAATAAGTTTTCTAGATATAAAAATTAACATTATTAACAAAAAATTTATATATATATATATATACAGAAAACTTACGCAAACCGATGTATTAAATTAATATTAATACCTAAAGATTCATTTCACCCAAAAATGCATAAATTAGTCAGTTTAAGAAGTCTTATTAATAGAGCAAAAACAATTTTAACAGATAGTGATAAAGTTTGTAAGAAAAAAAAAACCTAATAAAACAAATAGCAATCAGTAATAAATATAATCCTATCATAGTTAGTAAAATGTGGAATACACGTAATAACAATAAAAATATAGAAAAAGATAAAAGAATTATTTAGGTTCAATAGGAAGTTATATAACACATTATTAAAATCAATTAATAACAACAAAATATAAAATAAAAATATATTAAAAATTCAGCGCCATATCAGTTAATTTGTAATTAATGTGAAAAAGAGTATATACGAGAGACAGAAACACAATCCATAATAAATTATATACATAATTAATATACCATTATATGAAAAAGAACAAACAAATGTTTACATATAAGTTTATTATTTTTTAATTTTAAAACACAGAATAAATTTGGAGTTTTATATTGTTTTTTAGAAACATGTCTATTAAAAGGAGCAAAACTAGTGAAATTTGGGAACATTTTGTAGCGACTGATGCTAATACAGTTGCAATCTGTAGATATTGCAATCAGAATGTAAGCTATACCGGTGGATCTACAGGAAATCTATTTAGACATATTAAGAGAAAGCATGTTACAGTCCCTCTTAAAACATCAAGACAATCCCCTTATGATTTAAAATTACAACCTTCTTCTTCATCACTTGTTAATGATTTATTAACAGATGAAACAAGCAAATTGGCTGTATTAGCATGTGACTCCCAAAAACCAATGTTACCATCCATATCTGAACAACATATTAATCCAAATGTGGCAATTAATCCAGTGTCAAGTGGTAATTCTTCATCATTTTCAATACCAGCAATCCCATCTACCACAATGCAGTCTTCTTTAAACCAATTTATTGCAAAACCATTACCAATCAGTTGCACTAGACAAATAAATAATCAGTTTCTTAAAATGATTGTGAAAGGATATTACCCTTTCAGTCTTGCTGATGATGTTGAATTTAAGAAAGCATTAAATATGTTACATCCAGGATATACCCTTCCAACTCGAAAAATATTTTCTAATAGTTTATTAGAAATAAACTATAAAGCAGGTTATGACCAACTGAAGGAAAAACTATCCAATGTGAATGCCGCTGCAATTACTGCCGATTGTTGGTCATCATTAAATAATGATTCTTTTATAGGTGTTACAGTACACTTTATAGATGATATCACAGAATTGAAAAGTTTTTTATTAAGTTGTATCCAATATAATGAAAGACATACTGCAACTAATTTAGCGTCTGTCTTAAAAAATACTGTTGATGAGTGGGGGTTGACAAATAAAATAACAGCCGCGGTAACGGATAATGGTGCAAATATTGTAGCTGCAATAAAAGGCTGTAAATGGCGTCATTTTCCTTGCTTTGCCCATTGTCTGAATTTAGTTGTCAGGTCAGGTTTGTCTAAAATTAAAACAACTTTAGATAAAGTTAAAACAATAGTTGAATATTTTAGACGAGTTCCTAGTGCATCGGAAAAATTATTTAGAGCTCAGGAACAAATGGGGCTAAACAGAACTAAATTAAAACAAGATGTGATCACTCGATGGAATTCAACATTTGATATGTTAACCAGATTTTAAAAAAATAAGGAACCAATTTTATCGGTATTAGGATTATTACAATTAGGTGATAATTTTAATTTAACCACTCACGACTGGACTATAATAGAACATTCAGTTCAGATTTTAATAGTATTTAATACTGTAACTTTGGAAGTTAGTTCCGAAAAAACTGTTACATTATCTAAAATTCCAGTTTTGGCACGGATAATGGTTCAACACGTGAACAATTATCTTCAAAAACAAATTCCCAATGAAATAAAACTAATGGGAAATACATTTAAAGATGAATTAACTACTCGTTTTAGAGATCTTGAAAGTACAGAATTTGTTGTACAGTCTGTATTACTCGATCCACGATTTAAGAAGAGAGGTTTCCCAGAAGATAAGTATGCATTTGCATATGCTTGTACACGAGATAAAATTGCGGCTTTTATTAACAACAAGCAGAAAAACACAGTACAATTGGATACATCACCACCATTACCCACTAATACTCAAAATTCAGAGTACATAACCGATTTGTGGAGTGGATTCCGCGATTTATTACAACCAACAACTATTCAAAATCCAACAGCAGCAGCGATCGTTGAATTAGATTGTTTCTTAAATGACCAATATGTATCGCCTCAAACCGAGTATATTGGAAACAAAATAAACATCGATTTCCGCAGTTATATGAGTTAGTTACCCGTCGGCTTTGTATTCCTGCATCTTCCGTTCCTTGTGAACGTGTGTTTTCCAAGGCAGGAAACATTTTAACAGAAAAAAGATCTCGATTGACATCTGACAAGGTTTCAAAAATAGTATTTTTGAACCATAATGATAATTTACTTAATTTTTAAGGGGTTTCAAAAATTTTATATCATAAGGTATAATGTAGTTTCGGTTTATAATAACAAATTAGTTTTTTTACGATACATAGTAAAAGATGTCGATTAACGTTTGACAATGTTATTTTTGAACCATAATGAAAATTTAATTAATTTTTAAGGGTTGTATAATGACTAGTTTCGGTTTATAATTATAAATTAGTTTTTTTTTTTACAATACACAGTAAAAGTCGATTAACGTTTGATAAGGTTTCAAAAATTGTATTTTGAATCATAATGAAAATTTACTTAATTTTTAAGGGTTTTAAAAAAATGTAATATAATAACACATAATAGCTATAGATATGTTTACAGTTTAATTAGTTTTTTTGCAAAGTAAATTCAATTTTTCGATTTTAATAATTTTTAATTTCTTAGTATGTGTAAAATATTTAAAATATTAATATATTATTCAATTTTGTTTATGTTCGTTTTTAATTTTGAAAATTATATAGAAGTTTAATGTGCATATTAAATATGTATGGATCTGGTTCACGCTGAACGGGTCCGTGATGTGAACTGATCCATTTGAACTGATTCGCAATTTTGACCCGGTTTGTCCATGCCTACTTTAAAATATATGAACGCATGACAACAGTCAATCAACAAGATATGTATACGTATTATATTAAAATCACTATAAATAAGTACACACACATGCGTGAATTATACATATACTGTAAGGGTACAATCATACCTAAGCACATACACACGCGTTAATTAAACATATATTGTATTGGTATAATCGTATGTTCAAAATGATTAAGAGCAAATTCAAACTAAAATTTTCTTCAAACAATAAAATGATAAGACAATGAAACGATGTAACATAGAATATAATGTTTCATATTATTAAATGTATAATCATAAACAAAACAAGAACTTCTTTAACATGAAATGTGTTTTTGGTTTAAAATGTTCATACCATAACGATTTGAAAAGTGTTATGACGGGCGTTAATCATTACATGGGAATAAGCATGTGTAATGCTTAGAAAATTTGATGTTAGTATATTAAAAAATTACAAATCAAGGTATAAACATAATTTAAGAAAAATCTGTCAGGTAAATAAAATACTTGCATGAAAACAAACACGATACATACTTTTTAGCTTTATATACAATATACGTAACTATTACCACGTTGCTATTTTATAATATCTTTAGTTATTTGAAATTATTAATTAAAAAGTGATAAAATAAAACAAATATAATATTTGCATGTATGCCTATATTCTTATATTTTAAGTATACCGGTCTTATGCAAAATGTAGTGTATATAAAAAAGTATTAATATAACAACATAAAAACGTATATAAACATTAAAATTACGTTCATATTTATATAAGTATTAATCTTCCTTAAATATTTAATCGTTTTAAATATGTATATAATTTCGAAAATTAAATTTTATAAAATATTAAAGAATAATTTTGTACCGCCAATCATAAATTAAATTATACGGGAAAAATGTTAATTTTAAAATACGATTTACAATTTATTCAATGATACATGTTGACCAAATAAGTGTGAGTGTGAATGTGGGAAAACAATGTAGCGCAAATCAGATTACTATAATTAAATAGAGTGAAAAAATTTCCACGAATAAATAAATTCGGAAAAGGTATTTTAACACTAGAATACATTAAAAAGTTGTAAACGTAACAAACATGACAATTATTTTAAGATTAATATTATACACAACTTACCTCGTATTGATGTTTGAAATATAATCATGAATTCTTTAACAATATACGCTAATATTTTGAATTTCATAATCGGTTAAAAATTACTTCATTTGGTGTATCACCCCGATTCTGCTAACAAAATAGTATAATTATAACAGCAGTAAAATAATTATTATAACAATCCGAATTTTATTTATTAAATATTTTAAAATACAATATACTTGTAAGAAAACTAACAGATTTAACAAATTTTAAAAATTTAATGAATGATTACAGTGTTGGAAATTTAACTAACTGAATAATACTCGCAGTTGTGAATTTGAAAAATAATATTTACCAAAAATAATGTGAAAAATAAGCGATATAAAATTTTAAAACAACTGTAAAAAGTACGATATTCCTAAAATTAACAAAAATCACACACCACACAGTTACAAGGACAACATTTTTATTACGCTACAAACATAAAATAATGTTTCTTATATACCCGGTACGAACAGTGCAGCCATATAATCTTTTTTAAAATATGTGAATTGTATATAATAAAGATTTATCTTGAACCTTACCATTTAAATATTTAAAAAATTAATTATTGAGTAAGTACATTTTCCACAAATTTGATCCTATTCACCACTGCAACCCTACTCACCCTACTTTAGGGCATTAAAAGTTTATGTACCATATAGGAAACAGCGACTGAAGCGGTTAAAGAATACAAGTAGTTCTAGTAAATATCAGTCAGATACCTCTTTGAAAACGAAATTATATATTATCGACCTTGATCACCCATATATTCATATTACATGTCGTAAATTAGAAAACCTTAACAAAAACTATGGGAAGTAAGCAAATAGGACAGTGACCATCAAACCCATCTTATCGCATTATCTTCGTTGATACATGCTTTGCTGTCAAAATGGGTTTTCTCGAATTTAAATTTACACAGATACATTATATAAATATATATATAATCTGTTATTAAGTGCAATAATTTTTAAATTCACTTTATTTGATATCCCCTATAGAATTTCCTTTAACTTTTTAATAAATTCTAGATTTTAGAACACTGTAACGATAAATCAATAAATTAGTATTTTTGTTTGTTACCGTGTAACATTATTTTATGTCTTTACAATGCATCATCTATATAATCGAGGAGATTAATCAGCAATAGCCAAATATACCGTGTACTAAATTATGTATAAATCAAGCATATATAGGTAAACCGCACGCGTCATTAGCATGCCTTTATTTCCACGAAAACGTACCTGATCACTGTACCTTTTATATTTTCTTCTAACTTTATTCAGAAAATTGTATCAGGCTTATGGAAAAAATCTTCAAATTCATATACGATAGAAATAAAACGAAATTATCGTTTACACAATTGTGAAAAAAAAAAACCTTATCTAAAAGCATCTCCCCATAGTTAATAAGATTTTCTTATCCAATGAAATAAATAAACGAATAAATCGCTTACTATCTAAACTATTATCCTAATTTCAATTGCGATTTATCCCTTGAGAATTTTTTTACTTTTTGTTCGTGGTTATCATACATACCGATAAAATTTTTCATAAGAAGTGATGTAATCGATTTACGACTACTTACCTTGTTGTAGTGTAAGTAGCGTACAAGGCAATCATATATAGTGTTGGCGTAGATAGGTACACACACCCGGGAGAACTGATTGTAATCACTTTGTTGAAAGGACACAATGAAGCCTCACGTGTTTTTGTAGTGTACTATATTATTACTAGCGCGCATACGGTATTGTGCGTGGTGGTTTGCATCACCTTCCACGCGATATACATTCAACTTTAAAATTGGTTAATGTCAATTTGTAAAACGCAGAAAATTACATAATTCCAAAACCTGAACCATATATCACAATGCTGGTAGCTAACGAACAATAGTTGTCAAAATAGTAAGTGATGCATATCAACGCTGACAAATGGGATAAACCGAATCCAAAACCTAATCGGAGAAAAACTGAAAACTGAACAAAAATATTGAAGGATATCTTCATTATTTATACGTTTTGAATAGGCACGTGAGATGCTCCACAAGTTAACACGTACGGATTTACATGAGACCGAAAAATTTAAAATGAACACAAGACACGTACATTATGTACAAGCATATATTGTGTGAATGCAAATGTGACTTGGTAATTCTAGTATCACTATGTTAGTTATTATAACGAATGTTAGTAATGATACAAAAATGAACAGCTTCAGAAGCTTCACTACTTTTTGTACTATGAATATTTTTTTTATCAAAATGCCAATCAATGCGTACTATATTTTTCTTACGATCGTACAGTCGACTTATAATATGTACTAGGAATTTTTAGGGTTCCATTCTATCAAACTAGACCACATTGTTTGAATTGTTTCCAAAATAAAGCTATCAAGCGCTATAATAATATAAAACCATAGGTATGTTATATTCAACAGTCTTTTCAATTTCGTATGTTTAATATCTGTTCGCGACATCCTCTTCCCTTAACAAAACCAGCTTGTTATTTAGGTATTCGTTTTTTACGTATCTTGTCAGTCTATTATGGATAATTCTTATCGTTACTTTACTCCTAATATCTTGCTAATATATTTCAGCCCCAACCAGGAAATGGAAACCTAAATTCAATTAATTGCAGTACAGGTGTATATTGAGCAATTAAACCAACTAGTCCTGGCGAAATCAAAGAAATTATTAAAGCTATGAACCCTAAAAAGGCTCCTGGATATGACCTTATCATCGTCAAATTACTAAAACAGCTACCACACAAGGGATTGGTAACACTCCTGTGCAGCTTAAATTTTTGCATACAGAAGTCAGGGAAAACACCTGTTGACAAGACTTCTTACAGACCAATATCATTATTACCAGTTATATCTAAGCTTTTCGAAAAACTGCTACTAAAAAGAATACTTCCTGTGGTTTAACAAAGGGAAATTATTCCAGAATTTCACTATGGATTCAGAACAAAGCACTCAACAACGCAGCAGATGCACCGAGTTGTGAAAAAACAGAAACTGACCTTGAAGAAAAAAAGGTTTGTGACTCTGTATTTCTGGATGTGAGTCAGGCTTTTGACAGAGTCTGGCACACGGGATTGCTTCATAAAATTAAAATTCCTTATTATTACTACAAACTTTTGCGTTCTATTTAGACAAAACACATTTCCAGGTGAAATATGGAGATGCAAATTCTGAAATATACACTATCAGTGCTGGCGTTCCTCGGGAAGTGTATTAGGACCGCTTTTGTACCTGATTTATACAGCTGACTTGCCAATAACAGATAACTGCTTTGTGGAAACTTTTGCAGGTGGTAAAGCCATATTGTGCTCAAATCATTGTTCTCATATTGCAAATCGCACCTTGCAAACGGCAATTGACCAGATTTGACATCTATCCTAATGTGCATAACTTTATAATTTTCTGTTGTATAACCGTTCGCCAACATACTCAATTACTTCGAGATTCATGTAGCTAACCCTCATTGTTAGTTGATGCGTGCTTACTCAAGAAATATATAAAACTATTTTCTGCTGAGAAATGATTTGGTCTGCCTTTTTGAAGCTACATATTTATATTTTTAATCTTCTGAGTTATATTTCAATAAAACCACGTTTACCGATTTGTAATGTATATAATAAATAAAATATAACCGAGTTACTAAAATGTTTATCCAATAAACGCACAGGCTATCTACTAGTTTATTCTCTCTGTATTTCTAAGTGATGAACCTCCTTTCCCCAAAACTTTCTAACTCTCTCTCTCTCTCCTTCCCGCTGTAATGCTCATTCTTAGAGTCATAAGCGAAATCAAGTTTTTTCGAAATGCCGGATAAAAATTATGGGCTTACTTTTAATTACACTCTAAACTATAAAATGTGTTTAAATTAGGACAAATTTTCTTCCCAAACTGAACTAGGTAATATTATTTATTTATAAAAGTTTGTCTCTCTTTATTCTACTTTGATAAATTTTCCTTCTCAGGATTTAATCAATTTCCGTCTTATATTACGAGCACACACAACGCACAAATCAATCTAAATTATATTTATTTTAATGTGACACATTTTCTACTTTATAACTTAGTTTAGTATGCTACAATGATGTGTAAGTTTTTCAAGAATCAGTAGTATCCTCCTATCAGTTATTTTCAATTTATCAAAACGACCTCATTTTCAAAATTACAACGAATATTTTAAGGATTATAATTGATTTAAAATGAATTTTCATGACGAAACAAGCGCTCGTATATCTTAATATAAGTATTTTTCGGCAACCGATTTATAACTGATAAAAAACGAAAAATCAAAATATGTAGTAAAGATGAAAGAATCAACTTTCAAAGAAAAGAAATTACTCTTGTCGAGACACTATTCGTGCAAGGAACAAGCCTTCAAACAAAACCCAAGGATATTAAAGAACATTAAAGGAATATCTGGAGAAGGAATTGGGACAGATCAACATTAATATATATTTTGAAGAACTAACTTTTCTCGTATATTCCACGATCATATTCTTTTATTTCTTTTAAAAAAAATATCGAAGATACTTTAACATGTAACTGAAAACATTAAATATTCTCATTATACCATCTCTTTCGCACCCATGGTTTTTTATAAACAAAATTTCATTAATTAACCTACTTTTCTCGAAATTATTGCCCAACTACCATTTCTAACCTTGGCAAATAGTTATTTTAACTTAATGATAAATTAAATTTTTAATATTTAGTATAAATCTGATCAAAAAGAAATATAGGAAAAAAACAACAAAATAAAAAACATGCTAAGATGAGAGGAAAAAAAACAATAAAAATACTTAAGTTAATCAATAAATCAGATAATTACAATTTACGATCGATAACTATTAATCAATCACGTAATAAAATAATAATAACTTTACTCAAAATAAGAAAATAATTTTTATAAAAATCTATGATTAATTCTACGGTGCTCATCTAAGTATATCGTGCACAGAGATGTGTCATATCATAGTTACCGACAACTGATATTAATTTATTGCGATGGATAGAAAAATTATCGAAGAAATTTTGTTAAGAAATTGATCAATAAACGATAGCTTTGTTTTGTTAATGTAAATATTAAATGTTTGTATAACGGGTAGCATTTAATATAATTCTACGACAATAATTTTTGACTATCTGAAGCTTTTTATACGTACTATTAGAGATAGCAGACCATACAAGACAAGCAAAAGTCAATCTTGGACGAATAACAGTTATGTACAGAAATTTTTTATTTAATCTGGTAAGGCCTGATTTTCTGTTAAATATTGGAAAAATTGCGTGCATTGCTTTATTTAAAATGTTCATTAAATGTTAATCTTCTGTCCAGAACTACACCTAAATAACGAACTTATTTTGACCACGGGATTTGTTTGGAATTAGGTATTTATTTCAGGCAGAGTTCCATTACTACTCTATAGGTCCTTTCTTCTTTTAACTGATAGGTATGGCAGACGACGTTATAGTATTTTAGATGTTTAGTAAGTTTCCTATAACTACCCGAGTTATTAGTTTTTATCTTGACTTTACCATCATTTAATGCTTGATATATAAATTCTTCCTTTCTTAGGATTCAGGAAATATATGTTTCCATTTCTTTGTCATTTGTTACCCTATATATAAATATAGGAGGGGTGATTAAACAAAATAGGTGAATTTTAATTATTGTAGAATATATTATAAAAAGTAAAAAATCTTTTAAAAAGTGCTTTGAAATGCCTAGTTATAACGGTTGATGACTGCACACTCAATGCAACCTGAAGAAGGCATTGGAAAGCCATATACAACGTACTATGAAGATTTTGGGCCTAATATTACTATGGGTGTAGAGTTTACATAGGGGGCTGTTGTAATCGTTTTGCAATCGGAATTCTTGAAGTACACAAACTTGACGCGGCAGAACAGGTTTTTCTCATTGTGTTGTTCATAGCACGTGGGTGTGGTTGGGTGTGCATACTGCCGGCCAACAAATGAATGTGTTTAGGAATTATATTTCATCCTTTTCCGAGATTAGATTTTCCTTCACCAAATGTCCATTAGTGTTTCTTTCTTTTACTGCATTTACACGTGTGAATTGTTTAATTGTCTTCCTCCGGTTTATGTTTTTGTATTATTACTGACTTATGTTAATATACGTAGAATTTTTTATTTACTGAAGCTTAATTCTTTATACGACAATTAATCATTTCATTTTCAAAGGTTTGTTTTGTGTAAATTGTGAAAAATAAGAAAACTTAACATTATACATAGTTTGGCTTCATTTTAGTCTTTTAAAAATGTACTTTTTTCTAATTGTATAAATTTTGTACTTATTCATGCCGAAATAAATTTTTAATATATTTTGGTTTAATATTACCATATTTTACCTTGGGATTGATAATCTAACTTCATAATTTTAGTATTTCTGATTACAATTTTAAAACGTTCTGGTATTTGTATTACAATTTGTTGATTTTGATATTAATGTCACTTTGTGATGTTGTGTGAAACAAAAAAATTTTGTGTGTATGTGTTGAGGAGGGAGTAAGGTATAATTTCAACCGCTAGATTTTTTAACCACGATTCGATACCAGTTTTCTTCAAATACGTTCTCAAACCATTTCCATCTATTGTTTAGAGCATAAAAGTAATTATATATTCGATTAATTAGCATAGGTTCGAACGCTTTATGTGGCCGTAAAATGTAATTCGCCTTCTTTTCATCGCATCAAATCAACTAGCCTTTGATCAGTTACAGACAGTAGAATTAATTTAATTTTTTTCTGGGTAACGTGCACTGATGAAAAATAGCTTCCGTTTTTGCGTAATGTAATTCTATAAATGGACTTGCAAATAAAATGTATCATAAACGATGCGAATACAACCCACTAGCCCAATTTACCGTCTGGAACGAATTTCATCGTATCAGCGTGTTTTATAATCAGTACGTAATCTTTTCAAAGACGTCGGTTATTGTAACAAGGGCTTGGGATATTCGACTTATCATCAATTTAATCAGACAAAACGATTTTTACTGAAGAAAAAACTTCATTATAAAAATTTGAGCGAAAAGTGGAGCTATTTTCCGAAGAATAAGAAAAAGTTATTGATATAACGACGTTGACGACTTCAACTTGACGGAGCTAGTAACGTGCCAACCAGAGTATTGTATACATATATTGTATGTATGTAATAACAATAAAAAGTATTGGAGGGGGAAAACTTTGGAGGAATGTACGTCACTGATAATAAATGTTGATAAAAAGCACGGAACATTCAGCCTAAAGTCGGCAACCCACTATGATTTTTATCATAAAAAATAAAGTTATTTCAATGCAAAATTCAATGATAGGCGCATTTGAACAAGCTAAAAAAAAAACTAAAAAACAATGGCTACAAATGCGATGTCGTGGATATAATATACGAAAATTTATTCAAAAGACAACCGTTGCCCGAAGTAATTTTTACATTAATATTCTCCGAAAGCAAAGCTGCAACATTGTAGATGATAAGGAGAGAGAGTGACAATCGCTGTAGTTCGAAATAGGAAAAGACGATTAGAGAGTTCAGAGACTGTTGTAATGGAACAGTATTAGAACGTGCTAGAATTTAACTATAAAACTGATCATTATTACCACGCACACAAAAGTGGTCCCTCATCAACACACACAAATACAAAAACACGTACAAGTTATAACTATTCTCTTTGTTACGTGTTTTCAAAACTTTTCCTAAACTAATTTATGTGTTCCCTCATCCATTGGTATTATTATTATTGCCATCATTATCATTTTTCTTAATTATTAATATTATTCTCATTATTACTAGTATTAATTCGGTTTCACATATATACATGTGACAACTTCAATTTAGACCGACAAAAATAACAACCAAAAGAAACTGACAAATATTTGCGTGTGTAACAAAACCTCCTTTGTACATTCATCCTTCATTCTAAATATAGGATATTCCATTTTTTCCCTTTCTGTCTCAAATATTACATATCAACACCCACGTATTTAAAAAATTATTGTTTTTAAAACGTCCCTAAATACAATTTATTTATTCGTATATATTTGGATCATTACTGTCACGCACGCACGCACACACACACATATATATATATATATCATGATGTTACGATATGTCTATATCAACCCACTGTTGGGTGTAGGTAGTCCCCAAACTTTTCCAACGACTTCTATCTTATGCGGCTCAGATCCAAATAATTCCTGCCCATTTAAGAATATCATCTCGCCACCTAGTGACGTTGTCTTCCAATTGGTCACCACTATAATATTCGCTCTACCAATTTCGTCTGTTCTCTAACCCATGTAACCGTCTTGCAATCTTTGAGCTCGATTCCGAGGATAATCTTCTCATGAATAGTTTGGGTTTTCCTAATGCTTCTAGATAATTTCTTTAGTTTTAAAAACGTTTCCTAATTTCCGAATGCCACCCAGGCGAGCGATATTTTTCTTTTAGTTTCCAAGTGCATTATATTATTCTTATCCATAGTAATTTCCTGTCCCAGGTATATGTATCGATTTATACGTCCAATTTTTTCGCCGTTTACACTTACTGCCCTATCTTCCGCGGTGTTCATCATTATTTTGTTTTTTTTTGTACATTTGTCTTAAGTCCTATTTTTACAGAATGCACGCCAAGTTCATTTATCATTAATTGTATTTCATCAGCACTGTTACCTGCAAAACGTAAGTTTAATCTTTCCCCATTTATTTGATACCCATTGAGCTCAAGTTCAATTTCCTGCAGACGCCCTCCAGGGCAGCAATGAACATTTCGGCGATATGGTATCACCCTGCCGTACTCCCCTCTTCAATTGTATGCCACCTGTGCGCTTTCCCATAACTTTATCTTCATCGACGCATGTTCGTATATATTTTTGATGTAATGTTCCTCCAACCCCAAGTCATAAAATGACTTTAATATTGCCCATATTTCAACAGTATCAAAGGCTTCTTCATAATCCACAAATGCCACAAATACATTAGGTTATACTATACAATTTTCTGTTAATGTTCTTATAGTTAATACGTGGTCGTTTATGCTAAACCTTGATCGAAATCCAGCCTGCTACCTTGGTTGATTATAATCTATAATTTGTGATATCCGGTTCATAATTAATCGAGTAAACAATTTATACATTTGCGATAACATACTGATGGGTCTGTAGTTCTTCAGCGAGAGTCTCATAACTTCTGTATATTTCTAAGCATCGGATATTTTAATTTCTTTTAGGCATCTATTAAATAGGTTACATAACGTATGTACCCAAATATTTCCGCCATATCGCATCATCTCTTATAATATTCTGTCAGGGACAGGTGCCTTATTCTTCTTTAGCGATTTTAATGCGTATTATACTTCATCTTTAGTTATGTTGGGAATTTCCTTGTTGTTCATTACATTATGCTCGATATTTCTTAGTTGTTCTTCTAGCGATACTTTGGCACTATATATATATATATATTATCCCTCAAAGTATCCCTCAACTTCATTTGTTATTTATTTTTTGTCCTCAACAATTTTCCCATTATAGTTTGTTATCGTTGTTAATATTCTTGTACCGTATGATAATCGTTTTTTAAATACCTTCGGACATCTATTTCCTTCAACTGTTTTCTTTATTAGATGGGTCTTAAACTTCTGAATATCTCTTCTGTTTTCTTAATAGTTTGTTCAATTCCGCCCACCCAATTAAGTTTTTGTTCGTTTCCACTTTCATTACACGTTTTTGCTGCATTGGAGCTATAGTGCTAGCTTAGTTTTCTTGTTAGAGTTGTATTTTTTGGAGCCACCTTAGATGAACATTCCCGTATTATTCCCGCAATAAATCTGGCAGCTTTGTCCAAATTATTTTGATATTCCGTCTCTCAATTTTTCATCCAATTCGTTCTGATATTGTAGCATATTTTGTGATAAACTCTGAGCGTCAACATCCTTTGCTGTAAGGGTTGTTATGTGGTGTTTTTTAGGTTGCCTGTTCAATTTTAATTCAGCTCTTATTAATCTATGGTCGCTACCCATGTTAACGCTATTTATCACTGCTACATCTTTAACGAAACAACTCTTATTATACATTATATGGTCGATTTCGTTCTTATACCGGAAATCTAGGCTTCTGCAGGTCCATTTAATTTTTAAATTCTTCTTGAAGAACGCATTCATTGCAAATAGTTTATTCAATTCAATAAAATTAACCAATGTTTTCCCTCTTTTATTTCTGGTACCATATATATATAATATATATATATTATTATCATCATGTAGTCATCAGTCCTAAGAATGGTTTGATAATTTTCTTCGCAATTGATTGACGATTTGCTGTGTTTTCCCCTTCATATCTGCATATCCGATCTACCACTGTCTTCTACTCTTCTTCCGAGGTACTCCCCACCCGTAGATACGAATTTATTTTTACATCAGAGGAACACATCATACAGAGAAAAAATTATATCCTGAAAACAAATAATGAGGTGGTTTTCCGTTTGCCTTCCTCATCGCAGTTCAGTTGCCGTATTTGACGATTTTCGTCTATGTCTCCTGATGATTCAAATTAAGCCACTCCATGATCATTTCATTTATGCCTTAATTTTGTACTAAAATTGCTACTGCTCAATTCCATGTTCTACTCATGAGGTAGAATTGTTTAGACTTTTATGATGGCCTAGACTCGCCAAGGATGAGACAGTTAACAGGTTTATGCAGAGTTTTAATCAGACAGTTTGCCAAACAGCCCCTCTACACCCTCGTGCTCATTATCCTATTACTACTGGAATCACCTTTTCACCAGTAGCCGCTCTTGGTTCGCGACTGCTTATTGGTTATTCGCAGCTAACCAATATATCTACTGGCCATTCCACTATCCACCACCTGTGGACGCGCCCGGTTCCGGTTAGAGCTCCGGATCCCAGATGGTACAAAGTACCCCTGGGCGAGTATATATATATATATATATATATATATATATATATATATATATATATATATATATATATATATATATATAATACGTATATATAATATAAATAATTGTAAATAAGCACAATATGTAACAAATTTAGCAAACCTGACCAAGAGATAATTAAATTCCAAAGCATCCTCCATTCCGAAAGATAATCTCTTTCTTTTTCATCTCTACATTCAATTTACTTATTGGGCTTTGTGCATCTTATATAAAAAATAAATTAATTGATAAGTGTTCAAAAAATCTTGTATTTATAACGAAAATAAAAAGTTTGCATGTTTTAATTACAATTTAATAAACCAAAAATCAAATACTTAACGATAAATTTTTTCTTTACATGGTGATATTAGATAATAATAAATTAATTTACTGAACGGCGCTATCTTCACGCAGCTAAATGTACTATAACGTTCTTGATGTACAATCATCCGTCCGCAGATAGAGCATTTGTTCGATAAAAGTTAACAGGGGACGATTGCGCAATAATATATCCCGTACTGCGAGGGTAGTAATGTGGAAAAGGGGTAAAATCGCAAATGCGAAGCTGATTCCAATTTACCTATTCTTCACTACGATTTTGTTTGTCTTAATTGCGTAACTTTCTATCGTGTTTACAGTCTTATCGAATTCATTTCACAATGAAATTATTCAGGTTACTATCACCTTCAACGGTCATCATGTTAGCGTTTTACGTGGCTTACATTCAAGGAATGTTATACTACACTGGATTACCGGGGGTAAGTGTCTAATTTATGTTCTAGATATATTTACTATAATCGGATATATCCGTCTCCGGTATCGTACGAATAACACATATAAACATTATATACGTCGTAAAATAAAATAATTAAAAAAAAAAAAGGAATGTAAAGAAATACTTTTTGATATATTCTATAAAAATGTTAAACACATCCCTCAGTAATTTATCTGA